>JAFREQ010000048.1:1200000-1800000 GCA_025331565.1 Holacanthus passer | reverse complement strand
TTTGAGGAACATGCAAAGTGACAGCAAAGTTGTAAATTTAAAGTCAACATTTTCAGTCTACCTGTTCAACCCACTTGCACTGATGTCAGAGCCGCCTGTGATCCCAGAAGAAGACAGCCAGGTGTCAGTCAGTGAGTCTCAGGTGAGGCTGCTGCTCACAGGTGGACCGACACAGGATGGTCATGAAGATAACCTGACGGTAGGAAACCTGCTTGTGATCATTATTTCTTTTCATTCATCGGCTTCTTTTATTTCACTTCGTGCAGCCATAACACAGGAATGTATATCTGATCATAGAAAAATCAATGACTTAGTAGAACCAGAACTTGAATAATATCAATAATATCATTTAGGATCATTAACCTAAATGCAATTTTATAAAGCTAAACATGAAAGCTTGTATATACTTTATACATTACTTTATCTTATGGTGTGTTTGTTTGCATCTAAGTCAGTTTGGTGCCAAAGCCTGTTCTCATTGGGGAGGATTTTGA
This sequence comes from Holacanthus passer, assembly GCA_025331565.1. Taxonomy (NCBI): domain Eukaryota; kingdom Metazoa; phylum Chordata; class Actinopteri; family Pomacanthidae; genus Holacanthus; species Holacanthus passer. The sequence continues at coordinate 1,799,506 of JAFREQ010000048.1, read as the reverse complement.
CTGGGGGTCTCCATGTGAAGCACTGGGAGTCATGACAGACTTGTGGTTGATTTCTGTCCCCTTGGACAAGACCAGCTTAACCAGCGTAGAGAAACTCAAGCACATCATTGCCAAAGCCAACCTGGCCTCCTGCTGCAAGTTCTCCATTCCCGATCTCAAGGTGAGGCTGTGTGTCACCTGCCCCAGCAAGCGGCCTGAGGGAGCTGACTAAAGTGCACTGAGTAAATATAGACATAAGAACAAGTTATTAATGAAGCCCTCTTATTGACAGCACTGTCAAAAAGAAAGCGCAAGAAGAATCCTCTGTGTGTGTTAGTTCTGTGTTTATATCAGTACAGTAGAGTGTAGTCGAGGAGGGTGATGGTGTTTGGTGTCCTTCTCTGGTGAAGGGAGAAAGGCTCAGGTTGCTTTCTACAGTTTGAGGCAAAATTTCCATCTGACCCATTTCACTCAGCGTGATCAATGTTCACCTCGGCTGCCAGGAATCACATTTTAGCAGTTTTTCAATTCTGTGAACAGTTCAAATATGAAAACTCTTTAAAATGGGATATTGAATGCGAGACATCTCCAGGGTGAATCTTAAAAGCCAGTAAAGTCCAGAGTCATAATACATGAAGAAAGGTTGCTTGTGTTTAATGATGTAAGCTCAATATGATGTCAGATGGATGATACATCAGCCAACACTAACCGTGCTGTCTCTGCTGTGACCTCAGGTGGGAATATTGGACAGTCTGCTCAGCGTGTCAGATGATCTCTCCAAGCTTGACACACTCACTGAAAGGTGAAAAACTACGATGAACCAAATCTGTTGCCCATGCTCTGCCGATGCACACAAAAACCTGGCATTGCACATGTGTAGCTTACTGTGCAGCTTTGTCCTTACTTAGGACTTGTAACTCTGAGCTCGCGTGCAGTCTGCACCATGATTAATTGATGGTCAGGGGCTGACGGTTAGTTTTCCCTCCTGATTTTAAATTCATTGTTGGTGTATTGGAGCTGACATTGTGGAAATGATGATGTCAAATCCTATTTGCGACATCAAAATGTGGCCAAGGGAGATCAAGCCAGACAGATTTTGTCTTGTAATTTAGTCCAGGCGTTTTTTTTCTAGTTTGAGCAACTGTTTTCTGAGTCTCTCTTTAGCTGGAGGTCAGTGCTTGCATAAGTAAATCCCTTGTTCCACATTAATACAGTAATCCATTATGGGCCATGGTGCCAATAACAAAAGGATTTGGAGCGGAGATATTTCCAAGAAAATTATTATGAAAATTCTTAATATTGTAGCTAAATAAATAACATGTAAAACATATGAATAAACAAAGTTGAGGCATCTCTGTGATAATTATATTTTTTCTGTTGCCTGGTCAGTGTGATTAAAAAAACATATCAGTGTATGAGGGAGGTGATGGAGCAGTCCAGTGACAAAGTAGTGGAAAACGCCTTAGCGAATGGAGGTGAGTCACACACAAACACACACATACATGCTGAGGGTGTTAATTACATCGTATAGAAACTCATTAAGTAAGTGCATAGAACCCCTAGGCTACATGCACATTGCAAATTAGACAAATAGCTACTTAAACTGAGCTCCATATGCACGTACACACACAAATGTCCACTTCCACACATATTCAGAGATAACGCAGCCAACGCTGATCCCTTTACCTTGTATTAGCCTCCTGGATGGAGGCAGTATGGCAAATTAAGAGCTACCCCACACAAACCAGGCTAACCACTGTCTCTGATCACCTTTTACCATCAGACCACGGCATGAATCAGAGAGCCGTCCTGTCACCCCTGAAAGCTTACCTCAAGTCTCTGAGGGGTATTTAATCTGCTGGCAATCTGCTCTTTGAGCTGCAGTGCTGTGTAACTCCCTGTATGAAGTGTGCTTTTTTACAGTGCTTTTGCCCTCGTGTTTTCTGAATGATGCTCCTATTCAACTGTGTGGTGTGTGTTTACAATTGTGCAATTTGTAGTTTTTAGTTAGACTTCCTTGTGTGTGTTTCTCAGTGGACCTAATGAGCTACGTGACCAAGTTTCAGTGGGACAAAGCCAAGTATCCCACAGCTCTGCCCCTCTCCAGCCTGGCAGACATCCTACACAAGGTACAAACTAATGAAATGAGAAGAATTATAAGTGATGTAAATTTAGTTATCACAGTCATAATTACCTTAAAGTGGTACAATTTACTATTGCACCAAAAGATGGGAGACACAAGAAACAGTGAAAGTCACAGTGAAATGTAAATTAGAGTGTCCTTAGCTCGAGCATTGTGGCATATTTTTGAGTGAAACGGTTAAAAGTTAAAATCTTTCAGATGTGATTAGGCCTCTCAGAGTGGGTGTGGCTGGCAAATACTGCAGGATACAGATCCATACCTCCCTCATGTTGTTATATCAGGAGGAGGAGGAGGAGGTTAAAATGAATATGAATTATAAATATATGTATAGAAAATGAATTATAAATCTAACACATTGTTTGGAAATGTGAATAATTAATGTCCCAGTGCTTTCTATGATTCTTCAGATTCATATTTAGCATTCACCAAGAGAAAAAAACAATTAACACATGATTAGAACTTTGAAAATGTTTTAACTATTTCACTGTCTTAAAAAATGGGAAAAATTGAACCTGAGACCTAAATTTCCTATTTAAAAACTCAAAAAAACACTGGTTCATTTCCCACAATGCAACAGCATCTTTCATTATACCCTCTTTACCTGGTACACTCACATCTGTCAAACTCCACAACCCCAGTTTGTAACACAGGATTTCTGTTATAGATGTTTAGCCTCCAAGCTCAAGTTGAGATAACCCTGATGACATCATGAGGGTCGGATTTTTTTAACTTTGGAAAGCTCCTTTCAGATCCACAGCAGGCGTTACAATTGTTTTCACAGGTTGAGCGGTACTAACCCTGAATAGTAAACTAACTTTGATGTGTAAAATCAGTGGAATGCACCTTTAATGTGTGTTCCAAGGCGTTTTGACAAATCTAGATTAAATTGAGTTTCAAATAAAATCTTTTTTGCAATATTATTAAATTTCAATTGCATTATTAAGTCTTGTTAGGTATTCTATACCTCGTTTTGAGGTACCTGTACTCATGATTTTTACATGTGCTCTTAATACCTGCATGTGTGTCAGGAAGTTTCCCAGATGGAGACGGAATTAAAATCCCGGGCTGCAGCGTACAACAGTGTGAAAATGAGCTTGCAAAGTCTTGAGCACAAACTAGAGTGAGTGACCTCAGTTACACATTAAGGAAAACTACATCATTATATTGGCTATGAAATGTTGAACTGGAATGTCTTTCTTTCTAGTGGGTCTTTGCAAACTCGCAGTCTGAATGGCATAGTAAGGAAGGAAGACTTGGTGGTGTCAGAGTACCTCACCACTCTTCTGGTATTAGTGACCAGGTCAGTGACACATGTACAGTTGTGTTTGTGTATATACAGTATGTGTCATTCTTTATGTCTTTCTGAACATGTTTTTGTCACAGAGCGAACTACTTGCAGTGGGAGAAGACCTATGAATCTTTATCAGAGTTTGTGGTTCCGCGGTCCAGCAGGTGAGCTGTCTTTATGCACTCTTGGCTGTAAGACAAGCCATTCCACTTGATCTAGGTACAAGTGCACCGACAAAGCTCCAAGTACCTGTTCTCAGCATCCAAAAGGTCAGGCTAAGTAAACCACAGGTGTTCCATTACTGACAGAAAGTAAGAGTCCATGTGGCCTGGATTGGTAGCACGGAAGAAAATGTTTTTTTTTAAGTTTTTTAAAATGTACTCAATTGACGTTTTAAATATTTGAATGCTTTATGACCTCATGCCAGAACTTGATGCATGAGAAAGCATACCTTACAAGAAAAAGTGCTTTGTAGACTGACATCTAAAAGAGACCAAGAACTAAAAGGCTCTGTCAAATCCAAGTTTGTCAAGGATGAATTGTTAAAGGGCAAGCAGGTAAAAACAGACTGTAAAGTAAAAAAAAGACTCAGAGTTGAATGAGTCCTGTAAGTCAGCTTTTAGCAACAGATCAAGTCCTCGTTGTTCATCCACATCACAGTTTAGAGTCTGTTTTAGAGTTTATGGATGAAAGGAAATACTGGTTTGTGTCAGTGAATATAACAATGACTTCATGTGTGTACAGCTCGATGTTTCTATGGTGAAAAGTATGAAGAGCTCTAACTTATCAGTATGATGATGCAGATAATTAAGTTATTAACATTATTTACACTCTTCACAAACAATCACTAAATCAAATGAGTTTTGATGGTCAGCAATCTGATTTTTCACCATAGATTAAAATACATCACCCAACTATGTAATTCAACATATATTTTATTGGTAATTGTTGGATGATTTTTTGGAGTAATTAATTTGTTATACAATAATAAGCCCATGTCATTAAAAGGTCTCCTCTGTGTTTTGGATGAAGAAATATCACAAGCAGCAGATGTCAATCTACACAATGTGACACATTCTCACTGCAGGTGTAGACAGGAAGTTAAATAACAGAGTTGGAACAATCCCTTGTTGCTGAAACACATAGAACACATAGTATATTCACAGATATTTCATTGACTATTGCAGCTCCTTACTGGCAGGCCTCCCCGCATGCACGGTCAAACCTCTGCAGATGATCCAGAATGCAGCAGCATGCCTGGTTTTCAACCAGCCAAAAACAGCACATCACTGTTCAGATCGCTCCACTGGCTTCCAGTTGCTGCTCGCATCAAATTCAAAACTCTTACACTTGCCTACAAAACTACAACACAAACAGCTCCCTCCTCATTCAGGTCTACACTACGCTCTTCACTGAACACCTTGGCACTTGACAAACTCCAATAAAACAAAAAAACAAAGATGTACGTCGCTTTGGATAAAAGTGTCTGCTAAATGAAATTGTAGAATTGTAGAATATCTTATTCACAGCATGTTAAAAAAACAAAATCAATGTGCCATTTACTATAGTGTGGACTGTCTGTATCTTTAAGTAGTGCGAAATTTTTATTGATCAGATAATGGTTATCAATTAAACATTAGCAACAAACTGTCAGCTATTATTACAACTTAAGGGATCTTTGTTGTTTGTCAGAAATTTACTGACAAGTTACTTTTAAAGAGAAAATATTGAACCAGTGATTGGAAACGAAAATGTTAATGTCATCATGGCTTCTGTAAAATTTGATTCACCCTTGCACCACAGCCATTAAAATCAAGTAATAAGAAATACCAGTGTTTTGAAATAAAACTTTAAAATGACACCCAGGCTTCACCCGACAGGTGTTTTCACTTTGTCCTGCTGGGACCTCTTCTAAGGACAGTTTGGGCACGTACAGATAGTGCTTCATTAAGATCTCCTTCACTCTTTCATTTTACCTTTTAAGGTGAGTTGACTAACAACTATGGCTTTTGCTGGTACATTGAGTCTGGTGGTCATGTGATTTACCAGCATAGCTCAACTTCAGCCTGAGTAGAGGTCTCATCAGCCAGGGCAATTGAAAACACCAGTGTACAGGGCCTTTAAAGTATGTGAGAGGAATAGATGCCGTTTTTTTTCCAAAAGAATCTAAGGTGTACTGCACAATATGTATAACTTAGGTTTTGTTTGGTATATAGTTTGTACTATATAAAGGTTTATAAAATGAATGAAATAATAAAATGAATAAAACTTCTCTCGTATAATTGGTGTTGACTTTATTTTCTCTTTGTTGTTTTTCAGTTTGACCTTTCGCTGCATGCTGTTATTTATCACTCTCATTGTCTGTCGTTATTTTGCGTGACCATCAGGAAGCTGTACGAGGACGGAGAGGGAGGCATTTTCTCAGTCACGCTTTTCAAAAGAGCTGTGTGTGAATTCAAAGCCAAAGCCCAGGAGAGCAAGTAAGCAGGACGGATTGCCAGAAAATACCCCATCAAGTCAAAGCTGTGTTGTCTGTGTCACTTACCATAGTGTAGCCTATGATCCACACAGGTTCACCGTGCGCGAGTACAGCTTTGATCTGGAGGAGGAGAGGCTGCGGGAGGTGAAGCAGCTTAGTGTTCACAAGAAGGAACAATATGTGAGTCAAACATTGTGTGCTCGTTTTGGGGGTTTTTTTTTTTTGTGTTGCAGTATATTATAAATGTGCGTGTCTCATCCACAGGGAATCTTTGTGCACTGGCTGAAGGTGAATTTCAGTAAGGTGTTTGTTGCCTGGATTCACGTGAAAGCACTGAGGGTGTTTGTGGAATCAGTCCTCAGGTCAGTGCAGATAACATTAGTGGTTTTCTATCATTTTTCCTCAACATTAATGAAAAATGGCGCCTGATTCATTTTCCTGTGCTCTCCGTGTGTCGACTCATAACGACGTCTCCTGCTAGGTATGGATTACCGGTGAACTACCAGGCTCTTCTGCTGCAGACGGACAACAAACGTTCAAAGAAACTGAGAGAAAAACTCTCCTCACTGTTCATGCACCTGGACCCCACTGCCACTACCAGTAAGACAGACGTAAGAGGCCACATCCACTTTCACTGCTTCAAACATTGCTCTTAGTTACATCATATTTCATCTGAAGTATAGGAGAAAAGGCACAAAGACACAAACACAAATTTCTTGAGCATGGATGTTCACTCTTGACCTGGCTTTCACCCACATCTCACATTCTGCATGAGCGAATAGCATTTACTCAGGTGACCTAATTGTGAAACATCACAATGACGTCAGTCAGTCCCAATTAACAATAATAATGGAGTTTTAATTTGAAGGCGGGAAATGTCCTTTTTCGACTACGTCATGGATTAATATGACCTATAACCTACAGCCACTGGTGGAAAACAACTAACCTCATTAACACAAGCGCTCTACTTAAGTACAGTTTTTAGTTATGGAAACAGAAATGCAAATATGCACTTGTCCAATTGTCCAGCAAAGAGTACTGACAAGTTATTCTTCAACTATAAAATGTCCCTGTGACTATCTTTGTTCAGTTTGTACAGTTCTTAAATGGCCTAATTTAAAGTATCCTTATCAAAAATGTTTATTTGCTTAATTTTGTTAATGTTCATAAACAATTTCAATTTCTGTATCTTAATAAACATATCCAATCATATGATATATGATCATAAAATGATTATATGATCATATAATAAAATAACACTGACATGGGCCAATTTAAAACAATTTCATTCATATTGAAACTTGATGAATAGTTTGGTGAAGAGAATTTGACAAAGCTTCCTCACAGTTGCCATGTTTTCAAGTTTCAAAAGACCAATTGAAACAGTAAGTGGAGTATTTGTCCAGTCAGATTTCATATTGATGTCTGAAGGAGAGCACTTTCAACCATCTGCTGTCCAGCCTACTTGGCATCTGTGGAATGCAAATTTATCCACGGCCTTGCAGCGAGAAACTGTAGTGAGAAAAGTGAAAATGTGGGCCACTGTGTTACGGTGCTGCAATTACTTTACTACTTAGCTATGGTGCACAATCTAAAAATGCACCAACACTCCTGCAGCACAGTGGTTGGTTTTAAGTGCTTCAAGGTGTGTCAAACACTATTTTCTGTTTGTTCCTTTCCCCATGCCAAGCAGCCAAACAGTGACATTGCAGGACTCTGTCAGCAAGAGTACTTCTCCTACATCTGCTTCCACATCAACACCAATCTGCTGGAGATCAGCTAGCAGTCAGCAAAGAAAGGACCCACACAACGACCGAGCAAGGAGGGTCCTGTCGCTCATGTGGTGGATGGTTCCGACCCAGTCAGAGCCAGGAAAATAAAGCCACTCAACTCTAAAATAAAACATATCTAGTGAAGAATATATCCTTGAATATCTTGGTTTTCAACATTTCTCTTGAGCCAGAAATAACTGTCAAGCCTCCCCTGAGCAGCGGTGTAAATAATCTTGTCAGGTGAACAGTGGATGGATTTCACCTGCACTATCAGCTGCTCATGGACTATGCTTTTTGATGTGCTGCACATGGAACTGTGTAACCATTTAAATATGTTTAATAGCTCAAAAAATGTTGTTTAGTGTTTTCTTTGGACTAGAACATGTGCTGTAAATGTTAATGTCAGTGTACAGCTTCAAGCGTTTTAAGTGAGCATATTCTTCCTAGAAATATTAAAGCCACCGCAGTGCAATAAAGTGTCTGTCTTCATGCACAGTTGCACATTGGTAAACAGTGCAGTACATTTTTGGATTGCAATATACTGTATATTCTGTAGGGAAAGCATGCCATAACTCCTGACTATCATGAATCACTTTTCTTTTAACTCATATTTGATCATGGTGTATTTGACTGTAATAGGTGGTGCGCCATTACTGCACCCATTGGAACCACCAGTAAGTACAGGTGCCACCAAATCAATCAGTAAGCCCACTGAAATCTTAAGGATTATAACTTTAATAAAAATACACAAGTATTAACAGCTAATTGAAGAGTAAAAACATAAAAGCACTTGCTCTGCAGAAAAATGGCCCCTGTGACTGATATTTTTTGCATCATCAAATTGTTAATATTGATGCATCAGTGCCTAAATAGCATGCCACTCCTATAGCTGGTCAAGGTGGAGCTACTTTTAAAGGGCATATCCACCAATTTTACACATTAAGGTACTCCTTACTCGAGTACCTACCACTGCATATGTTGAAATAAATTGTATAAAGCCTTTTGTGGCTCCAGTAGAAATTGTGAAGTCTGATAAATCACCTCAAGTGATGGCACTTGAGTCGGCATCAGGGCTGTTTGAAAATGAAAAATCTGGATGTGAAGTTAAAAAACACAAGTTTACTAGACTTCTGTAGCTGCTACTGGCAGAACACACTTGTATGTCAGCTGTTGAGTTGCATTATGGGTAATGTATGCACCAGGTTTTGACAAGGATGACAAATGTGTGGAATTAAAAAAGACAGTTTCTCTGTTTATGTTGCCTTAATTTAGATATTTTTTAAAATATCCATTGTAGGTGCAACAATAATACAGAAGTACAATATGAAATCAGTGACATACTCTTTGTACTACTATATACAGTTACTTAGTCGAGTCAAGCTGTTCCCAACCAGGACGTCAGGTCAAATGTATGTTCATTTTTAAACTATTCTCTTTGTGAATTATATATATAGTTTTACCATGTGGACCTTAAAACAAAAACTTTTGTGTAACTGCTATAGCTCATAAATATCTGAAATGTGACAATGGGCCCCAACTAAGCTGATTTTTTTGTAAGGGGTCACAAATCAAAAAGTAAGATTATGTATAATCTTAATCTGAAAACTAACCAGTACCTTCAGTTGTCAGATATTAAAGTAAATCATTTCCCTGTGAAATGAAGTGGAGCCCAAGTATTAAGTAGCATAGAATAGAAATACTCAAACAAAGTACCACTGCCACAAAATAGTATTTACATAGTACTCTAATAAATGTACTGGGTTACTCTCCACCACTGAATGCTATACAGAACATGATCACCAGAGAGTGCACTACATCTGTTCTGTGCAGCATCACTTTTCACAGCAGTTATCTCTGCCATCATTCATGATGTTCAATTAATTAATACTTTTGGCAACACTGTAAATTTCACTAATTAACCTCTCTCTATAATGCAAAATGTGGCATTTAAACTCCTTAAAATGGACCATAGGACTAAAGCCACTCTGGTTTAAGAGTTAAGAGTTTGTCTGTATTAAAGGGTGCAGAGCTGATTAATGGTGCTCTTTTAATCATTGACTGAAATGTCTTAACATCCACACAAGCTACATACTGCACTGAAATAACATGAGAAAAACTTGCAAGTGATGTGTGTGTGTGTGTGTGAGAGAGAGAGAGAGAGAGAGAGAGAGAGAGAGAGAGTAGAGGTGGGAAGTGTTGGGAGTGCCATTCAGTGTTTGAAAGAGTCTTGAGACGTTTACGCACAGAAATCATGGACATCAGTTTTGGTTAGTTCGCTCTACCTTAACCTCACAAGTTACACATTTATTCCCTCGGACACTCAGTAAAATGTGGACAGTCCCGAAGCCAAACTACAGACCCGGTTCGTGCTCCGGGGGTCAGATCGCCGTGAACATCGGCGGGGTCCGCGTGGCGCTGGTCGGGGATGTGGTGAAGCGCTACCCGGAGAGCAGACTGGCCGAACTGCTGAGCTGCTCCACGCAGAACCACGAGCTCATCTCGGCGCTGTGTGACGACTTCGACCCGGCCAGGAGGGAGTTTTACTTCGACCGAGACCCCGACGCCTTCAGGTGCATCGTGGACGTTTACTACTTCGGTGAGATCCACATCAAACGCGGCATCTGCCCCATCTGCTTCATCAAGGAGATGGAGTTCTGGAAAATAGACCCAGGTGTTCTGGACGAGTGCTGCAAAAGTTACCTGAGCGAGAAGGAGGAGGAGCTGAGCGAGATCGCCAACAAGGTGCAGGTGATCCTGGAGGACCTGGACGTGGATCGGTGCGTCACGCGCAGCCAGCGGTGCCAGCGGTTCCTGTGGAGGCTGATGGAGAAGCCGGGCTCCTCTCTGCCGGCGCGCGTCATCGCCATCGCCTCCTTCCTCTCCGTCCTGGTCTCGGCTGTAGTGATGTGCCTGAGCACCATCCCGGAGCTCCAGGTGACGGACGCTGAGGGCAAACAGGTGGAGCACCCGACCCTGGAGGCGATCGAGACCGCGTGCATGTCGTGGTTCACGGCGGAGTACCTCCTGCGCCTCGCCTCCTCCCCCAACAAGCTGCACTTCGCCCTCTCCTTCATGAACGTCGTAGACTTCCTGGCCATCATGCCTTTCTACGTGGTGCTGTCCCTCACCTACCTGGGCTCCACCTCCATGATGGAGCTGGCCAACGTGCAGCAGGCCGTCCAGGCGCTGCGCATCATGAGGATCGCGCGCGTCTTCAAGCTGGCGCGTCACTCCTCGGGCCTGCAGACCCTCACCTACGCCCTCAAGAGGAGCCTCAAAGAGCTGGGCCTGCTGCTCATGTACATGGGCGTGGGGATATTCGTGTTCTCTGCCCTGGCCTACACCATGGAGCAGAGCCACCCGGAGACCCTGTTCAGGAGCATCCCTCAGTCCTTCTGGTGGGCCATCATCACCATGACTACCGTGGGATATGGAGACATCTACCCCAAGACCACCCTGGGCAAGTGCAACGCAGCTGTGAGCTTCCTGTGCGGGGTCATCGCCATCGCCCTGCCCATCCACCCCATCATCAACAACTTTGTGGTCTTCTACAACAAGCAGAAGGTGTTGGAGACCGCGGCGAAGCACGAGGTGGAGCTGATGGAGCTGAAGTCTGGAAGGGAGGAGGCGAGGAGGAGAAGCAGGAATCAGTGAGACTTTGGCAAGACATTTGAACTGCTATCAGACTGAAACATAAGGGCAACCGCATTCCTGAAGTCAATGTGAAAACACATCCAAAGCTAGAGTTCATTCCTAAAATTTCCAGATCTTGACATTATGACAGTTTTGTATAGACCTGCAGACATCTTTAGGACAGCTCCATGCTCGAGCATTACACCTGTACATAGAGCCATGACAGATGTCTGTACACAGCTGTGTTGTTTCTGTTGTTGCAGTTATTCCATCCATAACTCCTGTTATTGTGAAGGCTGTTGTGAATATAGAATTAAAAGTTGTGCATGTAAAAAAACTTGTACATACGCTTGTACAGAGAGAATCATTAAAGCATTGCTGCCGCCTGCTAAGTCACGAACAACTGGAGTACAAATGTCCAGACTGATAATAAGAAGAAATACAAAAAGATTTTCTTTAAGAGGACAATACAAATCAAGTTTAAGCAACTTAATATGCCATAAAATGAGGTTTCAATGTTTTTGTGTTAAATGTAGCTATTCAGTGAGGACTTAGATAGGACCATTGTGGTGGATTTGTAGCTTCTGTCATGTAAATGAGTGCAGAGTCTCTTCCAAACATGCCTGTCTGTGTCGGACGATTGCTTGGCCTTTCGGTGCTGTTTGCAGTTTCTCAGTGTCAGCGAGCTCCAGCAGTTCCAGACTGAATAGACATGCATGCACCACCACTTTTTTCCTTCTGAAACCTTATTCATAACACAGTAATATTACAACACATCACCAGTTTTAGACAGTGTAGTTAGTTAGAGGTGTTCCCAAAACATGAGCCACACCTAAATAATAATCATTACTGTTGTTTTTGTTTCTTTGTTCAATGACATTTAATCGTTAATTTAATGACATTGATACTGAAAGACAAGCTCTGCCATTGAAATCCAATGTTAAGACATTTTTCAACCAGACATAACAGTGAACAGTGAAATCTTTACTGCTAAATCATTAGTCATGATAAAATTCATGAATTCATGATGAAACTAGCCAGCTACTCCAAGTTGCAGGTGGTTCTTAGGGTCTCAAACGATAGGCAGACATTACTTCATTCATCCATAACAAAAATAAAATAAAGTTGTAACCATTAAGATTTCAGTTCTGGTTGATTTGGCGACACCTGTTGTTACTGGTGGTAACAGCAAGTCAGAAACAACTACAACATAAAAGCAACAATTTGTTTATGATGCAGCCAAACAAATTATTGTCATTTTAGTAAAGGGGTCAGACGATAATTGACCTTTTTCCATGATTCTGTGAGCAACCGTGATCTGATTTAACGCTGCACACAGCGTGAGTCTGTGAACAGCAGGGCACAGTGAAGGGGCTGGCTACCTCGCTGAGAAGTTGGAGGCGTCGCCTGCAGATCTTCATCTAACAGCTCACTGTGACTCCTTGTTGTTCCATCACTACCTGCAATATAAGGACTGCCCTGACACATAAATCAATCACTGTGTGTCATAGCAACCCTTTGCCTGAATGAGAGAATCAATATTTTTACTTTTACAAGAACTTGACTTAAAATTAGTGGATAATGGGTAGATGTGATGATTAATTCCCACGGGACAGACAGTGAAACTGAAAAAAATCAAGCTTTTAAACAATCCAAGGCCATGGGTGAGACGAGGAGTGGGGAAGGACTCAAGCGCAAGACACCCGGATTAACGATAAATACGTCTTTAATGTAAACAAAATCTCAACTCACTGAAAAGAATAGTAGTAGTCCAGAATAGTCCAAAACATATCATAAAAGAAAAGCAGAAACAAATCCAAAAAATGACGAGAGTATTCACGGGCATGAGGGAACAACAGACAAGGAGAAGAAGAGACAATCCGGCAAGGGCTGACAGAAATGAAGTGGCTTATATAATGTCCTGATTAGTAGTTGGCTGCAGCTGGGAACACAGGTGACTAGATGAGGTGGGAGTGGCTGACAGGTGAGGTGAGGCAGAGGCGGGGTGAGTAGAGAAGAACCGGGACCTGAGGTGAGAAGCTATGGCAGGTGAATAGTGACAGACTGACAGAACTTGAACAGGTAAACAATGACAGGTAACTAAGACATGACTAAAACTGACAGAGCTATGACAGAACACAGACAGAAAACCAAAACAGAACTAAGACAAAACTACAACACAGAACTAAGAAACAGAACTTGGACAAGACATGACAGCAGAGACAAGAAACTAAGACCAAGACAATGAACTAAGACCAGAATGGACTACGACATGACTATGAAAAGAACGACAGAACTGAAAGAACTATAACAGAGACTCAGGCTGAACAGAAACTAAGATGGAACTATGACCTAGGACACTGATCGAAAACAATGACATGAAAACTAAGGCAGGAGAAAATCTAAGGCTAAACAAAAACTAAGGTAAACAGAGGCCTAGCTAGCAGAACTGTGACAATGGGAACATATGTTCTTCTGTGATAAAACACAAAAGAACATATTAATATTAGTCAAGGAGACAAATAACTCGACCAGACACTTACAGTTGAATGCTGACGATGCCACCCACTCCTCCAGAGATGTGAACAAATGTTCTGTTTTAATATCTTTGTGCATGTGTGTTTTCTATGCATGCCATCATGCTCACATCCACAAAGTACAGTTTTTTGGATTTTCCCTTTAGGGATCATTAAAGGCTTATCTTTTTTTATATGCACTCAAGGCATGTGACCACTATAAATAAAACAAATTTCATTTTAAAATCTTTTTATGCCAAGATCTTGAGTGTTGGGGTCATTAAAAATGCAATACAGAAGAGACTGAGAAGTTTTTGTTGATAAGGCACTCACTGGCCAAAACAGAGTTAAAGAGTGGTGAAGGAAGTACTCAGTTATTTTAAATAAAATAAGTAATGCTCCTATATAGTAGTACACCATTACGAGTAAAAGTCCTGCATTGAAAATATATACGTAAAAGTAAGTATCATAAAAGTATCATAAATAATGTACTTAAAGAAAAAAACACCCTCTCTGAGTATTAGTATTATGCTATTGAATATTATATTACTTGAATATACTTATGTATTAAAGTGTAAGTAGCACTTTACTGTTGTAGCTGATCAGGCCGATTGAGAGTACAATTGAACTATACTGTTGGGTCATTTAATTTATATCAGTGCATCAAAACATAATCATATATTTTGCGTATACAATCCTAAGTAATTACAACTAAAACTGTCAAATAACTGTGGTGGAGTATGAAGTACAGTATTTGTCTGGAGTAGAAATGTAATGTAGTTTAAGATAGAAAACTCAAGTTAAGTACCTCAAATTTGTTCTTATGTACAGTACTTGAATAAATGCACATAGCTACATTCCACCAACAGAATGAAACTACATTTGCAAGACAGACAGTCAAAACTTTATGTGAATTTCTTTGAGTTTTCAGAAGTGACTTTGCCTGTGTTCATTGCTGCAGAGTGGGCTGTCTCTCCAAGGTGCCAGTCTGTCTTTTATTCTTTCTTCCTGCAGTCATTTTGAAAAGAAGCGACACAAGGATGATGACAGAAAATGTTTTTCCACTAGGACAGAGCATGTTGTAGACCCAGCGTGGGTCGGTGTTTGCTGTATACTGTAGGTGAATGCCACTGTTGATCCTGTGTGTGTGTGTGTGTGTGTGTGTGTGTGTGGATGCACATTTATCTGTCTTCATCTGCATGTTACCCTGTAAGTTTCTGTGTTTATCCGAGCTGGTGCATCGCATGTGACACGATCCAAGGCAGCGGCCTGTGAGAAACTGCCGTCCCCGGCGGGAAAACACTTCAAAGTAAGGCTATATACACCCACACACTGAACACTCAAAAACACCCCTCCCCCTCCCCTTTCCTCCACCACCACCCCACCCGCTTTTCCTCTCTGTCTCCTTCTCACTCCTTCGCCCTGCCTCCACCTCCTCGCCCTCCATCTCGGATGATGATCTGTCAGCTTCCCTGGCTGAGAGAGCAGCGATCAGACACAGCGATGTGCAGAGCGTTAGTGCTGTCATATTTTGAGGGTGTGTGGTGATGCAAAAGTTTACTCTTACAGCTTCAGATGTTGACAGAAAAGTGCAGGTAGGAGTGAAGGTAAAAAATAGAAGGAATAAATTATTGTTCATTAAAAGGATGAAAGATTTATGTGAGGATCAAGGGAAAATGAGAGACATTAACTGACATTGACTTTTACCAAATATAACTTCATATGTTATGCATCAGTAACCATTAGATGTGACTCAGTCTCACTGGGGTACGGACACACACAGGTTGAATAGCCCAGTATCCCACCAAAGCATGACCTACCGATTCACGAGAGGACCGTGTGTCAGTGTCAAGTTTTGCATCCATACGCAAGTGTATGAAGGTGCAGTACCAGCAGGAGGCTATGATGATGACAAACGCAGTATAAAGAGCAGCAAAGTCGACGTATGGAAGAGGAGGCTGGTGTGGATGGATTGGTCAAACACAAGACTTTCACCCAGGAGACCAGGGTTTGTCAGAATCCATCTTACATCACATACTTACTTTAACCAAAAACATGAAATGTTTCTCAGCAAGCTTGATTTTAAAAAGTGTAACCGGACTTTACATGTTTATTCTTACCAACTTGAACATGTTCTATTTATGCCCAGGTGAGGAAAAATGTGACACGGTGGACCAACGGGTCTATTACAGGCTTTGGCATGATACTGGGTTGGGTTGAAATTATATGCCGCTGACCACAGTCTGTAACAACCTTTAACAGCAAAAGACACAAACAGATCTTCACTCCCTGCAGCTGTTACATGACGATCCATGTCACTAATGTACAATTAATTTATTTCAGGGCTCTCCTACAATGTTTGATCCATAGCAATCTGTAAATAAATTTAATCAAAGATGTAAGACCCTCCTTGTCAATACCAGTCTTCCCCCACTGTGAGGCTTCACAGGAGGGCTCTCCCACGATCTTTACAGTTCCAGAGTGCACATGTGTCTGGAGGAGGATTTAATGATATATAGCTTTTGATTGAGGACTGGTTTAATGCTGATAGTCATTTCTTAATTAGTTCACACTGATCAAAGTAAAGTAGCAGTGTAGGCGGATGCATAGGCAGGTAAGTGTTTAGGTAGCAGAGGTTTCACACACTGCATTTTTTTCCTGCACGGTTTCTTGAGACCTGAGCACTGATGCAGCAAACACAGAAGAAAGTGACACTTCTACAATATGTGATCGCAGTGGAAAGCAAGAATCCACAAATATTCGCCAATCTTTATGCAAGAGATTTCAGAAAAAAAATGTTATGTTATTTTTCTGCATAAAAAATGCAGAAAAATATTCTATTCTATTAAGTTGACTAAAATTAAATGAGTCAAGTTTTCAAATGTAATTATGAAAAAATACAAGTGCTGCTGATGGCTTTGACTCACAGAACAGGTGGTGTGGGGTGCACATTTGAACACAACGATGCAACAAAGCTGCTCCAATAATCTATTAGTGGCAGTCACAGATGGATAGCTTTTCTATACATGAAAATGACATATGACGGAGAAAATATTGCAAATCGCAACACCAGCAGTAAACATGGGATTGAACCAATAATGCAGATCAGGTCATCATTAATACATCAACAATCATGGTATTTAGTAAATCTTCAGGCCTTACCAAACATGTGCTTTAATACAAAACAATTCGAGAAATCCATGAAAAACTGAGAATATAAAATATATAAGGGTATAAAAAGATATATCTTAACTCACATATTGTCTCTTTGTTCAATTCTAAATCAGTGTTTGGAGCAGGGATGTGCACAGGCATTCTGAGGGGCTGTTTCTCTAACCTGAAAAAATGTTCAGAAACATATGTGGAGATTTTTATTCACAGGGCATCCCATTGGTTATAGCATTCGTTGTTCATTGTTCTTCTTCACTTCAAAACTTCAAAAGACTAACCCGCATCTATCACACTACCTCAGCGATACCAAGTTTGGATGCTGTCACATAACAGGGGCTACAGGGCATCGCTTTGCTTTACTTATTGTAACTGTGACGCCAGACATGGGTGGTTGGGTGATATGTCAAAATTTCACCCTTCAACCATGGTGTCTGTTTAATTTGTTGAAAGTCAGGCACCACGAGCCAGTTCTTTATTCGAGTGACAAGCCTTCTTCTATACTGTCATTACTAGAGAAATCAAGGAACAAGGGAAATGGCACTGAGGACAAGTGGATTTTTGTTCTTTTAGACTTGAATGCTGAAGATTATAAAGCCTCACTTGTTAAGGCTTGTAGTGTTCAAGGAGGCAGAATTTAAAAGCCATAAAAAATAGGAACAAGGACATTTTTAAAAGGTTGTTCAGCGCAGGAGTCAAGTAATTTTACAAAACCACCATCTAATTCTGACAAAGTGTGAATGGACATTTTACTCACTAAAGAATAACTATTCATTTATGTGATAATCTCATCATTAATTAAAAAATCTATTCAAAATTCAAAAAATCTCAGATAGTTTTGTCAGAAGTGGGTGAAGACCAAAACAGAGAATACTGCACTTACATTTGTCAGCTGTGATAAAAAAAAATCTTCGTATATGAAGAAATGTGTGAGTTATCATTGGTTAAGAAATCTGTTCATCGTACCTTTGCAAATAGTGAGACAATCTACCAGAACTAATCTGTATAGTAAATATTAAAAATTCTTGTCTGACTCTACAATGTTCATATTTTTCTGGATTTGATTGATTGGGCTTGGCAGAGGACTCTTACATCCATGTCAGACCTGCTCACCAGTATGGGAATAGGACATATTTCTTCCAGCAGAGTGTCTTCCATCTCTGGGTGAATAAAACTGTCAGATTCAAAGTCATATAGTATTATGTGATTTGAACACGTAGCCCTCTGCATTTTGTGTTTTTGCAACAAATGGCAGTGCAGGCAACATGTCCCTCAAAGTAAAGTCAGTAAAGGCAGTCAAAGCCATTGCACTCAACACAGAACTAAACCTTATTTGATGTCATACATAACATTATAGGAGCATATCCCCCTCTGCCTTTCTTTCGACTTTCCCTCACCAGCAGTGGTCTTGTGTTGTCATGACTCCAGTCTTTAAATAACAGTCTCGCTCTCATTATTCTGCCTCAATGAAGTCTTTTGCTTTCAGACTGGACTCCCACATCCGCAGTTCATTGTAAAAGATTAAATAGGGCAACACAGCCTTTTTTTTGTTTTTTTTTCAAATCTTATGCACGTCAGAAGAATGATTCATTACAGATATTTTAAGGTGTTGCTGAGCTGCATGTGAAAATAGGGAAGGAGGTGTGTTACCTGAAATCTGATCAAGTCGCTATGTAATAAGATTCCATCCACTTGGTCAAATATCTGCTTTGCACTGGGGACAGATTACAATGTAAAGGACAACGTCCATTTTTGCTTTTATTCAAATTGTTTTCAGTAATATTAAGCACTGATTCAGTTCAATGCTTACTTGGTTAATGAGTGACCACCGAATCTGGTGTGATGGGTGGTGGTGACAGATAATATGTATGCATGGACAAAAGTTTAAAATAAGGATGCAGCTGGTTTCTCTTGCAGCTCTTTTGCCTTTTATAAGTGAGTTTCATGTGAAATTTCCATAGCATTTACATAAAGAGGCACATGTGTGACAGTAGATGCTTTCAGACCAACTTTGGAAAAAATGTAGCAGTCACACTTATTTGAATGTGACCACTTCATAGGGGATAGAGGGATCCAATGCAGAGAGCTCCAGCAAAAAAAAAAAATTTCAGGGTCATAGAGCAAAAAGGTTGAACCAGACTGTCATCCGGCAATCAAATACATGCAAGCACACATTCCTGGTCGAATGATGTGAATGCTCGTATTTCTGTATCACTGATAAAATCCTGTCTCACAGTACTATAATGTGCAGCAGCGAAACTGATGGATCTGTTACTCAATCTGGGCTACCTGGATTGTCTCAGCACCACTCTCAGCACATTGCACATTGCACGTGTAGAATCAAATTTAAAAACACATGAAAACATTTGCAAAGCCATATTTGTGAACAATTTGAGATCTGCACGTTTGCTAGCTTGACATCTGCTTCTTCCCTGCATTTTACGGCACATTTCCATTTTTCTTGACAGCGCCACCTTTAGATCAGTGTGTAAAACCATTGGCAGGAATGTGTATCACATTAAGAGATGATGCAAACCAAATGTTTCCAAATAATATTTTAAAAGTGACTGTTAAGATGTTTTTGAAGCTCCTGGGTTTTATTTGTGTCAGTCAAACTTAACAAGTTATGCATCTGGTGCCAAAAACGGCTATCACACTGGTGCCACCAGAGACGACAGCTAGATGTGATTTCAAGGCAACAGGAGACTCACTAATGATGGCTTACTGGTGGAGGGACTCATTCTGTTAATGCATTTCTGGCAGTGTCTTTCGGGCAAACAGTCCATTATTTTTGTGCTTTTATTTTAGTTTTTGCATGTTGAAATGCATTAAACACATTTTCACATAAATATCCTGCCCTATTCAATGTGAGGACACTGGTGCGGTGGACTTCCTCTATTGTGAGATCTTCATCTTTCTGACTTTGAAATTCAATCCCTTGTGCAGCACTCTATCAGGGTAAACTTCACCGTCATCAAGACATGCCTCAGTTTAGGTGTCAATTTAACTGTGAAGTGTGAGACGGAAACATTTTCTGAATGAGTACAAACCACTTCAGTGTCCTAACCTTATATTCAACAGTCCTTCTGACAGTTAAATTATTGATCTTTAGAATTAATCTGTAAAAGCAGCAGGATGGTGACCTTTCAGACATACTTTTTTTCCCCCAGTCTTCTGGTCTGATGCGGAGCGAGCACTCAGCCTTGCCCGCTCAATGATTGCTTTGCACTCCTCCTCGGTCCCTACTCGCTCACAGCTGGTCACGCCGTCTAGTCTTCAGGGCAGCCTCCCTCTTTCAGAGAATGGATTTTCAAGTGCCGAGGCTGGAGACTCTTTATGTCTCACTTTTTTAGTTTTGAAAAGCACTTCTTGGTCAATAATGCATGTTCTCCCTGCAAAGGCCACGGCTGGCAGGAGGTGAAGAGGTTGTCCTGTTTGGATGTGTGAACATGTTCTGACCTATGTGTAGGTTTGGATTTATGGCACACATAACAGAAGGTGAGACAGACTTTAGACTATATGACCTTTAGTGGCTATCCTCCGACCAGACTTTAAGGGCGACTGAGTGACAGAAAAACAGATGGATAAAAATGCTGTTGAAGTTGTTGAAAATATCACAGTGACACACTGAGCCGCTGGTGTTTAATGCCAAAATTTGGCCAGGAAATGAAATGTCATTCTTTGAACTATAACTGCCTAAATGAAGTTGGTTTAGTTTTATTTCACAATTTACATCTGTACTGATGTTGTACTTTTTGTATGAATACAGCTTTTATCAAATTAGATTGTTTGCACATGAAACAAAATTCCATTCACCTTCATTTGATTGGACCTGGACAAATTTGAAAATTACGCAAGATACCACAACATGTAAATAAAAAACCCCAAAACATTACAACTTGAATACTTCTTCTGCACCAATATTGCAGCACAATCTTTGTATACCTCCCATACACCAGATGCAACACAATAAATGTTCTCCCTCCCTGTTTGTTTGCGTGGTGATCATTGCTTTAACTGATTTAAATGATTTATGCTACAACCATTTATAAGCTGGGGAGCTATGATCATTTTGTCGAACACACTTCAACAAATCCAATAAGAGTGTTCATTATTCTGTGAGAAATTAGCAGCCCTTCAGCCATAACAAACACAGAACTCTGTGGTTCTTGAGAAAGCTCAACTGAAGATAATGCGTTCATAGCTCAACTGTTCTGGGCTGTACGCCTTTCTAAATATCGTTGAGGACATAAGGCAAACTCAATCACATGGTTGAGCTAGCTTCCTATCCACATCCATTTCTTGCAAATTGCTCTTTAAAATGTCATTGGCTGTAGAACGGCTGCGAGCATGCAAAATCTTTCCTTGAGGGAAGGATGGGAATACTTTAATGTCCAAGGTGTACTTTTGGCCATATGTACATAGTTCCCTGAGTGCCTGGGGACAAACAACTCAAAGTAAAACTGACTGGTAAAGAAGCTTGTTCTTTGCTTGAAGGCAGATGAACAGTTTTTTCAACAGTACACTGGCTATGTATTTCATATTTCCAACATTTCTGAAAAATGAAGAAGAAATAGAGATTGCATTTAAAGGTGAAAGTCATCATGTGACAGAAGCAGAGAACAGCTGTGCTCGCAGTTCCTTCTTTTAATACTGTTATCTCATGATCATGAGTTAATTATTTTGTTAACTCAAGAGAATGACTTTTGTTGTCATGAGATAACGAGATAATCAACCTGTTACCACAAAAAAACAAAATGTCATTTCCTCTTATTACTTGTGTTGTATTAGAGATCAGGACTGCCATGCCAGCATGCATCAATGACAATTTGACAACTGTAGCAATTAATTTAAGCTGAAAATTTCAGATTAAGGAGACTCCTTATTGATCAATGCATCCGACTGTACTTTAGTCAAGGTCTAACACAAGAGCAGAAATTGTATCTTTCAGATCATTCAGATCAGTCCTTGTCATTTAAGGAGAGGACCAGCCCTGCTGCAACAGGTGAGTACACTTCAGTGATCCTGTCAGCATTAGTAACCAGATGAGGGGACCAGGCGGTCTTAACGGTTATCGAATGACGCAGAGCTGCAGATTGACAGTGATCTTGAAATCAGGTGTGGTCAAACGAACCAGACACTCTTTTTTGAGAATTATTGAATGATCTTGAAAAACAAAAGTCATTTTCTCGGGTCAAATTATCACGTTATGTCAAGAAATCTGCCATTGTGTCTCGAGATAATGAGATAAATTAACACTTTATCATGAGAAAACCAGCGTTGTAATCTTGAGATAACAAAATAATTAACTTGTGATCTTAGGATAACAGCATTAAAAAAGCATGCAAGCACACCCATTCTTGGCTTCTGTACTTTTGTTATTATAAAAATTAACTCTATTTTTTTTATTATCATCATCTCTTTTAATGTTTAATTTGAAAACCTGGAGTGTTTTACAGTAGGAAAAGCACAGGTGTAATAAAAAAAATCAATGATGCCTGAATTCCATTTTCCTGTTTCAGTACTTGAACTGTCACACTGTCATGGGCCACATGACTTGAACTACCAGACAGACACGAGGGAAAGGGTTTCTTTGAGGGTCTTTGACCAAGAATATGACATTTACATTTTTTGTGATGACATTCTGATAAGTCAGCCCGTACTGCATTGTCCTCAATCTAGCATGACCACAGGCCATTAAAGATGAATGGTCTTTTGAGTACACAGGAGAAGTGCGACAGCCTGGCAACGGAGGAGACATCCCATTCTTGTGGAATCCAGAGAGGATCCTGAATGCCTCAAGAACATTTTGAGAGATATGCAACCCTCAAACCAATGTTACTATGGAAAGACACAAATTCAACACACAAAATCAGAGGGCTGGTGAGACAATTGAACCAAACCAGTGATTTGAGGATCAAAGCAAAAAGCTGCAATTTTGGATATCTCTATCCTTATCCTTATCTATTAGAGATGGATTGATTTGTGGTATAAACAATTAGTATTTGAGAAAGGTGTTACCACGTGATGGTGATTTGACATTAGCTAAGGCTGTATTCATCTGGCTGGGCAGCTGTAGCTCAGGTAGAGCAGCCGTCCACTAATCAGACAGTTAGTGGTTTGATCCCTGGCCCCTGCAGTCTCTGTGTTGAAGTGTCCTTGGGCAAGATACTGAACCCCAAATTGCCCCCGATGGCTGTTCCATCGGTATGTGAATGTAACTCTCAGATGTACATCGCTTTGGATAAAAGCGTCTGTTAAAAATGAAATTGTAGAATTGCAGAATGAAATGACTAAAGAGCGCAACAAAACAATGTATTCTCCAGAGCACTCAGTCACACATTTTCTTGGTCACAGTGTCTTACCAACTGTAACAACTGTGGAGGTAGTCATGCAGTTAACTGAAACAAGTGCCTAGCTTTTGCTCAACAGTGCTATGCTTGTAAAAAATGGTTCAAACAACAGACAGGAACAGGCAGAAACCTAGAAGGACTGTTCACCAGCTAGAACCTGTCCAAGCTGATAGCAGTAAAGATGAAACATTCTGTGTCAATGGTATAGCACTGCAAATGATTGATGCAACTGATGCACAGATAGAGGAAAACCTACAGCCTATGCCTCAGGGATGCTAACTGACACAGAAAGCAGATGTGCTCAAATTGAAAAAGAGCTGTTGGCAGTGGGTTTTGCACGTTCAACACACTACAGCAAGACCTTGGAAATGGATGACCATCCCGCACCATAGTGAAAATGCCCATACATGTAGTGCAGGCAACTACAAAGGCAGATGTTAAGAAGAAAACAAATGCACCTGGCTGTCAGTCTTTCTCCAGCTCCCAGGAGTTCCACAGTTCAGCATGCTGATGAGGAAGACAGTCAACTACATATCCTCATCTTGTTTTGAGGACTCACAGCAGATGACACAAGTCTGCATACACTCAGCACCATCATCAGACATACAGAGCAGACGGAGAAATCTTCCAATTGGCATTCGTCCTTATTTTCCTTTCAGAAAACTACTAAACTATTGAAGACGATCATGCAAGGTCACCAAGCAATCATTCCTTGGTCACAACAAAAGGAGTACATCAGCCTCACGCACAGATGGCATCCTGGTGCAGAAGCTATTAAATGGAGTGTAAGATGTGTAGTTTTCTGGTCTAGAATGACAGACGACATCTACAAGAAGATTCTGCATGTAACAGCTCAAAATCACACCAGCAGACAGAACCACTCCTTTTCAGGCTGGTCTGAGACTAACCTGCTTCATGACACACACCTTCCTACCATACAATGCCAGACAGTTTAGAAGCCAGGGTTTAAAGGACTTTGCCACACAGTGGGACTTCACTCATGTTAGCAGCGGCCCAGAGTATCCCCAATCTAATGGGTTCGCTGATAACGCTTACCGCAGCGCCATGTTCATGGAGGAATTTCACATAGACAGAGCCGACATTTTTCTCAACCTACTAAATCTCAGATCTCATGTACAAGCTGTCACAGTGATCCAGTTTCATTCAATTAGATTTGACTGTTTTACGTGCAAATACAATTGCTCACAATCTGGGAATTAAATCGTCACATAGAATTGAACCTGAACAATGTCCATCATCACCATCATCACAGATAGAAAACCATAAATACTGTAGGATTATCCCTTAAATTTCCCATATTTTTTTTATATCTGAACTGCAACAGAATTATTCATCCACAATCACTTGAACAGAAAGATATTTCCAGGCCCTTCCTTCTGAAATTTAGACTAAGATAATGGTTCAAATTGTTACTGAGACACAGAACTCAGCTGGTTTGGATTCATGTGATTTTAATTCTTTTCTTCTCACAAATAACACCAGTTTGCAGTTCTGCTGTGGTTAGAGTTAATACCAGTCTTGGTGCCACTTGTGAGGATGCATGTAGACTTGCTGTAACAGGTTGTAATGGGAGAACTCAGTAAGAACTGATGACTGTACTGTAAACTTTCTGACAAGCTATGCTAAAGATAACTTCCAATTCACTGCAGCATTTGAATGAACCCACTGCACTGGGTCTAACAGTGAAATATGTATTCGATGCTGAAGAAATTGCTGGAATTGCTGACAAATATTTCCATATTTGCATTCCAAGCAGTTTCATAACTTGTGTTAAGTTATATTTGATGAGGGAATTTGACAGGCCAATGTCAAATGAACTGCTGAGGCTTGGGTATTGGAAATTCCTGTCTTTCACAGCATTTTCATTCCCCTCACATGATCATAGATTTCTGTTTTTTCCTCATAAGTTATTCATATCTTCATAATTTGCAACAAACACATTGCTCGTGCAAACGTCCTGCAAATGTTTCAGCTGAAGGGAGAAGAAACTGCGGGGTTAAGTAGGTATCTGTCCAAATTGAGTTCAGCAATGAATGAAGAGGACAAGCCTAAATTATTCATATGCTGACTACCTTTTCATTAATCTCTGAGAACTAGGAAGTGCTTCACCTCCGCAGGAGTTAATAATAGCTCCTTTAAAGAAGGAAAGGATGGAAGAGATTCTAAATTGCTGGGGCTTGGAGTGATTTAAGTCAGTGAGCATACCCATACGGAAGGTATTAGACATGTTCGTGTGTTTCAACATGACATGACAATCTCTGTGCATGTGTTGACTGGGATGGTTCCTTTTTTAAGGCTAAGAATTCACCAATTAAAATATAGTCATGGTTAATGCATTAAAAGTAACTGCATTGAAGGTTCAAGTTCAAGCTCGAGATTCTCAAAATGACATTTCAGAAATAGATAAGAGAAAAATTAAAATGTCACATCACTGAATTGCACAGCAATACTGAAAGATATTTTATGGTCAGTCTTTTTCACTGTGCCTCTCATCTAGATGAAATTTTTGATGTTTAATACATCACATATGGAAAAACTGTATCATTGGGTTCAGTCTTGACACGTCATCCACCCCAGCTTTGCCCCGTATTTGCTGTCAACCTTCAGTCTCCATTGTCAGATATCTAATAAAAGCCATAAAAACAACATTTAAGAAAAAAAAGATGTTTAATATCTGTTCATGGGAATTGCAAGATGTGTTGTAGAAGCATCTCAGGAAATGCAATTTGCAATTCATGCTGTGGGACTACATTTCCCTGATCTTTACAGCACTCAAGAAGCAAGCGTAAAAGTCTTCAAAAGCCGAAGGAACATATCTTTCTTTTACTTTTTCAGGGGAAAAAATATAAAAGTTTAATGACTACAATGCTTAGTTGGCATGATGACATTAACCTCTCCACTGCCTGGGAAACCGCACACTGTGATTATAGAATCAATGCTTATAATCAATGTGCATTTGCTGCACTGCATCATTAGGAAAATCCTTTGTCCCAAAGCACTGAGGTTCCTCTTTATTATTTGATGTTCAAAGGTATTTCGTAGCTGTCCTCGTCTCATTTCTGAACATCTTTTTGTCCCTGTGCTTTCTGAGGTGTGTCTTGCGACTAACACCCACTCTGGCAGAAAATTGATAACAGCTTGAGGATTAACTTCAGAGATGCAGCGCATGTGCTGGGAGTCCCCATGTCCCTCAGCTGGAGCATGAAGTCAACAAAGGACAAAGTCTTGTCCTCATATAATTCTGGATGTGAAAAAAACACAGTTTGGGGGGTATTGATTATCATGAGTGTTTATCCCCGGTGGATTGAGAGCTATGACAATCATGCCATGTCATGAAGCTATTAGGCGGATGTGCTTTTTTGCTGAATGTTGCCTAGAATACAGCTTTAAAGTGTGGGTCTATGACCTTTGAAAGAAGAAATAACAATCTTTCCCTTATAAATGAAAAATTAAATACCTAACCAAATATAACCCACCCATGCTCGGTGTAATACACACAGGGATTTTGCCAATGCAACCTCACTTGTTCTGGTGTGAATTGGTGTTAGGTAATAATTGCAAACAGTAACTTAGGACTGCTGAGGCATTCATGAGTCAGTTTGCTGACTCAAAGGGACGGTCAATATGTATTCAAATCTGAACATTTAAATTTTGGTCAAAGTGCTTATGTTTTAGTGTCATGTGACCCGACTGAGGTTTTTCCATGATGGTTTTGCTACATGTAAACCTTGATACAACTTTGACACATATAAAGGGAGGGGGGGGCATCAGCGTCATCACCATCACCATCACCATGTCACCGCCTTTTGCGAATAGTTGAGCTTCCATTTGAAAAACCCAGAAAAGAATGAAAACAGAGTCGCCTTTTAATGACTCTTCTTGGCTGGGTTACTGTTATACACCATGTTTTACCACTGTTAGATATTTACCTGGTACTTTTAAGAAATATAACAGGAGGAGATGGCACATGTTAGGGCTTTGGAAGGTATAATTTACAGTCATCTTGTTGTTTTGTATATACATAAACTGTGTGTAACATGTCCTTAATGCTGCATTCATGTGATGTTGGCAGAATGGGAAAATCTCCCATCATTCCAACAAGCATCAATGAATTATTCCAAGATGGTCATTTCCATTACTAGCCTTGTATTTACACCATAAATATAGCCAAATGTGGTCATTTTTGTTCTGTTAAATATTTTTTAGAAGGTGAAACAGATAACAAACTTTCTATAGTTCTGTTCATCAAGTGGGAGATAGCATAGCTGTCTAAAACCTGATATTTCTGATTATTTTTCATCTAATTTGAACATCCTTGTTTTTTTCCGACTAGCTTGTAAACGTGTATGATATTAACAGGGCCGTATAGCTACTATAAGTATGTGGATTTTCTCAGTTTTCCACAACTGAAAACCAGAGGATCCTCGTATAGAATGTGGCTGGTATCTAATCTGTAGCAGTGCAGAAACCATCCCATTAATGTTCTTTATTTCAGAGCTGCCATTGTTCCTGAGACATTACTGGTGAAGTGGCTCAAAGGCATAAACATGAAAGTCACCTTCCGACCATTCGGTGGCAATAAATCTCTAAACAGGCATTCATATCATGTAATTACACATGATTATAGTTGTAGTATTTCTCCTTACATAAAGCAGTCGTTACTGCTGATGTGTCCCCATCAGTGGATGTCCCGGTGACCTTGGCATGTACAGAACAAGACGTTGCACCACACTTTTTGTCCTCCCTGTCTCTTAAATAATTGGTAAGACAACACAAGCAGGTGGAATGTTAGAATCCCTAAAAAATGACAATACACAGCTATTTTTTATAAATGGTGACTGTCCACTGCCATTGCTGCCAGTGCTTAACAACACAACACAATAATTTAGGACACTTTATGTCTCTCCATTTATCATCCACAATGGCAGTCTCAGTCATTGCTGCCCAAGCATCTTACTTTTTTCCTGTACTTAAGAGAGAGATCACATAAAACAGGAAAAACAGAGATGCAATGATGAATTCATCCTCTGTGTTTTTTATTCTTTGAGGAAATTGACAGGACTTCTTTGCAGATGTTGTTTCTCAATTGTTGCTACAGATGCCTGAAGGTTGATTAGACTGAACTTGAGTTCTACTGTGGACACTTGAATAATTGAAATGCTCGGCTTTCCACAACCTTCCACGAAATTTTCTCTTTAAAATAACTGATTATTTTTTATTATTTAAGTGAATTTGCAGCGTGTGTAGCTTGTAGAAATTCCTCTGAAAAGAATTTTAAAAAGCATGAGCTAGCTTTGAGGATCCAAAAGCACTTAATTTCCTCGTGGTGCGACCTGAGTTAATGAAAGAGCACTGCACTTCTACCAAAAGGCTTGAAAACACAACACTACTGTCATTGTCATGTCTTTTAAACTGCTTGAAATAATATGAAAATCATGATGATCATTTATCATTATCTGCTGTTTGCACCATTAAATACCTCATTCTCCACGTCTTGGGCCGGCATTCAGTGTGACAAATGCATCAAAACTACAAAACTGCCAGGTTTCGATCCGTGGGGAACAGGAGGACGCCCAGCTTCCTCCACCAAAAACATGGAGGCTCAGTGCATGCCCAAATGACATGACAAATGCTGATGACTAATGACCGAACAGCCTCATAGACCTGCACCACCTGCTAACCAAGTGAAGCTCCCTGATGCTGTCTACATTTAGAGCATAAAAATATAGGCGTTTTCAAGTTTCAAGCTGCTCTAATAAATGCTTTATTTTAATAAGAAAAAATGATCAGTAGTCAATTTTTCAGGAGATTTCATTTTCAATGGTCATTTTCCCTGTGATGTCAAAGAGATTGGCGTTTTCAAGTTTCAAGCTGCTCTAATAAACCCATGGAAAGTAATTATCTGACTCTGGAAAGTAATTATCTGACTCTGGAACACGCTACATAGTGTCTTTTAAGTTTAATTGCGATTCACTCTTTTCTGTTTTCAGTCACAGTAAGCAGTTGTTTTAGGCAAAAAAAAAAAAAAATCCCACTTTATGCTGCTTGCCCCGCAACAAGTGTCAGACGAACAAATTTAACGGGTAGCTGGTGAACATAGTGGAGCGTTTAGGGTTTAGGGTTGATAATGTTGCTCCATCTGCTCGCTCTATGAACCTGTTCACCATATTAACATAACAACATATTGATTTTATAAGGAAAAATCAATGATTGCAGGTTTAAAACCACACACACACACACACATTTTTTGTGTGTGAAAACTCTACTGAAGAACACTGGGTTGACTAATGTAGTGAAAGGATAATTTAGAGTGACCCAAATATGTGCTCATATTCTTTATGACTCAAATATTAGATGCTCTGCAATGTTTGTTAAATCTTCAGCAGTCAGGAAGAAAATATTTAATTGCATATGCTTGACTTAAAATCTCTCCTATCTTTCTCACTGTTTGTCCTATATGATACAAAATCAAAACATGTTGAAAAAAAGGGGATTTGTATAAATGATGTACGATTTCAAGAGCAAATTGAGTTAAGAGGACGAGAAGAGCATATTTAATCCTTCCATTATGCAGCGCTCCGAAAAACAACTCCACAGATTAACTGTTATTGTGTGACACCACTTGGTGTTAACCATATGCAAATTCATGTTCTCTCTATTTCAATAGTAAATCACACCCACACAGAATAGGAGAGAATGCTGCTGGACAAGAGTGGGAAGTGAGCCTATCATTTGAGGAATCTCTTTCACAGTCTGCCCTGGCTTTAAATACCTCTGTTTAATTGCTGTGTCGTGTCATGACGGGATAATTACCACTGTCATTCTGACCATTCAAGGGGACTAACAAGCCTGCAGACTACCTAACACTTTTTGCCTGTTGGCACGGTTCTGCAGAAAATTGTGGTTGCTGGTTGGCAGCAAAATGATGGTAAAATAAAATGAACTTAAGACTCAGAGTGGCATTTAAAGATAAGTGGGAATGAACATTAAAAGAGAGAGTAACGTACTGCCTCAGCGGTCTTTGATTCCAGCTTTGGTTGACACTTGTTCATTTGTGCTAATGTACTCCTCACACCTTGCAAGACCACAGCAACACCATCCATGTGTCAGACATGTAATGGTTTTAACAAGGTTCAAATCCAGGCTGGATGATGATGATGACTGCATTCAGATCACACCACTACTGTGAATTTCACAGCCTCTGTCTGATAGTTGCCATATTGTAAAATTATGTCAGTACTTGCTTGGAGAAAGTCATTCTAACTCAGTTGTATTCTTTTAATTATATTGTCTCAAAAAATATGCAGATGTAGTTGTCATGGAACTTTATCAAAAACCTGTGCACGTATTATAAATGCAGTGTGTAAAACATACATTTTAGGTGTGATTGCTAAGGCATGGTGACATTTGCATGAGCTCATATCAACATCCGCTGTCCTGAGCGCTGCTTGCACATTCCTTAAAGAGACAAAAAAGACATTAGTTAAAGCACGCAAGGGTGCAAGGTCATTTTTGTCAGTT
Organism: Holacanthus passer; assembly: GCA_025331565.1. Classification (NCBI taxonomy): domain Eukaryota; kingdom Metazoa; phylum Chordata; class Actinopteri; family Pomacanthidae; genus Holacanthus; species Holacanthus passer. The sequence goes on along the minus strand of JAFREQ010000048.1, from coordinate 1,768,633 downwards.
TCATGTGGACTGAAGAAGTCAGCATGTTCGACAGAATTCTTGGCTGGCTGCGATTTCATGCTCTTCTGCATACCTGAAGTGGTCAACGGAGCTGGGTGCATTTTAGGGGCTAAAAAGGAGAGTGGTGAAAGGCAATAAAAACTTGCATGAGCCATCATTGATAGAGAGGGCTTTGGGAAGGTGCTTTGCAGTGCACTGTGGAAACAAAAGCCGATCGATAACTATGTGGTCAATAACTCTAACTCTGTAGTCAATAACCTGTCAACCTACACAAAGGAGCTCTTCGAATATTAGGTGACCCTTGGTGACTCAGTATTTAGGTCTATTTGCTTTGATTGTGTTGGTACACTAAGCTCTCTGTGCTAGATGGCATATGTTCATCTGCACACTGGTGTCTGAGTTGGAGCACAAGCATTAATCTCCAAGAACTAACTTCATTTCCCTTACATTTAGTATGAAATAATGAGCCTCTTAGAGAGGGCAAGTTTACCCCCTCTGTATGTCTGCTAAAGGGGACTTTGGTAGGAACAGTGTCAATAAATCAATTTAACTTTAAATGTAAAAAATTGTAGCAGTGTGATGCATGAAATAACATGCATGGTTCATGTGAGGGCCTTCTGCCACCCAGTGCTTTCCTCCAGTCCTTTTGGCCTGTGTGGTCACCCAAGACATTAACTTCAGACAATGTCTGAACAAAATCACCTTGGTTCACCTCACTGAGAGAGAGAGAGAGGAACATTATTGGTACGACAACATGAACACCAGAAAAAGAAAGTTTTCTCATGAGCTCATCTCAAATGCTTGATGGGTTAGGATTTAAATAAAACGGGACTCTGCAGATCATCTTTTGTGATACATCCTTTTGATTTTGCAGATTAACCTTGCATGGTACAGGATGATTCAGACAAATAACACTGTTTTTGATGAGCTCAGAGCATTGAACAGGTGTATATTCATATTAAATTGTGGTTCAAATAAGGTTGATTTGCACAAGGTCCATATTGAAGAAATAGAGATATTTTCTGGCGGGGCTGAAATCAGCAGGCTACTGCCAGCACTTTAGTCTAAATGGTGTGTGTTGATTATAATACAATACCCCTGATTAGGAAACAGAAACACTCTGCAGATCCAACCGTTTGTTTTCCTATTTATAGGTTTGGGAGAGAGTTGTTATTTTTCACAAAAATGGACTGCATGGTATAGGAGCATAGAAATATCAAATAGGAAATGGCTGCCAAACAGTGATTTTACAGCCAGATCATTCATCCTCATACCCTCTTCCATTTAATGTTTATGTTACACTTTGGTAGTCATCATTTTCTATCATCATGTGTACAAGATATGTGGATTATGCTTAAGAGTTCTTCCAGAAGATTAATCTAACAACAAAATGTTCATTGTGATAGTATTTATCTGATAATCCAGTCTCTGTATTAATCTTCCATTTAAATGCTTCCATGTAAGCTCCAAAAAATAAATTCAACCTTATACTGCCATCGAGTGGACACATCACACATAGCCTCCCAATATCAAGACAGAGTGGTGATGAGCATAGAAACCATTAATAACAGTAGATGAATACTTTCCCTGTCCTGATCAGCAGTGGCACACCTAGAAGAAGAATATTTCGACGATACTCTGTGACCACTTATCCAACAATGCCTTTATGTTTCAATGATACCTGCATTCTGATGTGTATCTGTGATTAAATGTGCTGTCCATATACATTACATATATACATACACAACACTCCAGCTGTGTGCAGTTTCATTTTATTCTGGGTATTATCCTTGAGGAATTTCTTCACAGATTTGTATAGACAGAAAATTGTCGTGTGTGTTTTGACTGAGCCAGGAAGTTCATTCTTGACATTGGGAACGGTGTGTGTGACACAAGAATCTCAACGCTCCACTTAGTAACTTTTTGGGAGATTTAAACTGCATCTAACAGAGTGGCGGAGGGTGTCAAAATGTGATCAGTGTTGCCAGATTGCTTTGATGCTTTACAGCTCAATAATTGGTCCTTAGATCCTTCCAAATTGCTAAAAAAAATATTGTCTGTAATAAAAAATGCAAAGTAATGAGGTTAAACACATTTTTTAATATGACATAATAATATATACTAATACTAATAATAACAACATTTCAAGTGTTGTGTTTCAAGTGAAGATGCTGCACCATATAAAGCAACTATAATATATTTCTGTTAGAATGAATATACAGACTTGCAAAAACACTACATCTGGTGTGTGTTTATAGGATAAACTGCAGGTGGGTGGTAATGATGGTAATTCATATCTCCTCTCAGCAAAATGAATAAAAATGATGTCATATCAAAGAATATGGGAATTCATGAAAATATCTTTAATTTGCAGCTATTCTTAATGTATCAAAAAAACAGCCCAAATCCATCAACACCCAAGCCCATTTTGTACCACACAACCCCAAATCGCCCAGTCTGGCGACACTGAGACACAACACTACACTACCCAGCGTGCACTGGCACTTCCGTACGTCACCACGATTGGCGTCCGTAGCCACGCCCCTTATCCTCCCCTCCTGGTGTTCGGTTCATGACAGGGTCGGCTGCAGTGGAAGTCAGTCCAGGAGCCCGTAAACAACTGAAGAAGCTGTCAGAAAACAACACGCATGGCTGCTCACGCTAGCTTGTGGTTTCACAGACACAGCAGTTTGACAAATGTCAGAAAACTGGCGCGGTTCATGAACGGGGACAGTCGGCGACTGTACTCCAGCGCTACGCACCAGGAAAACCAACTTGAACTTGGAGACTCGACTTTATCTGCTGCCAACTTCTCTGCATCTCTGAAAACCAGGTCGAGAGAGGTAACACACACTCCAAGCCTACAGCTCATATATGGGGCTGTGAATGTACAATGACAGGCTAGTCACTTGCTAACGTTCAAGAATGACTGAAGGCATGTTAGGTTGTGTTTGTTTGTAGCTACAACCTCTGTCCAGCCGAGGGCTAAATAAAGGCTAAACTAGCTAACAGTGCCAGGGGCTGAACATTAAACCAGCCAGTTATTGACTGCCACAGTGTTGCAACACGACCATGCAGGAGGACAGCAGCAGTTTTACACCACTTTACTAATAGCTCTGTCTACCTGCCAGGTAACTTGTACTATCAGTTCATATTTAGGTTCATATTTTAGGTTCATATTTAATAAGTAAGTAATAAGTATTTTAAGACCATTCTGAGAAGTAGTTGTAGAGGGATTTTCATCTAGAGGACCAGTGAATTTAAACCAGCCTCAGATTACCGTCTTCTACACAGAAATAAACGAGGATGCATTAATATTCTGTATTTAGCTACATTGTGTGGTTTAACGTACAGCTGAGTCACGTGTTTGCCTTTGAGCTGATAACTGTCCACTGTTGACAGTCAAAGGTCATCAGCCATTTACAAAGCAACACCTATTATCACTGGCTTAGTGAAACCTTTTAATGACTGGATACTTTTATTTAAATGTAGCCAAGTCAAGTTTATCTCATAGCCATGTGTTTTTCCCAAAAAAAGTCTTCTGTATCTTGCAGAAACTATAAATGGTTTTCTGGTTTAAAAACACACATTCAGGCTCAGACTGAGGCTCCAATACTTTTTGAACAGATGCGAATGTGCATGGAATAAATGTACAGAGGACACAAGACAGCTTATGTTTGATGCAAAATAAGATTGTAAAAGAAGACATAGCAGTGACCTCATTATCAGCCATTTCTGTGTCACATCAGTTCCATAACGTCCTGCTGTCTTTATTCCCAGGAGAGGCTAAGAGACGACAGCGTACTACCCTTTTCTGCATTCTTGACCGACAGCTTTGGCCGGAAGCACAGCTACCTGCGCATTTCCCTGACTGAGAAATGCAACCTGCGCTGTGAGTAGATGTTCCCACTGTGCTATATTAAAAGTAACTTTAGCTGCTTTGGTTTATTTTCCCTTGTGCTTATCCAGCTAATTGAAGAAGCCATATTCCATAAAAATGATTCTGCTGCTGCCTTTATAGCCACTACCACTACCATAACTCTTGCTGATAATGTTAGATTTCACTGGTCCACGTGGGAATGTAGTTTTCCCTCTTGTAGAGGTCAGGGTCAGCTGTAGAGATGCATCTGAAACTGGTGAGGAGTCAAAGATGCTTCAGCACTCGAATGTTTGTTGAGAAGGGTGCAGAACTTTTGTCATCTGATTGAAGAACGTCATGACATGATTGTTACCAAAGAAAGAGGAAATGGCAACAGAAGATGTTAAGTGATGTTTTGAACGTAGTTTTTCTAAATGGAACGGCTTTTACCTGGAAAGGATGATTACACTTTTTCTCAAAGCCACCTTTTTTTGCTCAGGGATTATAATTTGTATGCATTTTATACATTTAAATGAATGACATTTAAAAAAATATCGAGCGCTGTGCAATCTCAGTAGCCCTGGCACAGGGACATAGGGAGGGTACAGGAGATGGGGTCATCAGGCCAATCATTGGCTTTAAAGTTTTAAAGATATTTTTTCATTAAAAAATAAATGTTATACAGGTGCAGCTTGTATTTTATGAAGTACAGTACTGCACTGGGGTTAACTATAAAAAAAAAACTTCAGGAATTGACTCAAATCAACTTGATTAGCGTACATATTAGCAAACAGTCTTATTGACTTCCTCCATATAGGCGCTCATGCTGGATCAGACGGGTGCAGTTCAGATAAACCTGTTCATCTCTAATGACATTGTAATCTCATGAGTACAGATTACACCTGATAACATGTCAGTGGGGAAGAAAGCTGCTCTAATTTTATATCTAGAATGCAACATATTGGAAAGGTTAAACAACTCACTGAGATGCAAAAATTCTCTGGAAAGAGGATTAGAACAACAGCATAGTCATTTGATATATTGTTCTAAATAAAAGTGTATTGATTTTTGTATTAATTGCATTCTTTAAAAATCTTCAGTTAAATTTTGACTACAATAGTGAAAAGAACTCAGAGTTTTAATTCAGATACCTTAATGTTTACGTCTCAATTTAATATAAACATTTTTACAATTTTTCTACATTACCTATAAGTGATGTTGCTAAGTAGATCCACCTCTTTGCCTCTTTGAGCTTGAATTGATTCCCAACAGAAAACCTACTTATTAAAAAAATAGGAACTTGTGATAAAGTAGAATAAAAGTGTAACCATTTTACCTTCATCCCATGTTCAGGTCAGTACTGCATGCCAGAGGAGGGGGTGAAGCTTACACCACGGGGCCAGCTGCTGTCCACCTCAGAGGTACTGACCCTGGCTCGCCTCTTCGTCCAGGAGGGGGTGGAGAAAATCCGCCTCACTGGAGGAGAGCCCCTCATCAGACCTGATGTGCTGGATATCATCTGTAAGGAACTGGTGAAAATTTTTGTTGATAGGGGCTGGTTATATCAGTTGGTGTTAAAGTGTATGATGCCTATAAAAGTATTCACCCCCCTTGTATGTTTCACCCTTTTGTTGCTTTTATACATGAAATCATGGTCAATATAATTTGGCTTTTTTGACAAAAATTTGCAAGAAAAAAAAGCTTTGATATCAAAGTGAAAACAGATTTTTACAAACTAATGGCAATTAATTAAAATATATAGTGTAAAAGGCATGTGACTCCAAGGTCAATTGGAAGAAGGTTCTTTGGTCTGATGAGACAAAAATTGAGCTTTTCGGCCATCGGACTAGATGCTATGTTTGGTGAACACCAAACACTGCACATCACCACAAACACACCATGAAGCATGGTGTAAAGGTAGAGGGGAACATAAATGATGAAAAATATCGCCAAATCCTGGAGGATAATCTGACTCAGTCTGCCAGAGAACTGAGACTTGGGAGAAGTTTTATTTTCCAGCAAGACAACGACCCCAAGCATACAGCAAAAGCTAGACAGAAATGGTTCAAAGACAACAAGGTGAATGTTCTGGAGTGGCCAAGTCAAAGCCCAGATCTCAATCCAATTGAGAATTTGTGGCTGGACTTGAAAAGAGCTGTTTCACGCCCGATCCCAGAGCAACCTGACAGAGCTTGAGCTGTTTTGCAAGGAAGAATGGAGAAGAATTGCAGTGTCCAGATGTGCCAGCCTGATTGAGACATATCCACACAGACTCAGTGCCATGATTGCAGCCAAAGGTGCATCTACTAAATACTGACCAGAAGGGGATGAATATTTATGCAATCATTTACTTTACCATATATTATATATATATAGGAAAAATCATATGACATCAAAGAGGTTTTTTATTTTGCAAATTCTTGTCAAAAATGCCAAATTATAATGACCATGATTTCATGTATAAAAGCAACAAAAGGGTGAAACATCCAAGGGGGGTGAATACTTTTTATAGGCATTGTATTAAGGTGTGTTGTCATTCCTGATTCTGGTGTGCCTCCAGTCTGTCACATTACTTCACCATCATTTATGTAGAAACACAGGTATATCCACTACTCCTTAAGATTCAAGTTTTCTTGTTAGAAGTCAAAAAGCCAGGACATAGAAAGCTGTTTTGTGTTGTCTCAACACTTGTAATCAATTTGTGCTGTATGCGCTTTACCATATGACAAAGTGGATGTAGTGACAGTCTTTTCAGAGGAATGATTCAGTGTTTGATATCCAACACTATCAATGATTCATGTGCTAACTCTGTTGGTTAGATTAGAACTTTTCTAAGTGACATGAAGAGAGAGGAGCAGGACTGATTTTCCATGCATGCCTTCAGATTAAGACATATGTGTGGAAGGGAAGTTATTTGTTACACCCCAGTTATGTGTTTAGTCTAATGATGTGTTATCACGCCATTTTAATTTTACAGCCTAATTTGTAGACTAACCGGTGCAGCCTCAGCCACTAAGGATCATGTCCTGAGACCAGTGCTTGTGGGAACAACATTAAAGCATGACATGAATGAACAAAGCAATGCGGTGTGACTGATTGGTAATGTCTTTGTAGAAAGAGGACCATAGGCTGTCAACAGCCCCATAAAGGTCAGCAATTATCACTGTGTCATGTGACAAGTCACCACTGTGAACCTCATTAAAGTTTACTGGAGTGAATAATTTGAACTGAGTGGAACCAGTAACCAGACTTTTGATCTACTATATTTATTGTTGTGTTCTGATAATAGATAATAGGTAAAAATGAGTAGTTTTCTTTTACTGTTTTTATGTGTTTCAGGTATAGGCTGTGTGGTTGGGGGATCAGTTTTCAATGTCATGGTGCATCCATGGCTTCAGTAAAATGTTGGTAGTATACATGCAGTGTAGAGTGGGAAATACCTGCTTAAGCTAATCTAACCAAGACCATGAAGTCTTTTAGTCTGCCATTATTAAAATGACACTTTATAAGTTGTAGTATTATTCTTTTATTGCAATACTAAATCGGTGGAGTACTCTTTAAAAGTGGGCCCAGTTTTCATTATTTTAAAACATTTTCCTATAAACATGTTTACTGTTCAATATAAAGGAATTAGAAAGCTAACTAAAGTTTTGTCATTTGTCATGTCTGGCAGACTGGTTTTAATATTTAGCACCACAGTTTTCTTTCTTTGTCTCACTCTCTCCCTTCTTCTTTCTCTTCCTTGTTGCCATGCATGTGGCCCCTCTACAGCAGAACTGAGGAAGCTGGAGGGTCTGAAAACCATTGCAGTGACAACCAACGGCATGAACTTGGCCAAGCTTCTGCCTAAGCTCAAAGATTCTGGCCTTGACCTGATTAACATAAGCCTGGATTCACTGATTCCTGCCAAATTTGAGTTCATTGTCAGACGGAAAGGTACGGAAAGTTGCCTGACTCACAATGTCAGCTGCAGACTTAAAGGAAGGTTAAGTGATTGAAGCTTAAAATGTAATATTGTGATATGTATTGGTGTGAAACATAGAGAGATTAGTACAAGAACACAAATGTCAGATAGTCCTCAGTTTCTTTGAGACTGTATAAAACTCTTATCCCTAGAAAACTGTGTAGTTTGTCTGTTGTAGTTCTTTTTGTCTGTGCAAAAGCATAAGTTGTTAACGGCCTAAATCAAAACATCTATACATCTACATCTGTCTATTTGTGCCTATTGTTGTGGGTCAATTCCTCCAGGTTACTGAAGGAGCCTATAAGCTCTAAACACACATGAAGTGGAGGTGACAGCAAGGCAGAGCTCTGGGTGGTTGGCATATGTAAGGTAGACACAGATGGACCAACTGAGATCAGGAAATGAAGGTGAAAAAAAAGGAGCAATGGCAGGACTGGCACATGTCCTCTCCCACCTGGTTTTTTTTTTTTCAGTAAAGTAGGTTTGGCCTGAAAGAGATCTTTTCTTAGCCCTCACTAAGGTTATTTAGCATGTTAAGTAAAACATGTGGCATTTTAATTACTTTATTAGAGAAATTTACCAGGCAGTGCAAGTCTGCATGGATTTGTGGGTTTTGTGCAGATGAAAACAAATGATGATTCTGACCTTGGTAGTTTGCTGTTAAAAAGCTGTAGCTGCTGCTGAGGGGTTAGTTGAAGATGTTTACATATCAGTTGTAGAACTTCTTTTCTAAAGGCCTGTAAAGCTGATGCAGACATATATTGTGATATACTGTATGTGATGCGTTTGACAATTGAGAAAAATGTGTCGCTCAGCTCTAATCTCAAGATTGCTTTGTGCTTGTACAACCCCAATTCCAAAAAAGCTGGGACACTGTGTAAAACATAAAAAGCTGAATCTGTTATTCAATTGAAAACAGTACAAAGACAATATATTTAATGTTTGACCTCATCAACTTCACTGATTTTTGTAAATATCAGCTTATTCTGAATTTGATGGCAGCAACATGTTTCAAAAAAGTTGGGACAGGAGCAACAAAAGACTGTGAAAGTTGTGGACTGATCCAAAAACACCTGTTTGGATCATTCCACAGGTAAACAGGTTCATTGGTAACAGGTGATAGCATCATGATATTAGGTATGATTGACAGATAGATAGATGTACTTTATTTGTCCCAAACTGAGAAATTCTTTTGTTGTAGTTGTAAGTTAAAGCATTTCATCATCAATTTCCATCTCCAGGGTTCCACAAGGTCATGGAGGGCATTGAAAAGGTCATTGAAATGGGCTACAACCCTGTCAAGGTATTTTGTTAATCTTTTCATTTTAGTTAATTTTAATCGTTTTTAAATATCTCTGTCATTTATCTTTTTTTTTTTTTTGGGAAAAATCTTTTTTTTTTTTTAATATTCCTTACAGCATGAACATACAAACATCTAACATGTAGGATTTTGCAAAACTACTAAAAATATTATGGTTACTGAAGCATCATTGGAATGAGAAAAGAAGGAGATAGTTGTATTTACTCCTTCTGTCCAGACTCTAGAGAGGTTCTACACACATTTGACACAAAGAAGCTGTAGATAGTTCAGTCTTCAGTTTAGTTGAATGAAGGACTTTCATTTCAAATTCTATGTGCAGCAAATGTACCGACAGAATGTAAACAAGAAAGACTGATAGAGGGATGGTTCAGATGTGGAAGAAAACTCATTTTAAGGTTTCAAATTCTTTCTCAAATCCTAAAGATAAAGAGACAGCATTGCTCTGGAGGAGATACAGACCTCAGTCTCCTTTAAGAAATATCAGAATCACAGTTAATTTCTGTGCGCTGGACATTATTCCCCTCAGAGATGTCATTGATCAGTAATGGATTAATAATCTGTCAGGTGTGTTTCAGCAAAGGCCTGTAACAACTGTTGACTGTTAGGCAATTAAATATGCATGTATCTCCAGTAAGTCATTTCATTTGTGCAGATGTCTGTGTGGTTACTAAAATGTCCAGGTACTGTGTGGTTTTGGCCTTCAACTTGGCATCCTTACAGTGAGGACATAACAGGCTGCTGATGAGATGAATGTACAGTTTGGTAATCAGTGGCTTATGGTTGTGTGCTGCCCTCTGTAGGTTAACTGTGTGGTCATGCGAGGCCTCAACGAGGATGAGCTGCTAGATTTTGTGGCACTGACAGAGACGAAGCCTCTGGAGGTGCGCTTCATCGAATACATGCCCTTCGATGGTGAGTGCTGACTTCCCACAAGGCCTTATTACACCGGTCTGGAAAGGTATCTGCAGAGTCCAATTATATTATTGGACCATTTTCATATATTATTTACGTATTGCTTAGACATTCAGAGACATTTAAATATTAATTATTTGAATTTATTTATAAATGATGTATGTCTACAATACCCATTGCTGATGCAACATGTCTTAAATCATCCAATTTAATATTTCACAGTGTTCATATTAGTCTTTTACGAATCAAGTAACACAAATGAAATGGTATGACTAAAATAACTGCACTGCACACATAAGTCACTGGTTATTATATTGTCAATGAGTGGAAAGATGCTTTAGCTTATGATATGCTCACACTGCCTCTTCTCCTCTCTGCAGGCAACAAGTGGAACTTTAAAAAGATGGTAAGTTACCAGGAGATGCTGGACCACATTAGGCAGCAGTGGCCCAACCTGGAAAAGCTTCAGACTGGACACACAGACACTGCCAAGGTCAGTGTCTCCAACTGTTCTGTATTTCTCAAGTATTTATGTGCTCCTGTCAGGAGCTAGAACACTGGCAAAGATGATGATGATTTATGTTAGCATTTTGATCTTCCTGAAATATAAATCAGGATGATGCTTGCACAATTCATTCTTGTACATTATTTAGAATTTGACAGTTGAAATTTTTACTTCCCTCTGGCACATTGAATCCTCCTGATCACCTGTCAGTCATTCAGCACTTTGGTATCTTATCTTCAGACACACATTTGTAGTGCTGGAATTATCAGTTGATTAATTGGCTAGCCAACAGAAAACGAAATCAATATTCAGTCTTCTCTTATGCATGGCCAGATCTGAGAAAAACATATGAAGTGTCTAGTGCACAAGCCAAATCAAGTACTTTGTCATTGTTTTGAAAGCTTGAAACCACCTTTAAAGAAATCATTCACCGGGATAACCGTTTGAAACTCTCAAGATAAGGTTTATCTTATCTTATTTGTTGCACAGTGGGGAAATTTACAAACTCTTCTTCAGTTTAGAAATTCTTCTGTCGTCTAACAGACATTTAAAGTGCCAGGCTTCAAAGGTCAGGTGGGCTTCATCACTTCCATGTCTGACCATTTCTGTGGCTCCTGCAACCGCTTACGCATCACTGCAGATGGCAGCCTCAAGGTAAAGCTACAGTTGTTTGCTCCAAGGAGCTGTTTATTGACGTCTGTTTTTGTGTCAAGATAGCACACAGGTTTACATATTATCTATAAATAATCTCATACTTCTTTGGTTTGGAACCATCCATCATTCTATTTTTAATGTTGTACTCCTTCCTGTCTTGTCTCAGGTGTGTTTGTTTGGGAACTCTGAGGTGTCCTTGAGAGACGTCTTGCGCTCCGGGGCATCAGATGAAGAGCTACTGCAAATCATTGGAGCTGCCGTGGGAAGGAAGAAGAAACAACATGCAGGTAGGGTGTGTGTAGTTAGCTTATATGCAACACTTCATTTGTTGAGTTTACTCAGAATATTTAGGAGTTTGAAGTTCTACTGTAATGTAATATCTTCCTGTTTGTGTCCTCAGGCATGTTTAGTATCTCCCAGATGAAGAACAGGCCTATGATCCTCATTGGTGGGTGACATGGCTGTACGTACAAATCTCTGACACTCAGTTTGTTCCATCACTGCTCAGTCATAATTTGATTGTGAAGATACAGTCAGGTCCGTAAATATTTGGACATTGACATAATTTTCAGTATTTCGGCTCTGTTCACCACCACAATGGATTTGAAGTGAAACAATCAATATGTGCTTTAAGTGCAGACTCTCAGCTTTAATTTGAGGGTATTTACATCCAAATCAGGTGAACGGTGTAGGAATTACAACACAAAAAGTAATTGGACAAACTAACATGATAATAAATCAAATGATCACTTTTACTATTTGGTTGCAAATCATTTGCAGTCAATGACAGCCTGATGTCTCGAACCCACAGACATCACCAGACGCTGTGTTTTGTCCCTGGTGATGCTGTCTTCAGTTCCTGCTTGTTCTTGGGGCATTTTCCTTTCAGTTTTGTCCTCAGCAAGTGAAATGCAGGCTCAATTGGATTCAGGTGACTGACTTGGCCATTGCAAAAGATTCCACTTCTTTGCCTTAAAAACTCTTTGGTTGCTTTTGCAGTGCTTCAGGTCACTGTCCATCTACACCATGAAGTGCCGTCCAATGAGTTCTGAAGCATTTGGCTGAATATGAGCAGATGATATTGCCTGAAACACTTCAGAATTCATCCTGCTGCTTTTGTCAGCAGTCACATCATCAATAAATAGAAGAGGACCAGTTCCATTGGAGCCATACTTGGCCACGCCATTACACTACCACCACCATGCTTCACTGATGAGGTGGTGCTTTGGATCTTGAGCAGTTCCTTCCCTTCTCCATACTCTTCTCTTCCCATCATTCTGGTACAAGTTGATCTTTGTCTCATCTGTCCATAGGATGTTGTTCCAGAACTGCACAGGCTCTTTTAGATGTTTTTTTGGCAAACTCTAGGCTCATCACTGGTTTACACCTTGTGGTGAACCCTCTGTATTCACTCTGGTGAAGTCTTCTCTTAATTGTTGACTTTGACACGGATACGCCTTCCTCCTGGAGAGTGTTCTTGATCTGGCCAACTGTTGTGAAGGGGTTTTTCTTGACCAGGGAAAGGATTCTTCTGTCATCCACCACACTTGTTTTCCGTGGTCTTCCGGGTATTTTGGCGTTGCTGAGCTCACCAGTGTGTTTCTTTTTAAGAATGTAACAGTTGATTTGGCCACACCTAATGTTTTTGCTACTCTCTGATGGGTTTGTTTTGATTTTTCAGCCTAATGATGGCCTGCTTCACTGATAGTGACAGCTCTTTGGGCTTCATATTGAGAGTTGACCTCACCAGATTCCAAAAGCAAATACCACACTTGAAATTAACTCTTGACTTTTTATGTGCTCCTTGTAAATGAAATAATGAAGGAATACCACACACCTGGCCATAGAAAAGCTGAGCCACCAAATTAAATCTGAAAGTCTGTATGTAAAGTACATCTTGATTGTTTCACTTCAAATCAGTTGTGGTGGTGTACAGAGCCGAAATGCTAAAACTTGTGTCAATGTCCCAATATTTATGGATCTGACTGTATGGTCATCATGGGCTGTACCACCATATTTTTTTTCTACATACGCAGCCTCTTCATAGTAAATTGTGCTGCTTTAAAATGCATCTACATTTTAACTAAGAACGACCACGAACTTTCATCTGAACTGTGAATAATGCATCTTCACCTAAATATGAATGTTGTTTTTGTCAAAATGTTTCCTTTGCTAATGTTCTCTTTTTCCAACAGGCACCAAGTCCCAAAGGCCATTGTCTCTGCCAAAGTCACAAGACAGCCAGAGAGCTTTCCCCATTGTTTGTCTGCTTACAATCGACACATTCCTCTCTCCAGCATTAGCTCCTTGCATGGGCCATTCAGGCAGCAGGAGAGTCTCGAACAGAGATGTTTTTTTGTGCCTTCCAGACTGCACTCCTTCAACACAAGCAGCACATATTTGCTGCTCCAGAACCTTAATGAAGGAGAATACCCGTATGAGATCACATATCAACAAAGAAAAACCTAATGCGACAGACAACCTCCACAGTGTAGCTCCCCTTCACTCCTCTGAGTTTGGTAATGGTCTCACTTTTACCGGTTTTTACACTAAGACTGAAAGTTTTACTACACCTGCAAATATCATGAAATGCATTAATGAAGACAGTCTCAGGTACGCACAAGCCAGGGGTCCTAATGCTTTAAAGAGCCACTTACTCAGGACCCCAGGAGCACCTATTTTTTGCACACTACTAAAGAATGCCAAAATACATCTCAAACACTACGATGTCAGAATGTGCCATAATCAAAGTTCCAGCAAAGACCCCAGTGTCAAACTCAGAGAGTTTGTGAGTGATCAGATCACATCTGACATCAACACTCCCCTGGATGAAACCACAGACGCCCAGCTAACGCATACAGATGATCAGGGCCGAGCCAAAATGGTGGATGTTGGGGGCAAAGTTCCCACACGTCGCACAGCCAAAGCCCGCGCCACTATCATCTTGGGCCCCACTGGCTTCCGGCTCCTTCGGGATAACCAGCTCAGTAAGGGTGACGCCTTGCCCGTGGCACAGTTGGCTGGCATCATGGCTTCCAAGCAGACCTCAACCCTCATCCCGCTCTGCCACACGCTCCCTTTAGACCACGCCTCTGTCACCTTTGACCTCGATGAGCGGCAGAATGCTGTGGTCATCACAGCAACGTGTCGCACTACTGGCAGGACAGGAGTTGAGATGGAGGCTTTGACAGCTGTCTCTGTTGCAGCGCTAACAATCTATGACATGTGCAAGGCAGTGAGCCACAACATCGTCATCACTGATTTAAAACTGCTCAGTAAGACGGGCGGTAAGAGGGACTTTCATCGCTACCCTTGACCTCCTCCCCCATCAATAATTCCAACCCTGGAAAACTGAGAATGAATGACTTGTAAGCAACATAAAAACTGCACCAATTTTCTTAGAAATTGACATATTTTTCTGAAAACTAAAATTTATGCCATCAGAATAATGTGAATTATAATATTTACTTACATATTTACAATATGTACAATACATACTTACAATTACTTGTCCTGTCACTTATCTCACACAATATGAATTATGCTAACAGTCTTCATGCTACCTTTAATTAAGCAGTGCTTTACTAATCCCAAGCATCTAACACAAGTGAAGTGAAGAGCACATAACAGACATAGGGCTGCAGTGTCTCTTTTTGTCTGTAGAGGGCACTCAAGTAGTACATCCTCAAGCCTTCCTGGAAGTCTTTCAGCAAAGACCAAACTGAGGATGGCCTCAACACTTTTGACAGATTGAATGCATTTATCTTTTTTTTAGCTTACATGAACTTTGAGGATAATTACTTTAAGAATGAAGCCCAGGTGCCTGACCTGACAGCAGTGGAGTGTGTGTGTCAGTGTGTTGGCAGCCAAGTCTAACTGTGAAATATCACGTACTCTGTAGGCTCTTATACTTACCTGCTCTGAACTGCTGTAATTAACAGCACTATGAATGTTTTTACAGTTGATTTTTGGGGTTAACTCAGCTGTATAAAATATAACTCTTCTTAGAAATCAACTTTCAACATTTTGTCAGTGATGATAATTGGTTAAGAATTCACTCTCAAGTTGTGCATTTACTGAATTTCATTTTGGTTTTTGTTCTTTTCCTTCTTCCTCTGTTCTGGAAATACTGGATATTACAGTAGAGGATGACAGCAAGGTGACCATTTTTTAGCTCTTGCTCTAAAATTTCCACCATTCATTTAATGGCTGATAACAAAAATAACCCATTAAGCTACTTAATTTTTGTTGCAATTGTGTGTTTTGTTTCCCCTCTCTTTACCCCCAGGATGAACTTGATTGATTGTGTTTGTATGTTTGATGTCAGCTCAGAATATAGAATTATAAGAAAATGTATGATTCTTACTGTGTGGTGAAATCATGCAGCCTCCACAAACTGCATGCAACATTCATTTTGTCAGTATTACTGTAGTTATGATCCTCTCTGGTCTGCACTGTAGACCAGCAGGTTGCACTTGTTGGAGAACTGAATAGTGCTATTTTTGTATCATAGTAAATAGTAGATTATATTCACTTTGCATCCAGCTCATTTTTTGAAAGAGGTAAATGCAAACTGTCAGTTGTGGAGGCTTGTGTAGCAGTTATTTTTTCTTATAAAAAGAAGTTATTCTAAAGTCTCTCTCTTGTGATGTCTTAATACTTCTGAAAGTTGAGTATTGTGTGATCCCACAAGGTGGTTTTTGTCAGTAACATTATACAGTATGTCCCATGGTGTTTTATCTAATAATCACAGAACACAGTAAAATCATAGGGGTTTATGCCAAAGCATAAAAACCCTGCTTTGAAATGTATTTCTGCTGCCAATCCACGACATGTTGACAGTTATTTAGCCACAGTTGTTTTCCATGTTTTTCCCTGTCTGAAATGGAAAACAGGCCTGGGATCCTCATTGGTGGGTGGCATAACGAAATGTACACATTTCTCACACTGACTTGTTCTATCACTGGCAATCATGAGCTGATGAGTGTCAACAAGTCCTACTAATGTGTAGGGTATACAACCGTGTGTCTCCTCCAATACACATGCACTGTAGCAGTTTGTCCTTGTACTAATAACATAACAGTTTTTTAAACCTTTTAATTTACATTGAGAAACTGACTAGTCCCTGATTTAAACTTGGCTGATATACAGTTGCATGCAAAAGTTTGGTCCAAATTTTTACTGTAAATGTTTAAAAGAGTAAAAGGTGATCTGATTTCCAAAAGGCATGAAGTTAAAGATGTCACATTTCTTTAATAATTTTAGTGAGATTAATTTATTTCCATTTCTGCAGTTATCTGCAGAAATATCAAAACAGGAAAAGGGCCAGTTTGGAGGCCCTGTATGGTCAGCACTAAGTAACACCCCTTTGGCAAGTATCACAGCTTGTAAATGCTTTTTGTAGCCAGCTAAGAGTCTTTCAATTCTTTTTGCACTGCTATTTTGTGGTCTATCCACAGATTTTTGACGATGTTTAGGTTGGGGGAGTGTGAGGATCCTGGCAATACCTTCAGCTTGCACCTCTTGCTTAACGTATTCCATTGTGGATTTTGAGGTGTGTTTGAAATCGTTGTCCTGTTGTAGGAGCCATTCTCTTTTTATCTTCAGCTGTTTTACAGATGGTTTGATGTTTGCTTCCAGAATTTGCTGGTGTTTAGTTGAATTAATTCTTCCTTGGGCTCAAAACAAGCCCAAAGCATGATCGATCCACCTCTGTGTTGGGGAGGTGTTCTTTTCATGAAACTCTGCAGCCTTTTGTCAAAATGTTCTATTTGAACAAAATGAATCAGGTTTAGATGCTCCTTTGAAAACTGTTGATGTTGAATTTTGTGGTGAGGAGGCAGGAAAGGTTTTCTTCTGATGACTCTTCCATGAAAGTTGTATTTGTGTAGGTGTGGCTGCACAGTAGAACAGATCACCATCACTCCAGACTCTGTTAAGTCGTCCTGAAGGTCTTTTCAGTCAAACAGGGATTTTGATTTGCCTTTCTAGCTATCCTAAGAGCAGTTCTCTCTGAGAGATTTCTTGGTCTTTAGACATCAACTTGATCTCCATGCTTCCTGTTAACTGCCATTTCTTAATTACATTATGAACTACAGAAAGTGCTACCTGAAAACACTAACACTCGGAGGAGCCCATGGATGCTGATTGTTGGGACAAGGTTTGAGGAGTCAGTGTGTTTATAAAGCTTTGAAATTTGCATCACTTTGATTTTCCTAATGATGAATGTGAACAAGCCAGAGCCCAAACAAACTGATTTAGGTCTGAGTAAAAGTTATCTGAGAGCTCAGATATCTTGGGGTGTTCAGGTTAAAACATTATGTATCTTAAACTTTTAATTTTAGTGATGGGGCTTTCAGGACTGCCAGAAACAATACAGATATGATTCAATTAAATGGTGAATGGGAAAGGGGGGCTTTTTTCCCCTTTTTTTGTGGCCTGAAGACATAAATTGTGTCAGAACTATCATTGTTAAAAACTAATATTGACTGACTGTTATGTAATAGAGCATTAAATACTGTTATTAATTGTTTTAAAGGTTAGAAGGATTCCAATCCTTATATTAGCCTGTGAGATATGCTCAGCCTCAGATGTCAAAAAAAGTTAAAGAATTACTTGTGTTATTTTTCACAAACAGCACCTGCCATACAAACCTTTTGAAGATATGTTATGAGAAAATAAAAATAGAGGTATTAAAAGGAACCAGAAGACAGCAGTTGCCATGACGACAGTCGACTATTGGTAGCTGAACCACAACCTCACAGTTTGAAATTCAGCATTGGTGTTGGATGTGATAAAGTTGTGAAGAGGTAAATAGGTATAATAGGTGCACTCCAATTAAGGAACTTGTAAGGTTTGGGCCCTGCAGCAGTTGATCATTAAGGGAGGTTCCTTTACACTTAGCTCCACAATCAAAGACAACTCACAGCTTGCCCTTGCATGGGTGATAAACACCATGATGAGGGATGTAACACACATTGTTTTCACCACACTGCAATTCATCCTCTGGGAACCATTGCTGATGACATCTGTCAGAAAGTCTGTGTACTCTTGATGGAACCTTTTATCCCTTTCCATTTTCTTCCTTATTCCAGTGAGGTGCTGTTGAGCTACACAACGATTGTTTGACATTGTCACCTCTTTGGTTTTGAAAGGTAACTTCACACTGTAATGTCCATCTTGCACCTTGACAGGCTGTTCCATGATTTCAATGAATTTTGCTTCTTCCCTTGACATTTCTTCTTTGTCTGCAGCAGCTCTTTCATTGAAATCGTGTTCATACTGCTTCTCCAATAGCAGCCCCAGACACTCTATTCACAGTGGCAAAATGGCAGTTGTCGTCATCATGTTTAACTTTCCAATCCCCACATGAGCCATTGACAACCCACCCCAGTAGGGTTTTAATGGCAAGGGGTCCATCACCTTGACTGTTTACAACTTCCCATGGCTCCAGCAACTTTGATGCATTTGTACCAATCAGTAACTCTACTTCTGCATGGATGTCAATGTTATCGAGGTAAGGCCATTTTCTGAGGGTTTCTGTGGTGATTATGTTTGCTGTACCACCTGGCATGGCTTTTAGTGTGTAAACATCTGGAAGACTGTGGTACCTCTCTCCATTAAGGCCAGACACTTCAAGTTCGTTTACAATGTATGTTGATACCTTTGTCTTTGGGCTCATGGTTAACAAGCATATCTTTGTTTTCTTTCCAGCCAGGTTCAGCTTTCGCATCAAAGCTTCAGTGCAGAATGTGGATGTTGATCCATTGTCCAAAAATGCATAAGTCTGAATCTTTTTATTGCTTAAAGCTTATTGAATAAAGGTTTATCTTATCTTATCTTATCTTATCTTTCACCTGAACTGGAAGGATCGGGAGGATTCCATTGCTACCAGCCCCAGTTTGGCCTCCAATGGCTTGACTTGACACAAGCATATTATTGACAGTTGACTCTGGTTCACTGGAGTGCATGCCATTGGTGTTCACTGCTTTATCAACTTTTTTCTTGATGTGAATATGTAAGGCTGTTGGATGGCTCTGTTTGCAATTTTTGCAGATTATGTGCTGGTTGCAATTTTTGCTCAAATGCCCAGTGTTGAGACACCCAAAGCAAGTTCCCTTTTCTTTACAAGAAGTTGATTTTTTCCCGGTGTGTAATTCTGGCTAATTGTTGACAGTCATCCAGAGCATGATCCTGTAAACAGAATAAACAGTTAACATTTTTTGTGTCATTCCGTTTGGGCTCTTTGGTTTCCTTGTGTTTGCTGATTGCACAGACGTTTGTTGCAAAATTTTCTCATTTCAGTTTTGGTTTGATTGATTGCTTGACCGTATACACATCCCTTTTGATATGCAGTCCCCTTTCTGTCATTTGGATATCCCCAAAAATGGGATCAGATAAAAGCTTGACCTGACGTTCCACAAAGAGCACAACATCGTTGAAGTTTGGTGTGCGGTTTTGGGTTTCTCGTATTTCATATGCAATGCTTCTAAAACGTTTATCCTCAATTTAAAAAGGAAGTTTTGATATAATGATTTTAAGATTGGCAGACATGTCCAGTTCTCTCATGTCAAGCAGATCAGACATTGCATTATTGCAGCCACACAGAAATAAAGTGTAATCTTGGAGTGCTGAAACATTTTCAACTTTAACAGCAGGCCAGTTGAGGACTTTCTCTGCTGCTGTGATTCTCGTTTCATTACCAAAACGCTCCTGTAGGAGGGCTTTAGCTGTTTCAAAGCCTCTGTCTGCATTCATGTGCAAACAACTTTGCACAAGGTCTCTTGGACGCCTTCTGGTGTATCTTTGCAGATAGTACATGCAGTCCCCTTTAATTGCACTTTTATCTTCAACACAGTGCTTAAAGGCTTGCATGAACATCTTGAATTTTAAAGCGTCACCTTCAAAGACCGGTATCTCTCTTGGTGGAAGTTGACTTGACCTTTGTTGTTGTAGTAGCAGTTCAGATATGTGTGCTGTTATCAGCTGCATGTACAGCATTTTCATCCTTTCTTGACACAGGTACATGGAATGCTTTATTTTCTGTCAACTCCTTGAACCTTGCATCAGGATTAACAGTTGTTTGCTTTGGTTCGTGCTTCTCAAAATAGGATCGCATTCCATCCTGTTCTGCTGAAAATGCTTGCAACACAGACACTTCGGCACCTGCAGCTTCAATCTCAGCCTCAAGGTCCACTTGCTCCATTGTATTGCGCAGTGATTCTGCCTGTGTCTCCAGTTCATGTTTAGTGAATCTGCACGTGCCAGCAGCGCAGCTCTTTTAGCTTCAGCTTGCGCCCGTGCCATTGCTATTGAGGATTTGTTGGATCAGTTTGAGCTCGCAGATCCTGCGCTGCTACGACTTTTAGTTGAGTAGGTTGTGGCTGATCCAACATTTGATATGCTGTCCATCTGTGTTATTTTATCCTCAATGTTTTCCATAGCTCCATCACGTGCACACTCCAAATATTTTTTGACACTCCACACCCAGAAGTTTTGCCTTGAACCATATTTCATGCTTTTCTGTTTCTTCCATGGGTAACAGCTTGAGCACAGCATTATGCACCTTTTGCATCATTAAGCAACACTTGATATTTGTTAAAGTTGCTTTCTATTTCAGTTTTGAAAATTGTCTTTTTTAATTCAGCAGCTTTATTCAGTTTAGATCTTGTTTTTTTCTAAATCTCCTATTTAACTAAGTAGTGCTTTTGTGGTAAGTTTTCTTTTTGTGACAGAGAGTGCTGCCTCGCTGACAGTTTGAGATTCAGCAGCTACTGCATCAGTAACCAGCCTTATCTCTTCACACAAATCAGCATCATTACCTTGATTATCAGTCTTAACCTTCGCACCACCTGGAGTTTCGGACATTTTTTAACCATTTGTTCATCAACCACACAGTTTTTTGTTCAAATGTTTTTTTTCCAAAAGTTCACACCAATAAAAAAACACAACGTAAATTATGTCCATGAAAATAAAGTCTCTTCCTTTGAAGTAGCGTCTTGAACTTGAAATAAAGTTTACTTTACTTTGATATAATAACCCAGTGCATTGGTGTTATTTGTGTGCACGCATTTTATGTAATGGCCATATGTATGTGTGGTAGCGCTACCGTGTACCTCCATTACTTGGCCTCGATCCAAAAGAAACGTTTCCTCGTCTGTCCGGCCGTCCACACCTCGCCAATGGGTGGTCCACTGCCCGGCTCCGACCTCCGGTGTCCGTCACTGCGCCCAATGCACCCGCGACTCCCCCTGCTCAGGCCTCTCCTGCGCCCAGCGTGAGCCGAGGCCGGGATGAACATCAGCTGATCGGGATCCACAATTCAGAGTTTCTATATGATCAACTCGAATAGAGGTTGTTTTCGACTAATGTTGACGCACACTTTGATTCCGTTAAAGGACGCGTGGCTTCTGGTTCAGCTAAGTTTGAAGGGATATATCAGTCAATTTATTTACCGTCTGGAGTTCACCAATAAACAAAAGGAGCAATGTCTTCCCGACACAGTCCACGCCACGCCACGGTCAAAGACAAGAGACCTCCAGTCTGCGCCACACCTGTGTCAATTAGTGTGGCCTTGAAATAAACAGGTATCTGGGTCACAGCGCCACTCAGTGGTTGCTGATTGAAATGGCTCCAACACCTCTTGTCTTCTTGTATATTTTATTTATCTGCACATATTCTGAATACTCTGCAATATTTCTGCATATTTTGCACACACACACACACACACATATTTGCACTACTGTCTCAGGTTTTAGGAAAAATACCTATGTTCTCCTAGTCTTGTTAGTCTGCTCTTTGTTCTTAGTCTACTTATATGTAAGTGCGGAGATCAAACAGAAGTCAAATTCCTTGTATGTGTACACATACCTGACCAATAAAACTGATTCTGATGTATTCTACGAAGCCAGTGCTAATCACTGCCATATTTAATTTTCAGAATTAGTTTAGATCTTCTTGAACTGCTGCCTCTTCAGACAAATAAAAGATTTCTGTAAGTTGTGTTGCTAAGTTTCTAACATGGGAAAACTTAAACTTCCAAAAGAGTGGGTGGATGGCTTAAGAGTTTCAAAGTGATGTCATTTTTTAAATTTTATTCTAAATTTTATGTTGACTAAAACACATGGTGCCAGAAAATATAAAAAAATAATAAAATGTCTCCTTTATGCTGCACATAATAAATAATCAGGCACTCAGAGCAGTGAAAAGATCAAATAATAATAGATACTGATACTGTTTTGCTTTATTTTGGTCTCACCATGAGTAAAAAAAAGAATATCTAAGTTGAGATTTGTCCATTATGTTATGCATTTTAATAGCTGTAATTATGTTCTATATGTGATCATGATATAATTTTTCTTCAAAACCAAGGTGTCGAGTCTCCTCAAGTCTTCCTGGTGTCCAGCTTTGAGCTCCACCAGTATGACTTCTCTCTCTTACATGACACCCTAGAAAGAGAACTTCCTGGACATCAGAGGAGTGCTCTACTGTTTGCCATGCCTAATATCAATGTGCAGATCATCAACAAGAAGAACAAGGCTTTTCAGTCCAAAATTAAATACTATGCTGCTCTATCAGCAGCTGGAGCAGGTGTACCAGTTCCTGAGCTTTCTGTTGCTGTTGATATATCCTTGCTGGTTGATGTTGTCGCACAATATGCAGTTGGGTTTGGTCCTGATATCCCATCACTGCGGAGGGTGTGGCATTGAAGGATTTGATGGCTGTCATCATTTCACCTCTGGCTGCAAGAAACATAACCCCTGATCTTATCCTGAAGCTGCTTCTTCAATGCGCAAGCTTAGCTGCATTAATGGCAGCAGAGGAAGGGTTCAGATTTATTCCAATATTTGGAATCCCAGCAGCAGCTTTTTTTTCTAAAGCAGCCTATAATGTAAAAAGCTTCTGAATTATTTTAATGTATACAAAACACAGCTTGGTAACCTGGGTCAATTAATTATCTAAATGAATACCTTTGGGTATATATACATGTGTATGTGTTTCATACTTTATGTTGTAGGTATTAAAGCTTCTGTTCCTAATAATCATGTAGTTATCAAACAGTATGAGCCCCTGTACCATGTACTGCCTATCTGAACAAGTGATGGAAAGAATATTAGACACACCAGTGTCTTTTTTGATTGTTTTATTCAAAGGTTCTTCACCAACAGGGATGATGACTGATGGATGATTGTGATGAGTTTTCACTGTCCCCCAGGGGTCACAGTGAGGAACTACACCACAGCGTCACTCATCAAGGAAATAATGGATATCAAATGTAATCTTTATCACTATTCTTATTACTACTGTATCACTTTTGCTATGAATAAAATTTTACCTCCACATTCTTTGGTGGGCACAATACCAACACTTTATCCACCTCTACTTTATATATATATATGGTGGACAGAATATTAGAAACAGCACTGCTAGTTTTTTTGTTGTTGTTGAAAGTCTTGATGAACTAACTGCTGTCCTTGTTGAGTTTCTTGCTATTGATAATGAAAGTGAATCACTTTAGCAGTCCCCACTGCTTTTTTCCATGTGTTAGAAATATGACAGGACTGATGCTTGTATCTATAGTCTTTTTCTTTGTGCCTTTTGCCCCTGTGCATTGTGTAAATATAGATCATAGACTGACGCTGCAAGTGACAAATCAGCAACATTATAGATTATAGACCAGAGAACCCAGCTTCAAGCATGAGTGTATATTTTCTACAAAAACTGAATGAGCATGTAGGGATCATTCTCTCCTCGTGCATCAACACAAACAAGAATAAACAGTCAGTTGTAAGGGACAAAAGTTTATTGTAACCCTACAAAAGACAAAACAAAAAATAAAATTATAGAAATGAAAAAAAAAAAAGATTCTCATTCTTATACAAGTCTCAAAACTATCCATCATACACAGACCACAGTTGAATTATTCATATTCATATTTTTAATATAACATTTTGTTGTAATGCTGTGTGTACATACAAAATATAGCAAACTAAATAAGGCAAATAAATAGAGGTACAATTTACAGGAAAATGGAACATTCCTCAATGTTTTGATCTTTTTTTTATCTTATCTCAAACATCAAGAATGGTGTACAAAATGCTTTTTTTTTTCCAACTGTACATCTTTCGGTGGAGGATACTTTTTTTTCCAACCATAAAAATACTGACTCCCCACAATTATACAACCTCTAAAACTGGGTGCAACTTTTCTCAGGCAGTACAAATCGTCGTGTGACAGGTGTGTCCCATATTGCAAGCAATTTTCTATTAAAGGTTAAAGTCAACACATCACGCTTTGTGCACCCTTCTTTAGGCATGCAGGTCGACGCCGAAGTGAGTGATTTGACAGAAATGTGGTAGTGTCAGAGAACATTCCACTTGTTTTTCTTTTACACACTAAAGCAGGTGACACAGACAGGTGAGGATTTAAAACTCAGTACACTCCTGTTACGCACGAGTGTCACCTCTTTGTGTCTACATCTCCACAAATCCCTGCCATCCAACAGACTGACTACTAATATGTTTCCAGCGGCCCAGCCGGAGTCCCCAACCTCACTTGCCCTCTTTCTCTCTTTCTTCTACACACCATTTTTTGCACTACTCTTTCGTTGCACCCTTCTCATTTCTAGAGGGATCGAAGCCCTAAAAATGGCGCTGCAAATGGAAATGTCCCATAATAAAAGTGCATTGAACAAGCTACTAATTTCATTCCTCTGATTTCCATCTGTACACCCCAAAATGAGCCAGTCAATGGCCAAATAAACATCCAAACATGTAACAACATAAACATGTAATAATACTGACAATGTTGCAATACCCCTCAGTAAATAGTCTGCACTACAATACGAGTTAAAGCTCTGGATTAAGAGTTTAAAGGGTCTTCCAAAGTCTGATATACTAACTCTGATTAACTTGAAAGACAAAGGAGCAGAGGTTAGGAAATAGAATAGCTCAAATATACATTGGACGCTGGTTAAAGAATAGGCAATCATATGTCATTATTCCCCTTAGAACTTAAGGGACTTCTCTGAATTT
The DNA here is from genome assembly GCA_025331565.1 of Holacanthus passer. NCBI lineage: Eukaryota > Metazoa > Chordata > Actinopteri > Pomacanthidae > Holacanthus > Holacanthus passer. The sequence goes on along the minus strand of JAFREQ010000048.1, from coordinate 1,743,385 downwards.
TCAAAGTGTCTGAAAGTTTGAACCTATTTGGTTTACCAGTTAATCTCTAAAGTGTGGGACATGGGAACTCAAAGGTCCTCTCTGCACTCACATAGTCTTCAACCGCACATCACCCTCTCTCTGCTTCAGTTTATGGAAAAGTGAAAGGTTTAGGAAAAAAGAAAAAAAAAAACTTTGAGTAGGCTTTGGTGACTTGTTGTGCCTCGAGCTGGAGTCAAGTGCCACATCACATTAACACTTTGGAGAACTGTCTTTTAACTGCTTGTGACACAAAAGGTGCACAATTTGAAGCCACAAGATGGCGCCAATTCATCTAATTCCAACTGTCAGCTGTATTTCATTAGGAAACATCAGAAAGCCACAAGCCTTAAAACACAACAATAGGAATGGTAAATGTGTGAAAACAGGGTCAGAGGCACTTAAATATGTTTAAGAACAGAAAAGCTGGCAGAGTGAAGGAACAAAGACTAACTGGGACAGCCATTACCCCTGTACAGTAGTTTGTGTTTTGTGATAGTTTTAGTTTGTTCTGAAACACTGTATATTAAACAAAAACTGATGACCAATACTCCAACATAGGAAATATCTTTTTCTTGTCTTTTGTAAAACTATTGTAAGTATATCAAGTGCTTATTATGGCAAGTGCAGTTGGAAAAAGTTTCATTATTGTGAGGAATGGAGAAAGGAACTTTACTATGAGTCCTTGGTATTTACCCTAACTGTTACAACCACTTGTCTCTTGTCCCTTACAAACTAAACCAGGGGCTGTTGTGCAAATCTTTTGGCCTGTCAAAGTCAAAACAACCAATCCATATGCAATAAGGATATATTCAAAAACATGAAGCTGTCCCTCTTGTAATTCTGACTTTTTGGAAAATATGTATGAATGGGCTAAATGAGAAAGTTAAAGACAGGCTGTGCTCTGAACAAGACCAAGTCCAACCTTCCTACTGTAGTCCTGGACAGGTCTTTCATATGAACTTAATATGAAGACAGATACTAAAATGTGGCAGATGATTCTTGTTGTTAACGGACCCTCCCTTTCATTCGATGTCCCAAAATGGAGTGCGAACCTAATGGCTTCAACATCTCCAACAGAATTGACCGAGAGCAGAGCTTCCACAATCCTCTCTGGGTTCACTTCTTGTAGCAAGCTACCGTATGTCAGTCTTTAAGAACTAGATGTAAATATTGTACCGAGGCAAGCCCGCACATTACATTGCAGCCTTTGTCATGCCTTCTCCTAAGGTTTTAAAGATGCATACATACATTTAAAAAAATACAACACTGAATATTTCAAAAAACGTGGCCTAGGTTAGCATCAGTATGTGGGTCTGACTATTGTTTGGCAACAGGTTGCCCGTAGTAATGAGGTCTAGCCATATGTAAACAAATGTGTGAGAGAAGCTGGAAGGAAAGATGGAAGTCAGGATTCTTTTCTCTGATGCTCTCCGACAGGGGCATAGCACCAAATTCTGGATCCTGTACACAGGCATTCTCTTGTGGGCTGCTCCCCAAATCTGGGACTTTTCATTCTAGTATCTTCATGGGCCCTCCTCACATGAGGGCCCTGTATACTCGGTCCCCTTTTCCCCCCAGTCTGACGTCCCTGCTCTCTGAGGCCGTTGCCGTCCTCTTAGTGTCCTGTCAATGCACACTATTTGAGGACTAAACCTAAACTGATCAGGGCTCTATAAGAATTTCTTCACCCTGTAAGTGCTTTGTTGTACCCTGACTTTGCAATAACAGACTCAGCACATGGTGTGGTCCGAGATTACATTGTCAACTGAAATAGAAACGCACAGAAATACAGTATGATGAGCCTGAATCTTGGTAACAGTAATCAAGCCCTTTAATTTTAACTTGAGAAATCTTCAGCTGTACTGACGGCTTTGTCACGAGACCGTGTTTTAGCACCAGTGGAACAGATCCTACAGACACTATGGACAAGAGTAATTAAAGGCCCAATAAGAACTGCTATACAGCATCCTTTTGGCACCTTCAGCGAGTCCACACAGTCTGCATTTAAGTTGCATCTGATGGAGCAGATGACACATTCAGATGTGAACCATGCACACCGACAGCTGAGCAGGGAGAAACTGTAAACTAAGCTTGTGCCTTTAAGTCGTATACGGCATTCCTTCATTATCTTTGTTATAAAGGTAATTTAAGTACAAAGAGGACTTTTTTCCAGAGAACACTGTAGGTCGGCTTGTGGAAACCTATGAGCGTAAAGTTTGTCAGAAAAGCTACAGTGCAAACAAGACATAGGTGTGAGAAAAAGAGAAGCAATTGTCTTTTTTTTTTTTTTACATAGCGCAAAATGTATAGAAATTCACTTCAACAGCAATGTGAACTTGCAACACCAACAAATAATGCATTGCGTGTACAAAACCCCCAAATGCCATGAAAACATAAAAAAACCTCTACATCTTTGCAATTAGCTTGTCTGCATCTAAATATAAATATATATCAACGCCTAATTGCAGTATGTTTTGTATTAATACATTTACATTTGTTTTCTCTTTGCTTTGGCAACCATTGATGCCAGAATAACATTGAAACCATTGAAGAGTGTCGCTGAGGCTCGATCCTTGTGGCACAGTCATCGTTTTCAGATGGATCAAGCTGAGAAGTTGTTTTTTTTTTTTTCCTTGAGAAGAGCTGCATCTGAACTCACAGCTCGGGGTGTACGTACGTCCTCCCTGGTAATGCTGTGTGCTGGAGGAGGATACTGGGATGAATCCTCTGTTTTGAAGCGATAAACCCCTGTTGCGCATCCTGCCTTACTCGTTCAGAAGCCTCCAAAGCATTCTGGGATTTGCTGACTGCACGCACTTCTTGGCAGTAAAGGAAGTTCATGAATATCCACCTATTCTGGGGCTGTAAAGTCTCTTTTCCGGAGGACACTTGAAGCAACTGTGACTGCGGAGGTTGTGGCTTAGTTCCCTCTTCCCACTTTCTTTTTCTTTTCTTTTTTTTTTTTTTTTTTTTTTAAATCTGCCTGAAGTCCTTTTTCCAATCATTTCTCTTGGCCTTGTGTCTATGTACAGTGTGATTGGCTGATCCCAATGTCCTGTGTGTTTTAGAGCCAGATAGCAAAAAGATAGGGCTGCTCCAGCACCAAGGAATTTACTGGGTAACAGCGAAAGGTTTATGAGGAAAAAAAGAGCAGTGAAAAACAGAGGGGGTGATAGAGAGCTGGAAGCTTGAGCACAGTGTTAAAAGGATATGGTCAAGAGATATGGGATAATGTGTCACAGTGGTCTGTCTGTCCATTCATCGATCCCAACTGTTTGTCCAGCTCAGGAGATCGTACTACGCCCAGGACAAACGGGTTGGAAATAGCTTTACAAGACCAATCAGAGGAGAGTGCTGCATCCTTCAAAACGGAGTGGCTGTCCATACATGTCGCTGCATGTCCAGTTCAGCCGTTATTTACATCTTCTCCAATGTCAACGGTCACCGCTCGAGGACCCGGACGAAAGGTGTTCGGAGATCTACACCACGGCAGAATTTAGGCGTATAGTCTTTTTTTTTTTCCTTCCTTTTCCCGACCTAGTAGTTAACCTTGGTGACGGCTCGTTCACGGCCCCCACCCTCCACCAGCTGGTTGACCGAGCGCTTGCGGTTACGCTTGAATTTGTTCAGATCCTTGTCAAAGACCTCGCCAGAACGCAATGCCGACACCAGGTCGTCGAACTCCCCGCCAACCTCGTCTGAGCCCCCGCTCTTCTTGGCCCGCCGTTCCCGCTCCCTCTGCTCCTTGAGCTGGAAAATGGAGACGGGGAGTTAGAGGACAAAGACAGAAACAGTGGGGAAGAGAAAGACAACAACTTAGCAAGTGTTTAAAATTTTAAACTAGAAGCTGTGTGGTTGTAAGAATTTATTCTTTCTTTGGGAACACAATAAAACAAAATAAGAGTTTGGTTATTTTTTCAAACCATTGCTACCACAGGTTTATAATCTAAAAAAAATGTCTCACCATGGCCTCCATCCGTGCCCTCCTCTCCTCCTCATCTTTACGTCGCTGCATGTTCTCCAGGTCTTGCCGTGCTTCGCTGAAGGACTGCAAGAAGGTGTCGAAGATCCCGAAGAACTCATCCGGCTGCATCCTCCCTTCTTCCTCCCCAAAGTGCTTCAGAGATTTGGCAAACTGCACAGAGATAACATGACTGAGAAGCTGGTCTGTAGCTTTTGGGAGACAAACATGGACAAACAGTAGCTGATACATACAACATATGCTAATTCTTTATTGCATTTACACCATTTTCTGCTGTGATCCAGATCTCTTATAGTTGCTTCTTACAGTGAAAGGCACATATGAGCCTGCATATGCATGTCTTTGCTCCAATTCAACTGTGGGTATACATGCTTAATGTTCTCAGAAACTGCAGGATGCACACACATACACACAAACACACAAGGCAGGAGAATGACTGCATTTGACCACCGTATGTCCACCCAGTTCAGTCCAAGCTGTCCAGTGGTCTGTGCCAGGACAATGCCTGCAGCCAAAGCTACTCTACATTCCTACACACACAGCTTTGTACTGCAGTATACACACAGAAAATACACAGCAAGGCCCAGACAGTAGCCTTAAACATAATGTGATAGCCGAAGTACAACATTATTGTGACATACAGGTCAAAGTCAGTTATTTTTAAAGTACACAAATGAAAGCAGTGGGAAAATAATTATTTAGAACCTTTAGTAAAGATGTAAAAATACTCAATTACAAGCAAAGGCCCTGCTTTCAAAATTTGACAAAAAGAGTTGTCAGATAAATATATTTAAAGCTGCAATAATTATCATTTCTTTTGGCCACGTTCTCACCATGTTCACAAACAACTTGTAGATAGTCTTCTAGATATTCGCTCTCTTTTCACCACTGTTTTGGTCTCCACCAACTCCCGATGGAAATATCTGGCTCTTAAACTCCGAAATGTTCGACCGTAGTGCTCAACTAGAGTTTTTTTGCTACCGACTGCACCTGAAAAAGACTTGATGTTTGCAGGCCGTAAACGCAAGAATCCAAATTAGACTAAAAATTAGACAAATTAGATTAAAGTCAGTAGAGCAGAGAAGGAACTGTTAGCTTTTGTTTTGGCACATTTGCACATTGAAAGGTTTTGAGTCCATATGTGAAACAATAACCCCCAAACATCATATCGTTCTAGTTTACAGAAGGCGGTTGAACTGTATGTGGTTGCACTGTTGTGATATGAAGGAGTTGGGGCTCGCTCTTTTCTGAGGATACAAAATCATCCTGTCATTATGGGCTGGTCACCATGGCAACCCCCACCATCATCCCTCTCCCCCCCTGTAATTACGTGTCTGGTCAAATCTGTTTCCTCTCGTCCCCTCGGGTCTGTGTTAAATGAGTAAACACACATGCGCGCGTGCACGTTGTCTACTTCTATACTTGTGAGGACCCCACAATGGCATAATGCATTCTCCAGTCCCTTGCTCTAACCTTAACCATTGTAACTAAAGGCTGAGCCCCAACCCTTAACCGAACCTAACCTGAACCTCATTCTGACCGAACCTTAAAACAAATTCATGACCCTCAAACAGTCCTGTCTGAAAGTGAGGACCAGCCAAAATGTCCTAGCTTTCCAAAAATGTCCCCACTCCCAAAAGTCAAAAACTCAAATTGGTTCTCATAAAAATAGATATACAAGTACAAACACACACACACATCTCACACAAACACACTGCTGCTCTCTAAGAGGCTAATTATCTTTTGGTCTCGAGTATTTAACATGCCAATGTCCTTTGTGTACAAACTTGTACATATATTTGTTCATCATGGATGTTGATTGAAGACATTGTGAAGCACTATGATTTAAAGCTGTTAAAATCCCCTGATTTTTTTACAGGCTGTTTCTGATTGGCTCAAGCTAACACATCATGGATTTGGTCTTGCTTGGCACCTTCTCCTTCTCAACCACTGCTTAAATCCTGCCAATTATGCAGAGGTATTGTGACTGCTCTGCATGTGAGCACTTGTTATGCAACTGCACTCAAGGAAAACCTACTGAACTAAACTACATCTTTTAACAAACAGAGTGAAGCACTTTTTTTTTTTTTTATCCAGCACAAAGAACTTGTACGGGAAGACAGGCATCCTCAGAATCAATGTGGTCCGATTGATCCCTCAGCTTCCATGGACACTAATACAGAAGAAATGAGCCAAGTTTGTCTTTCAATAGTCCCTCAGTTTGTGGCTAGCACCCTGGAACAGTCTGAAGAAAGTTGAGAGATGATGTAATAGTTTAAGTATTATGGATTAACAGCTGTGAGGTGGCAGGTCCAGTGAAAGTGGAAAATAAGTTTTTGATATTGCTGCTGAGCGAGTAATGAAAATGGGAACATGTGCACAGAGAAACTGCAGTGAAGTCAGTTTCTGCAGAGCTTTGGTTGGATGCTCCTGTACAAAAGGATCAACACTTTCAACTGTTACTTAGCTTTTTAGATCCATTATTTGCACAAAGCATAGAGACACAGATCCCATGTGTTGGTCACATGGTTAAAAATCAGATACTCTATTGAAGTGAAAAGCCAACTACATTTTTGCATGATACTAGAGTTCAAATATATTTCATTCTTCCACAAACCATTTTCCAAAGCAAACCATTTTCATTTTTAGCCACACAAGGGGCAAGGCTGTTGGGAAGGCTGTGTTGGTTGGTCAGAGGGCCTTTCAGTTGGTCCACCACTTTGGTCCAATGGAAATGTCCCAACAAGCGCTGGATATGCTACCATGAAGATCTGCACAGAAATTCATGGTTCTCAGAGGATATACCATAATGACTCTGGTGATCCTGTGACTTTTCAAACAAACAAAATTCAAGTGCAAGTTGTATCAAAGGCAACTGGACTTAGTGTACCTTCTTGAAGATGTTTCACTTCTCATCCAAGATGCTTCTTCAGTTCTGACTGACTGGCACAGAGACCCAGGTACTTATACCTCTGTGGAGTCGTTGAACAAGTCGTCAACACTCTGGACAACAGAAGTAGCCTCAGTCCGACCAGATCTGCCAACTGCTGGACCTCTGTCTCAACACCACCTACTTCCAGTACAACGGGAAGTTTTACAGTTAGAAGCATGGCTGTGCCATGGGCTCACCAGTTTCTCCTATAGTAGCTGACCTCTACATGGAAGAAATGGAGAACAGAGCCCTAAACTCCTTCAGTGGAACTGAGCCAAGCCACTGGTTTAGATACATGGATGACACCTGGGTCATCATCAGAACTGATGAAGTACAAGCCTTCTCAGAACACATCAACTCTGTGGACAGCAACATCAAGTTCACATGAGAAGACACAAGACAGTCCAGTCCTCCCACCACCCCCTGGAGCACAAGCTTGGAGTCATCAGAACATTGCACCACAGAGTTGAGAACATTCCCATTCCCATTCCCACAAGTGAACAGGCCTAAAACAAGGAGCAGAAGCACTTGAAGAATGCACTCAAAGCTTGTGGATACACCAACTGGACCTTTCTGAAAACAGCCATGAAATCCAGAAAGAGTATCAACACCACAGGGGAAGAGGAGAGGAAGAACAGATGCAACAACATTGTGATACCATATGTGTCTGGAGTATCTGAGAAACTCTGGAGGATTTTCAATAAACACCACATCGTGGTATTCTTCAAACCTAGCAACACACTGGTCCACCCCAAAGACCCTACACCAAAACACAAGAGAAGCAACCTGGTGTACGCTGTCCAATGCAGTGAGGACTGTGCAGATTTATACATTGGAGAAACCAAACAACCACTCAACAAACGGATGGCTCAACACAGGAGGGCCAACACCACAGGCCAAGATTCAGCAGTTTACTTCCACCTCAAGGGAAAGAGACACTCTTTCGATGACAACAATGTACATATTTGTCCATGAGATGATGCCCAACAGAATTTGTTACACCGTTTACCAGTGTAACAAATTTTCTTTTATCCTCATATTTCCCCTTCCAACGGCACATGTGGCGATGTAATATCTTAAAGCACACCCTGGTCGGCAGTTTCTGTTTGAAACTGAGCTGGTTTGCTCTTGGATAGAGACTGAATCTTGTATTGTCCGTGAACATGTGTGTGGATGTGTTGTTAAGGATAAACCCAACGATTCTCCGTGGATATGAGGAAAATCCCCTCTCTCCTCTGGAAACCTCTGTCCCAATAACCCACATGACCTCGGACAACTGTAATCCTTTGTAATGTATGTAGTAGTGTCTGGCGAGGGTGTGTGTGTGTGTCTCGCTCTCTCATTTGTTGCCATGGAACTTCATGAGCCTCACTGGACTGCCTGTTCTGTTCAGTCATCCTCCTCTTCCTTCTTGAGAAGTGCACACCCACACTTCCATATTTGTATTCCACTGGAAACCTAATGGAGCGTCGGAGAGCTTTGACAAGCACTGAGTTAATGCGTCAGACTCCCCATTTACCAGCCACACACACACACACACACATACAGTCGTCTTAGGAAATGTGTGTGTTTTAGAGTCTGGGCCGGTGAACACAGGTTCTTTTGTTTTACAGCAGTAACCGGTGCCCTGCTCCTCCCGTTCTTTTCCCATGACGTACCCACTGGCCCGGTTTCCCTCCAATTCTTTACCGACCTCCTCCTTGAACAAATAATTAAGTAGAGGGGAGGCTCTCAATGAAACCCAAGGGGTTCTTTCTCCTTTCTTTCTCTCTCAATTTTTTAGAATTTAAGCAATTTGGGCATTTAGTATCATTGTGTCATTTATCTTGGAAAACGACAAGCCTCATAATAAAGTAGGATATAAAATATGGACGAATGTAACTTTTGAATGCAGTCTGCATGATTTAAAAGCTTCTAATGTGTCAGTATCAGGATGCTAAAAGCGCAACAGAGCACCCAAGGCCTGCAAATGAAATAACCTGTTCACATAAATCTTTTCAACACTGTCTTACTTTGGGATTCCCAGAGTCCCACTGATATTTTCAGCTTATATACTTCATACCATACATCAATGCATCAGCCAGCAGGGTTCATAGGGCCATTTGTCCCAGTTGTACAAAGAGGGAGAGTGTGGATTTAAAACACTAACTCAAAGAGACAAAAACAAAGGAAGGACAACGGGGGAATCCATGGTCATCTTTCAATGCTGGGTTTCCCCAGTGCTGCTGAAGTCATCACACTGGACTAAGAGGGATGGACAGAGGTTTCAGGATTTCTCCCTTCGGTATTTTGTCTCTCTCCTCTTCCCTCCTCTCCTGTCTGCCATGAAGGTTTGGCAGTGATGGCAACCAGCAAGTGATGCATTAAAGCCACCCACATGGACATATGAACTTGCAGCATGATCTTCTCTCACATTCACATACACGCTTCACCGAACAGCTGAGTGGATCTGCAGTTAGCTACCTTGTCCTTGGCTTCACTCAGCTGGTCCTCCAGTTCAGAGAAGCTGAAGCCAGCCACAGTGATGAAGTCACCGATCACAGCCACAAACTTATCCCCACGTTCCCTTGTCCTGCTCTGCTGGTAGTGCAGCTCCTGGAGAGGAGGGGGGGGGGAGGATGAGAGATGTCAAATTTTCAAAAAGAAAATTGGTTAAGTTATGAAATTCTTCTGTGCTTCATATACTTAGACGGGGGAGAAAGAGACAGAGCAAATGATCAGTGACTTTTCCTTGAAGCCAAGGGAACATTTTCCTCAGTTATGGAAAATAATAATAAAAACAGTAGATCTCTGTCAAGTGTAATATGCGTATGTGCCTTCATGCGTGCATGCACATAAGCCCTTGTTTCTGCGTGTGGCTGCAAATGTGACATTTGCCGTTCCATGTCGGCATTACCAGCATTTAAACACCTCAACCCGCTGTCCATTTCTGCACGGCTAGAAAACATAATTACAGACAGGAGAAGAACCAGTGGGAGGGAACGTGACACAAACGCATAACAACTCACCGCCTCCAGAGCCTTCAGTCCACTTTTGATATTGTGCACCTCTTTTTCCAACTCCACCAAACTAGTGAAAGAAAGAAAAACAAACTGTTCTGGAGACAATCTTGTTTATTGTCTTGTACTGCACTGCCTACAAGTTTGGGGGTTACAATTTGTGTCCTAGTTTATATTTTCAATAACCTTTTCTAGTAAAAGTCTGTGGTAGAGAAGAACTTAATCATAATTAAAATTAAAACCATATATCTACCCTATATAGTATTTTTCACCCAAGTAACAACTGTTGGCACTGCAATACTTTGAACTACATGCAGTTGGGACTGAGCGTGTGCTCCTCTCTGCTGTAGTAAAGATACATAGGTTTTGGTGAAAATGTCTTTTCCCTGCAAGCGTCCCTACAGTGAAATGTGGTGCACACTCACTTGACTTTGGCAGCCTCTGGTACACTGCTGAGGTCCTGCTGGATGTGTAGTGTGTCAGGGTAGTTCTTCTCAAAGATCATGATCAGGTAGTGCAACATGGTGATGTTTCTGTTGAATCACAAGTGAAGACAAATGTTTTTTGAACAAAAGTAATGACGGAAACACAACTAATTCAAGACATGTTTATTCAGGTATCATCTTGAATACTTTTATTCAACCCTTTGAATCAGAAACTCTTTTGCCTCTTTAGCTCTTTATTATTATATTTGCAGGCCCACATCTTCATTGGGAATGCCACATATTGTCATTTTCATGAGAAGTTGCTTAAAAATACCACCATTTGGAATGTTAGTGGTATTACACATATCCTGATATTGTTTAGGTCCCGTATATATATATAAATATCCCATGCTGCAATAACGACCATAAACATGTATACGATGATTATTTATTACTATTATTTTTTTTAAAGGATGCTTCTAAGGTGATAATTTGATGTCCACAGTCCCCCGTGGCCCACCTGTCTATGCTGGACTTTGTGTCAGCAATCTTGTTGAGGCTGGAGACCTTGAAGCCGTAGGCGTTGCCTCTCTGGCCCTTGTTCATGAAGTTGCCGAAGGCCAGCACCACCTCCAGGATCTGAGTCATCCTCTTGCTCCGGACCACCTCCTTGGATGCATTCAGGATGGCTGGAGGAAAATGGAGAGAGAGAACCAGCTGGAGAGATCATATAGTTGGTGATTGATGTGGGTGCACTTTGCTTAGTGCATCACCTTTCATATTGCATAATGAACTGGCCTTTTTCCATTCCTCTCCATTCTGTTTCTCCACTCAGCCCCCGTGGACACACATGCAAACTAAGTCACAACGGTGCGTGGCCGAACTGTTCTCATCCTTTCCTTCATTTTTAACATCCTTCATGATGATTGATCAATATTCCCCACAACAACTGGGCAGCACAGTGGGGAAACCCATCACGGCCTTTCATCCATCCATAAAACAGCAGGGGAAAAGGAATATTCCAAACACAACTCTATGCTGTCCATTTCTTTGCCCCTTGAGAACAGAATTGTCTGGCAAAGTGCAGGTGGTTCCCCCTCTCCACAGAGGAAACCTCAGTGTGAATGTGAAAATCATTAACAAAATCCATATTGTTATTGTTACAGTTCTTTCTGCTGTGATACAGCATGGGAACCATTCTTCTGGCTCTGCTGACAGTGTTCTGCTGGATGCAGAGAGGCCTGGCGGCCCACTGCACTGTCTTCTGAAAAGTTTCTATTGAACATGCTGGGTGGTCCAGGGAAATACAGTCTCATCTAGTGTATATGACAAAGTAACATGAATAATAAAAGGGGATTAGAACTTTATTATGGGCACCAGTGAACAGTGTGGTCTGGGAACCTTTGGATCCAACAACAAAGATTCTTGAGGCTTGAATCAGTACTGGAACTCACAGGATTATTCATCTGCTTGTACTTCCTTTCCATTCCTTGTAGCCAGTAATGTATGTCAGAAAATACATTTCATTCAGTCTCAGACTAGGATGGATAGACTGTCGAAAAAGCTGCACCACAGACAGGGCTAAACGTCCACTCAGCACTTGCTGCAAATAAGACACGGCTGGCAAAAATAATGCAATGTGCTCATCGAACCCCATAAAGGCCTTCAGGCCAGCAGAGAAGTGTCTTTCAAGTAGCTCTGGCTCAAACAGACACTATGACAGCTCAGTCATGACACACGCATGTGCAAACCCACACACACACACACACACACACACACACACGTCTATAGACCTCATTGGAAGCCCTTTCCCCGAGTCTTTGAAGTGAGCTGGAGTGTTTACGAGAGAGGCTCTCCCCTCTCAACATGGGCCAGCTTTCCAAAACAGCCTCCTTGGGAACCTTGAAGCTGGCGTCAAGGGAAATACTACAGTGGGCCAACATACAGCTGGCCACCCGCTCTCACCGGGCACACACGTGCACACTTAACGCAAAGAAGGGATTTCACAAGTCAGTGTGAAAGGCATCGGTCAAAGTGTGCAAAGCTGGTGACATTTTTAGTGCCTGAAACGAGTTTTTGCTTCTAGGCGTGTCCGTGTGTACACTCTTTTAATGTGGTATGCTCTACAAGCATGTTCTTTAAAACTGAATCTTCTGCTCCATTTGTGAGTAACACTGTTGCAAGAACAAGTTTAAACCACATCAAAGTGTACTGTTTTAATAGTTTTAAATAGAGAAGGGGGCCAATGTCTATTAATATTCCTGACAATAAGAAAAACACAGAGTCCTTTAAATGAGCAGTCATTAGGAGTTAAATTGCTGCCTTTCAGTGGCCTCCAATGTCTTTGTCCTTACCTTCAACCTTAGGCTTGGTTTCAGCTAGACGCTCTGCAAACTTCTTCTTAAAGAACAGAGCTTGCAGTCTCTGCTGGTAGTGGTCAATTCTGATGAAGGGAAGAAAGAGAGGAGAAAAGAGAAAAAACGGAAAAGGAGGTGAGTTGCATTTTCTCTCCAGGGGAGTGTAAGTTCAAAGCCAGAAGTCACCCAATCGTGCAAAACTCCCTCTCTCTGTTTTCACAGGCCTTTTATCATCTAATAGGCTCCCATCAAGTTGGAGGGTTGACAAATGGGTACGTTAAACTTGCCAAAACGTTCACCGAGGGAGGGAGTGGGAATTTCAAAGAAGGACCAGGGATATTAAATGGTGAAAAAAGGAAATAACTAAATCCCAGATGTACTCCTCAGACCAAAGGAGATGTGGTCAAAAGGAAAGAAAGTGGACAGGGTCATATTTTACTAAAGGAAATGAAAAGGTTTAATTATCTTGTACAAACAGTGCAGATTCTGAGAAAGGATGAAATGCAGGAAAAAAAGGCACAGATTTAAGACGTCCCCACTCTCTGATGTGATGGGAGTCCTCAAAGGGCAGCCGTGACCTTTTTCCTCAGCTAAACGATGAATCACCCTCAAGTTTGAGACTTGCTCTTGAGCCCAGCCTTCCCATGCTGCTTCAGAAGCTTAGCTCTTTTTGAACAGTCACTGTGCCCTTCAAAATCTGAGGATCGATTTGTGGATGACTGGCTGATGATCTGCAATGTCACTTTGGAAATCTTCCACTTCAAATGCATGCCAGACTGTCAGACACTACATGATGCAAACATTACATCTGTTTTATCACACAGACATTGACTTTTAGTGTAACTCTATATGTCCATCACATTGCCCTACATTAAAAAAATCAACCAGCCCTACAATTTGCAGATCTGTGCAATGTCCATGCTTTGCAAATGGTTTGACTACAGTGAAAAAAATGTTGCAGACAACAAAAACCAGATAACTAACACACAAAATACAATAAAGCAGCCTTGTGTACCTGCTCATTTCAAAGAGGAAGCGATCAGCCCGGGCCATCCGCTCCAGCTCATGTTTGTGCTCCTCCAAGAGATCAATGTCACTTTTCTCTGGGACAAACTTCAGCAGCTGCAAAGATGCAAGGACAACGTTAATCCAAATGCTACAAATGCAAATGCAGTGCGTCTGTGTAGCAAACTGAAATATAGAATAGCACTGAATTATTTTTCAGGAAATCAGTTTTCTTTTAATGTTGATTAGCTTTTTGAATTTGGCTGTAATATTTCTCAATCTCCCTAAAACCTAACCAGTACAAAATTACACACTAATATTAATGGAAATGACCCAGGCCCCTTAAACATTTCAGGATGTTGACTTTCTGCCTCATTGTCAGAAATAACTGAAATCAATAATATCACTTTGTATTGGCCACGTGCTCATTAGGCAAAGTACATGAAACAATGCACAATAGAACAACAGAATAACATTTTTCTATTCCCATTACTCAAATCTACTTTTACCTTCCCACAGTCATAATGCAAACTGCTACTACCCTGCTACATACTGTACGTATGATTGTTCATCAAGTACTGAACCGTACCTGCTCCAGCATATCTTTGGCAAGCTCTTCTCTCTCATCCATCTCTAGGATCGCCCTCTTGATCTCTTCATTGCTCATTTTTAACCTGCAAAGGAGGAAAACACTTTATTGAAAGCTGTTTTGATTACATTCATTCATTCCATGGAATTCATTGTCCTATTACAAACATACGAAACAGAGATCTGTGAGTGGGCTGATTCTAATGAAATCTGAAAACTGGTCTGGACCAGCCTCAGCCCCGGGAGCGCTGCCAGCTGTTTCCAGTGCATCTGATCAGTGTTAAGTGTGCTGGGTTGTAATCAATAACAGCATTGTTAGCCTGTGCATCAAAGCCTTATTGACCAACTGCTGACCCCATTTGGGTCTAGTTTGTACCCTCAGGTCATTTACCATTGTCACGAGAGTGAGCTCAGGGACCATGCTGCAGTTCTGTCAGACAGAGAGAGGTCTCAGGAAGCCTGTTTATTGATCTGTAAAGAGGGGATTCAAATTCTCTAAAGGGCTTTGGGTCATTGTTGTTAGGAGAGATACAAATGATAACCGTATTGTCGGGTGGATTTAAATGATGATGACTAATTCCGGTTCAGATAGAGTGGGAATCAAAGCCCCTCGGGAGGGGCGTCAATTGTCTTAACTTGTTCTATATGAATGTGGAGACTGACAGTATTTGAATGTTTAAAAAAACACAATGTTGAATTCTGAACACTAAAAATGCATCCTCACCACCTCGTCTGTCATATGTTCTTCCTTTCAAAAAAGTGTATGGATGGTAATTCAATTACACTGACAGATGTCCTCACGTGTCCATTAAGAACACATTTCTTGTACCAGACATAAGAAGCACCTGCCTCAAGCAGCTCTAACCCCTGACCCAAAGGCTGCAGTGTCACCAAATTCACAATAGCATCTGTTCAGGGGATCTCTACAGAATTATATCTAATTAACAGATAATTATTAGTTGTTTGTTGATGGTACAATGTAGCATAATTAATAATTCTGGCTGGGACTCGTACTTTGAAAGCAGGATGATACAATTCTGTGCACGTCTACCATCGATGACCGACAGCTCTTTGACCTTCCGTGTGCTGACGTAGATGTCATCCATAGAGCCCGTCTCTTTCTGCAGAAAGATGAAGACAAGAACCAGGTTAACTTTGCAACACAGTTTCAGTTACAAGAGCGCTCATATGAAATGCAACGACTGCGAAATGAAATGTCTCCTCCTCGCATCTGTTTGCCATTTTTATCTTGTTGAGGGATCACATGACTCCCTCTAAGCATTTAACAAGGCGTTAATTTGGAGCAGATATTTTTTAAAAAGACTTTAAAAAGTCACTGCCACTATCAAGAGCAGACTAAAATGTTGCACTCCAGCCAGATGATTCAGTTGGCCTTAGGTCCCTGACCTGCTTTTGCAGTCACTGACTGCGAACATCAAGCATCATGCATCAGTTCTCAGAGGCCACGATGCACAATGAAAAAACTGTAAAAAGCCTTGACTGAGCTGTGGAATGTAAAAAAATATTTAAAAAGAACAGTGGAAATATTTTTTAAAAAAGGTCGCAAATTCATGCTGGGGCAAGCAAAAATTTTAAAGTCGGACCTTGTGAGAGGTAATTTTTATTTGGTGAGTCACCATTACAAGCACAATGCAGGCAGGCCTATAAACCTCTCAGAGGAACAGGAAACGTCTTCAAAACTTGGTTTAGGCCAGTCAGATATTTTCGTAAGCTTCACACAAATGTAGTTTTAAAAATCCACAAGGGAAAAGACTACATGTCTGAAAAAAACATGGCACTGCATGTTAAACACAGTCTATTTAAGGTCCGCGCTGGTTTCCTGCTTGTCAGAAAATGTCCTTTTTGAGGTTGCTGGCTATGACGTATGTAAAACAGATGCGGCTTGTAAAAAAAAGTGTTGTTTTTCCATGCCTGCCTTGACCCACGGTGCCTGGCAGCAGGATGAGGTTGGCACCGGGTTAAGGGGACAACTCCCGTTCAGTGGGCCTGTCAAAGCCCCTCTGCCCATGCACTAAAGGCAATTTTGCCAACTTGTTTACAGCATGTGCACCAAACCCAATGCAACAGGAGACCAGCACCCTCATCTTTTATAACACTTATTAAGTGGCCCAATCGAAATGTGGTGAGGTGTTTTTTTGTCTCTTGTGCAAAGCAGCCTGGTTTTGAAGGCTTTTCTTTACATGCAAGCTGCTGCATTTACATTTAGGTTTTTCCTGCTCGGTTCATGTGATGAATGATAATGACGATTAATTATGACAATTAAGGCAATGAGAGATGATGATGGTAACAATGGTAATCAACACAATAACTGAGATGAAAAAAGGGATGACAATGAAAAGTAAGTCAATGATGATTATGATTAATGCTGCATTTAAATTAAGGTTTGCTGAACCTCCACCAAGGGAAACTGTCCAAGTCTGCAGTCAGTACGCCACTTGCAGCACAACAGGCTGTAAATTCAACACTGGCATATTATCACCTTATAAAGACGACATAGGGAAAGTGTTGCTCATTTCCACATGTAGCAGACACAGAGCAACATAGCGTTCATTTGAAGTCGTGTTTCTGGTGACATGACAAAGGCAAGTCCAACATTTTACTCTCTTTTTAACACTGTTTTGGTCTCTACCATCTCCTGAGGGAAATATCTGGCTTCACTATGTTCACCAGCTAGTTGCTAACTCTGCTCTGTCCGCTGTTTGGTGTGGAGCAGGTAGTGCACGGTAGGTTTTTAGATAGACACTATGAGAGTGATGAGAGTCAATTAAAAAAAAAAAAAGTTACAGACCAGGCAGCTAAACAAGGAGCTGAAAGCTGCTGTGAATCTCTGTAAGACGTCTGTAACAGCATCTCTAAACAGGAGGCTTTCCAGTCACGCGTGTCTGATGGAACATATACGCTTCTATTTTAATCAATCCAACAGGCTGCACAGGCCGTGTAGCAGCTCGTGTTTATCTCGTGCTATTTGCACATAAAAGCAGCCCGAAAGACAGACGCTTCGAGTTTGTTTTTGTCTGTTTTACTGCGTAACTACAGTGATTGTGTGTTGGGTTCCGACTTCTGCCAAAATGTGGGTGACCTAAAACTCAGTACTGTGCCTGAAGACATCCTGGGTTGACACACACAGAGCGCTGAAGCTGCTGCTGCTCTGGCAGCTGCCTGTTCACGCTACACCTCCTATGAAGACATGATGTAAGGGGAACTGCAGAGTCAGGTGATAATTTTGTGGGTTTGTCACAACAGGCAACCGCTTTCACATTACGCGTAGTCATCTGACCTAGTGTTAATATCATAATATTGATTAAAGGAGCTTCAACAGTAAGGTACGCATGATGAAGGTTCACACATCCCAAGACTCTTTTAAGAAAAATAACAGAATACAGTGCACACATCCAACATCCAGTCACGTATTAACACATTAATTACACAAGTGTTTGGTCTCTCTGGTCGGCTGCTGCATTGCAGAAGAGCTGGTGATAAAGCAGTGAAGGTAGGTAACAATGACATAAAGATACCAGAAGACCTTTAACTCACCTGTTTGAAGGATTGGTTAGTGAGCAGGTCCTGCCAAGGCAGCCGAAGAGTGCAGAGAGACACAAAAAAATTGAAAACACATGCAAAGATTAGCACTTCAAGCAGAAAAAAGTGGTGGCTAGAGCAAAGTACTACAACTATGCATACCACAAGCTGAAGCTGGGAAGCCCTCCCCTGTGGGAAAAACAATCAGAATCTGCTGTTCAAGTCATCAGGGGCTCATGAAATCTGTATTGAAAGTCTGAAAGATCTCTGAGCTGTTCAACTCGATTTGATTCTGTTTTGGTTTCTGTATTCTTAAAGAGGTCACGGCTGCTATAATATATTCTTCTGATTGCATCTGCATCTGTCTTGACATGGAAAACGAAAACATGAAAAATGAGTGTGGTAACTAATCCTACAGAGGGCGAACGTAAACAAAAGCCCATTTTGAAAGAAAGACCAATGACAAGCTTGAAAAAGCAATTATCCCATGTATAAACATCGCAACATTGTCCAGTTGAACCGAACCTCGCTCTTGCCAAATGGAACCGAGTTGTCAAAGCCAGGAAGATCTTGGGTTTTTATGTGGCTATATCCATAGAGATCTGCATTTAACCGTTGGCCTGTGCCAATAAAAACCTGCTCTGTATAAATAAATACCCACAGTAAATCAGTGTCAGCAATAACCTCAAATGACCCATTACTCTTTAATAAAAGCCTGAAAAGAGAAGTTGTGCTTTTAGCTGTCAGAAGGCTTTTAAGCATGGCAGTAAATTGCATTATAAAAGGAATCAAGCAATGATAATGCTTTTATAGAGCTGTAAGTATTGCTCTTCCATTGAGCCTTAAAAACCTTTAAAAAGCTTTAAACTGTGATTACTAGAAACTCATTACAGCATATTAACATTCCACTTAAAACCCGTTTGAAGTACTAAGCCAATTTATGCAACTACACACAATATTATCCCAAGACAAGTGGTGTTTAATTAGTTTGCAGCACAGAGGGAAGTAATTGCTATGTACTGTATGGTATCGGCCCAAAAGCATGCATACTGCAATTATCCTAATAGCTAGTCCCTGGTTCAACATGGTTCAGTCAAATGACTCTTTTTTTTGTCAGTGTTTGCTTCAGTACAATGTTTCCTGTATCGTGACTCCTCGTGACTTCAGTGGTATTGACTGTTTCCACTGTGTTGCCCTCATCCATGAGCCCATGAAGACGCAGTCAGTTGCCTGATTCTCACACAAATGCTTTGCAGATACTAGGGCAAAGCTCGAGCTCTGTGGCATCTCTTCAATAAGGCATTCAGCAGTGAACAGCTGCTCATGTTAGCTTGGAGCAAGACCCTTGGCACTCTCAAGGGTCCTCTTACAACATCCCACCCCTCAGCACATCACACACATACACACACACACACACTCTGGCTTATATACACAAATTAAAAAATCAACCTAAAATTTAATCGCAACTCACCAACAGTGATTAAAACAACAGGTATCTAATGGATTTCTGTGTCTATGTGTCGATGCCAAAACAAACATTCACACACTGAACTGCAAGTCATAAAACTGCATTCCAGAATACTGTATCCCACTTGCTAACAAATCCAAACCTGTTGTCTCTGATAGGCTGAAAACATCTTCTCTATGTCCTTGAGGTCAAGAATCTTGAAAGCTCTCAGGTCATCGATGTCATTCCAGATGGTGCCATTGATCATATTCTGCAAATGGGGAAAGGGACACAAGGGATTAACATTTAAACAGTACAGATGCTTTGAATTTGTTATGAGGTTATATGAGCAAATATGACATATCTTTATACTGCAGAACAACCATGTTCATTCTATGATATCATAAGATATGTAGGGCCACAATGCTCTGATGTAAAACTCAAAGATCTTTCATAATATAGGAATAGGAAAGTAGTTAGTTGCAAGATTGAATGAGATTTTTTCTTTCAACTGAATTAAAGTTTTAATGTTTTCACACAATAGCAGAAGAGTTTGACAGAGCAGATCTTCTCAGTGTTCTCTCACCTCTCCTAGTTTGGCCCAGTTGAAGGACTTCAGCGGGTGAGAAGGCTGAGGGATGGATTTGGAGCGCATGGTGGACGCAGAGTTGAATGAAGAGGGTATGGGAGGAGGCGGGGCTCCAAAAATGGGAGGAGCTCCTGGTGGGGGAGGCGGCGCCCCAGGTGGAGGAGGAGGCGGAGGAGGAGGCGGGCAGCTGAATGGTAGCGGAGGAGGAGGCGGAGGAAAGCCGCCCATCATAGGTGGTGGAGGTGGAGCCGCAGGGCCACCTGGAGGGGGAGGAGGAGGCGGGAAAGACATGTTGCCGCCCTATTGGAGGGGAGATGGAAAATAAAAGATAAAGTTATTATATTTAGAATAACATTCCATTAATATTACATTCATTTAGTGGAGACCTTTGTCCAACTCGACATACAGCAAGTGAGTTCAAATGTAAATCTAAATGTCATCAAAAATAAGTGTAACCCTTTTCTTTATGTAAGCTGAAGAAAAGATGAAACAAAAACTAACTGAAATAAAAATACCCATTGGTAAGATAAACAAATTACAGTTGTTGTATGTGTCATATTGTAAGCGAGTATTAAAAGCAGCACTGCTCACAGCTATGTCATTGATTCTTGAGGACAGGTCCAGGACTTGCTCCCTGGCTGAACGCAGCTCCACTCCCTCGCGCTGGAGCTTGTCCTTCATCTTGTTCAAAGTCTTCATCATATCCTCCTTTTCCTGGGTCTTGGTTTCACACTCCCGCTCCTTTCTCTCTAGTTTACCTAACAGCTCTACATGATCTAAAATGAAACAGCAACAAAATGTCTTCATATGATGTACGTACAGAAAATAAAATGCAAACAGGAAGAGGAACATACAGAGTAGCAAAAAGTGACTGATGGAGATAATAATGCATGATGCATTTGTTAATGCATTTTCTCTTTCAACCTGCAGAGTGCAGTGTGTCAAACAAGTTTTACCTTTCCTGAACTTCTCTGCCTGGTCTCTCCATTGTTTCACCTCATTCTCATTGACCAACCTGTGAAGCAGGCAGACACAAATAAGCACAGGCACAAAAACAGACAGATGAATTGAGCAGAGCCTTGCACGAAATGCTTGCACATAGGGGTCAACGGCAGTCCAACCAAATCAAGGAAAAGTATTTTGAGGAAATTCAATTGTTGGATTGGAAATCCATTGATCACTGACAATAATTCTTGACTTCCTTTTTGTGAGAGGAATTCATTCCCAGCATTGACTGGGTTGATGCAGTTTGCCCGTTTAAGCTGCATAACACAACATTAGTGCAACAATAAACCCTGTGGGGCTGAAAGCAATTACAACCCAGATTCCAACTAAGTTTGGATGCTGTGTAAAACATAAATAAAAACAGACTGTGTTGGCTGACAACAGTTTTATGAAGTGTTCCTGAGCCCATGTTGTCATCTCCTTTATACAATCATGTGTAACAAATAGGTGAACCTCTCTCCATCCTTGCTTATGAACCACTGAGTCTTTCCAGGATGAACCTTTCATACCCAATCATGATACTATCACCTGTTACCAATGAACCTGTTTACCTGTGGAATGATCCAAACAGGTGTTTTTGGATCAGTCCACAACTTTCAAAGTCTTTTGTTGCTTCTGTCCCAACTGGTTTTAAACGTGTTGCTGCCATCAAATTCAGATTCAGAAGTTGATCAGGTCAAACATTAAATATAGTCTTTGTACTGTTTTCAATTGAGTATTTGTCAAAATGGATTAACAAGTTATCTCATTCTGCTGTATTTATGTTTTACACAGCTTCCCAACTGCTTTAGAATCGGGGTTGTATATTGAGAGTTTACATCTTGGCACTTAGTTCAGCTTGAGGTTAAACAGGATTAAAATGATGTTCTGATATAAATGTGAGTTCAACTGATGTGAGAAATGAGTTTTCCAGATATCGAGGCAGTCAAGGAGACTGCACATTGGTATAAGTACAAAAAATAGGAGGTAAAATGTAAAAACTGAATGAAAGAGAAATAAAAAAGATTATTAAATGGAGTGTTCTGAGAAATTAATTTAGATGAAGAAAGATTGGAAAGTGAAACCTTGAGCATCGGTGGAAGCCATGGCTATAGTTGAGAGAATAGACATGATTCAGTGTAAGATGAAATAGAAAGAGCATGAGAGAAGGAAATATCGAACAAGGAAAGTGTTGAGGTACGACTGCCAATAAGAATAAAATAACTTCTAACGATTCACAATTAAGTGCTTGCGATCAATTCACACAAAGAAACCCACAAGGCAATTTAAAAGTATATTGGTCATTAATCAGATTTAGGTCTCCTTAATGCTTGTGTTAGTGAACATGATGTCTGAACTTGATTACAAAATCAGTACTGCTTTAATTACAGCTCAAGCAACACTCCAACTCATCCAACTCATGAAAACAAAAAGACCCGATCACTTTATTGTTGACTAGTCAAATAAACACCTTTACAAAGCTGTGGAAAAGTGTGATTTGTACAAGAGCCTTAACATTGGGTCAAACACACGTGTGAGCAGTCAGAGCAGTCGTCATGGTGACCACATATGATGAATGACTGTCTCCCAGTTGTTTTCACAGTTGTTTTAACGTCGCCCTCCTCCCCCTCCGAGCCGCTGTGGCACGAGACAAACTGTACATTTTCACCCGTTGACCGTCGGGGCCTCCGGCACGCAGCCAAGACAATGAGGAAAGCTCAGTTTGTGCACCCTCTTTCCAGGCATAATTTATTCTAGGAGAGTTTATGGAAACACAACAAGACTTTGGCAATAATGTGAAGTGAGGGATGGTTTCGACTGCTGTGATGGATCTGCAGCGGACAGTAATGGACATCCGGACTTAGATGCAGCATCCAAGTTCGCTTTCTGTAGGCTACTGGAAAGAATTATGCTGAAGCGAGCTGATTGCACAAACAGTAGTGGCTGAATTAGTGAACAAAGTAGGAGGTAGCAGGGTCCAGGGTTTACCACGCTACATTTTTATGGTGCTTTCACTGCTGAGACTAAACACATTCATTGCTGACCTGAAGTTTGCCTTAGAAATAACAAAAAAAGCAGAGAGTGGAAGAGAAGAAAGATGCCAGAAAAAAATGACAGCATGTCAGAAAGAGAAACTGAACTGAACTGGTGGGAGAACCGCACACCAAATGTATTGTAGGAGGACAAAGCCCAGAATGCCATCTTTTAACACTACCTACACACACCACACTTTGGCTCATGAACACAAATGCAGATAAGTTTCAAAAGTAAGTGAAACCCAGACCACAAAACCAGCAAATGTTCATGATCATTTGGAAATGAATCTCTCTGAGTGACACTGCAGACTGTGCTCACGATGACATACAGAAAACATCTACTTCCAAGTCTTAATGCTCGGGTTTCCTTTATCAAATGATTATTTCTCCCTGTTGTCTTCCACACGAAGCCGAGTGACCGCTTCGCTGCCCCTAAACATGGCTGACTTGGCTGGCTGCCCGCTTAATGCGATTAGAGCAATTTCCTTTTGATCTCCGTCTTCCACTTTCATGCCAATTTGCGCTCTTCCTCCGATTCTACCCACGACCCCCTGCTGCCACCTTCACTTCACCTCACCTTCCTGTGCAATCACATTCTCCACCCCCATCACTGGCACAATGCCTCCAAAATAAAAAAAAAAAGAGAGGCAGGCCTTAGAAGTCACCAGCATGATCAGGTCTTATTACACAAATGAATACTGGTTTATTGGGTTTGTGGTTGCCCTTGTGTGACATGTCTGCTTTGATTGAGGATAACGTCCACTTACATGCGGATGATGTTCTTCACACTGAAGTTGTCCAGAGGGGCGATGTCAGGGTCCTCTCCCTTGTCGTCCTGTAGGACTATCTGCTGAAGGATCCTGTCTAAGAGCTGCCAGTGCTGCAGGCTGCCACCGCCACGTTTATCTGGGTGGAATAATCCCAATAGATTGGCATTAGTTTACCAAAAGTTGGCCTGAGATAGTAGACTTCAGATATGATTTCTCTGGATGCTGGTAATGTCATTTTTCCATGTATCTGATGTTTTTTGCAGTCCTCAGAAGCAAACCAAAAACCTCCGTATGCAGATGTGATTGATTTATTTTGATCTAATGGTAATGGTATAGTCTGTAAACAACCTGGAATCACATTGCACAAATTTGAGCCTTAGCAACAAGGCAAGAAAAACTTCTTGTTGTGCACTCACAGGGCATCTGCAGGCAGTGTTGGAGGATAGAGAGGAGGTTGGGGTAGGCGTCTGTGTGGCTCAGCTTCTTCTTGATCAGCTCAAACATGGCACCGGCACTCTTAGTATCTACATGCGTCTATGAACAAAAAGAACCAGTTTTAAATGAAGTCTGACCATTGCCGTGCTTATCTTGGGATCATTTGCTCCCTACATCCAAAGATGTATGGGCACCAATGTTAGTATGACAAGAAAAATAGTATTTCTAAGTTACTCACCATATCAAATCTTTTGGCCAACTCTGAGTCGTCCTCATTTCGCACCATCTCAAAGAAGTCCAAATGCCTGTACAGAGAGAAATAACTTATAAGTATTTACTGCACCTTCACTTAACCCGAATATTGTGTTTGGGTCCTGGAGACCCCAGGCCCTCTTTGACAACTCAAAAACAAACTTAACTGGGATCTAACTGACCCCGAAAAGAGGACACATCACTATGTAGCACAACATAAAATGAATATATTGTATATTTGCTCCAGCCCATATAACTTCCTGAACTGGTACAATAACGATGCTGTATAGTCATTTCAGTATTTTGTCCCCATCGTCAAATGTGTGAGCCCACTTTGTGTCAAAGGGAAGGGTCACCACTTCATTTCATAGTTGATTTTATACATATAAATATTATCATTATTTATATAGGCAATATCAACAGAATACAATGGTGAAGTATTTTGTTTTTGCTGGTCTCCACTGTAGAATTATTACTGAGGACAATGATCTTTTATTATTAGGTCCTGTTCTCACCTGTCCAGAGTGGCATTCTCGTGCTCTCTGAGCTTGTCGATGACCGGCTGGATGCCCAACATCAGGAACTCGTACCTTAGGTGGAGGCGGAATTCGAGGTTGTCCTAAAAATGAAAAGAAGAATAAGAGATGTTAACAAAATGCTTGATTAGTTCAAACATACAGTAAAATAAACTCCATGTTTTCCATGACTTTCTCCCTCACAAATACATAGAAACAACAATTTATGATTTATTTTCCTAAATACTGAAACTGTATTTAATGAAGTTTTGTCTATATTTAATAGGGTGTCATCAAAGTCACGAGTGTTTATGGCGACCTCCCCAGCTCCAGCGTTGAGCACAGCGTTGATGAAGGACATGATGGCAGTCTTTAAGTTGACCTCGTCTCTGTAGCGGCCTGTACTCTTGTCCAGCTCATTCAGCAGCGTCTACATGGTCAGGACAGATGGGAACGTTAATCAGCAATTGTGTGCGATCTAAAATATATTTCAGTGTTTAAATCATCAGGCAGCGACTGGGTCAGAGATAAAAGGAACATGTTTCTGAACTGACAAAAGTTGATTTATCAAAATTGAGTTGTTCTAGCACCAACACTAAAGAGAACCGGGTAACACAGGGTCACTGCTCTCACCTCTCACACACCACAGACATACTTTTGCAGCATAATCATAACTCACACAAACATTAAAAAGGCCTCATAAGTTTGGAATCACTCAGCTCCTGTGGTGTTAGCTTAGCCTGAGGTGGCATGATTTACCACACACCCTGGGGGACGTGTGAGATGTGGCTTGTTGACTCAGTCCTGCTAGTCACTAAAGCACCACACATACCCTGACCTCCATAACTCTGGATGTCCTCACCTGCTTTTAATATGGCCAGAGTGTTGACTTACCCTGAGGCCGACAGTCTGACGTGCTGCAGCAGAAGTCTCCAACTTATCAAAATGACCACAACTTGATTTATTTGAGCCTAACTCTGAAATATTATGTCTGGCCCTTTCCATAATATCCGTCTGTCCTATGTCTCCAGCAAAGGTTCCCTGAGGAAGTTTGTAACATGCAATGTGACCACAATTTCCCTCACCTGAAAGCGAGTCCGCTCAGCGGCGTATTTCTGGTAGTGTGCCATGGCCTGCAGCACCTTCTTGTGTCCGTCGGGCACCAAGCATACCGCCCCGAGAATTTCCAGCACCGCCACTTTGGTCTTGATGTTCTCCGTCCGCAGGCTCTGTGAGATGGTGTTGATGCTCTGTGGGTGGGCCAGGACGTGCGCACGGCCCTGGGAGTTGTTCATCAGGGCCTTGATGCAGCCAATGACAGAGGTATGGATGCGGCTCTCCGACGTCTCATAGTCCATGCTGCGCAGGAAGTTGAGGAGGCAGGTGAGGCCGTCAAGCTCGATGAAGCGTGTGACGAACCTGAAGGAGGTGGGAAGGAAAACGCATAGACATAATAATATTAATAACAAAATCATACGCTGCTCCAACATTAAAAAAACTAATTTCAGAAATCAACTCAAATTAAAATGTTTTTCATTTTTTCATTTTCAGATGAATCATTTTGTTCACAAAACAAGAAACATAATTTTAAAAAAGTCCATCACAATGTCCCACAGGTGAAAGTGGTGTCTTTAATTCACTTGTTTTGTCCAAGGAACAGTTCAAAACCAAAAGTTCTCAATAATAAGGTGATATGTTTTCACATTTCAAATGTGAGAAAAAGCAAGTTTGGCTTCAAAACTGGCTCAAACTGTTAAATTTGTTAGATTAATTTTCTGTCAATTAAGTAATTGATTAAAGAGGAGCTGCACTTCCACAAAGTCCCTGCATCCTACATTTCCCATAATGCAACCAACAGCATTGTTTTGTTAGACCCTCTATGCCAGAGCATGCAGACACTCCCACATCCTTCAAACTTCACTTCAGTTTGTAATTCAGGCCTTCTGCTCTATAGGTTTGTCAACTTGCACAAGCAAAGATGACCTTGCTGACATCAGGAGGCATTATTATATATACATATAAGTCATGACAAAGCTCCTCCAGAGCCGCTGTTTTCCCATGCTGAACAGAAACTCCCAGTGAAGTGAATGACAGGCAGGACATTGAGGGATGTCACGTCTAATCAACAAACAGTGGGCTTTATTGTAAATGACCTTCCCACGCAGTAAGATTCCTGATAGGCCTCATAAATTATTTCAAACAAATGAGAGCCTGTATAAGGAGCGAAAGAGCCAGAGGGAGAGGAGGGAGGAGACGAGGACAAACACAGGAAGAGAAAAGAAGGATGGAGTCAGAAAGTGGAAAGGATGGTGAGGAAAGAGGGAGAAGGCCTGAGAGTTGAGATTTATCGCTACTCATTGTAACAGATACATTGTTTTGATGTCAGAAGTTCCATCCCCTCCCACTGCTGTCTTGGCTCAGGCAGGCGTGGAAAAAACACTACGCAAAAAATGTAAATCATCCAATTATCATCCTATATGGCTCTTCCCCTGCTCACATACAATCAGTCCCAGATTTCCAGCAGATGAATACTGTTTGAAAGCACTCACACACACTTCTATACTTGTGTGGACCCTCATTGACATAATGCAGTCCCTGGCCCCTTAACCTAAGCTTAACCATCTAAATGCCTCATCCAATCTCTAACCTAAGTCTGACCTAACACCTAAAACCTAGTCTTAACCTTCAAACAGCCATCTGAAGTAATGAAGACCATCCAAAATGTCCTCACTATCCAAAACTGTCCACTGTCCTCACTCTGTTGGTTAAAAACTTGAACTACACACAAACACAAACACTTTACCTGGCATGACCAGTAAATCTCTCAAAGATGTATAATCCTCTGATCTCCAGCAGTGCCTGGATGAGATCAAGAAGGTCATACTACATGCACGCACACACGCATGCATACAGTCAGCCTTCCTTGAAAATGCACTGAAGTCATAGAGAACACACACAGTCACACAGCCATACAGCAGACATGTGCTTCTTGTTTCAGCACAGACGCTGCTGTCTCGGCCTCCGCTCAACACCGAGGTGGCGAAAAATAAATCCATTATATTAGATATGACTTGATTCAGATACAACACAGACACTGGAACTAGAGCAAGGCAGAACTGATCCAACTGTTAAGTTACACATCTTGTATCAGTGACAAGTCTTTGGCCAGCAGTGAAGGCAGCAACAGCCACACGCCTGTCTGTGAATTGCAGGGCCACCTCAGAGGTTTCATACTGGAAGAGAAATTAAGCTGAACATCCTTGTGATTAATGTATGGAAAGCAGAGGGCGAGCGATGTTGTTCTTGGAGTCTGCGTTCAAAAAAGTGGATGAGATTCAAGGCTTCGCTCGCTGCCTGCTTTGCCTCGCGCTGCTGGTTGGCCGACAGCTCGCCAGAAACACGTGCACGCATCCTATGCGCCATAACCCTATGCTAGTGCATGTGCTTGTACAAGGGGGAGAAAGAGGAGAGATGCATGTAAGCACAAACACATATGCATGGATCCTCAAAGGACATTGAACAGTAAGTAAACTGCTGTACTGTTAACAAAAATTTCTAGTGAGCTGACATCCAACTAGTCTCCCTCCTCCTCCTCCATCTTTCATTTTCTCTCCAGTGAGCACTTGAATCAATGGATCCCATCTCCTCTGACTTTGGAGTCTCCTCTTGTCTTCTCCTATCCGCTGACATTCACACTCAGCCGAGTGGCATGCAAGCCTTTTTCCTTTTTTTTTTCTTTTTTGGAACAGCCACCGCATACTTGAAAAGCCGCTGGGGCTGCGTTCAAGACAGCGAGAGCTGCTGCATAAAATATGAGCTCAGGCAGAGCTGAACAATACCGAGGCTGAGCCAACCACGCACACACGCTCACTTTAAGTTCTTCAGACAGACAAAAGAAAGAAGCGAGGAACATAACTTGGAGTTGGACAAGACTAAACAAAAGTGACAGTGGAGCACTGCAGTGTGTGTTGAGTCGAGGCCAAAGATGGTCAAATGTAACGTTAGGTTTGCTGCTGATCGAAGTTTAAACAACACCCTGAGAAACCATTTAGGGTCATGTAATTTCCATTGATCGAAAAAGCGTAAAGCCCCTCAACCAGAGGCAGACATTATCAGACAATCCAGATGTTGAATTTTAAATTCAATGGATTCCAAGCAAATGGACTTTTTGAGGTTTTAGCTGCACAGGCAAAAAAGCATTCTGTCTTTTTGAACTGTGGATGACCCATGTGTAGCAGACAGTCACTTGAGAGTCATTCTTGCCTCAAAGCCTAACCATATAAACCTATCAAAGTGCACCATTTCCACAACACACACTCACAAACACACACAAGCAATCATGTGCTCTTTGCCTTGCGTCCACCCTTCAATCAATCACCATGTTCACGCACACGCTTAAAATCTCTTTCAAACATCCACTCAGCTCCATTCAGGTGGGACACACACATGCATGCACACATGTCTTGTTCCACTAGAAAAGGTCTTGAATGTGGACAAGAGCCCAGCAGGTTCTTCAGAGGTGCTGCTTTCAACTAGTTGATCAAGGTGTCTGCAGCTCTCGGAAGAGAAGTCATACGATATCACCATGGCTCTCGCTCAAATAAATTTAACTTGATGTGAGGCCCAGTGTATGACTGTGGTAAAATAAGAGCTGAACAAAGGGCAACACACATAAAACTGACACACACACACACACACACACACACACACACACACACACACACACACAGATCACAATAAAACCCCTGGCCAAGGGGCACATCTGTGAGGTGTATAGTATATCATGGCATGGAGGCAATGGCTCTTATGGACTTGGTTTATCCTTAAATCTATAGGGAGAAGTCTGCGTCTGTGCGTGTGTGTGTGTGTGTGTGTGTGTGTGTGTGTGTGTGTGTGTGTGTGTGAGTGATCTCGAGACTAGAGGCCATGTTTCCACAATGGCTCCTGTGACTTGTTTATTAAACCACAGGGTGGAAGTCAGGGTTGGAAGTAATGAATTACATGTACTCTTGTTACTGCAACAAATGCGTTTAGTGTACTAACCCTTTTTTTTGAGTATTTAAAAAAACATATCTCAAGTATTTCATACTTTGCCACATTTGAAACCGCATCTGTCACAGAGTAAAAACAAAAGCCACATTAAAAAGTCCTAAAAACTATGTGAGAATGGAACAAAAGAAAAGAGCCAATCAGCAGCTGCAGAAGAGAAGAAGCTGCTGGTGTGTTCGTGGCCGTAGGAAAGCAGAGCTCCAGAAAGGAGACATTCTGTGCTCAGCTGACACTTGGAGATTACACATGTTCTAGCGTCAGGGGGTGTGAGGGATGCAGTTGCACCTTGACCAGGCCAAGCAGTTTGTGAACAACTGCAGGTTACCATTATTGTTATTACATTATTGTAAAGGTTTTGTTGTGATGCACCAACTGGCTGACATGCCAAGTGACCCAAATCAGCCACTGTGTACTTTACATTGTTCATACATGTCTGTGTTTCCTGCCTTGGTGATGTTTTATTCTGCTGTGAATTCTACATGAAGTGGCAGATTATTTTATTTATGTACTCTTGTCGTACCCTTGACAGTGTCTTATTGTCCTTCCTGCTCTATTTTTGTTGGCATCATGTTGCTCGGCTAGTGCATATGCTGACATGTTAATGCTTTTATTTTGTAGCTTGTGGAGGAGCTGCTCTGTAGCCTGGCAGTACGGCAGCAGATACTTCTGTATCGCTTGCCAGACAGCAGCAGGATGAACAAACTGTGGCTGGGCTATTGTCTTTTGTATCCTCTGGCCTCTGCACAGATATCACTGATGTTTGGTAGATGGGTACCAATGGGTGGTTTTAATCACCTGCAGAGCCCATCTGTTCTGGGCCGTGCACATCCCCCGTGCCAGTTTGTGAGGTTTCCAGTCAGGATGCTTTCTATTGCTCCTCTGTAAAAGTTAACAAGAACTTAGCATAGGAATTTGCCTTATTAAGTAAGAGCAAGCATCATTTTAGAAAGAAACAAACTACAGGCAAACCTTTTACCTTCCCGTAACTGTGTTCTTTGTATGTATGTGTTTTTTAGGCAGGGTGTCCATAATTACATGAAAGGTCAAATAAGTAAGGGCAGAATACAACTCCCTTTCTCTACACCACCTTTGTCCCTTTCTCCATCTGTTTATTACCATTCTAACACAAACCTCCCTCATGAGCAGGCTCAGTCTCTTTACCTCTAAATCCACCTGTATCTGCCTACCTGGCCCTCGTTTCTCCAAGGGGTAAGAAATCTGCACTCAGAGAGGCAAAAACATTCATGCTCCATCAAAGACTCTGTAAAGGTGTGATACTCGACTCCACCACTAATGTATTTGGTAATATATGAAAACAGATATAAAGTTCACTCTCTGTTATGCAGAATCTTTGAGAGATCTGGCGGCAAAATGTTTTGAAGAATAATATTTGCATGTGGTGGTAGCGAATCGTCCAAAGGACTATTGACACAGGAGCAGGGGGAATGGCTGCAGCTGACTCAAGTCAATATTCTTGCTGGAAGAGATTTGCAGAAACAATGTCCAGGGTCCCATTGTGATACTCTACTGACACGAGCCTGGGACTTCAGTGCATTCTGGGCCGGCATGGCCTCAGTGACCTCCAGGAAAGCTTCATTTCCTGTCCTCCTGCAGTTGTGTTCATCGCGGAAATGACAGTGACTGATGAGCATCACACACATGTATGCTCATCAGCACAGACATAAACATGAGTGCAGAGGTCAACAACGCATATGTAAGTACACTTAACAGTGTAGTTAAAATACCACAGGAGAGCATAAATATTTAAATATTTGGAGCTGAATTAAAATGTATGCAAAAGCTATGGAGATTTAATTTGACTACACAACTGGCTGCAGCAGTTTGTGTTTGCATGTTGGCCCTCGCACACTCATTTGAGTTGAGATTCAGCTTTATGTGAGTAAACACACAAGCCCAGCATGATGTTCAAGCTCCATTTGACTAACTGGTAAACAAAGCAATAACTATAGGCAGGGGAAATGAGATAAGCTGTAAATAAAGAGGGAAACTGAGCCAATTTTCCAAATGTCTCCATGTTATTGCTGTATAATAAATATAAACTATATTTGAAATAAGACATCCGGGCCATTAAATTGGTTTAATGATTATAACTATTAAAACAATTTCTGGTCAACAGTGAATGAAGTACAGCATCATTCACAACAATATACTTCCCTGCTGTCTCCTCTCACTGTTTGAGGCAATGTTTGATACAATCCAGCTGCTCTGTAATGAAGTGTTGCCATTTAATGTTTTGTACTTTGTTGTCCTCCTGTCTACTTGAGTTCCCATTTCCTACATTACCCACAATGCATTTCAAATCATTTAGCCAAGCAGTTGATGAAAAATGTCTGTGATCTATTAGCTGTATTACACTCTGGTCTATGGTCTCAAATGATCGGGTGGGGGTTAATACTTTTCCACTTCAAACAGTGGTGAAAGTAAAGCTGTAGCAAGTCAGACTAGGGACGCACCAATCTTACTTTCTCCCCACGCAGATTCTGATATCCCTACTCATCATATTTGGCATCTTCACCTAACTATGTGGAACAGGTTAGGATCATTTCTATGTAGGCTAACATGAGGCCAGGGATTGTTGTGGAACTAAGAACCGAGTCACCAGGCTGTCATCACTGAATGCAGATCACCATATCATGGCTGATCTGCTTAATAAGGTCAAGATATTAATCTGGTGAATATGGTGCATGTACATCAGTGCATACTTTTCAAGCCTCTAGAAATTCTTAAAATGAAATATTACATTTTGGTTAATCTCCTTAAATCATTACATGGACTAAGTAGACCTTTCGCTATTTCGCTAAGGGGTCGCAAACTAAAAGGCTGCTTGGAAAATTTAATCAGAAGCAAAAATTTTCAGTTAAATGATAAATGAACATGATAAAGAAGATATACACTTTTAAATGACTTCTTTTTTTTTGCCTGTGTTAATATCACATTCCATATCCAGTAACACAGCAGCAACATGTCACCTTGTCATTTCAATGGCTCATAATCAGCCTGTGAGTGAAAGTGACAACAGTGGGTGGCTTGCTGACAATGTGCTGCTTTTGTGCGCTCTGCCTGGCACCCTGCATGCCCGCCATGTGTTTGGGTCTTGTGGCCCTGCAGAGCGGGGCTGAGAGCACAAGGGCACCTCTTCACAACCAGGCCCAGCTGCCTCTAGGAAATGCCAGAGGGGAGGGAGAGAGGCCATTTCAGGCAGTCACCCAAAGGCAGGCATGAATCAAAGATGAATACAGACAGACACCACCATGTCTCACAAACCACTGGCATAAAGGCAGTATGCTGGCGCACAAAGGGCCACAGAGGTGACACATAAAGCCGAAGTTTAGGTGAAATTGATGGCCACATTAAAGCACACAGTTCCCCCTGACATCTAAGCTGTCAAGCACAAAGTCATCTTTTTTGCCTGAGCCACCCATTTGTCAAGGAGGCGAGACTTGGTGGGACATTAACGCACTGCCCAGACTTTCCCTGGACACCCATATTCTGTGGGACACACCTGCTACCCACATCACTGCTACAGTACTCAAAAACACCTGTGTGCTAATGAGCAGTAACGTACTCTGTGATCAGTATGGGCGCAGGTGCATTACTGAATAGTGCTGAGTCATTACATCCTTTTTTTGATGAGGTAAATTAAATGCACTTGAATATAATACAAAGGGTAAGTGAGCGAGAAAGAAACAGAGAAAATACATGTCAAAAAAAGGGCATATCATTATTGACCTGAAGTATTTGAAACTGCACAAGTGGAGTGATTCTCCCTTTACATATGGTGTCAAAACTAGTTTTCGGTCATTTACCACATTTGCAATTTGAACTGTCTCTACTGCATAATGCAAGAAGAAGAAGTCCGGACTAATAAAACATTCATAACTCATTAAAGCTCAAACCTCACTAAAGTGAAAGTCCTGAGAAAGGTTGCTTTTTTTAGCCCTATTTTTCAAATTGTTTGAAACAATGAATTTACAAATTCACACCAAAATGAGCAATGTGCAGAAAACTGTAACCTCAAATAAAGATAAGTAGTCCTACTTCTGTATCACATAATTATTCAGTATAGGTCCTTCCTGAAGTTTCAGCACTCTTCACTACACTGGGGTTACAAATCAAGGAATATTGTGACAATATATTAGGATATGTTGTTACAGGATCTTATTGTGCAAATTTGGAATTTTCTTTCCTGATCATGAATACCTGAAATAGTCAGTTTTCATCGTGCATGCGTACCACATATGTAGTCCGCATCTGGAATGAGTGACAATCAAAGCAGATCTGTAGAGCGCAGCAGAGTGTATTCTCAACTTTCTCCCTCATTTAAATACGATGCAATCCTAAACTTAGTCAGGCAAAAAAAAAGTTTAATCTATTGACTTCAAATAAGTTTTCTTGAGAACATTATCATTCGTTATATCGTTATTATATTCAAATTTATGGATTACTGTGAGAGCATTCTTGTCAAAATCAGACTGTTAAGTATGTGAGTGAGAGTACATATATTCAGTTTATTTTTTTAGGGATCCATCCATCATAAGACAGTGACTCAAGATGTTTAGACTCCACAAGAAATGTTTTATTTAGAATGCATTTGAATGCATATTTAAGTATTTTGAAGTGTTAGAAGCAGCAACATTTCTACTTTAACTTTGTCAGAACAACTTCCTGCCATGTGTCTGGACTCAAGAAGCTGCTTACCAGCCTTGTTCCCAGTCATAGTGTTTCTGATGCCCATATATGCGCAGACACAAACACAACCATGCACACACACACTTTCCCTACATACACACAACCCAGACGTGACCCAGACATAAAAGCTGCTCTGGGTTTTTGTCACTCTGCACATTAGGTCTGTCGCTTCATAGCTGCCCTTGAGAAAACTCAACACCCCCGCTTTGGTCCAGACCACTGCATCATACCACTGGCAC
Source organism: Holacanthus passer (assembly GCA_025331565.1). NCBI lineage: Eukaryota > Metazoa > Chordata > Actinopteri > Pomacanthidae > Holacanthus > Holacanthus passer. Next base: position 1,708,510 of record JAFREQ010000048.1, on the reverse strand, counting down.
AGGCTGATGGACAGCTTTAAAGGAGCTGCTGAGGGGGAGAGGGAGACGGCTTGTATGGGTCGGCTGTCTAATGTCTTTGAATGTTACTTTGTGGTGACGATTGAGGCCTAGCAGATGCTGATGACCATGTCAGGGGGAGAAGAATAAGAGTGTAGTTCTTAAAATAATATTAACAGGCCGTATTTCAATTGGAAGTACTGTAATCCTGCCGAGACAAGAGACAGACTTCATGCAAAGTAAATCTTCTCTGTAGCAGGTTGCATTATTAACTGGATTTAATATGTCAACAAGTCAAATAGCAGGAATGCACAACTTGGAGGAGAACCGAGCAATGCAGAGCTCTGAGGAGCAGAGGAAGAGGTCACGGTTTAGTTGGACAGAGAGAATCACTTACCTCATTGGCTGAGTCCGAAGCGCTGTCTTCAGATCCTCCACCACCTTGTTCCTCATTTCCATTTCCTCCTCATCAAAGGCAAACAGGGTCTGCATCTATACAAGTGAGAAATGACATGGAAATGGGATTCAGTGGAAATACAGCTGATTGATATGACTACATTTTGGCTTTATAGCAGGTGCTATTTGGAAAGAAATTCAACATTTTACACTTTTAATTAAGACTCTTTGTTTCTCATTAATCTTAATTTGGCAGCAATGAAACAACAACAGTGCATGTTTCCTCCTCTTCACAAGTAAATGTGTTTGTTCGTCCAAGCATCACAGACAATCAGAGGCTTGTTAGAAGGCTAATGTTTCAGGCGCAAGCAGATCATGCGTATGTCCTCTCCTTCCAATGACATTTTCCTTTTAAAGAACTGTTTGAAGCTACACAACATGCCAAAATAAGTCATGCAGGCAATTAGCTCCAATAAAGCTTACAACAAATGATTGAAAAAAAAAAAAACTTTGCCCGGTGGTGGTGTTAATGCATCTCTGCATCACTTAAAGCCTCCCCTCAGCAACATCAAAGAGCTGCTGTGCTCCCATTAGTCAGGGCCACAGGGCTTCTGTTTAGTCTCTCCAGGCTTTTTCCATGGCACTTCACTGCCAAGCACCGACGTTCAAACAGTCTGTGTTTCAGCAGCGGAGCGAGCTGGTCACAGTGGCTGCCCATTAATTTGGCTGAAAAAATATTTGTTTAAATATGACCCTGATTTCTAATGTGTAAACCTGTAAAAAAAAAAGACACACAAGTCAAAGTTGGATGCAAACATTTCTGGAAAGACACCAACAGCACCTACATGGCCTGCTGAAGCCGGACTCCGTGTTCGACTGCCTGACAACAGCTCTGTTCTGACCGGTGTGTGTGTGTGTGTGTGTGAGTGTTTCATCTAGAAACAGTGCAGTCAAAACATCCATCGTGACAACTTAGCCTCAAGTCCAGATGGTTCACCGACTCCGTGCCAAGAAGTAAAGACTCTGGCTCCTGTTTCTCTAAACGAATATGTTCATAGTCAATGGGAAGTTGGACACAACAAGTGTTGGGGAGAGTGAATGATTTGGTCGTGCTGCGAGCCAGTTCACCGTGTCAATGAGTCTGGCCAAATGGCTCCTTCCTACATCTGCTATTTGTAAGCTCGTTCGAACCTGTGGCCAACACGCACATAAGGATACTATTATAGCCAGTTGGTGAACCAGCAGAAGGTACTTCCCTAAATCCTTATTATGGGAAGTGCCCCCCAGAGCCAGAGCTATGCCTTCAAGCAAGTCGTCCGTGCGTCGTCAACTGAGTGGGTGATGACTGCAGCTCATCAAAACTTTAATTTGGTCCATGTGGGTCGCTGATGGGCCAAGTTAAAAAAGCATTTGGTCAATATAAATGAAGGCAAACAACATTGTTTTAACTAAAATAGTCACGTAAAGTCAAAATACTAGCTTGCTATTAGGCTAAAAACTAAAAACTGAAATTGAGTGGAATGTGGTGATTCGACACAAGTGAAATTAACAACTTTCAAACACATTTATTAGTCTTTCGTGGTGAATTGGTCATACCATTGTCTATTATATTATAACAGTCTTTTCTTCGCTATCAAATTGTGTTATGTGGGCAAATTACTCAAATTGATACTTCATTTAATCCACTGAAATGCTAACTACCACTAATGAAAGCTGTTCTGACGTTAGGATGTGAGTCTACATTTCAATAAGAACAGCTTTTGGTCAAGTTGTAGAGGAACTCTAGCATGTTCAAGTGTAAGATGATAGTTACAGTTCAACTGAGTGCCCATGAGTTCATTAGTAATCATATACTTTTGACTTCACTTCATTTATCCGACAGCATAAGTTACTAGTTCCTTTATAAATTAAGATTTTTGCACACACAACATACAAAGAGCTTCAAAGATACGAAGTCTTGATACAGTTGAAATCAACAGTTAATTGGTTGATGACTGAATGATTAACGATTCTGATACAATGATACATATTTTGAAAATGTAACAGTTCTGGCTTTACAAATCTGAAAATCTGCTGCTTTTTCTTCTAATTCTTTTAATCATTTTAATCTTACTCTTATCATTATTATTGGTAGAAGTAATCATTTTGAAGTTTGGACTGTTGGTCCAAAACAAGTGTTGTGAAGGTGACACTTTGGGTCATTGTGACCACATTTCTCACAATTTTAAGACTACTACTACTTTATGTCCCAATAAGCTCAAACTCAACCTACTACAAGAGCAAAATACTGCTTTTAGATTAATGCATGGCCAGGAGCAGTTTAATGATATAATATTTAATAGTATAACAGACAGATGGGACAATTTTGTGTATTTTTATTTTGAATACTTTAAATACATTTTCTTCATTACACTTGCATACTTAAGTAACATTTGCAATGCAGGGTGCTTCGTTGTAACAGAGTAACTTTTACAGTGTGGTATTAGTGCTTTTACTTAAGTGAAGGATCTGAAAGAGAGTTGGCAGCCCTGTTCACCTTTTAAGTCGATGAAAACAGCTGCTGTGGCTGCAAATTATGAGAGCAGTGAGAGTGAACCAGAACAGTAAAGCTTCGGGCCAGACAGCTAAAACTGTGAGCTGAAACTCACTGTAAAGCTAAGGCCAAGGGGAGCTGCAGATTCAGCTGATGAGGACTGTAGGTTCATCACCCCTTTCACATTGTCACATTGTCATTTCATACGTTGTTAATATAAAAATATTGAATTATAGCCACTTTAAAGTTTCAATAAAAAGGGCAGGCAGATTTCCCTACCTATCTGACCATTCAATATAAAACTCAAACTTTGCCAAGCTAATGAAAAGCTGAAAACATTTATTGCCACTCTAATAATTGTACTTTAAAATGTTCCTTAGTTAATAGGCAATATTTAAAACAGGCCTCAATAAAAGAGCCGCTTAATTAAAAGAAAATGAAATCCATTTTCAGGAAACATTAAATGTAATAGGGACTCAAATTGGCATTGCAAAATGCTTTCAAGTGTTATAAGCCTGTTTTGTGATCGAGAATGTGCAACAATACAACAGCTTTGCTCTGCGTGTTTCTTCCCATCGCTGGTATATAAGAAGCCCTTCCTCTGTGTTTGATCTCCTTCTCGGCCTTTCTGCAGAAAGCTCTTTCCAGGAAGGAGCTCCGAAGCTCACCACACCAGCTTGGACACAGCAAGGCTACAGAAACTCTTGTCAGAGTCACAAGGACGTTTGAATTATCACTCTGTGGCAAAGGAACAACCTCAGGGCTCTGAAATGGTTTTATGAATGAACATCGAGACGCTGGTTGTACAGTAATCTCTCTGGGCGGCAAAGCGAAAATGAGCTCATCCAATAACTCAGCTACTGTGGAAGGGCTGCCCCCGGTGAGCTCACCCAGGAGCCAAGACATGAAGTCATGTACAAGTTTTAAAATGTGCTCTTGTCAAGATGCTGTCTGGGGCACGGCGGTGGAGAAAATGGAAGACTGATAGCGGGAGTGAAAAACGATTCAGGAAGGGGAGGAAATTGGTAGAGTTATGGAGAATAAGACAGAGTCTGCTAAAGTGGGGCTTGAACAAGAGACGGCTTGTGCAAAGAGGGGGCTGGAGACACAAAAATATCTCTCCCAACAGGTCATTTCATCTGTTACAGAGAATTTTTAATCTTCTTTACGCATGCAAAACCAATTCTGCCACTGATGTAATATCATTTTATTTGCTTACAATGTGAATACATTTGTTTTCAATTGTTTCATTAAAACAAGTGTTTTTCTACACTATCACATGACGCTTTCTAGAAAATGACTGGAACAAGTGAAACCCAGAAGAAAATGCATCATCGGAGGAAGCGAGGATGAAAAGTTAGTGTGAGAAAAGGCATGTGTGGCGTGCAAGAGCGAGATCTGCATCAAATCTGTTATGTGTTTCATCCCTTAAAAGCCTAACCAGGGACAAATACTGCAAATTAGCTACAGCTGGAAGTCACTGCATTGGTTGTACATTATTTAAATGCAACAATGCCTATACGCATCATCCCTGTCAAATACATAAAAAAATAAACTCCCAGTGTCTGGTATAATTGGGACATTCACACTACTCTCCAGCGCCATGGTCACTCTGCACCACTGGCTTCTATAACTTGCCATATATTTTGATATATTTTCTTATATACTATACTATAGCATAATACACTATACTTTCCTATCTTATATGTTATACTGCTGTACTATACTGTATATTATGCTATACTATATTACTACTATACAACATAAGGCAATATAATTTCACCTTACATAGTATAATTATCATATATCCCATACAATATTATACTGTACTACATTATACCTAATTATGTTAACATGTTACACTGGTCTTATTACATTAGACACTATATTATATTTCTAGATTAAATATCATTACTTAGATACGTTACATATTCGTCTGGTATATGCTGTTTACATACACTAAACTTGCTCAGCTGCTATTTATCTAATTGCTCTTGTATAGTTTCTATTTTTACTTCAATTATTATATTAGTTTCATCTACCTCCTATTATTTATTTTTTACTTTCTTTATTTATCTCTACTTATTTCTGTCCTTGTGCTGCTGAAACCACCAAATACCCCCTCTGCAGATCAATAAAGGCTTATCATATCTTAATTCTCAAATCAGCACTTTCTATTGACTACACTTAAAATACGCTGTATGTCTGTGTGTGTGTGTGCTGTCTGAGCCTTTTAGAGAACGACAGTAAGACTGTTTCTCCAGACTTTGACACCGAGCTTAGGTACCAGTGCACTGTTCAGAAGTGGCTCATTTTCATCTCTTGAGTGGAGCCAGAAAATAAAAACAGCTGTAAAAACAGCAACCTTCAACATGGGTTGTTGCTACAGGCATGTTCGCCAGAAAAACAACAACATGGCAATAAACATATTAAATGCCATTATGTTCTGGCTCTGTGTTTATGGCGGTCTGTGTAAGTTATGGTTGAAGAGTTTATCTGATCCATGGCCTGGAAAGACTTGTAAATGTAGTGTTTTGTAATCAACCAAGTACAATGTTGACAGGTCCATTACTGATATGAGAGGCTCTCATTGCAAGACTGTCGTCACCAGTGACTTGCTAGTCTCTAAATTTCATGCTTACATCCGTAAGAGCCCCTCTTAAAATGTCACGTTTTATGATCTCTAAACATGTGGGAGCCAACTTGTCTTCAACATAAGGACTCCGGGTCAGAGGTTATTGGCACAAACCGGTCACTGACCGAACGTACAATCACATAATACAACTCACACAACAGCAGCAATGTTTAAAATGATACTGAGATCATGGCGGAAGACAGCTTTGTGATGGTATCCTGCTGTTTTTATTGGCAGCCATACTGGCGAGAAATAATGAATATTGTCATCCTGGCTTCGCTCCGTGTCTCTGACAGTCATTCCCACTGACTGAACTGCTGAGTGTCTAAATGGCCTGTTTGTCATCACAGCATGTGTGAACGCTGGGGTCACAGCGAAAGAATGTGGTCATGCGAATATAACAAGCAGTCGGCAGGGAGGCGATAAAAAAACGAGCAAAGAGAATCTGAGAGAGAATGACTGAGTGAGCAGTGACCTCTTGGCAGCAGTGGTGGACGCTCGAAGTAAGTGAACTACATTGTAATAGTAAAATTCATGATGTCAAGGAATACTCATTTATCTGGGGATTTCAACAGGCATTGTGTTTGTGTGACGTGTGTTTTGACTTACAGCAGCCATTGAGTTGATGCGGTCAATGTAGTAGTCGGGCCAGCTGGTGGCCAGCTTGTTGGGGTCCTCTTGCTCCTGTGCATGGACAAAGACAGATTGAGCCACTTTAAAATCATTAAACATGACAGAATAGCACTGCTGTTTCAAGGGAAATTAAACACTGCATATAGAAACCCACTGTACTTTCAATTCTGACCGCAGCCGGAAGTTTGCATTCCATACAATGATGTGCAAACACTGTGATGCAAACATTAAGCATGTGTTTATATTCTTGCTTCTCTAGTGGCTGAGGCCTTGGATGGCAATATCAGCCAGATGTCCAACCAATGCCATCTTCAGCTGACACGGAAGCTGCAGCAGGGGTTGTTATTCATATTAATCAAAGAAACAAAGATCAAAAACAATAATCAAAGAATTTCTTTACATCGTCTTAAGTCAACAGCTGCGTTGATTTCATTCACTCTTGTCACTTTTCTTAATCAATGTATTTAGCAAGCTAAGTATGCAGAAGGCGATGTCCTTATTTGTAAGCCTGTCTACTAAGCTCTGATTGGGTTAGGGTTAGGTCTCTCTAATCATGAGTAACAGCCGTCAATGAGCAATGTGGAAGAGTTTTCAAAGGTCTGGAACCAGGCTGCCTCCAAATATGATTCCTAATAATTATGGTGTCTTGACCTTTCCTGGAGCTCAAAACTTAGGCTCCTAAGAAGATCAACCTTAATGTTTATCATGACCCGTTAACATTTTTCACTAGAGGCACCATCAGGCCGGAACTTCCTGTGTACAAGAAATATCAAAATCTTTTGGGGCAGACAGCTGTGAAATTTACAGAAACCATTTCTATTCTATAGATTAACCCTTTTTCATTTTGGAAACTTTTATGCTCATGCCAACATCTTGACAATCTTTGCTCATCCAGTCTTCAGTACATTGTCTATTTTCCTTCATGGGGTGTGATGAACAAAGCAGGGCTGCTAGTGGGGCTATGGCTGTCAGTCTTGTTATAATATTATACTCACCCTGTACCCGATACAGTATTTTCACTCTCCTAGTTTCATCCCTCCACTTTCTACCTTAGCTGCATACTTCCACATCCACATGAAGACTTAATGGATCAGGCAGTGCAGTCCACAATAAGTGGGTCACAACATCTCAGAGTATTCACTTGCTGTGGCTTTTATCACATGGAGGAAAAAAGAGAGAAGGAAGAACTGCCTTGAGGAATGAAATGCACTCAGCAATAGTTTTCAAATAGTTCTGTCTGAAATCAATTTGTCTGGGCCAATCCGAGGAAGCGTGATGCCACAAGCAACCAAGGCACAGGGTAAAACAGAAACCATGTTCCTCATTCACATCTGGTCTTGTTTAGCCCAGGCTTAGAGCACTGGTGGACCGTTGTTGTTGTCCTTATTACTGTGTGCACATCAACAAGACTTGGAAACTTGCAGTACGCCACATTAATCTAAAATTGGATAGTTTTGTGGGATAAGAGTTACAGAAATTCTTTGCCAATACTTTAAGTATTTTTTATCTTAACATATGTCAAAAATGATTTCTTTCTATAAATGTGGATGAAAAGGCAGAGCCATCAACTGAAATAACTCTATGTAAGACCATGATAACAGAAACACAACATGCCATGACACTACATCTGCTCAGAAGAATAAGCATATTATAAAAGTTATTATAATATTGTTCCACCAACAGATTATGTCTGAGATTTTCAATTAAACATGTTAAGTATGTTTAACAACTTAATTCACTACAAGGGCATTCATGCTGCAGCTAAAAATCATCAAGTCAAGTAGATTATCAAGCTTCAGTTATCAAGCTCTTCTCCTGTGGAATCAGATCCCAGTCTGGGTTCAGGAGGCAGACACCCTTTCCACATTTAAGAGTAGGCTTAAAACCTTCCTCTTTGACAAAGCTTACAGTTAGGGTTGGTCCAGGTGAGCCCTGAGGCATCCCTTAGTTATGCTGCTATAGGCCTAGACTGCCGGGGGACTTCCCATGATGCACTGAACTGAACTCTCCTTCTCTCTCTCCTCCACCTGTATCCATTCATAAGCCATCAATATGTTGCTCTCTGCAGGTTCTTGTGTCACTGGAGCTGCAGAGTCTGGACCTGTGTTTACAAGCCTCCGACTGCACACGTGTCTCCGTTTAATACTGTTATTATCATTATCGTCACACCAGTGGATTGTAGCATTGCATGTCCTCACCCTCCTTAACTTTAAAGGATGGGAGATAATAAGGGAGATACAACCTTTTTTCATATAAATATTTGCTTATTCTGAATTTGATGGCAGCAGCACGTTTCAAACAAGTTGGGACATGAGGCAACAAAAGAGTGTGAAAGTTGTGGACTGATCCAAAAACACCTGTTTGGATCATTCCACAGGTAAACAGGTTCATTGGTAACAGGTATGAAAGGTTCATCCTGGAAAGACTCAGTCGTTCATAAGCAAGGATGGAGAGAGGTTCACCACTTTGTCAAACACAAGGAGATTACAACATGGGCTCAGGAACACTTGGTAAAACCAGTAAACACAGTTTGTTTGCAAATGATTGCATTCCGTATTTATTCACGTTTTACACAGCGTCCAAACTTTTTGAAATCAGTGCTTTAGCTTCAATATTTGCATGGTGGCACTAGCAGCTAAAAGAAACTGACCCTTTCTGCTGATTAAGCCAGAAAAATCTTCCTTCTGGGACCAGCCGGAATTGATTGTCCCTGACATAAAATCCTCTTATTATCTGTGGTAACACAACAAACTTCAAGCCTGGACATAAAAATGAGCTGCAGAAACAGACAATTCCACTGATTTATGAATCATAAATGCTCAAGCAGCTCCACTGCAGCTTTTTGGGTTCGACTATAAGGTCGGCTAATGTGGATTTCAGTCCTCATAATGACCACTGTTTGTGATCTACAGCGCTCGGTGCCAGCATTTGAGCTCAATTTAAAGAGCTGAACTAAAACAAAAACAATGGAACTCACTGTACTACTCAACTTGTGTTTTCAAGCTGGCTGTTTCCACTATACTGCTGAAAAGCCTGGGACACGATGCCAGACAGATTCTGACGCTGAGATTAACAACTTAACTGCCTCTCTCTGGCCCTTCATCTGAATTACAACCACCGCCACGCCGTCAAAAACATGTCGAGTCCAATGCAACATTTACTCTGGCAGTTTCAGGAGTTCAGTACTGTAATTTGAAATTTGAAATGATTACAGCACGAGGTTTGTTTCGGGGGTCATACTCATATCAGTTCATACACTTCCTGAACATTTGCCTTTTCGATGGAATTTCATGACGGCTGAAGTGATTTTAAGTCTGTTCTTGTGCGCTGCTTTCTTGATCAAACCATTTCGCAAGTTAATCACAGTTGATGACTGGTATTAAAATTTTGTGATAAGAAGCCAGACTCTAAAGAGTGGAGCCGGTTACAAATGAAAAGCACAAACAGGAGACTTTTCATATGAATAGAGTGTGAGTACGTATTTGTATGACAGCACTGTACACATATTTTTTATAGGTGCTCTTCTATTTATGGTGCTCTTCTGGGTGAAAACACTCCAGTCGCGTGCTCTGCTGCGACAGTTTAAGGTCAACCCCTTCATTCTATTACAGCAATTACACACGTATACTACACTGTACATTCCTCAGGTCTGGTGACATTAAAAGTGATTTACAATCTGAGTTGCAGCAAAGGAGAACAGGAATCCCCAGCAGTGTATCAGGTATATTTCTGTAAGGTGTTCCTCTTGTTTCAGCCATCTGTTGAGCGATATATTGTTTCTCTGAAGACCCAAAGAACTGACTAAAGCCAGACTTCAAGAATATTTCTCTGTGTGTTTGGCAGGCGATTGCATTTTCAGAGGTACCTGTTGAAAGGGTAGATGAAATTACATAGTTCAGCTCCCCTGCTGTCATGCAACCAGCCGTCTTAAAGATTTCAAACCTCCTAAAAGGTTCACTGACACTGATAATTGAGTTCACAGAATGTATGAAACTTATACACATATACAGTACATTTCAAGTCCAGGTTTCAGGAACAACAGGGGTAGAAAGTCCAAATACTCAAGTGGCCACAGTTAAACCCAAAGCTCTTTGAAGTGTCATGGGAGGTTGCTACTGTTTGACTCCAAAATGTGCTCTGAATTTGAAACGATGAGCAGGAGCACAAGAGGATGGGAGATAATAAGGGAGACAGAAGAGAAATAATACCATGCTACAAAGCTGCTGTGCTGATTCCAGGTCCCTGTTAACTTCAACATGTGCTTAGTCTTGACATTGTTGCACACATGCACGTCCATATCAAAATGTTCTGCACCTCAAAGATCAGACAACAGCATTTTTTCACTTGTTGTCCGAGCTTTAAGGTCATATTTTCACTTGTTGTCCGAGCTTTGGCAGCCAACTTGGCCCAGTCACTCCTTCAAGTGTAGTCCAACTGTTCAGGGTCACAGACGGGCCAGAACCTATACACTGTTTCTCAGCAACATGCTAACGTGTTTCCATGAAGTCTCCAGTTTCTCTGGCAATTGGAGAGCTCGTCAGGCGCCTCACACTCCCATGTTCCCATGTGTTCAGAGAGGCCCGGGGGGACCCTGACTGTACTGTGGGGGCTGAGCCATCCAAAACCATGACAGCACCGACAAGCAGCACAGTATGGAATGGAATAGCAAATAAGATCACTTCATGAACAAAGGAGTGAACTACAAGAAATAAAAACGGCAGTGCAAAAAAAAAAAAAAAAGAATTGAATATGGTGTAAAAGAATGACACTGGAATGTATTAACGGTCATTTAAGTATATATACATAAGTCAATATTTTTTCCGTACTCTCTTCTCCAGTTCTCCAGTCACCACAATATGTTCCCGTCTGCGCAACGAGGGGGATTGTCCGACATTCCAAAGAGCCAATTTCTCCACAGGGAATATTTATCTATGGAAGCTGGGATATAAAGTCTCACCTAGAGAGACAGGAAATGGACAGGATATTGAATTCTGGAAGATTATGTAACGTTTGCTGCCTGTTACATGTAGCTAACATTAGACACGTTTTAGCACATGCTCGAGCAGAAACCTTTGCTTGGGGTCGCATTTGCTTAAGTGATGGGGATGAAGCATATGTAGCTAAAAATGTTATATTTAAACTGCTGCCAGGTTAGGAGAGGCTAATGTGTGGGTGTATATGGTGCATGTTAAGCATGTTAATTGCACTCGCATCATCCGAGCTGAGGATAACGCTTAGCTGGGTGATTCTGAGCAGCAAAACTACAGAAATTTAGGAAAGTAGATAATGACTCAATAATAGTTTTGTCAAAGTTTTGACACTGTTAAAGGGCCATATTGTGTGAAAAAACTGTGTGTGTGTGTGTGTCAGTGTAGCGTTACTAATGGGAGTCAGGAGACTTTGTTTGGCTCCCAGCACTGAACGACTATCAGGAGCTATTAGATGTTACATGGTGTTCTCTACCTGAGGGCTGCTGGACATGAGTACTGCTTGCAAAAACAAGTGTGCACACACACACAACCACCCTCACTCATAGGCAGGAATGTGTTACGCTCATACGGGGATTTACTCATGCCAGCTCTGTTTCACTTGTTCACTAAATATGTATACAAGCCAATTCTTCACTCTCATGCTTCCCAGGAATGAGGTCCACTCTTCCTCATGCATGTCAACACACACACACACACACACACATATATATATACACACACACTGACTGTGACTGGGTGGCTGAGATCAGAGGTACAGATATGGCTGGCTTACTGCCCGAAGGCCTCGACAAGATATTCAAGTTAGTCACGGTACACAGAGACCATATTTACACTAATTCCCTTACATCACTGCTGACTGGTATTAGCTAGACACGATAAGAGGACCAACGTCAGATAAACAAACTCAAACTACTATTTTTTAAAACAAAACTACTGAATTTGCATTTTTGATGTTGGGGTGTGAAATGATGTTTTTGTTCATTTCATTCACTCAGACTTGTGAGTGTTTTTACATCAACACTGAATCAAACAATTCTGTCTCACGTGAAAAGGATCTCTTGCAATTAACCACACATAATTCTCAACTAATTCAGCCATTAGAAGCTCTGTGGAACTTTTTAGCCTATTTTAGCTCATTGTTTTGGCACAATTTGTATGCATCTGTCTCAGTATCCAGGCTCCGATAAACCCACTGCACGCTACCTGCACAGCAACAAACAAAATAGACAGACGAAAGAGCAACTGAAGAGGAAACTACAACTAGCAAGCAAAAGCAGCGCCTTCATCAAGTGGCCGAAAAGACAACTCGAATTGGACAGCTACATTATTCTGTGTCTGCGTAAATAGCAAACTGTTAGTTGGTTGTTACAACTATACTGGGTTATACTGGGAATACTGGGTTGTGTGTCTGTCAACTGTTCTTATTATTATGCCATTTTTGGGCGGTTTATGTGAAAACAAAATTATTAGATTTGGAATATGTGGTTTTCACTGGAACTGGCAAAGCTTGAGTGGTTTGGACTAAATGTGTTGGCCAGTTTGCTCTGCAGGTGAACAAAGTTAGTTTGTCCCCTTGTCTTGCCCTCAGTGGCTCCCTCCAAGTGTTATCTAACCACAACAACTGGAGCCGTCGCTTGGCTGGAGGAAACAAGGGAACCAGTGTTGTTGGCTGAGGGGAAATTCTGCTGTCCTGTGTTCTCCATTCAAATCACTGTCATGCTGTAACTCAGAAATACAGGGCACTACTGTGTGGTGTGTGTGTGTGTGTGTGTGTGTGTGTGTGTGTGTGTGAATAACCTGCAAGTGCGCATTTTCCTTACGTACATGGTTGTTCATGTCTGTGTGGGTGTGTGCACGTGGGGACAGTAGTCATGCCTTCCTGCCCGCATATTCACACACAGACATGCACATTATTATCCGATATTGCACGCCAGTTGTTTTTTTCCCTCTTTCTCCATTACGCTGCCTCTATGCATGAATGAGGGGTTTGTTTGGTTTTTCCTCCAGCTTTCCGCTGTGCACCGTTACCCCGGTTTTGCTCCCCGTTTCCTGGCCTGGACACACTGCTGTTTTTTTTCACCTTAGCCTCACAGAGGAAATAATTTCTGACTGGGAGCGATGGGGGTGGAATGACAAACTAATGCATCCTACCTCTGTCCCCGGCTTAGGCGCGTACTGCAAACCATTTTGGTTCCAATATGTCCGGGCTGTTGCCAAAACGTTGTTTCCAATATCTTCTACTATGGCTCAAAGGCTACTCATAAACTGTGTTTGCTTCAGCGAGATATTCAATAACTGATATGAGTATCACTGAACTTGCACCTTTTATGTGGGTTCACATGTGCAAATGCACATTCTGCCAATAATTCAATCCCCTTTAATACTATGCAATGTATTCAAAGGGAAGCGCACACTGCAAGTCCCATGGTCATCATAATGTATGAGAGGAAAGGTTATTTCCTCTTCTTGTATTTTTTTTTTTTTTTTTTTTTTTTTTTTTCCAGTTTTGCATTTCATTGTAAACTGGTGTGGCGCTCCTGTTTCACATCCTCATCTTGACATCCCTCTAAATACATCACAATTCCACTGCTCTTCTTTTTCCTAGTAACTCAATACCAGCCTGAATACGGTACAGGGTTAGAGTTAGAGTTAGGTAGGTATAAACTTTTATCCATGCAGGTGCACACACACAAGGAGGTGTGTATTTACTCCTTTTTTAAAAAGGTTGTCAGAGTCTATCATGTCAGTTAAGCTCAGCCTGCATGCCCTGGAAAGAGAAAGGAGGGGTCTGATCCTCATCCTGCTTCCAGCACAACACCCTCAGCCAAAAAAACAAATTAGCAAAGAGACACAGGGGAGGGTTTATGACTATTTATTCAATTTGCTATTGAGTGAAAGAGGAGGGCTGAATTCCCCCTTTTTCTCCAAGCACAATGTCATTTCCTGGTGGATATTTGAGACACGCCGAAGAGTATGAAGGGAGCGAGAGATGTTTTGGCGAGGGGAAAGGGGTGAAACAGAGGGCTAACCAGAATGTTCTAGTGCTTCCATGGTATGTTGACAATTCTTAAGCAGCACAAGGAAATTGCTTGCTCCAACGTGGGGAGGGAGATTTGGAGATTGAGGTCTTGAAACAGGGGCTGGGGCGGCAATTGTGTACTCTGTGTACTGCTTGTGCACGTACAGTATTGCATGCACTACTGCCTGCAAATAATATTGTGCAATATGTGGCTGGCGTGACATGTGCATATGTTTACGTCAATTCAGAAATGAGAAGCTGGAAAGGCTGATTCAAAATGGGTTCGGCCAAGACGCTGCCCACTGCTGACAGTTCAGCTTTCAACTGTGGGTTCAGGCAGTCAGTCAACTGAGGGCCAGCCAGAGATTGAAGCTGATGTACGGTAAAGTGAGGCAGACATCAACTCACCTTCTTCTTGCTGCAGTAGATCTGCCATTTCTTCTCATCGGGCAGAGCGAACATGGCCTCCCTGTTCTTATCCGTCAGGTCCAGTTCATCCTGCAACAAGGGGAGAGGCCGTTTTACACACACATTGTGTTCATTTCAAAACCACTGCACAAACCATTCGCTCGAATTTCATATTAGATTATGAATTAGATAAAAGTATGTCAAGAATCAGAAAATCTATAATTAAGAAAAAACATGACAAACAAACATAATAGCCAAGCTCCAATTTAAATCCATATTTAAAATAATGAAAGGGAGAATTATAACTATAATCACCCCATCCCTCAGGACACAATCCCACAATCCCTGTTGTTTTGCTCTCCCTCTATTGTTTCAGGGATAGAGCAAAACATTTTAGCCGTGACTGCACATCACCGGGTAAGTCGAGTTTACACAGTGACATTCGACTGTCCAACCTTCCCACTGTTTGACTGAGCTGGTCTCTGCAGACTACAGAAGAGTGTTTTAATATTCACCCTGCTGCTCTGCTCAATTCTTTAGCTTGGTACAAGGAGCCTCCTGCACCTTTTGAAATGCATATGAGACCAGGAAATGAGTCTCTGTGTGCCAGGCTGGAAAAGTAATGTCTTGGAAATGAGAGATGGATAAATCAGGGTTGAGGGGAGAGGGAGAGAGATGAAGGAAGGAGACAGAAAAAGAGATGTATTGATAGAAGGAGAGGGAAGAAAGATAAAGGGGCTACGTGGTTCTGGAAATGTCTGAGCACAAAAAAATGAAGGACAGGATGAGATGCTATAGCATGAGGGCTTTGTGCTGAAGCTCAAACTAATCTCATCATAATGGTTTTGCTACCATGACGTCAGCCAGAAGTGCCGGGCCTCCTGGGCCCCCCAGAATGAAGATGGCTACCGGTGCCAGAGGTGGGGCCCCTTAAAGCCGACCAGTAGATTCACAGGGTTTGTTTTCATCCATTCAGCTGGACAGGGTGGGCTGAGGTGGCCCACATTCCAAGTATCCGACACTATGAAGAATGACATCATCTCTCACCCAGTCCTTTCATGGGATAACCAGCAGCAGCATTATTGTGGCTTTGGCAAAAAAGGAAAAATCTGAAGGGTGTGAACTTCAAGGGGGTCTAATACAGATAGAAACCACAAAGAAGCTTTAGAATCTTTGGTCAAAGTGTTTTTCATCTCAGCAGCATGAATTCAATGATTAATTGCGACTCACACGCAGAGCTGATCATCCAGGGTCTGCATTAGCAGCTACAATAAATGCTGCTGTTATTCATGACACTATATGCTTCTGAGTGCCAAGCTGAACACTAGCCATCTTGTGGCAGCTAAACATTCAACCTCTGACTCTCTGTCCTTCAATCTTTACAGATTTCAGCTTTGGGTTGGACCACGATCCCCGGGCTTAGAAACTGAGGCGGAGAAGCCAGCTCGTCTCTGGCCTGATGTCTGATCACCGGGTCAAAGCCCTGCTGTCCATGCTGCTGCTGCTGCTGATACTGGGAGCTGGTGAAGAAATCAGTGAGAAAGAGATCCCTGGATTTGAACCAGATGGGAGCTGAGCCTGGCAGCTGATCTCTACGCTCCATCTTGCTCTCTCTTATCCCCCAATGCTACTGCCCAGGCCTGTCAATTTAAGGTCTAGGGGAGTTATAGGAGAGGAGGATATACCTCAGAAATGAAAATGAGGATTTGGGTGTCTGATTCCATTTAGAAATAGATTGACTACATAAGGCTTTTGCATAAGATTCACTAAGGCAAAGAACAGGAAAACAGGACAGGAGTGGCATGTACTGCATATTTCATTTAGTTATTGTCAGATGATAATAATAAGAAGGCGACGTAGTGGTAGAAGTGGGACCGGTCTGTACTTGTATCAAAGAAAAGAAATGAAGTGAAGGATGAGGACATTGGGTGGGTGGAGGAATGCCAGTCAGTGGACTCTTCATTTTCCAGTTATGCAATATCCCACTGTTTTCTTCCACCTCCATGGCCCCATGCCGTCAAAACTTGCTCCAATACCACATCTGCATCCACACACTGCCTCTCGTCATGGCCATGGCAACACCCAAAAAACACCCAGTCCCTCGCTCAGTCTTCCAAAACAAAACTGCACCACTTTCCACTCTGCTGTGTAAAACCTTCTCGATGTTCCCCACGTCCTCCTTCTCCAGCACGCTCCAGTGGGGAATCCACATAAACCAAAGCTAATATTGTTACACCTGCTGCTAAAGAGGGGAAAAAATACATACCTAAGGCCCCTGAACCTCTTCCTTCATATTTCTTCCAGAACTGCCTCTCGAATAATGTTACAAATGTAAAAAAAAGGTTTTTGCGGTTGTGAGACTGCCTGTCATGTCTGATGCAGACTGACCGACCTGCCCTGTCATTCAATTTCCTGTTTCTCCAGAATGGTGGGCCTCTCATATGTGCTGAGATGCCACAGCATTGACAGTCATCTTAGATGCATCCATCATCATTTTTACTCAAAGAAATAGTTTAGGAAGTACACTTACTTACTTTCTTTGCGAGGGTGAGATGAGAAAATGAATATGCATTAATCTTATGTCTGTGAATTAAGTACAGAGCTGGAGTAAGTACATGTTTAACAGCTTTGTACAAAGACTAGAGGCAGCTGTTTAGCCCCCAGACAAATGAGATACAAAGAGGTAATTAGAAAACAAAATAAGAGCATTTTTATGCTTGTGAATTTCCCCACTGTGCACGATGTACTGTAACAACCCGCAGGGGTTATGATGATGAAGATATCTTCACCATCGTGGCCTTCATAAATGAATTTGTATGACGTAACAGGAGTCAGATGATACAACATGTCTGCGGGAGATTTAGAATAGTTATCTCCACCATATGGAAGGAAGATATAGGGATGAGATGTAATGGAATATGGGAGTGAAGTCAGAGTTGTGTGGGAAAATCAAAATACATGCTACTGTTGTTGAAACTGTATGTCCATTCCAGGTTAAGTGCACGGAGACAGAGATGACCCACAGTTGGAGGTGGGGGGTACAAAGCACAGTGGGGAGGTGAAAAGTGTTGTCTACATGTATGCTAATGTGCATGTTGTTGTAATCATTTGAGATAAAGCGAGGCAAACAAAGACAGGAATTTGAGAGAAAGAAAATATACAAAAAGAAATAGGGGTCAGTGAGTGAGTAGGTGAGACTGACTGGCATAGGAGTGGGAGTGGGTGTGTCTCTGTGTGACACACTTCGACAATGTGTGAGGCTCCACCTAAATGGGAAATGTCTGACGTCCAAGAATTACATCCTTTGGCATACATGTGCGTCTATGAAGTGGCATTTCCAGAGTGGAGATGAATGTCTTCACCTCATGTGAAGTCTTACAGCACTGGCTGAGAGGGTCTGTCTAGCACACACACACACACACACACACAGACACACACACTGTGTATATATCCTGCAGCAGTCTCTGGGTGAGACAGGAAGGCAGAGGAAAGACAGGCAAGATGGCAGGAAGTCATATGAAGCCTCTAGAGGACCCACAGGAAGCTGTAGCTGCCATTATTGACCCAAACGTGATTGTGTGAGTTTGTGTGTGTGTGTGTGCGCGTGTGTGTTTGTACTTGTACTTGCTACGTAGTCACGATCGGAACACGCTTTTAACCAACAGAATGAAGACATTTTTTAAGTGAGGACATGTCGGCCAGTCCTCACAACTTAAAAGAACTGTTTGAAGGTCAGGACTTCATTTTAAGGTTTAGGTTAGGGGTGTGTGTGTGTGTTATACCAGGCGTAGTCCTGGAGTTCTTCACACAAGGTGAAGGCGGGCTTTGAATCATTTACCACAATTAAGAAAAGGTCAAAGACCAACCTCTTATAACCTCTTATTTTTAAGATATGGTGAGAATGGATTTAACCGCTTTACATCCTGTTACAACATCAAAACACACACACTGGACTCACACCACTTTGCAATATTCAGAGGAGTCATAGTATACTCTCTTTGATGAGTCAGTCAGTAGCTGTTAGTAGATTACTGCTTTTCCCCTTGTCCAAACAAGGCTTGACCACTTCAGTAACAAGGTTGCCTCAGGACAGTAAGAGCTCGCTTTACAACAGAGGTAGGGAGAGACTAGTAGAAATGGGAAGCCAGTTAAACCAGTGCAAGGAAAGGAGGAAGGGAAACAGAAAGGAAAGATGGTGCATCCCGGGGCGTACACTGTGGAGGAAACTCACTCCCAGTGGCTCAGAGGGTGGAGAACATTTCCATTCCCTCCTGTTATGCAACGCATTTTTGATTCACGTCCGGCTTGAAAGTCACACTGGAGGGAACATTAGCAGAGGATTTATGTTTAAAAGAGTCCAGTTCTCCTGGAAACACAAGTTGAGGTTTCAAATGCTAATTTTACCATCGCTGCCTTGAAAAGCAAATTTAGGTGCTGCTGAAAACAGTGACTGGGAATCATATGCAGAGGACGCTATTAAAGGTTGAGGCACACAGATGGAGTACCTGACACTGGACAACTAAACGCTGGCCAGAGTGGTTGGATTAAAACTGTCCCAAATTACGAGACAGAGAAAGACAGAAGAGGCAGACAAAGCAGATAGAAAAAGAGGGCAGAGAGAACACACACTAATCTGATGTCTGCCAGAACTGTACTTGCCAGATGTTGGCCTAGTAGACCTCATTCAGTTGTGCCAATTTGGCTAAATGCACTGTACATTATATCCTCCCTCATCTAAACACAGAACTCATTGCAGATGGGTGAAAGACGGGTCTCCCTTTTTAATGATTAGAGAACCAGTTTCACTTGTAAGTAGGGGAAAGCATTCATTTGGACCCTGAATGCAAAAGGAATAAGGCCATACGGATACTGAGTCAGACTTGGCGTCTTTCTTTCTTCACAAGTACAATCTGAAGCAAGCCATTCACTTCTATTCCACAGCAGATTTTCTACCCTGAGTTCCCCCAAATCAGCTGCATCTTGTCCTCTTCTGTGTTTACTTTATTCTTTTTAAAACATTTTAGTCTGCAGTGGTTCAGTGGCACTGAACAGGCCCTTGCAAATGTGTCAACACATTGTGACCATATGCAGACCTTTCCACAGTAAACACAATGTGTTCATTGCCATCAGCTGAAACTTGGAAATGGCACGGTAGTTGTTGCCCAAACCTCTCATTTTGGTGTCTTTTTGAAGAAATGAAACTTGCATTTTGGTTTACCAAACGGCCACCAGTGCGAAACGTACTGGTAGGTGACTGAGAAGGACCCATTCTCAGTTTCTTAAATATGAGAGCAATTTCACAATTGATGATACAATGCTATTAGCAGGGAATTGCCTCGATAAACAAAAATAAAGCTGTCATTGTTCTTAAGGGTCTGCCAAACTTCACACATGGCCTATATATCAGCTATGCCTGCGAGCTTCGAAACACTGGTGGAAAGAAACTGTTTAACCTGCACCTAGATCCAAAAAAGTCCAGAATGGCACATTTGCAATGAGGAAATTCTGCAGCCAGCTGAAAATATTTAGTTTAATTTATGCGATCCATTAGCTCCTCTGATGTGGTCTTTGTTCATTGTGTCCAAATCAGTGGCGATTGCTTCCAGGTTCATTTGCATGGGTTTGTCAGGATCGTTATTGGCACAGGAGGCTTTCATATGGGTTTATGGCAGACTTGGAAGCAGGTTTGTTCTTCAGACTTTCTTGAGGATAAGCTGTTGCACATTTGGCAGAGGAGGGCAAGTGTTTGCATAAGGGAACCAAGGACAATAAGTCATCTCTTTTGCTACATTATTAATATATTTTTTGCATAGAGGTTGATTAAAGGTTATGCACTGAGAACTCTTCCAGAGTTTAGGTATAATAGCAGAGAGTTGACTGCAGTGACAATGGCCAAAATACTTTATTTGCGATGAGAGGTACCTAGTTCATCACTATAGTAATATGTCTGTTTATTCTATTCCACCTCCATCATCCAAGCCAGGAGATCTTCCAAAAAAGCACAAGGGACAGACACATCATAATAGGTATTGCATTTAATATTCCAAGCAACAACCATGGACAAGTTACAGCTAAAGATTTCCTGACCAACAATCTTTCATGCAATATTTCTAAGACAAGTCATCCAAAGTCTTCTTCCACTAACAGTGTAAGCCGAGTGCGCACTGTGCAGTCTGTAGACTCCTTTATTGATTGTGAAGACACGTGGACGTGGTTTACTCCTCCGTTTGGCCCAGATCTGTCGCTCCCACTCTAGCAGCTCCATTGGGTCTCACTCTCCACCTCAGAGAAGGCTTTCATAACAATAATCCCCGTCTCCCGTAGCCATGGAAACACACTATGATATGTTATTTTTCTTTATTTCCTCCTCTGGAGCACAGTGTCTTGCCTCCGTACATCAACCTTTTATGTCAGCATCACAAGCATTGTGTCCAGACTGAGTGACGGCTTGAGGTCTTGTACAGATTTTTGGAAGCCTGGTCAAATGTGTCAGCGTGTCGGCTGCAGGATCGGTAAAACAGATGTGAGGGACCGATGGCTCGGCCAGATGACCATCATTAGGTGGAAGCAGTTTGTGCATCGGTCATCTAATCAAAGCAGACATGAATCAAACTGTCATGGGTTGAGTGATCATCTAGGTTGAGCATAGTTTTTCCCTTTTCAAACATTCTAGCATGAGATTTCAAAGTTAAAGTGAAATCTCAGTCACCTCAGAAAAAAGGTCTTAGGGGAAATAACAGGAATTTAATTTGTCTCAGCCAGCTAGAGGGGCGTGTCAGTGTCTGTGTCTGTGTTTGACAGCAGGTGCCCGAGTGCCAGTGTTACACCGCAGGGAAAGAAAGACAAAGAACCCACTCGCACTACAGCCTTCATGTCATGGGCATGAGAGCATATCATTAGTGGTACTGAAAAGTAAGGACCACCAGTAAGGGCCTGACATTTGCAGGTATGCTTACATGCTGTTTAATGTGCTGCAGCTGCACAACTAGTTAACTATCTAGCCTGCAAACTGGCATGAGCAGTGAACTTCATGCAGGTTTGTTCAACCAGCTGAGGTGCAGGACAACATGTGTGTTCATGCTGCAAGTTGGATATGAAGGAGACTTTAACAGGAAAGCAAAGTTGGGTTATTGTTCAAAGTCTGTGTGGTGTAGCAGGCTGCTGTCTGGCTTTGTGCAGAGCTGACTTGATTTGATTGGCTGTATCAAAATATGTGTCGATGGAACAGTATTCTGTTGAATTAATACAAAACTAGGGGACGGCAACATGAAACCAATCTTATTGTTTTCTCAAAGGAGAACACAGTGATTTGCGGAGCACACATGTATGATGAGTGCAATTTATATTCAACCTACAATCTGCATTCAGTGCTGGAATTCTGCAGTAAAGACATGATGAAGCAGACCCTAACAGACATTACCCCAAAGACAAAGCATCTATGCTTTTGAACGACACCATCAGATGCCGTCCAACAAGCATCTTAAGAATAATCTATTCACAACATGTGGGACGGCTCAGATCCAATGAGAAAATGCCAAATCCTCTTTCTCTTCTGGATCGAAAAGCTGCAAGTCAAGGGGTTTTAAGAATCGAGGATCTGTCTGCTCTGCTCCTGCTCCAGTTGATACATGTGTGTCAGCTTCATTGCATGCTCAGATATTTAGCCCACAATAAACTGCGGGTCATTCAGTCCTCTCAGTCTCAAGGGGCTGCTGTGATTTGGGTAAGTGCTCCCATATGAGCATGTTTTTATTTTATCCCAGCATTACATGTCTCTTTGCTTTTCCAAAACTTTTCTCCATGTAAAAGCCTGATTCATGTATGCATTTTTTTCAGACCACATAGGGAATCAAGTGCATCAAATAAAAATCTGCTGGTCCTTTGGAACATAGCTTTACCTATTACACAGCTGAAAGGGCATTAGGTCATTCCAGTGTAGGAATACTGATTAAGGCAATCAGTGTCTTGACTGCTACAAGTTTGAATTTTCTCCACTCAAGCCAATAAATATACTGCAGCTACTGAGATTTAATGGCTTGAGCATTACCAGTGATTATGAAAGGAGCCGAGACAGCAAATGTAGGGTCAAGTGAGGTCAATCAGCTGGAGAAATGGGGACGGGATCATCACTGAGAAAACAGATGCTGTGATAACAGTGAATAATTTCCTATCACAAATGGAATTTCACTTAATTTCCTGAATTGATTTTGACAGTTGGAGGAGTGATATATCCTGCAGGTGGTGAAGTTTAGCCTTCCCCAAGGGGAAGACTTGACAGTGCCAGAACCAATCCTGTAACTACGCTGCTGAGCACATTGTTGAGAGAGGAAAACAGAGACAGGGGAAGAAGGAAACCTGAAGGTTGAAGGAGTATGACAAAAGCGCTAGGGGTGCAACAGATCACAAAACTCATGGTTCAAATCGTATCATGGTTTTAAGTCACGGATAGGATCATTTTTTGGATCAGGAAAAAAAGGGGGGTTAGGGTTTAAATTACAACCCTGACTCCAAAAAGTTGGGTCACTGTGTAAAATGTAAATAAAACTGCAATAACCCTTTTTTTTAAAAACATAAATTCAATTAAAACAGTATAAAGGCAATATATTTAATGTTTTACTTCATCAACTTCATTGATTTTTATAAATATTTTCTATTCTGAGATTCAAACAGTCTGGGACCGGGGCAACAAAAGACTGGGAAAGTTTAGGATTGCTCAAAAACACCTGTTTGAAAGAAGCACAGCACGCATCTGTCTTGTCTTTTCACTGGAACATTGCATCAAGATTCAGGAAATTATTACTATAAAAAGTAACAGCAGCAGTAAAACTGTGTTTCACACTATGATGGTCAAATTTAGCAATGAATTTGAGGTTCACATGCACACTGAACCAGCATATGGATCACGAATCAACTACATTCCGTTACGCCACTAAAAAGCGCTGAATGGAGGCAGACGGGACCCAAACAGACCAAGAGAGAGGAACTGAGCAAACAAGGAGACAGAAACAGCAAAGCCCTGTTCTTCCAGCAAAGCCAGAACCAGCTCGCATGGCAGCTGAAACCCAGAGCAGACTTCTCCATTCTGACAGCTGTACCCTGATCCTTCTCCAGACCGCGGGCACATGCCAACACAGCCATGCCAGTCTGGCACCAGTACAGTGCAACAACCTCTGCCAACAAGAGTGATCTGTGCACGAGATACACACTGTCACGCAAGGGTAGGCTGAGAGTAGTGGAAAGGATGAGGCTCTGATTTTGTGGAAGGGGGGGATTGGGTGGTGGGTCTGGGGCGTGGCCTCATCCAACCATCAAGATGCCCACCACCAGACCCAAGCCCTTCCAATTCCTCTCCCTAATCCTGTTTGGTCGGGATGACCAACAACATGCAAAGGAAGGAAAGGGAAGATAATTGGAGCACTCAGCATGAGGAAAAAAGGAAATTCCAGAGTTTACACATTATACCCAAGTGTGAGCCAACTTCATATGTTTTACTTGTGTTTCACTTTGTGGGCAGTAATTCTGTATGGTGACTAATTTTGGAAAGTGGTCCTTAGTGCAGCATCTATAACAGCACAGAATTACATTTGAGTTGATTCATTAAACTGACTCAGTGGATGGCAACAGGTAGATATGAAGATTATCCAGCTACTTTTTCTATACTATCCTGAAAAGATGCTGCTATAAGTTCCAATCCTACAAAAATTCAAAAATCAATTTCCTTAGTAATATTGTACAGTATCAGTATAGCATCCAGTGAACAAAAGGCAAAGTCGATCATTTGTGTGACTCTGCTCAACAAACAATTGAAGGGTGAGAAATACAAACCACACATTTTGTCTATGTTAAAACCTAAGCCTAAGTTTGAACTGGTTAAATAAACTAGGGATATGCATTTGTCCTGGATGACATTCTCTGAAATCAGTCGACCAGCTCATTCAACTATTCAGATGGTTCCGTCTAACTCACCACCAGTTCGGAGAAACGCGCGTGCAGCTCCTCAGCGGGCGGCATGGGGGCGCTGAACTCCAGCAGCTGCAGGGGCACGCTGTCCTTGAGGTTGATCTCCGGGGGCTCGCTGCTGCCGAAGCAGCACAGGAAGCCCAGGCCCGGCCGCGTCCTCTTCCTGGGAGGCATGGTGGCTGTGGTGACACAGGTGGCAGTGATGGTGCTGGACCAGGAAGGTAGAGGAAGGGGCCAGGGGTAGGGAGGGGGAGTGGAGAGGAGGATGAGGCTGCTATCTAGGGGGCATGATCTGGAAGAGAGGGAAGAAAGAGGACAAGGTTAGACAATGCAAGACAAGCATGTTTAATGTCACAATGTAATAATAATCAAGTCTTTTCTTTCCTTGGAAAAAAATGATTTGTAGTGCTCATGAAAGGAAGCAATTTGTGTTTCCAGCAACCCGAGTTTGTTTAGAATAAATAGAGGAAGATAAATGAGCAGCAACAGCCACTACAGCTAAACAAAGGAAGAAATGCCACCTACAGAAATTTATGAACTCCATCATGAGAAAATCCAAGCAAGACGACAATACAGTGCTGGGAGTACTGCTTAAGAAGAATGCTTTAGAAACAGGAGCCTACCACCACAGATGACACCAACATCAACATGGAGGAAGCAGCATGTTTAATCGATTCTCTTTCCATATCCTCTTTACTCCATGTGTCCATATGAACATGTGCAGATACTCATGCTGTGTGGCAAAAGGGCACGAGAGGGAGAAGGGGCCGCCATCATATCCTCGTCTTGACATCAGCTGCTCTTGTGTCTCCACAAAGAAACCTCTTGTCTGTGAGGTACAATGGTGCCGTGCGATGTGTATGTCTGTGTGTGTTGTTTGTGCTGACTTGCACTGAGAGCTGCCCCAGCAGTGCCCTCGCCCCTCCAGTGGAGTGTACACTGTGTGTGTGTGTGCTGTATGTGTGTATATACAGTAGTGAATGACACCCACTACAACAGGAGCAGAGGACTGAATAGGCCAAGACACCCTGGAGGATTTCCTCAATGCTACGAAAGGGATATGGGTGGTCTTTGACTGACTACACTCTTTACACCATATTACTGTATGTCCTGTCAACCACATACTTACTTACACAATGTGGCATTACACCCACAGCGGCTCACACAGTTGCCAAGGCTCTTCTTTATGCGACAGTTTACCGCATTTGTGAATGAATGGACCTCGCAAGAATGGACCTCAAGCCTGTTATGCAAATACAACGGACATGCAAATCGAGAAATTTGACTAAGAAATCAATTTTGGAGCCATTTATGTGAAACACTATTTAAAAATCCACATAGTTTCGATCAAGAACTGCAAAACCAAGACCAACAAAAGCACATTTCAAAAAGCAAGTATTTCCATTTCACTTCCAAATGTTCTGCTTTAATCAATATTTTGTACAAAACTAAACAAGCATTAAGTAACTGCTGGAGCTTTGCGCCCATCTGTTTAATATGGCAGTGAAAGTTTATGGCTTCAGTTTCCACAAGGAGCCACAATCTGCTACATCTTGACTAAGCACGACTCTCCACCATCATTCTCTCACACATTTGTTCGGCCTAGGAGTTCTCACTGCACAGTCCAAAAATAGCCGGATGGTAAATTCTTTATGAATGTGCTGGGCCCTCGACAGGGGCTTAAAGGGGAAAAAATGAAAAGAGAAAACACCACATTTCCATTTTGCCCTTTCGTCGTTTGCTCATTGGCTTTTTCCGCCTCCTTGAATCTGCCATCCCTCTCTAGGCAGAAGAAACAGAGCTGTGCACAGCAACGAATCAACTGGAGGCTATTTTAAATGAAAAGCAACCCAAGTTTTTCTTTGGCTTGTTGAACATGGAGACGCCTGTGCAATCATCTGTCAGCTTATTTTCTGAGGTGCTGTATCTTAAATTATTCTGTATAATCACCCTCAGATATGAGGACTCTTTCACAGCCATTGCATCAGTGTGCTCAATGTCAATTACAGCATGTGTGGCATCTTGTATATGTATCCCTGTGTGTGAGGTATATTTGATACAGCAGTGTTTGTTATGATAGAGGAGGTGACAAACCCTGAACACGCTATGAGGGCGGAATTAATTTGGTTCCCTATGGCTTACATAGGAGTCATGTGAGGAAGGCCAGTACAGACATGAGAGATAAAGATAAGTACAGTGACCAAAAACTGTTTCAATGCATACATTAGTATCTCAAGTGTTGTTTTCAGATAGACCTGAAAAATGCAAACTAATCCTTTAAGTAGTCTTTACTTTACTTTAATTAAGTAAGTAATCCCTGTAATAAAGTATTCTAACTATTAAAATAACTATTTAAACATTCACCTGAGGGGGGAACCACGGAACATTTACAAAAACTATCACAATAAATAGTGATATAGCCTATATAACATTCATATCACATCCAGGTTTTCCACTTGTTGATGCATTTGAAAGTAATGAAATAGAGAGACAGAACAAGTTTGACATTGATAGTCCTTAACGACAGCAGTCGAGCAACAGCTTCTGCTGGGGTACGACAAACCATACACACATCTGCAGTACAAGGTAATACAAGAACCAGTACTAATAACAATGGCAATTTGCCAAGTTTAGTTAGGGTTCGGATTACATTTGCTAGTGATTATGTCAGACAGTGGTGTGTGATTTCTTGTCATAGCACAGCAATTTTTTATTCATATTTCTTTTCATATTTTTCATATCCAAATACTGGAGAGGGACGTGTCCCTCCCCAGTACATATTATCATTATGGCCCTGCAGTTACCTTGAGGCCTATATGGCGCTGCACATTTTCTCCACTGGAGCTGGAACCAAGTGGGCATTTTATCATGTTTTAATTACCATTAAGGCATTCAAGTGGTGCTCCGACATCATTGCACGGTGTATCATGTGCAACAAGTTGCAGAGACGCCGCATTATCTTGTATCAAACCAGATGTGTGTAAATTGCTGGGAAGTACTGTACATACAGGCACGGATGAGTATTCACTGTGTTGAGTCAGTAGCAAAAAAAAAAAAAAAAAAAAGGTCCACTTCAGGGGGTAGATCATGGAGATTTTTTCCATACATTTACACTTGAAAAGGCTCTGCCTCGAACTATTAACAGTGACAGCTTTTCATCGTTTTTATTACTATAAGATAAAGTATGAGCCGGTGCCAAATCTTTATGGTGGTGAGTTAGTTATTGTTGCTGTGGACAGCTGGCGGAGCCTAATGGAAAAGAGGCCTCTCTACAGGGGTTTTAAAGCCATTCAGCAAAAAAACACAACCTAAACCTCCTGTCCACTGTCTGTGTGTGTGTGTTTCTGTTTCTATCTTCACTCTCCCACAGAGCCCCACGTGCGGCCAGTCCTCACTCAACACCAGTTCTGCTGCTGGCCATCTTCCAGCCCATGCCCAGGGAAAGTAGGCCAAGGAATCCAAATACACACATACAGAATATACACACAGGAATACAGTATACAGTGTCTATACAGGGAAATATAAGGAAGCATAAACACTGAAGAGTGTGCATGTGTAACGTTTATCATTCTCTCTATGGTGGAGTTGCCACACAAGCACAATCCAAATTGACCATGTCCACTGCCATATGTGCCCTGAGAGCCCCTCTTATCTCCCACCTATTCATTTCACCCCCCTCTCCCTCCCTCCCTCTCTGATTCGCTGTCATCTCCCATTATTCCTCTTTCGGGATGAATGGAGTGACATTTCCCTCCATCGACCCCCCTCTGACAGTAACATCTGTCATTTTTCCTAGCCATTTCTTGCATCTCCTCCGAGCAGCTTCGCTGCCCATTGTCAATTCTTATGTTCCTTTCTTCTCTATGCTCATGCCTTCCTCCCTTGAGAGACTGTTTCACGTATTTTCTGTAAATTAAATTTAGAAAATTCAGTTTAGTCTCACACTAGTCATACACAGTGACGGTGTGTAACCACGTCCTAACTCCGACTCTGTATTTATGGGCAGACACGGGACTGATAGTGATCTTCTGACTGTATCTCGCTCACGGAAAAAGAGCAAAGAGCCAAATTCCCCTAAAAGCTAAACAATTTCTTTAACTACTATTTGATTTCATTTTTCTCTGTGCTCTCCACGCTCATGCTTTTCTATCCTTCATTCCCTCTCTCGTCTTTTTTGCGTCAGTGAGTCGTCACACATCCGATGCTTGTGACATGGAAAACTGCACACACACACACCCAGACGCACACCCAGACTTCCTCACTTTTCCTAACTCATCACTGGGAAACAGATGCAGGGACTGTATGTACGGTTGGGTTATAAGTCACAGGAAAGGGAAGCTATCACTGAAAGAGTGAAAGCCTATGGATCTCTATAGGCTGATGCTAATTAAAACCATCTGTGTGTGTCAAAAAGGGAGATGCAGGAAGAGGTGCATGGAGATTTGTCACTGTTAACTGCTTGTCATGACAGACAAGAGTTTCTGCACACACATGCCAGTAGAAAGCGTGAAAACACACATTGTGACGAATTCTCCGCTTACATGCTACTGCAACACTGAATCATGTGTGCACAGCCACACAGTCACATGTTTGCACGTTTCAAAATTCAGGCACACCCACTCAAGATTCAGATGTAAGCACATACACACATGCAGGATTTGCATACTCACACACCAAGAGCCCTGAAGCAGAGAGAGGAGCCTGCTGGCTGCTCTGTGTTTGAAGAGTCTGGAGAGCAGCCGAGCAGAAAGAGAGACACAGAGAGATGAAGGAAGTGAGGGAGGCAGGGATAAAGGGAGATACTGCTGCCACTTCTCATTCAGCCCACTATCTCATCGCCTCATCCCCAGCACCGGGAAGTAGGTCAGTGGAGGAGGAAGAGGAGGAGGAGGAGGAGGAGGCAGCGGCACTGAGCACTGTGTGTATGTGCAGGCAGGAGACAGAAGAAGAGGTGTATATGCGGAGATCAGTCTCTCAAACATCTGTGGCTGCGTAATTTCAATTCTCTCCCCAACATCTGTCACACAACGCAATGCTTTTAGTACCAAATACTAAATCGGATACAAATCAAGCTCCTGTTTTTTCCATCCCTCCTGAATAGGCAAACTTGGACCGAATCTAAACAGCTGCATCATTCACCTATCGTCTCAACTTTACTTTTTACTCTGCACATTCCCCTCAAACCACAGCTACTGCAGCGTGCTCCTGCGTTAGAATGCATCGTGCTCACCATCCCCTCCTTCACATCCTAATTCATTCCTCTGCCTTTTCCTCCCTCCTCCACACCCTAGTATCTGTACCTGCCCCTTACTTTCACTCAAGTGCCCTTGTCATCGTCTTTGTAATACATGAATGGATGAGCTGATTTGATTCTAATACAGCTCTTTTCACCCATCTAATGCCAGCCAGAGACAGAGAGGCAAAGAAAGCAAGGCAAGGGTAATGTAGGGAAGACAGAGGAAAAACAAGAAGCGGCAATAAAACTGCTTGAAACAAATAACAAGTAGAATAGGCAAAGGCACAGAAGAAAGAACTAGATTATTTTAAAGAGGCACTGAATAAAAGATCAGAGGCAAGCCTGCAGCACACATTTTTTTTTTTTTTTTTTGCACACACATTGTTTCTGGGTCCCACAAATGAGGACCATTCCTCCAGGGTGCTGGACCGCGGAGGAGAGTACAGTCAGACTTATGTAAGCAGCCGGCACCAGAAACGGGGGAGCAGCGCCACGCTGGCACAGGCAGGAACAAGATGCCAAATGCAGTGCAGATTAAGGGATTGGCATTGTTCTGGCAATCTGTTGGCACGCAGCTGACAAGAGGAGCAACATGACTGAGCAAACACCAGTTGGACGTCAAAAAGCAACAGGAAACTGTTATCTATAAGATTTCAGCCCTGGATGATTTATGGTTACTATGGAACAGCAAGTTCATTTTAATAAGTCAGTTCTCAGAGTTCCTTTCAAAATATGTATATGTATCAACTAATGTGGGGCTGTAAACATGCCACAAGCAGCCTCTGTCAGAAAAGGAAGCAACTTATGGATCTGTTTACAGTTTGTGCCCTCAAAGAATCTGTGGGTTTACGAGATTTATTGATTCACGTTGTGATAATAATGAAGACAGTCATCCAACATGGCAATACGGAGCTCATGATCTACTGTTCTTTCGCTTGTGTGTAAGTACACATGTGGAGTCTTGCATATGAAAGACTCCCCTTGTGACAATGAAAACTATTTCATAAACCTCAGATTGTAAATCCGTTGAATAGCTATTGCTGAAGAAATTCCAGCAGAACAGTCAGATCAACAATGGGGATTGATATAAAGAAAATTGTACTTAGTTACTACATTTATTATTACATTTACTCTCAAGTATTTTTGTGCATTTTTTTTTTTTTTTTTTTTTAACAGTAATTTTACTTTTACTTAGGCATTTTTAAAAACAAGTATTGTACTTGACTAAATTTCAAGTTGCATCCATTACAGAGTAGTCACATGAACAAGTCCTGATATTGGTGTGAGAATAGAATAAAAGTAAAGAGCCTACAGCAGAGAAGAAGCTGCCGGTGTGTTTGTGGCTGCAGGAGCTCCAGAGAGGTGACACTCTGGAAAACATACATGTTTAATGTGTACACTCACTGGCCAAGTGTCAGTGGTTGCGAGGGTTGCAGTGCAGTTAGTAAAGTACTGCAATGGTTAGTATTATTGTACCTCAGCACTGTTAAAAAAAGGCTGCATCTCCCTTAATCAGTCACTGAGTTAATATGCCACCCAGCAAAGACACCCAAGATGCTACATTACCAACCGGTGCATAAATGCTAAAATGCTTACGGTGGATCCTCCAGCAGTGACTTCTACATTTGCTACACTGCCTTTCTGCTATTTTGGACAATTTATGGAATTTCACAGTTGGGACTACAAAGACTCTTCCAGCTGAAAATGAATGATCAAGCAAAGAAGCAGATAAGAGCAGACTGTTTTGGACTTCAAGGTGCACAAGGCTTACAGAATGCAGAAAGGCGAGCAGGCCGACAGCAACCACAGAGAGGGACATTAACAACCACTGCATTGCCTATCAGTGTAGCCTTGTGTGTGTGCATGCTATGTGGTGTGTAAAAAATTTGTAGCTCTCTTTGCCATAAAATGTGTGTTTGTGGCTTTTCCAAAAATGTGTCGCAGTAAGTTTTACTCAGAGCACATTTTTACTGGCTTACTTTTTACTTTTATGGAAGTGCATTTTTACACAAGTACTAACATTTCTTTAAATAAAAAGCTATCTTACTTGAATATAATTTTCTAGTACTCTTTCCATCACTGATTATAATATTAATGGAATAATTCAACCTTTGAACATCCTGTCGTTTCTAATTTGCATTTTGTAGATTCACACCTTTTCCTCAAATTTGTGCAGGCAGTCACAGCAGATGACAAATCACAAAGGATTGATGCAGGATGCCAATGTGAACACACACGTAAAGGTCTTGATGGTGTCGCTTTGACAAATGTCTGCATGCGACCATATTTGTGGGCAGTCACGGTTGTTTACTGGTATGTAAAAATTCCATGTGTCCTTCGACGCAGAAGTGAATCACTCACTCAGTCATTCATTTGACATGAAGTAGGCATTCAACCCAGCCATTAGACACATTGGAGCCATGCCACCCTTTGGGTGCTTTTGCCCCAGACATGCCCTCTCTAACATGTACTACCCTCCCTCTCTACTGTCTGCCTGTCTGTCTGTCCAATGACTAATGGACCAGTCTCTCAATTCTTTTCTCCCGCCTCCAGAGCCACTGGCTCCAAGCCAAATCACCTGGGACACTGAAAACTCACTCTCCCATGGACCCTATTGGGCCTGTGGCCCACCCACAGTCACCGCTTCAGGCCTTTGGGAAGCCATGTACGCATCATACATCATACCCTGTTAGGGTCAGGGGACACACTGTAGTGCTAATCAGTTACACTCGTGCAACACAGAGGCAAGCATCCTGACACACACACATAAACACACACAGTTTGTTCTGTCTCACACCAATTAAAGAGATTTTATTCATGAATCACTTCCTCAATTACACGAGGTGCAGCAGTATGGGTGGTCAGTTTACAAGATTTACGTGAAAAAAAAAATGGTGATATGTGATCGATCTAAACTAGCTGGTATAAGATCCATCAATGATTAAAGGATTGTAAACAAAACAAATACACCGTACGTCAGAAACATGCTGTCCACCACACACATTGTGACTTGCATTCCTGAGGTGTGACATCGCTCGTCTATTCCAGCGCAGGTCTCCGTGGTTAGCTGCAAGCTACAGTCTCCACTGACAAATGACCAGAGCTGACAGTGGAGGAGCCATTATTTCACGCTACATTTGCATGCGATGCATTCCTCCGCTCGTTCTGAAAGCACACAGAAGGCCAGCGCTTTCATTTTCAGTGTGTACACCGAGTGGCTTTCTCGTGTGGACCCGGACAATGGACCAGAGGATTTGGTTTAGACAATTCTGCTGGGGCCTGACAGGGTACGCCACTGCAGGCAGGGATAGTTTTTTGGGCCTGTGCAACATTAAAGTTCCTCCCCTAGCTTTGGAGTATGTGCATCTGATCTTCAAGGGGACAATTATTTTTAGCTATGACAGCATCGTGTCTCTCCGACACATTCTCAGCCCCGTTGATCGGCATGACAAGTAAATGAAATGGGCAGGAAGAGAATGATATTAGAAATAAAGGATTCTTTTCAATATAATTTCTCACAGCAATATAATACAAAGTAAATGTTTATTTGTAAGTTACATGTGAGTAACAAAGATATGCAGTTACAGAAACTAAATTCATTGACACCATGCTTTGGCTCTCTCCGAGGGTTTAAAGTGGCTGCTGATAAGGGCCCTCTGTGCTCTTATGCCTACGTGCATCTTCCAGGAAAAGAGACCAGAATCAAAAGATCAGAAACCCACCCTTCTCTTTACGCCCCCGCCCCCCGACTCTTTTTAACCATTCCTCCAAACCTCCCTCATTCCTTTGCTTACGTTCTCCCTCCTGCAATCAGATAGGGGAAACTGTGAGGATGAGGCAGCTGAAAATCTATTCAGCTGTTGGACTGGGAGGCATGCCTTCAGACGGTGTCGCCAGGACATAGTCTGTGGCAAGACCGTCTGAGTCAGTGGCAAAAACATGCACTTGGAAACCTCATAGTGAAACAATACTTCTGAAACAACATGACAATGGACTTCGAGCAAATACAGAGCACCTCATATTTCTCTGTATATAAATAACAAGCTTTAACAGTAGCATCAGAGCAATGTTATGCTGGTGTGGTTGAGTCGGTTCCAATGGGCTGTCAAACAGTATAGAGCCAGCATTGTGCATATCATGAGGAAGAAATGAATAAGTCAAAGTACCTTCATTTAAATTGACCGCAACCACAATTATTATTAATTACTTTAATAGCTTGCGGTTAATTCTGTTGCTTAAATTTTTCCAGACTGCCTCCAAGTCAAACGCAATCACGTTTGGACGGAGAGACATTTTTCATTTTCTTTTGTTTACAAACAGCTCTTGTCAGACCGCCAACGCAAGGACAGCGTAATTACATGTAGTCGCCCTAAGTTTGCAC
The DNA here is from genome assembly GCA_025331565.1 of Holacanthus passer. NCBI lineage: Eukaryota > Metazoa > Chordata > Actinopteri > Pomacanthidae > Holacanthus > Holacanthus passer. Next base: position 1,674,321 of record JAFREQ010000048.1, on the reverse strand, counting down.
AGTGGTTCCTGATCTTGATGCATGCAGATCATTCCCTCAGGAAAAATGGCAATGGTTGCTTTTTCATCATTTCATCACAGTAATTTGAGACAAGTTGTTCAAACTGTCTCAGATGTCCATATTGTGTCATTCCTACCAATGAAGCCATTTAGTTTACAATTTTAACAGGGAGAACTGAGACCTCTGCCACCTATATGTGGCAGTCTTTCAGTATCACATAATAAACTCTTAAACTGTCAAGTCTTTCACAGCCAATATTTGAGAATTCTCAGAGGTCTTTTTGGCTTCTAGCCTCATTCTAAACAAACATATAAGTACTGTTGGTTTTAACGGGGCCATGAGGCACAGTAACCCACCTCACCCATAAAGAGGAAATGCCTCGACTAAACCACTGGAAAAAAAGGAGGGGGGAGATGTTTCCAATCCTCCAGGGATGTCATTAATACCCATTTCATTTAGCTTGATTCATTAAAAAAAAGACATTTCCTAATGTGAGGAACATTCATAATAGCACAGACCACATTAAGTACCAGGGGGTGGTTACAACAGTGCTTTCAGACTGATTTTTTTTTTTTTTTTTGCTTTGATCAAAACAAATGTAGCAGCTCCATACAGCAGTACCCAACTATACACACTTGCAGTCTGAAGCAAATTATTATAAACATGTTAAACCCCTTCGCAGAAGCCACGAACCACAGACACGAGTTGTATGAACAAAAGTTGAAATAAGAACCCGTGCAGAAGCAGACGGCTTCGGTGAAGTTAACAACAAAATCATCCCGAGTTTGCAGAGACACATTTTGGAGGCCTGACAGGATAAAAAGGCCTTTTTGTGAGGCAGCTTGCTAATGTTCTATTCGAAAGCGCATTTTTGTTCCACCTCACTTGACATGTTTTCTCTCAAGGCCTCAGCTTGTGTAGTAGTAACTGTGCTCAGAAGGTCATCCACATGTTGCACAAGGAAAGTCCACCAGTTGACTCTAACAATACAGATGTTAATGTTGGCTCAGGAAGGAGGTTGTATCGAGGGAGGAGATTAACATCGGATCACAGACCCATTGTTGACCCACTTCTCTCCTGGCCAACAGGCACATCTCCGCTCATCAAATAGAGCAGATCACTGGGATAACCGTGCTATTAATACTGGGAATGAGAAGAAAGTCGGCCACGCCACATTCCACAGGCCCGACATTCCCACATATTAACAGGGCTCGGAATGAAATCCAATACTTGGCATCCCTTTCCCTCCAACCCCAAAGCGCTACCCTGCCGTGTCAAATCATTTTCTTATTTCATATGGGAGTAACGCCAGGGTCACGAGCTCCCAGTCTAACTAAAGACGCAATATTATATATTTAGAAAAAAAAACTGGCACGAGAACAACCTCAGAGCTGGTTACCATGACTCTCAAGAGGGAAGGGATGCTGGACTTCCCAGAGACACCGTGCTCTGCAGACACCCCAGAGCTTTGTGTTCTTGAGGGAATGTGCCATTTCCATCAGTGCGCTTATACAAATTACACAGATGCTTGAGAAGATCCAGCTCTTCTGGGTGATGAAAAGGGTAACTTCAAACAATGCAAAAAAACTGAATCACTGCTATTCATCAATTTGTTTCCAACAACAACTCGCTGGTTAGCTGAGCAGCTCTAAATAGACGTGCGTTTGTCAGCTTGCCATAGTCTGGCTTCTCATCATGTGTGCCAAATTTGAATATGTCCATCAATGTCAGTGAGTGGACTGCGGCACTCCATATTGTGTATTGTTAAGCTATTAATCTTGCCTTGGTGAGAGGTCAACAGCTGCAGCATAGAGGACAGAGGGTTTCTGGGTAATGTCTGGAATGCTCTTCTGGGACACTTATAGCAATGCAGATAGGGACAGCCCTCTGAAGTGACGAGCATTTTTTAAAATAGCCTGCAGTAACACTGCACTGAATTGAGGCACTGTAGAGAGGAGATATGCTTACACATCATAAGCCCCAGAAAGTGTGTCACTGGCACAAATACAATAGTGCCATTTGACACACACTCAGCGTGGGGACTTCCAATGTAGGAGAGAGATGAATAGCAGCCTCCAAAAACTCCAAAAATCTCCCTGAGTATTGTCCCTCAGACACTGTAACCACTCAACTGTAAATATAACATGATGATAATCCTATCAGAAAGATCATATAGTTGAATTTAAGCAGCTTTACAGATCTCATCCTTTACCTCTCTGCCTCTGTCCTAATGAGGAGGCTGTTGAGCTGCCAGTCAACAGCAGGCCTGAAGCGATAAAAGGCCGACCATCGCTCACTAATTCACCCTCGCACTCCCTCTAATCCTGAGAGAGCAGTTCATGCATCCGTAATGGTCGATAAAATATGAAAAGCCCTGAGAGCGCTGATGGCAGCAGAGGGTGTGTGTGTACGCTACATGTAAGTCCTCAACTTGTGTCAAAGTCCTCCCAACACACTGAATCTTTTAGCGATGTCACTCTGCTTGCCCCCAGTGCACGTTGAGTGTAGGAGGATTTCCAGCCGACTGGAGGGTAAGCCTTTAATGTGGTGGAAATGGATACTATCTTGTTCACAATGCAAAAAGACATCAAAGAGAACACACATGGCCCTATGACTCTACAAACGAGTTCTGCCTCTGGTTCATCAACCTTCAAACGCAAGCCACTGAAAGGAATTACTTTGAATGTTGCAGGAATAATGTTTGTCTTATGCCTATACATATTGCAATTATCATCCGGATCAGCTATTTAAAAGTCCAACCTCAAATAAAATGTTCACAAGTGCTGAGGTTTGTAATGTTTTCCATCCACAAGCATCAAACCCAAAGTATCCCAAACCAATTCACAGGTGGAAATTTGGAGGGCTGGTGCAACGGCCTTCATCACTGTACTTACGACACACATGCAAGGGATTTACAGCTAAGATGATAGCCTCTTAACTGGGATTGGCAATGCTTCCACATGGGAAAGGAGGCTTTACAATTTTTTCAGATGAAGGACCCAGGGAGGTTAGGACAATGTGTTTATGTTGGTGTGAGCTGCTATGGAATATTGCCTTCCTTTTAGAGAAATGTGTAAAGATAGTGTTTAAAAAAGCAATACCAAGATCCCAAGTAAAAACAGGCTGCATTCAGGGGTAAGTAGAAGTCTGCTCCTCTGGTTCCACATTGGGTTGAGTGGTTGCTGGGAGGAGATGTACAGCATATATGGAATGTCTAGCTGCCAGGCCACGACTTAAATCAAAGAGTTGACTGTGTTATTGATGAACATGTTCATCATCCTACGTCTAGGATCTCAAAATAGGCCTGCACCCATTACATATGACACTGTCCCGTCCTCCCTCAATTCCAGAAATGCCAAACATTTCCCAGATCTTTATGTTAAGTTAGAGATCAGATCTCTTGTAACTCAGTCCCCAAGCACTCAGTAATGCTGAACCCCCATACACCTTTCAACCATGCAATGTTTTCTAAAGAAAATGAAACAACTGTAGCTAAGACCTGAATCCAAGACTACCACCAATATGCCAAAAGCCTTGCTCATATAATGCACCAGTGTGCATGGGGGTGAAGCAAGGTGTGCTGTCAGCGCCACTGGAGAGAGAGCCCAAACATAAAGACCTTGCACATTTCACAACCAAGCTTTTGCTGCTGTTTATGACCTATAAAGCCACCATAGGAAAAAAAAGTACTGTGAAATACTGCCTTTCCATCCAATCACAACAACACAAAAATGTGGAAACCTTATCATCTTGGTGGGATTAGTAGCCCTTGCTGCCCACCAGCTTCTTTCTCGCTCAGCTTTCTACTGAGCATACTGACTAATGTTTATTTTATTGGCTGCAGCAGTCTGTGTTTTCCTGGCCGGATTGAGCAGCGGGACGGAGTGCATGGGCAGACTGGGTTTACACTTTAGCATCTGCAGCCTGTCGTTGTATGCAATCACCTACTGGGTGAACACCACTACTGTGTAGCTGTTACTCACATGAACAGGAAGGCTTACAGATCAAGTATCTCCTACTTACCCACTTCAGATGGGCTGCCCTGAGAGATGGATTGTCCCTGTGTCGTGTCACTTCAAATGAAAATTAAAGAGCCTTTCAACAAAGCAAGGTTACAAGAAAATTTTAAAGCATTCCTGCAGCGTATGGCTTTAGATCCCTCTTTTTGCCATTTGGAGTTTGTGTTTTGTGGTCAAATTCCATGCCTTTGCTGAGTCTGATGAGGTTTCCCAGTCGAAGCTACTGCGTTTTGTCTGCTCTCGGTGAGCTTCTGAGCTGAGCTCTGGATTTCAGCTGACTGTGCTGGGAGCTGAGCTGTTGACATTGTCCCTGCTCTCTCTCCCCCTCCCTCTCTTGCGCTCTCTCTCTCCCCCTCTCTTGCTCTCTGTCTTTAGATCATTGGCCCCCCTTCCCCTCCCCATCCCTTCTGGATTCCAGCTCCAGTGTATGACAGCATCTATGTGGATGCCTGGGAGAAGGTGGTTTTCTTTGAATATTAATTCCATTTTTTTATACAGTATGCTATGCATGTGTGCATGAGCCTGCTGCGTGAGGCCAAGGGAGAGGGCAAGATGAAAGGAAATGACCCTTGGCGGCCTATGCTTCCCACCCCTACCCACAATCCCAACTCCACCCAATGCATTCCCTTACTGAGCAGACGAAAAAAAAGGGCTGTGGATGTGGGGATATCACACACAACGCCCAAAGGAAACCCCTTTTCCTGTTGCGTCTTCTCATCACCAACACATGCATAAGAGCACACACACCCACATGTGCAAACACACACAGATATGCCAAATATGGGTGTCTCCATTCGGAATCACCCCTGTGACACACGCAGGAAAAGCCTTGCCCTGCGATCCAATCAGTGTTCACTGAGAAGAAGGTGAGACGGGACGCTTGATTGAATAAAGCTCTGTTAGCCTTGTCAAGTTCACACCATAGACATTTCTGCCAAATGGAGTTCAAGTATGTTACTGTGATAATATGAGGGGTCTGTAAGGGCAAACATTAGCGTGAAGAACTTAAGACTCCCATTGCACTGGCCAGGACACAGACACCACCCCTGACCCCACATTGCCCTGATCAGGTAAGAAAATCAGAAAGTGAGAAAAGACCTCCAAAAGAAATTGAAGTCCAACATTCCAAGTCCCACATTAACAAAAAGGTACTTGAGCAAATTAATTCATTATGAACGCAAACACTATCAGCCATTGTCCTCAGTCAATGTCTCTCTAAAATGCTTACACATCAGTCAGCAAGACATCATTGACAGCCCCTTGACTCAAAACTGACTGATCAATACAAACCCTGACATTTCTAGATGCCAGGAATTTTTACCTTTAGTGCTCAGCGCTTTGAAGACAAGGGTCAGTGTGAATTGATTTCATACTAAGCGATCTTATCTTCCTCTAGACTGCTCGTCTGCTCCACAGGTTGGGTGAGGTGACAGCTTGTCTGGTGGGGATTTCTGATCAATGCTGGACTATTGATTCCAGTCATGTCTATATGGACTGCTGACCAAAAGGACTGTAACTTAAAGAGCAATATTAAAAACACTGCTGATATCAGAAGACAATTACTCCTTTTGTTTGGTTGTTTGACCAGGGGTAAGACTGATACATTAAGCCCCTATCACACTGCACTGTGAATATGTTGTGAGCAATCACTAGATTTGCATTTACAGATGGTATCTGCAGCAATAGGACTCTGTATTTTAATGCTCAGCATTAATAAAAACTAAAAACCTGCATTGTCAAGCAGGACCCAAATGCATACAATAACCACCATCTATTCTTGGTGAAACTGTGGCACTTATTGTGGCCCTCACACATACAAACTGGAGCCACTGATATATCAAAGAGTGGAGAAAGGGGGAGTCAAAATACCACAATATTTGTCATGTTTCTCTAGGGACAGAAGACAGATGACACCAAGTTGCTGGCAGTAATGCCTGGGTGCATTCCTGAACGAGCCCTGGGGACGCATCCATTAGCCCAAGCTCTTAGACAGAGCCAGCATATCTCAATGATGTCCACTTCCCCTCCTGCCTCTTTCTTTCTCTTTCTATGCAGCATCATGGTGAGGTTTGCATAATGTCTGCTCTCTCCAGGGTAATATCTTCATCCTCAAAACAAGTGATGAAACCCCTGAGGAACAGGCAAAGCTCATGCTTCAGCCTAGCTAAGTGCACTTGAGATACCCCTATTTCATCCATCACAGCCTGGTAAATTACATTGGCAAATCCAATCCAACACTCCCATAGGTCCATCTGTTCTTTTTTTCCTTATTGTGGGACATGTTTGTTTGTTTTCACTTGTCTTGGACAGCATGCACTTTGCAGAAAGACAGAAAATAAGAGGTTGCACACTCTCATCTGCAATTCCACATTGTCACTCTGTGTACCAGGAGATGACCGCAGATTGTGGCCTATACAAACTTAACTTCGGTGAACCTGCACTGCCCCCCCCCCTCGGGTAATTCCTTTAAAAACAAGTTAGGCTGGTGTTTACCCACAGTAAATCACACTGGATGGCAAATGTCACAACTGATAAACTAGCTGCAGAGCATGTCAAGAGAGACTGACACTACAGGTAGGGTGCTTTCCTCTTCGCAGATCTGTGTGCAGTGAAATGACGCGTAGCTCCAGACAACCTGCCAGTCACTTGTCAGTCAGCTGGGTGAAGCTCGCCGAGTTGCTGTCTAAACCCTCCTGTACCCCTTGAGGAAGCGGATGAAATACTTCACTGAGCATTCCGGGCAGCGATCTTTCACAAACAAAAATTCAACCTTACAGCGCAGGAACAATCACCGTCTGGCTAACAAGTGCTATATTTAGTCTGGGAGCAGTAAAAAGGAACTTTGCACATTGTGGAGAGTTGGACAAAAGGTGAATGGAATATTGGACGAGAAGAAGTGGGTCACCCAAGGTGGTCTCCTCCAGGCTCATAAACCACTCTTTCTCCTTCAGACCTCTCATATGCAGGAGCAGCAAACTTGATAATGGGCGAAGAAACAGCTGGAGTAGGCTGTAAAGACACGTTTAAAACTTCAGATATTGGCATCTGAAGCCGTCTTTCCAGGGTTGTCACTGAAGAGAAGTGGCAAGAGTCCTCCAACGGGCAGCCAAAGAAGACATGGCAAACAGTCATGTTTTACGGCATCTTGTTCCTTAATGTATTATTTAGGGTTTCTTGTGACCAGGAGGTTCTCATTTGAGTTTGTTTTGTTTAAGCAAGGAATTCCTTGTGACAGCACTTTGCACACAACCATTTCTTTCACGCCCGCACGGAGATAAATTGCCAGTGAGAAAAATACAACCGCTGCACAAAGCCTGAACTCTTGACAGAATAAACATGAGGGCACATACATGGTCTAAATGTATGTATGTTAGCTATAAATCATGATAGTGGAGAACACAATGCTATCCATCTTTCAAAAGCCTTCAGAGAAAAAGAGTCTCACGACAGTAAAGCTATAAATCTAATTGTAGTCACAACGTTTCTTATGGTGGTGTTATTTCCTGTCTTCATTCCTTACACCCCTCCTGTATAAATGCTTACTATTTACTGCTAAGATGCACTTCGACCTTAATACTTTAATTTCTTTCATCACAAATATGTGATCATCCACCTGCTTTTACCAATCTTAAGTGAGAGTAAACAAGTATTTCAACCAGTCATTTGTACCGTGAGCTGAGTGCTTTTTGGGTGTTTTGCACAAGTCCTGGGTATCTGAATGGCTCTTCTGTCCAAGAGGCAGACTGGGCAGGGTCAGAGGTCACCCAACTGCCCGCTCCCACAGTACCGCTGCTGTCTGCCTGGATATGTGCCAGCTAAATGCTGTCATGCTTGGACAATGGTCCTGCTTTCCGCTGACTGACTCATGACAGCTTCATCATGTTAACCAATGATGTAATGCCTTGATCCTTAGGCGTGAAAGCCGTCAGTATTAGACTTTTAATAATGTCAGAATAATTTAAGCTCAAATGCAATCAGTTTGAAAGGCGTGGTTTTTCCATGATCACCTTCAAATTTTAGAAATATGCAATGCCAAGTACAAAGAGCCCGCATGAAAATCATACATGAGCTTTAATACATCACTTCCCACAGTTTTTTTTTTACCTCAATGAATCCAGGTGTGTGAACCGTAAAAGAGAGACTGACACAGAATATTAACGGGAAAAAGGACAGGAAAGGAAAGCCTTGCTCATTTTCCAGATGCTTCCATTCAAAAGCAAGGTTTATATACTGTATTCCAGTCACTATTATATTGGCAACATGGGGACTTCTCTCCACAGAGTGCAACTTCAGCTGTACAACTGACATTACAATTTATCACCGTTTCTTATCCCGCCATTCAAGAGAAAATGTTTGTAAGTACTGATCTTTTCAGGAGAGACTTTTTACAATGAGTTCCTTCTTTGCTGACCACAGACTGAACCCAAGACTAAGTCCTCCATCTGAGCTTTTCCAGGTGTATGGGTGTTCCTTCTTAAAATCCATTCAAAACAATGTAAATCAAGGCTTTTACGTCCCCCAAAAGCATTGCATATGTCCATGTATGGTGGAGCATGTCTGGGAAGTGTGATGGGAAGTTTAGTCAAATTCCAAACAATGCATTTGCAGGGGGTAACCCCACTCTATCGTATCGTCATGCCCCACACACACACGGTCATGGTTGTCACAGTATCCCCATACAAAACATCTGGGAGTCATCTGTTCTGCTAAAGGAGGCCCCCTGTAAACAGGTGCGCGTCTGCGTCCATGACCCTATGCCCCTTTTTCTCGACCCTTGACCTCTTGTTACGGGTGGCAAAATTTTTGAACCCGGTACACCCTTGGACACAGACGGTGCTGTCTGAACATCCAAGGTCACGTTACCTTAGAGAGAGAGGGCTGGTCATCGCTGCCTATTTGTTGCTCACTGCTGCTGAAATCGCAGATTACAGCTTCAAACAGAAAACATATGCCACAAATTTTAATTAGCTAATTACAAGCTGTGGCCAAGGAGCTTTAATAATTAGCTAGTGTCATAATGCACAGAAATTAACAAAGTGAACAAAACACTGTTGTTGCAATTATAAATTTGCATAATGCTGTGACAGCAAGAGCAATAACTGACCAAACCTTTGAAGCCACTGTGACAAAAAAAAATGTTGTGCCCTCTCTCAAAAGATTGTCACAAACCAAAGGAAGTGGGTTTCATAAAAATAGCCCACCAGTTTTATTCTCAAACCCTTTGGTCTGGCTTGACCATAATGGGTCCAAGCAACCCAGCTAAACCCACAGTTTACTCTGAGCAACACTGCTGAAAATAAATGACAGGGTGCTATTTTTTGCCCATCTCTCTTGATCTCCCTTCATCTCTTTCTTGGTACATGCTCAGACTGATGATCTAGCTGGGTGTTGCACTGCATACTACTGCACTGAACTGTCTTAGGAGGTCTCAAGAGATGACAGAATAATAACAAACACTTCCTGTTTATCTCTATATAGTAAATCATAGCAGCCTGTCCTGAGCCACTGTCCGTTCCAACACAAATCCAGTGATTATCACCTCTTCATGTTGAAGAAAACAAGTACCAATTGTAAAGTGGAAAAACAGTAACTTCAAGAATAAAACCACAAAAATCACATCCAAAACAACACCTTTAGCAGCATCCAGAAAGCATTCAGAAAACACCAGCTCTCCAATAATTTAGCAAATTAAAATGACTTCCCCTGCAACCATGCAACACATCTGTAAAGGAAAAACTTGCCAGGACAAATAACAATCAATCCTTCGGCCTATCAGCATCACTCAAGCACACGTGCCTCGTGTTCCATCCAGCCACAAAGAGAGTTTGTCTGTCCAGCTGCCTCTGATATGCTGGGAAGGGTCAGACATGTTGTTAAACTGATTTACTATCCCCCTAAGTTACGGAGCCCTTTGCCACATCCTGTTCCCCAGCTGAGACGGGGCTCCCTAAAAGTGACTAAGCTGCATCTTCAGTGATTTTATTTCATACTGTCACATGGATCATGCTGATGTCCACTGGGTCAACACGTTCCTTCAGAGGTTGAGAGGAACATACTCTTGCAAAGGGTCCTTGAGATGCATAGTTTCGGAGACTACTCCTCTGCTTTGGCTGATAAGCAGCACTCAGCCCTGTCTGCAGGAAGCTATCAGGCATATATGTACACAAACCAAGTGAGTGGAGATCACACCCAAGCTAAATTGATAAGAACCCAATCTTAATTTGTCACTCCATTCCTTCCCATCTATGTCACAGTGCACGCTCAGATAGCACGGAGGCAGAACAATCTACCCACCCTTCACATCTGCCGCTGTGCTACACTGACTGATTGTGTAAACTGCATGCAGACAGAACATTCAAACAGGATCATTCCAGTTTAGTACCACTTTAATCATATTTTAGTATTATTTTTCCTTTTTTTTTCATCTGTAATAAATATGAACAGCGAGACAATCAGACAGGATTTAAACACCCCGGGTTAGTCAAACTTATTTGGAGGAGAAAATGAAGGTGGACTGTAAAATTTTAAAATCACAGTTTAGTTGTGTGCACATAGTTTGCTTGCACGTAAAGGGATTGTTACATTAAGAGGTGCACTCATCTTTACATCCTTACATCTGTTGGCTTGTTTTCCAATCATCTGATGGCTCATATTTCCTGCCCCATTGGTCTTTCTTGTGGCAATATTGCCAAATTATATTGGTAAATACAATATTATAACTGACAGATAGTATGGCCCAAAATATGAAAATACACCCAATAAGAGCTGAAATTTCCACAAACTGTGAGGTGTGCATCTACTATATGTGCAAGAGACTGAACGAATAAGCTGGTGCAAGAGTGTGTGGGAGAACACATATCTCCTCACTGTGTCAAGAAAGACAGTGTAAATACATACAGCACCATGCTGTGTGGAGGGTTGTCGGGGGAGCGGAGGTGGAGGGGGGCGGTGCTGAGGGGGCCCATTGTGCACCGATTACCCGCAAGAGGGGTAAATGATGCTGTTGATTAAAGCCAGCTGAGCCTAGGGCAGGCTCCTGGAGCGGCCGACGCACGCCCAGCACCACGTGCCACTGAAATCCATCTGGCCTCGCAATGACACACCATTGACAAGTCAGTCCTGCAAGCTTGCTCATTTTCTGTTGCTAAAAGTGCACACAAACACACACCCACGGTGCCTGTGAATGTGTTGCAGCTGGAATCGGACCACTTTGCCTTGTTGAACAGAGTCTAAAAAATCCTTACCCCGTACCTTTTCAATGTTTTTGGAATTTTTAAAAAAAATCAGAGCATGCCCACTTCACGCAGCGAATGGTCAGGTGAAGAGTTGAGAATAGAGGGCAGAATTTAAGCATCACTTTTGAGCTCTCACTTCTCACACAACTACTTCCTTCACTTTTCATGTGAATCAACCAAGCACAATACCATGAATGCCTCTGAGGAGAGACCATCCAAAATCGTGCACCATCCCCTCACTGCATCTCGTCCCTCTTTCTGACAGCAGGCTCGTCGCCCTACTTTTGAGTGTGGCCATTCAGAATGGCTATAAACCCTTTTCCTGTCAGAAGTGGTCAGACAACACATCGTACAAACAAGTTCATTTCGACAAACCAGTTTTATAGCGACAAAGCTCTAATTAACCCACTGGATTGCCAAAACAGCAGACAAAGTTAGCAACTGGGTTGTGAACTGGTGGCACGTTTAGCAGCTAAAGAGACAGATCATGTGCTGCAGGAGTTGGTGCAGACCAAAAACAGAGCCAGAAGAAAAGTGAATGTTGGACTTGTATTCGCCGGGTGGCCAGAAACACAACTTCAAATTTATGTTAATGTTGTTCTTCATCTACTGGATGTGTAAACAGGCAACTGTTTACTGACAAACTGTCAATGTTTGTGTTTACAGCTCATTTCCACTGCACCCAAATGGCCAAAAATTCTGTTACTGAAGGTTGAAGGAGTACCAAAATGTACTCAGTTTAAGCTCTGCAGAATCCCATAATCATTCTTTTCATGTTTGGTTCTTATAACCATAATACAAGCAAACATTCACACACAGAGGCACAATTACACAGTTGCCAGTCAGAAGTACTCATGAATATGACCTTTACTGAACTCAATGAGTGTATCATCAGGGACATTATAACAGCACTCATTTGTAGTATCCAGTGAGGAAATTGAAGCCACAACTACAGGCATTTTTTCATCACTATGTACTGTAGTTATTTAAATGTAGTACAGATGTTTCCTTGCCCATGCTTCACAAAATGCATAGTGTTGCAGAAGTATGTCTGCAGGGTTTAAGTGAAGAAAAGTTGTCACACAATAAGCATTTGTCCCATTTTCTGGCCTTCCAGGATGAAAACCTGCTCTGAAAAAAAGCCTTGACCCCTGTAGTACAAATCTGGGTTAATCACATCTGCTCTGGCTGCATACAATCAACACATATTGTTCCGATTACATGCTATTTAAGTTAAATGGTTAGGCTGGGCCTCGAATCGTTGTCCCATTGCACGCTGCAAAAAAATGTGGGTCAGCATTTTTTTCCTCTGTAGCTTTTCCTCTCCCTGCATCTTAGTTTCCTTCTTAGAACAATGAGTCTGCTTTTCTGTTCCTCCCGAGACAGTGGGACTGTAGTGAGAACTGGCATTATTATGACCACACCGGTCACTTGCATGCCCTCTGAGATGCAGGGTGTGATATGATATAGAACTCAGTGACCTTGTTTCACAACTTTACCACTTCACAACACAGGAATCAAGAGCATTGATTTTTGAGACTGGGACGAATGGAAGAAGGGAGCTGATCGATAAACAGGAAAAAGGGCTCAGCAACACCTTCACGCTCTTCCACTGTCAACAACCTCCTAATTTGAGTGGCACTGTTCCTCAGGGGAGCCAAAATGGCTTATTCAGCTTTGGCCCAGTGTTCTAGTTTTACTGGAGACAACTGTGAAAAAAGGAAGCCAAGCCAAGCTGGAGAGGTGTCTGTAACTGTCCATCCAAAGCTGAATACCACAGCCAAAAATACACTACAGTAAAAGTACTGACAACTGATATGCCATTACATTTGAAGATTTAAAGTAGAATTAGACTCTAATGAAAAAAAAGGAAAAGAAGATAAGTCTGGGAAATGTACTGCACACCACTGACCAGTAGCCAAAAGCATGAGACAGATTTATGATCAGCGTCTGTTTTAATACTTTGTCAACTGTGTTCTAAGTGAGTTTGTGTGTACGTGTGTGAGTTCAAATGCATGCAACACACAAATGAATCACAGCAGGGCTTCTTCCCTCCATTCTGTTTCATGGGCCAAAACTACAGGCCTCTGATCAGCAGATCCCTTTCCTCTTCCTCGAGCTCTTGGATGGAATGTCAGGAAGGCAAGGTAATCACGGGTAAGGTGTGTGAGACTGTGTTCATTCGTGCGAGCTATAAGAGATAAGATAAGATAATTCTTTATTGATCCCCCAGAGGGGAAATTTGGAAGAAATTACATAAGTGTATGCACTACTGTATATATTGTATATAGTGGAAGGTGGAGGGCGTGTGCTCACTCAGCAGTGGATCTAGTCTTGTTGTGCATGACACTATGAGACTTCTTGATTTCTGCAGGTGATAATGGAAAATTCCCTGTTGATCATACTTCAGTGCATCCATCCATTACCGTTTCTCTTTTCTGTTTTTCACAAGCCATTTCTCCCTGCCTTTCTTCCATATACTTCCTAATACTTGCAAAAGATGCATGGGCTGTCTGGACCTTGAAGATTTTGATTATCTCTGGCTCAAAAACGGGGAAAATGTGCCGGATACAAAAATAAGGCTTCCATTTGCTTATGTGGCTCCTGCTCCCTACTGAGGACCACGGGAGCACCATCCAAGGGGCGAGAGATAAGAATGCACAAGATTTCCTGCCTTGCGGTGCTGTGTTCCCCAAACATTGCCTCGTTTATATACTCCGACCCGTCGTCAAGGCAACCTGGCAGCGAATCAGGGCCCGGCATAAGAGCGGTAGTGATCCAACGAAGGGAGTCAGAGAGGAAGGAGGCAAGGTGGTTTGAGAAACAGAGTTGGAACAGTTCTCAAAAATGAGTTGTTAAGAAAGCAAATCCAGATGAAAATCCTTGGAATATATTTAATATCTCCCTGCTTTAACCTTTGAACATTGAGCTATAACAATGTCCAAACTTAACAGGGGGTCCACAGCACAAACTCCCATCTCAAGTCCACTAGAAAATCTCATTTAATTCTCACTGATGAATTTGATTTTAGTTATTATTCCAGCAATATTTCAGTGAGGCTTTATGCTGACATACACAGCTCAACTTCTGTCAAAAATGTCACTGCCCTCTGGCAATTGGTATCCCCCAACCACTCCATATTCGTGCCATATTAAAGCTGATTTCTACTACTACTGGAATAGCCTGAGTTAACTGTGCATTTAAGGGATTTTGTTTGCCAGCGCAGCATGATGGGGGCTGGGTTGACCGAGACGTGTATATGGGCTGATATAGCAGCATTAAAGTCTGAACCCAGGGTCTAGTCTGTCTGCCTAATACCTCTAATCCAACCCCCACTGCTAGCACCAATTGCCGTAGATGTGGTCAAGGACATGGTTACAGTCCAGTAGCATCACTGCCACTTCGCTGACCCCTGCCCAATTTCATCTCTTTCTCTAACAATATATATAATATACATTACATCTTTCCTCATATTGGACATGGCACAGCTGATCCCTGTGGCTGCTGGACAATATGAAGGTAAGGGATAAAGGGGGGTTGAATTGTAATGACTGAGGGAGACTGGGCTTTAAAAAACCATTTTCTAGATGGATCGCTGCCTGAAGAAATATTGCAGACACTGATGCTGCAGTCCAATGAAGCTGCTGAGATGGACCGAGAGGCAGAGAGACAAATAGAGAGAGAAAACACATCAGCCTCCAGTAGCTTTAATGCCGGCCAATTCCTGTGTGGCTGAAACAGAGGGTTTGGCAACACACAGCAATGGCTGATGGGTTATCTGTCCATCACTCCATTGCTGACAGGATGGACCTTTCAACACACGTGTGCACACAGACCCAAATGCAGCGCTTCCAGCTCTCTTGATCTGTATTTCTCTCTCGTATTGACACTTCTGTTTGAAACAGCAAACCCTTATCCTTTAACTACACACCAGTAACGGCAAAACTGGTCACAGCAATCACTGCCAACGACACATTAGTGGTTAGAAGAGAGCTACATAACCACAGTAGCAAAGAACTACATGCATGGGAGTGAATACACTTTAAATGACTAATTAGTCAATAGCAGGACTGGAAAGAACTTGCATCATAGGCCATCTGGTACGGCCAGCGATGATGCTTCAAATGAAAGGAAGCTGAGGCCAGCTTCATTTTTCCAACCCAAGTAATCTCACAAGTGCACAAACGAGTTTATCCTGACACATAAACAAATTTAAACAACCCCTTATAAACACAATACACATGGATACAGAAACCACCAAAAATAACCTGTTCTCCACGGTTGCTAGGACATGGCTGGGTCATTTGAGTTTCCCCTGCTGGCTCCTGCCGTTTGTTTACCCCCACACTTCCTGAATGCTGATGGCAGATAGTCTCCTGGTTTATACGAGTGGAAGGAGAAGAAAAACAGCACACTGCTCTGAGAGGCTGATGCAAAGGAGGAAGGGGAGCAGGATAAGTGGGAGTCAGTATCCCACTAACCACGGGAACAGCGCTGAGGGGGTCACCTGATGTCAACATGTGATATTTACCACAAGGGGGTGAGCGAGTGTATATCAGAGGAGGATGACAACAGTTTAAACAGGCTTCCTCCCCATCTCCTCTCCATCTGCAAAATTTAAAAAGACGACCGAGAATCTACATGAGAACCTGTGTTTTACACCATTGTTGATCGGGGAGAGCAGATGAGAAGAGGAACTTTTTGAGAATTAAGGTACACATGGAAAACACCAAGAGAGTCACTGGTAGCATTACAGGTGACTGCGAGAATAACAGAAGTAAAGGGTCAAAGGGATGGCCGAGTAGTGCAAACAGATGATGAGAACACCCACAGATGCTAAATCCGGGAACGGGACACAATTTATAACGCAGCACAAATAAACGCCTTGCCTTTCAACAGTCCATTTGAAGTGCGCTGCCAGCAAAACCTGTGCGAGATCAGTCTGGCTCTCCATAGGGATAAAAGCCAAAGGCCCCATTTCAACAAGCCTCTCTTGAGACAGAACCCTATTCATACAGCCTCTGAATGCTTTAGTTGTTGCCAACCACGCGGTTTGTCACTTGGCAAAAAGGAGTTTTTGAAAAGAACTTGCCGGGAATGAAGGATCTATGGCTGAGGTCCACTGTTCAGACGGTGTTTGTCTGTTTAGTTACTTGATAGCAAAAAAGACAGAACCATCTGTTATCATTCCTGGATCCTTAACTGCATTCACCCATCCATCTCAAAGCTCAAACACAATGAGACGGCAGTTATCTCAGATGCATTACAAGCTGGGAGAGAGCCTGTAGAATACAGTAAAAGTGCCTGTCACAGCTTTCTATTCTACTTAAGAGCTTTGAACTGCACCATAAAGTCATTACACGATTGGAAAAAAATGCATGGGAAGATATAGAAGCCAAATTTAGTAATCCGCAAGTCTTCGCAAGAATTATGACGGTGTTGAGCTTATAAAATGTTTTACTGTTTAGTAATGGCCTTTGGTTTTAAAGAAAGTGAGATCACTGGGGAGGTTTGGTCTGATAATGTATGTTTAAACCATTTTTTTCCTCAGGTCAAACAATTTATGGCTGTATGGCTTACAAACCCTGCAGGTGTGGATAGGATAAGAATATTATGATAGATTAGAAGGGAAAACAAGACGGGTGAATGGGATCCATTTACATCTTAAATCTTGTTAAGATGCTTTAGCCTTAGAACACTTGGGTAAAACATATTTGTCACACCAGTAAAGTGAATTACAGTGGCATAAATTGAATTGAGGATGATGGTGGAAGGCTTGTTTATCTCACAGCTCATCTTATCTTTAGTAAAATTACAGGCTATTTATTTGTCCACCCAGTACAGAGTCAAACACAAGCGAGTCATTGTGCAATTGAAAGTCTGAGAACCAGCAGTGACACATATTGTGCTACGTGAGAATGACATTGCATGCATTAAAAAAAGAAAACTGGAATTCACAATCTAAACTTACAAAGCCACAAACTAAATTTAATGAGGTAATTCCCTCAGTCAAATGACACGTACTGAACATGAACCAGAACGAGTCTCGTTAACAAAACTGCAAACTCAAAGCTATAAACTTGACCTATCTCAGGTTCAACATCCAGCTTAGGAGCCAGGACATATTCTGCAAGAGTAGCCAAAGTAAACCCACCACAGCCTGGCCCATTCTCAAAACTCTGTGTCACATATCCAAGTCTCGATCTCAGCCCCCCATCTGAAATGATTCATTGGTAGGGAGTGCTTTTGGCCAGGCTTCTTTATCGCCGTGCTGAAAAGCCTGAAAGATCTCCCCCTTCTGAAAAGATAAACTGTGCTGTTCAGCCTGACTATTAGGGAAGGGGACTGGTCATACAAATGGTTTAGACAAGTGGTTTGGGACTCAAAAGACAGGACAGGGGAATTCTGCTGCCACTGCTGCCACTAGGGGTTGCTGGGAGGAGAAGGGCCTGAGAGCAATGGCGGGGCTCAGCCTCTTCGAGCCTGGAGGACCCCAAGGGAAAAGCCAGTCCAGAGAGCGGGGGACTCTCACGGACAGTCAAGACATTTTCCCACAATAAAACACACAAACAGAGCCACACAGGGCAGCGAAAGGGACCCTTGTCCACCAAGGAGACAGAGGGAGGGAAGGAAAGAGAAGGAAGATCTGATGGTTACAATAACACAGCCCAAAGTAGTACATCCTCTGCTGTATCTGTTGTGAAAAGGTCCCTCACAGTGAATTCACTCTACAGACAAACACTGTTCTGTGAAGGATATTCAGCGGCCCATGGAAGGACTCGAGATTCAGGCATGTAACCTGTAAGTAACCTTAAGTCAATTTTAAAAACCTTGGAGGACTGGTATGGGCCTCTACCAGATGATTTGGCCAAACCTACAGTTCAAATGACCTCATTAAGGTAATCTGTTTTCAGCACAATCCATCGCTACAAATACCATCTGCTAGGCATTAAATGGGGTGTCAGGCCACTGAGGACATCTGGATTGTTAGTGTTGAGGAGTTTAGGCTAATTTTTTATGAGGATTTGATCCTGGGAAACAAACAATGAGTGATAAAAATTCAAGGGCAGACAATCCAGGCCAATGATTTGTCGTCAATATTGCAATGGGGACCAAATCTACTTGATTTGCAAGCAGAGGAAATTCTCAGGTTAAACAGGAACTGGCTGACCTCTGTTGTTAGGTCAGAGGCAAAACAAAGCCACATGAGTCCAGATAGATTTTGAACGCCATTAGCTTCCACACCCAACATGTCGTGATAACTAAATCAAAAACACATAACAATAAGCTCTTAAACAGGGCCAGTCAGGCAGTTGGACCAAGTCAAATGTCAAAGGTCACCCTCATCACAGTTAACAGTAGCCCTTGTACACACTGAGATCCCACAATAATGCTGTCAGAAGACCCATCATTACTCCAGCTCCAGTTGGCTATTTTTACAATGAACCAAACAACCTGGGCCTAATGAGTGATTTTAGAGAGCATGCCATGCAACATGGAAGTGCTGTTCAATGAGAGATTCTGCTCTTTTCTAATCACACGTAAAGCTGTTAACCTCATGACTTTATCACGTAAAGGTTTGTATGCGTTCCTGGAAAAGCGAGGTGTCACTTCTTCTGCAACAGTGAACTTAAAAAGACCATCAGCTCGTGTGATTGGCTTCTTTCCTGCCTTTGCGTGTGGGTGTCTGCTCATGTCTCTCGCTGTCTGTTTAGGCACATCTGACAAATATGTGGAAACACTACGTAACTTAAAAAACACAATCACAAACAGCAGTGAACATCTTACACAACAGTGTCATGTCCCGTCCTGCCGGCTCACCCTTTTTACACGGACGTCAATTCAGCTGTTACTACCTCCGCTGCCAGCTCAAAGGCTGAACAACAACGAACCCTCATTCCATGTCCGTACCTTTTATACAGAATCGTGAGGTGGAATAAAGGCACAAGATTCCCATCTTGAATAGATAGTGTAAAACAAACATTGTCAACAAAAAGATAGATTTGACCTCTGATACAAAGAGGTGCATCATTACAATCACTTTACACGGCTTCTTCTCACAATTCCTTAATGCAGTTCTGACTATTTAAAGAAGAGAAAACTAAAACTGCTGCGAGGACACACCTGGATGATTCGATAGCCAAACTCTCCTGAGGGAGATGATAGCTTTGTGTTTTGACTCTGCAGTGTTTGGAGTCGGGTCTTCAGTCCATATCCCACCGTCTTTGACCCAAGCCAAACTCACATTCTTTTACCATGTGATCAATGTCCTTCTCCTTGAAATCCAAAGGTTACATCTTGAGAAAATGTGGCATGCAAGTCTCCTTTTCGAGTGGGCCGGCAAAAGTCTTCAAACTTCCTATTATAGAAGTAACCCCCCGAGCTGGATATCATAGCCATTATAAATAAGACGCTGGAATGCAGAAGGGGAAAAAAATAAACATCCAAGCTGCTCTGTTATCTACACCCAGCTGTGCAGTTTAGAGGCCGATCCTTGGAAATGATGTCACACTGGCATTGTGTTACTGTTAAAATGGCTTTCTTATAATTTTGTGTGGATACGAATTCATTCAGGGAAAGGCAAGCAAACTCTACTAAATGTGGACCTTGGGCTCACATAGGTCAAGCTTAACTGAAATAGTTCCACAAAGCCACAACTACAATTAATGTTGAATGTCCCATAATGAAAACATCAGTGATTTAACAGTAATATCAACAGGGTCAACGTGAATATAGGCATCACCATGAAACGGTCTACCTTTCATGGATGAGTGTAAGTGATCATTAGTGGTGCACAGTGGTCAGTTGTGTCAACTGGATGGTGTATAAAGACCACAAGGTCAAAACAGAACATCTACAAAACTGAAAGAAAAGAAAATAGATTTTAAGGGTACTTGAATGAGTAGACCTCAAGGTAGTGGTATAATGTTGGATTCAGGTTTTGAGGAGAAAGGGCCAATGGAGGAACATCTCCAGGTGCAGCGTTTCAAGCTAATTTCAGAGGCAAAGTGAATCTGAGATGCGGAGGTGAGGAGAAACCTTCAGCCGAGAGAATACAGGGTACTGACGCACTGGAGGTTTGATAAACGATTCCATATGTGCTCCAGATCCCAAGTGAAAGAGCTGCTTTGTGCTTGGCGAGGTAGCACGCGCACAGGTCCCAAGTGGAACCCCCCTCCTCTCGCTCCCTTCCATCTACTGACAAAACCTATCTCGCCCTTTCTCAGCTCAGGGTTATATTAACCAAGAGTAGGGGCAGGAGCAAGGGGTTTGAATGCCTGAGTCTCAACCCTCCATCCAGCAGCGTATTTTGATGGGAGCTAATTGCCTGTGACTACATGGAGACAGGGGACCGAAACAACCATTGCATTGAGTTAGTTGTGTGGGGGGTGAAGGAGGGAAGGGAAGTAGGGGGCAGGGAGCTGTCAGGAAGTGAAGACATATTAGGATATTCTCAACCTCCATTACCCCGAGTACTAAATCATCCCCAGTGATGGGGAAATAATTCCTAAATACATTAAAGAGGCAATCTTACACACACACCTGCTCCCTGTGTGTTTAGCTCTGATATGATTGAGGAACCAATCATCCAGCCATCATGCACGCTTAATGCAAAATACTACCGTTACTGTAGCCACAAGCTCCCTTCCGTAGGATCAGAACAATGCACGGTGAAAACCAAGACTTAAATTGCCTCTAATTTAGACCAGTGGTGGAAACATGCAAGTCTAATCAGGTAGTCAAGGCAGCAAGCTACTGTTTCCAAAAACACTACAGTAGCACAAGTGCATAAAAGCCTGGCTAACAATGATGAATAGAGCAGAACTGCAACACCAGAACCTGAGGTGTCTATCTGACAATAAGGTCTATGATATTTTAATCAACCACACAATTGCATAACCGTTTTTTACATTTGGAGTGAGTGCATGTGGGTGATGAGACTGACAGGAAATTAGACCATGGGGACACACTGAGGAGGAGGAAAAAGGAGAGGGAGGGCTGGTAGAAGAATGCAAAGTGTCCTGCAACTTTTTGTTTAATAGGTCCCATTAGACATGGGGTTTCCTCCTTCAACGAACAGGTATAGCACATAACCCATGGATGTTGGTTTTTCCAAGCAATTACGGTAAATAGATTAATAGTTTTATGACTTTACATACACAACACAATAACTAGATTAAGATGCAAGACTGATGCAAGGATCAGAAAGTCAAGTAAACTTTGGAGATGTACAGATTACTGTGGTGAGGTGCCAGCAGATATATATAAAGATTATATCACAGCACTGCTTCACAGTTGGGTAACCCCAACGCTGATCTGATGCCAAGAGTCTCTGGCACACTGGAGCAAACCTGCCATGCTGCAGTTCATCTCCATCTCAGGTTCTTCACAGCAGAAAACAGCCTGTATGGAAGAAACAGACCAGAACCTGTTGCAACCACCCATCAACCCCTGCACACAGAGCCGCTGTGGCCAATCTGCTCTACAAAAACTGAGATCAGGCTACTCCTTGAGGTAAAAGAAAAGTGAGTATCCCCATTAAAAAACGCCAACCTGAGCCATATTCTTCAGGAATCTCCCAGACAGAATGAGACTGAAAGGGAACATAAGGTTAGATTTTAAAATCTTAGTGCATTTATCTACTTGTAGTGTCCCGTATTCAAAATGTGAACCTTTCCATGGATTGTCTAATCTACCAAAAAAGCAATATTAAAAGTAATTAAAACATATGAATCAGGTTTATGATCTAAGTTGTTTCACAATAACTGAGAATTAGTGTCCAGGCATTGGATTTCAGAGTCTGACAACTAGCTAGAAAAATACTGTCCAAAAAGAAGACAATTTTAAACCCTTGTCTTCAGAGATTTGGCGCTGCATACGCAGGCTATGTAAGTCTAATTGATGGCGTGTTGCCCCCCGCTGCAGAAACAAATCTGTGAACCAAACCAGTTTCACTTTTTTCACATGTACTCATAAATGAAGGTGCTAGTGGGAGGGGTGGGGTTTGTGGGGGTCATAGCCACTTGTGACTGAGGATTGGGAGGAGGAGGAGGTGGGTGCACGCTTTTAACAGACACCGTGTCTGGTATAGGATTAAACCCTCACAGCTAATTACTCCCAGACTGTTTTGCTCCATGCCAGAAACTCTGCACAGATACAGTAAGCCAGCATGCTGCCTGCCTATCCTCTGCACAAAGAGAAGAAGACTGGCGTGAGGTCTTATATGTGCACTCTGGCCACTCAGTGTGTCAATGATGAGTTACGGGTAAAGAAGAAAAAGTCCACCCTGCCTCAGCTCCTGCCCTATCCTGCCTGCCACACCAGATTCTCACCTTATGGCCCCAATTGGCAGAGGCAACTGCCAACCAAAACATCTGGCCCTTGTGGACGTGAGTAAACCTCTGCCTCAGTGGCTGGTTGGGAACAATGGCCCTGTCTTTCCCATGCTGGCCACAGAGGAGCTCAGACTGGGCACTCACCACAGCCATGTGTGGCACACACACACACACACACACACACACACACACACAACCACCCCGAGCTGAGCAAGGCTTCCAGTCATCCTTCCGCCACAGAAACACACACAACCAAAAGCTCTACACAGTCTACTCTGTCAGCAGGGGCACAGCCAGAAGCTGAACACCTCAGCCCAGTGGCCTTGTTACTCTTGGATGTCTGACTTATTTTTCTTCCCTCCCTCCCTTCTGAAAACACACAGGTAGCTGGACTAGGATATGCCCGATAATCAAAACAGTGGGCCTAAAAATACTCCAGCCAAATTGCTGGAACAGCTGCTCTGGTCCGACTTGAGAGTAAACAGACAAATATTCCTGTGTTATAATGTATGATTTTACATGCTCGGAGCTGAACCTGTGAAAAAGCTTAAAGAGTATTAAAAGCTCAGTGGATTGCAGCTCTGCTTATACAGCCGGCTATAGCGCAGGGGCTTTTCAATAAATCCATCCAGCACTGACGTCCATTAACACTAGTCTGTGGGGTTTGGTGGGCAGCCTATTGATGTCTGTAAAGCATGTATATTACACATTGTTGAAAATTCCTTTAGCAGCCTTACATGGAACAAATCCTGCAAGCCACTTACTCTTAATGGGTTTGCATGATTAAAATGTCATTTCCATGTCATAATCCATTCCAAGCCTTTCACCCATGAACATTGTTTTTATTTTGTCTTTCTTATTTCTCTGAACCATGGCCAAAACAGTTAAGGATAACTGACTTACTTGACACTCTCAAGCAGCGTAATCTTGATCCAGTAAGAGGAATGTAGCAGATACTAAGTACTCCTTGGCACTGACCACTCTTGATTCTCTACAGTTCTTTGCCTCGATTTGTTAAGTATTTGTGGTCCTTAGCTGTATGTCTATTCCTGTTAGTACATTGAGAGCAATGAAAAACCAGAGTCAAATTCCTTGTATTTGCACACATACTTGGCCAATAAAGCAGATTCTGATTCTGCATTCTGATTCTTTGGAAAAGCTGAGTGGGTGAGGAGGAGGGGGGATAATTTGGGGCTTAGCATGGTGCTGTGCTTGTAAAGCCTCAACAAGTGACCAAGAGAACCCACTGCTGCATCTGTGCCAGATGTTCAGTCAGATTAAACAGCTCTTGATTCCTTCCCATCCTATAACCTGACAAGCAGTGTGGGCTTCAGGAGGTATGGATGCCCCAAAGTGTGCAAGTATTTCCCTTCATTTTCCTGATTACAAATGCAGAATGTTATTTCTATTTTCTTTGGAATAAACCAGCTCAGAAACTTAATAAGAAAAGCCAGCCTTTACCAATCAGCACTGTCCAGATTCATTTCTAAAATTTAGACAACCGTGTGCTGAGTTATGAAGAGACACCTGTTTTGTGTTACAGGGACAAATATTTTGACATGCTGATGTCTGGATGGAAAACACAACCTGCAAAGTTGGGGTAGCCAAATTTAGCTCAAGAGAATAGGGACTGCTGCACACTGCAAGAAGAATCAATCATGACAATTTATTCTGATATTGAGTCTGAGAGGTTGTGCAAATAAGAAAATATCTTCCAAAGAGCTGATATAGTTTGACGAAGTTTGATTAGGGATTTTCATACATTTCATGTTTTGGAGACAACAAAATAGAGTACATTGCGCAGGTATTTTTGATTTGAAAAAAAAATGCAATGATAAAACTCAACACTACACATGATGCCTTCTTATGAATAGACTTATTTTTTGCAGTGTGACAGAGGCAGGCACTGAGGGGACGCAGCTCCCTCTATGGACGATCACGGGCATTACATGTCTGTCCGTTCAGCCCGGTGAACACACACACGCCTAATATCGAGGTCAAATGCATTGCGCCTCATGTGAGGGCTGAACGCTGCCCATCATCATATCACATATCAGTTTTAACACCTGAAATGATCATACTGCCATCAATCAGACAAAAATGATCAGTGGAAGCGAACTGTCATGCGCAGGGCTGCAGATAAATGAACTAATATGCATCTAATGGCGATCAATAACCTGATAGATTAGATGTGATATTAAGCCGTTTCCCCTTAAACAGGCCATTAACGCGTCCAGCTGACTGGCAGGCTTCAAACCAGGTGCCGGATCTTAATTGGCAATGATGAGTAGACAAACCACCAGTCAAAGCACATTTTCATGTCAAACCACATCAAGCTCTTTTCTGAAAATGCACAATCACCCAACAGCCCCTTCATCGCGTCCATTCCCTGCGTGATGGCTTCAGCAGGCTGCTGCAGGGGGGGGAGCCGGGCTGAGCACCATCACAAAGTACCGCTCACAAAAAGCCCGATTTTCAGAGAGACCGTGAACTCACCTCCCGGCTGCGGTGCGGAGAAACGATTACAGCACGATCCAAATAATCCCTTGTCGCTGTCACCGGGCGAATGCGGGCAGATCGAGAGTGACGGCGGGCTGAATAACCAGAGAGCCGATGCCCTGCTCCGGCTGTGCGAGGCTGCTCATTCAGCTGAGTGATAGTGGAGAGTGGAGGCACTGACAAATGGGTCAAAACAGCAGCACCACGCCTCCCCTCTTAAAGCTACCGCACTCTGTCTGTCTGTCTGTCCCTGTGTGTGTGTGTGTGTGTGTGTGTGTGTGTGTGTGTGTGTTTTGGAGGTGAGGATGACCACTGACTGATTTCACACTCTTTTCATATCCATTAATAATGAACCATCTTGTTCATGTGTTCATTGCCTCCAATAAATAACCAAGCAAGTCAATAACATGTCACTGCAGTGGAGTTAAATGTTCCCTTTAGGAAAACACATGAACACTGCAGCCATAAAGACACACACTGTAATTAATGCGACTGCATCAAACTGAAGTTAGCTTGGAACAGGTTCAAATGTACTATGTGAACGTTCTCAGTCATCCAAGTCATGGTATTCAAGTAAGAGCTGAATCAAAGGCAAAAAAAAAAAAAAGTCCACTTTCCTTTGATTCAAGTCTTACTTGAATTAAAATGTACTACAGATTGCATGTTTGCCAATGGAATCAGGTTCAATAAAGTTTCCTGAAAATAAAGCAAAGGTCTTGCTGGGCCCAGCTGCTAAGCATTTAATCCTCTGAAATATGAAGAAACAGTATGACTGCCTGTGTTTTGATCTCCTCACAGCCTGTAATCCTTCATTGATTGCAAATTCTGGGCGCACACTTTGACCTGGGCCCAAACATGGACATCATACTAATTGCATGTGTTTGAGAATGAAGCGGGCCCACGCTGTGATGTTTTGGGTTGAGTGTGTGAGATAATTCCTCAGTGAGAAACCGGTTTTGCTGAAGGTCAGTAAACAAGGCTGTCGGAGTGTTAGAGAAATGAGTTTGGTGGCCTGATCTGAACTCTTCACAATGCGTAATTTGTACCCACGAAATGTAAAATCATTCACACTGTGGAGGCTCAGCAGCTTAGTGCCACAGTGTTCTGACTGATGCTGCTCATTAAAGCTGTCAGGAAAACTTGTTATGGTCATGAAAGAATATGTTTAGAGTCTGGCAGGTCACCAGGTCATAACTGGAGCCATGCTTTCTGTCAACACATGAAGTTGATGACTTCATAATTTACATAAATAACAAACAACATCAACCCCAGTTGGCAACACAGAATAGGTTAAAGGAGCACTTCACAAATTTTACACATGAAGATCAGTTTACTTGTCATGAAGAGCACTACTTCAACCTTGGAAAACAGCAGCTCCAGAGGAAGCTTTTTTGAGTTTGAGCAAAAAAACACTGGTGATTTTGCATTGAGTTGCTTTGTGGGAATCCAGTGTTTTGGAGCTTGACCCGTAGTAGGGACTAAAAGTTAGAATATCTCAACATCTGCTGCTTCGATTTCGGCCATTAATTTCAAAATCAGTCTCTCGTGAGTACTCCAACTTTATGGAAGTGCAATACCAAATCACTGGAGTAACCCTTTAAATACCTGTACAAGGAGATTTTAACTGGTTATGAAACAGTCTCAGTTTAATACTGATGCCTTTATATGACTTACTAAGCAAACAATGCCATCAGCTAGAAGCTTGGCTATTTCTATATAGTTAATGTTAATGCCTGTCACCAGGTCCACTTGCCCAAAAAGGACGAAACGGTTTTCAGCACACATACTTGGTAGGATCAACAAGGATAAAAAGAAATTAATTGTTGAAGAACAAAAAATAATAGTAATATTAGAAGAAACAGTGAGTGAGGGAGAGCATGGGTGAGAACACAAGTCAACCTTGGTCGGTCATTCAACAAATGGAGTGAACTGCAGCACTTCATATTACAGTTATTAGTCTTACATCGCCACAAACAGATACATTACCTCATCACTAGGCATCCTGCAAACTGCTGTGTTCAAAATAAGTTGTGTCTTTCACCCACTTCCGAAACAAATGCACACCAGCCAGATCAAGATCTTTATGACACTGAGGGAAGCCCCTCAGTGGCCCCTGATTTTGGTTAGGGTTAAAATCAACATAAAATGAAAGCTCCTTGTAGTTGCTTTAAATTAGACAATTTCCTCAAAGACACCAGCACAAAGGGAAAAGGGATAAATGATTCTTAATGTTCTGCAGGTTAATGACAATATTTGTATTTGACTGTCACAAATTGGCAGGGTGATCAGACATTTAAAACCATCTTCAGGGGCAGAGATGAATGATATTTCTCGTGTTTTTCATGTCCTTTAAATAAGCTGAAAGAAAAAGGGTTTCCAGTAAACACTTGAGATGTTAATATGACTGAGCCGGTGTTGTAAAAATGTGTCTGTATAGACTCAAAATGAAAGTGGAAACACAGCTGCTACCTGCATTGTTTGGGATTCCTTAAATACCATCATGCTATTAGTATAAAACAGTTTCCAAAGCTCTTAGCACATACAGAACAGTGTGGCAGTTAGAATTCCTGATTTGTGGTCATTGTACTTCCATTTTGACTAAAAATCCCCAGGTACTTCACAAGTTTCCAAACCTGACAAACACGTAGAGATAGCTTATGAGTTCATCATTTGTCAGTAAGTTGTTTCACTTTCTGGTCAGCCACTGTAAGAGTCAAGTTTGTCAGATGGTGAGGATGTGTCTTCACTTTGACCTCAGGAGTAGAAAGAACTGTCCAGTAGCTCAGCAACCTGGTCTGTCAAAACCACAATGACATTATCCAGTGGAATCCAGTGATTCAGCCCCTGGGAGAAGACCAGGCAACCGGCCTCGATTAATCTCTTCAATTTGGCAAAATCGAGGGGACGTCAAATCTATACTCCAGTGCGGATTGTATATCATAGGAGAGTTAGATTCATGTCAGATAATGACACTCCGTCAGTAACTCTAACCTGAGCCTTTCAGCCTGACCCCCAAAACTCAGTCAGTGAATTAGACTTGGCAACATGTGGACACACACACACACACACAGAGAGAGAGAGAGAGAGAGAGAGAGAGAGAGAGTCAGGAGCTCTATTGTTTGGAACACAAATATATGACATATAATATTATGTAATTAACTCATCATGTCACAGTGAAGTGTCTTAAGTGACAGCACCACAAATTAAGTATTTTTCCAGCGCAGTGAACCCAGTGAGTCTGAATATCTGTCCAAGGCTCAGTGTTACAACTGAAGTTACTGCAGCCTTTACATTGACCTCAGAGAGACTAGAGGGGAACAAGCCGAGGCAAAGTCGCCGATCAAGTCTATTTGGAATTCTTCAGAAATTTGGAAGACACAAGGAACGGCTGGACTTCAGGAGCTCACAAGGGAAAGCTCCACATCTGAGAGAGCTGGAGCGTCCAGGCAGACAAATCAAGCACACCTCAAACCATTCAAATAATTTGAAACCGTATAGCTTTTATATCCCTGCTCAGGTCCGACACAGAAAGCCAAGACTAACAGCTTCATTTACAGGAGGATTCTCTGAGCGTCCATCAGACAGGAGCCAGGTTGTTTGTAGACAGTCTTGATTTGACGGGGCTGCAGATGTGAAAAGGTCCAGTCGACACCTCGGCGTCTCATGGGTGTCTGGCAGAACAGAAACGGTGCTAACTGAATTCACACATGTCCAGTTAGTATGCACACACACACACACACACACACGCACACGTGCTTTTGTGTACAGTGAAACTGGCAGACATGCACACACAGTCCATGCATATACGTTAATCTAAAATCTCTCTCTGTGAGTCTCAAAAGTGGATAAAGAACAACCAGAATAGCATCAGCATTATTTATATCCAACATTGTATTAGAAAAAACAATTTAACATGTGAAGATCACTTTATGTGTCACATAGTTGTATAATGTCTCCTGAGGTTCTGAAGGGAGTTCTCTAAAGTATGAGAAATGAATCCTGATGATTTCACAAAGGTTGTTGCAAATTGGGGACAAAAACAGACAACCTATGTTATGAATTATTGTTAGTTATGAATACAGGTAGGGTTTGAAGGACGTGCTTATTACTAGGCATGGAAGGCCTAATGAATGATGCTATTGAGTTGCATTATGGGAAGCATAGTTTCCAGTGATTTTGGAATTTGACTGATTCTAGGGACTGTCTCGGTCTCTGCTGCTTTCATTATGACCACTAAAATCTTTTTTCTTTTTACATTTTTAACTGTAACCCAACTTAATTAAAGTGCAGCACTTTCATGGAACATTTCCATTCACATTCTGAGGTGCATAATATGGTGGGTTTCCAGATATGGGATTGCTTGTCAGGTCTGCCTCCCGGGATCAAATGACTCAGTACCCTTGACCGGGGGCACTTACCTCAAATTGCCTGAGTAACAAGCCAGCTGAATAAATGACTGAAGCCTTCAATGCAAGTGGTGAAAATTACTCCGCTAAGTGTGTCCATTCAGCTATGCGAGTGACGATGGAAAATAAAAGGGCCTCGCTACGAGGGAAATGACTGCATGTATTCCAAATGACAAATTTGCGGCTAAATCTGAATATTCCTGGCCACATTTATTCACAGTAGTGTTCGTGTCAGTTTGTTTTAGAGGTCTGACCTCAGGATTTAACGAACAGAATAAAAGCACAAAGATAGAGATAGATCACTCCAGACTGAAGGATGAAATGTGTTAAAATGCCACATGTTATGGTGTGTTGGCCAACAAATCTAAAAACTAGTCACACGCTTATTTTGCTGAGCATTCTGCTATAAGTCATTTCTGAATACTTATGAGAGCGTGGCACAATTAAAACCAGAAGCAGCTTGTTTTGAAAAACAAAACAGCAAAATCCAAGTCCAAAATCCAGTCCAGACAAAATATTTTACAACTATTTATTTTACACGGTGACATCTTAAACTACTAAAACCATCAATGTGTTTCGCTCGGGGCTGTTCCGCTCTGTTTTAGTTGGGTACACAACAACACACTTACTCCATGTGTCCAGCTGAAATGATGGCCTGTAGATCAATAAGACTAAACAGCCTGTGTGCCATCAGCATGGCAAAACACTAGAGACTAGTGAGCACATATATTTCACTCTGTCTCTGCCAACACTTAAAATTGTTCAGATTAAATGTTTGACCGCAATGGCATATGCATAGGTTGCATGGCAGACTGTGGTTTTACATACTGTATATGGGTTCCTAAAAACAGTCCTTCCATAATGAATGCAATGATATGTTTTGGGAAATGGGTAGCATTTCAGTTTGTATTTACTAAATGTCTCCAACATGCAAAACAAGGAGAATGGTCCTACAAATGCAAGATGATTCCAAGTAGTGTCAGGATACATATAACATGCACCAGCAAACCGAGCATACACTGTAGCTGTATCAACGATGTATATCTGTCTTTCATTTGGAAGGTAGTGTTTTTGTGATCCTACAGGAGAGACATATGGCTGCAATTTGAAACAGTGAAAAGCTGAAAACCACTGTCACCTTCATTGACAGTAATCGTCCTGGTTCTCCTCACCTGACATGCTCTGATCAGCTGACCAGGTTGTGCTGTCTAACACAACACAGAGGCGCTCTATTGTCCATCAAACTGCATGCTCTGCTGGTTTTCACACACACACATGCATGCACACATATAGTATCTATTTTCATTTCCACTCTGTGTGTCTCTCTGTAACCTCTCTGATGGAGGCTGAAAGACAGAAGGAGAAAGTGCAGCTCAATTACACCTCCAACAAAAGGCCTACATTAGCTTTCACCCTAGACGGATGCAAAGTCATCTGTATGTGTTTCCCTCCCTCTCTGACCCCTCCTGCCTCCATCATTCTCCCTTTTCCTGTCTTACCTATATGCTTTGTGATGACTGTAATACAAAATCTGAGAATCAATACGACGCCTCTCTGTTCTTTTTCTGCCTTTTCATTTCCTGGCTGTCATCAAAGTCTCTCTACATTTGTCTTTCTGTCCATCTCAGCTGCTGAGCAGTGGAGCTATTATCTCCTTGCTTTATGGTCACATTGTATATGCATGTGTATATGCTTGTGAGTTCAAAAGCAATATCAGCCATAAAGCCATTACATGGGCACTGACGTTGGCAGAAATATCGATTTTTCAACAGCAACTGAGAAGAAATGGAATTTGCATTGTCCTCTGGCGGGTAGAAAAAAACAAAAGAGAATAAAGCAGCATCCTCACACACACACTTCTCTTATCTCTTCAGTATGGCCTAATTGAAAGTGACACATGGCTACTGATCAATACACAAACCCATTGTTGCTATGGAAACATCCTCAATGGACTCCCGTTCTGTTTGTGCCACACATTCAAAACAAATACACTCTAGATATAATGTCTGCTGGCGCCACGCTGTTTGCGTTTACAGCATTATGTAATCAAGTGGTTAATAGTGTATAGCATTAATATGTTTATCAAAGCACAGTATCTGCATTGTAAAGCATTCAAGACCACTTTGTGGGTTTGGCCATGCATCCAATCAGCATTTTTAAAAGCAGAAATCTTTTGGCCGGGTCGATACGAGCATGGATCGGCCTCCTCTGGTGTGACACATCACGGGGTTGGCCAGAGGTAACAGTGACATAACACAGCTTATTGTGTGAGGAATGGCATGCAACAACAGTAGCCCGACACGCAGTCCTGAATGGGACTTCAAAGGCAGTCGAGTTCAGCACCGCAAGGTATTTCATTGTAACTCTACCACGCTGCGGAGGAGAGGAATTTGGATACTCGAATCGTCCATGGCAGCGGGAATTCGGTGAACCTACGGGGGCACTCATGTCAAATTCCCACTCAGGCCGTTACAGTTAGCCAGAAAGCATTCCCGCTATTCTTACATAACGCTGTATGTGTGCTGAACCATCACCTGGACTTGGCTTGTGTTGGGAAGTGGATTTGGACAGAAAGTCGCTGGCTCGGGCCGGTCATCGCTCGGAAAAGGTGGAGAGAGTGGATTTACTGTGGAAATTCTGCCAGTGTTTCCGATACATTACGGTTCTTTTAGCGATTAGGTTTGTCATTCCAGCTGCAAATATTCCTCCAGTGCTCTTTCAACCCTGTCTCTCATTTCACATCCATTTATTTTCTCTCCATTCCAGTACTCCCTATCCTTCTTCTCCTGCTACCTACAAAAGTTCAGAAGGAAATTCCACTTCTCAATAACATTACTTATGCTCTCATTATACACACATTCTCTCTGTTGCTTTCTGTCCTTCATGCTCCTGCCTCTCCTATCTGCTTGACAGTTAAGAAGTGAAGATGTGGGCTCTCTCAAACCCAAGTTTGTTCTATTTATACTGTGCAGTTGGAGCGGTTAGCTCTGCATTCAGAGCTCCAGGCCTTTCAGACCCATGGAGGGAGGGCCTAATCCACCCACTCTCCCCACTGCCAAGCACCGCCAGGACAGCAGGACCGCCCAGCCATGTCCCTGCCCACTGTCCAAACTCCTGACCACATGCAGCTGGGATGGAGAGATGGCGCAGATGGAAGCAATGGGCAGGGGGAGGAGTGGAGGAGAGAGAATCGCTTGACAAGCATGTACTGTATGAAGTGTATGAAAAGCTACAGGACAAACAGCCAAACTGCTGCGTGTAGTTCAGCCACTTGTATCCATATTTGTAAGCAAATTACATGAGCATAAATTCACAAACATCTGTTCCAAAATATATTTTCAGAAGTATGTATACAAATGTCTGAGGAGTAAGGATGGAGAAAATACTGACTTAAGACAAATGTTTAGCGGTTATTTACACAGATGGCTCAAAACGAATTCCAAGGGTCTAAAGTAAGAGACAAGAAATACTGGCTGGGCTGCAATCGCTGCAAACATAATGTCCATTATGCAACAATGGTCTAAAAAATCCCCCTTGCTAAAAATGCCGAACACAAGAGTTGCTATAAAAGGAGAAGGTATGCATCGGATTTTCCAGGCAAATGGATCAGTCGAACATGCCGGCAATAGTTTTGGTGTGCTTTGATGAGTATTTATGAAGCTGTTATCAGGATGCCTACAAAGAGAGTTATGTGATAACATAATATTTACTGACGGCAGGAAGTATAACTCAAGATAATCCATGAGAACAAGGAATATGCTGAGTTAAGTCACTGCAAAGTTAAAATGTACTGATCGTGAATTTTGGTAATATTGTGACATTTAAATACTGAATGAAAAAGTTCAGTCATTTCTTGTTGCACTTTCTATTTATTTCATCTTTCTCTAACTCACTAAAAAGATGCAAAACAATTGCTTGGCATTTTGATGTTATAGGATGTTAAAAACTAAATAAGCCTTTTTCCATTTACTCTGGATTGCTTCATACATTCAGATGGCCTCATGCAGAGAGTTTGTGATATTCTACCTATACCAGGTGAAACAGAACTCATTTAGAGTGCACAGCAAAAACAAACATTTCTTAAAAAAAAAAAAAAAAAACTCATTTAAAAGCATGTACATCTCAGTTTCATATTTATTTGCCTGTTCTTCACACTGACAGAAAATCAAACATGCCAGCAGATCAGAAAATGCTAAATGTCACCCTTCCTGACTTCCTGCTCATCCCTCAATCTATCCCACAATATTGCTGGTCTTGAAGGTTCATATACAGTATTTCAAGAATGCAGACTGAAGTCTGATATGCCTGAGCCTAGCAAGCATAACAGAGGGCAGAAGCCTCAGAGAATAACACATAACCAAAGCCCTAAAGAATTCCCTTGGACACAGCGACTGACCAGAAAACTGCGCACTGGAGAGGAAGGCTGAAGAGCTGCTGCAACCCCAAACTTAAATAGCATGGACTCCATTGCTGGTGACCACCTGAGACAATCAGCACTTTGGTTAGTGCTGCTTCTGGCCAGCACTGAAATTAGATTAGAAGATATATTTACAATGTCCTCATACTGAAAGGGATATTAAATATTTTGTACAGCAAATTATTCTTTTTTTAACATCACACACTCAAATGAACATATTATACACACACACAAGTAAGAGGATGTCCAGTAGTATGTCAAAGGCAGTTAGACTGAAAAAGGAATCCCTTGATGGGACAAACCCACAAAGAATTATCATCAACTCTGTAGTTCCGCTCAGCTCGACAGTCCGTTTTAGCATCTTTCAGCTCATTATTTTCTTTTTGCAGCCTGCAGTTTCACTGTGAGCAACTAGCTGGTGAACATAGTGGAGCTGCTGGCTGTTTCAAAGCCAGATATTTCCACAAAAGTGGGTGGAGACCAAAACAGGGAATAAAAGAATGTGACTGCTGCACTTACATTCAGTGGGTGGTCAGGACTCCAGATAAATGCATATCAGCTAGATATGTAAATAGATCATTGTTAACACATTACGTCAACAAGTTCATAAAGGAATAATGTGTCATTTCCACCTTTATCTGAGTCAACAGAAGTATATCAATCAATGGATTATTTGTTAGGATGAAGGTTAGGTTTTCAATGCAATGAACATTTTTATTTCTAAGAATAATACTGCCAACTAAGATTGTCCATACTGTTATCATTATTTTGGGAGACTATTACTTTTGCTATTATTTATTTTCTGACATAGATTTCTTTTCTAAACATTTTACCATATAGAATCCAGAATGATAAAAATAATGTCAGGTCATGTTTTGCTCTTTCATCTCCCTGAAAGTGCATTATTTTTGTATCAATTTTACCCAATTAATTGTGCTCACTTATTTGTATTTCATTATCAAAATAGAGTTACTCCCCTGTGTTAAACACAGAAACTGAAAAACAATAGATAGATACTAGATTTGGGAGCCTGAACTCTTTTTGTACTTTCTGGATTTCTTGAACTTTGACATCAGTTACATTGCAAATTTCCCCACTGTGGGACGAATAAAGGTTTATCTTATCCATTTTTTTATCTACTTTCTTCAACTTTTGTTGTTTACTTTGTTTTACTGTTTTTTTGTGTCTTATTGATGTGTCTGTGTGAGGATAAACACCGTTCTAGCTTCAGTTCACCATTCATTTGCTCGACATGTGAAAAATAAGAAAAGCAAGAGTGATGATTTATTTGTGACTGGAGGAGATGATTAACAAAGTGTAAATTGGTGTGTTCTGATAACCCTCCACACACTTGCAGTTGTAACAGTGCATTATTGGTAAGTGTGGGCTGGATCTGAAGACATTACGGCTTCTACTATGTTAAACATTTTAAGACCAGTGGTGACATGGTAAAAATAGGATCTATACACCCTACGCACAAACTTACATGTATAGGTCACTGCATGGGCTGACCTCCTCTCACCACAGCTACCACAACAGTTATTCACTCTGAATATAACATTCATAGCATCATTCCTTCTTTGATTCAAGGACTCAGTCACTTTGCAAATGCATTGACGTTAAAAATCAACCTTTTCCCAGGCTGACTCAATATAGCTGTGTAAATGTGGTGTATGCAGATGTTACTGAAGCCATGTCCCATGTAGTTGAGGTAGTAAGAATTCAGTATGACTGAAGGTGAGGTTGTGTGTACATCTTTTTAATGGTACCTCTGTTTTTGATGTTTTCTTGCAATAAACACTGTCCTTTCACTGCTGCGTATGTAAGCATGTGTGTATGCATACTTCGTGTGTGTATGATGACACTCAGTGGCTTACAGTATAAGCAAGGTACCATAGCAGCAGAAGCTTGTCTCTAATCATCCCTTTGGTTAAAGGAGCATCTTCGCATTATGCCACTAAGCCTCTGTGGCCACCCTCAGGCAGAATTGGGACAACAGACATACATACACAAACACACACAGTCACGGAGCAACATATCATCCTATGGAATCTATCTAACCTCAACCACTAAGCCACCGAGAGGCAGCTACTTAACTGAAGCATCATCTTCCCCTAGTCTGTAATAATGGCCAGGCCAAATTCAAACCACCCTGTTTGAAAGGAATGCCAAGATGCCTTCATAAGGGATTGATTAGCCAGGAGCTGCAGAGGGTACACTGTTTACAGCTTGGCGGACTGGGTGTGTGCGCTCACAAATAATGTTCACATTTTCATACCCACGCATGCATGTAAATGATTGCACACAGACATGCAGAGAAGCACAAATACTCCCACAAATTTCTTGTGTACTGCTTGTGCTTGGTTGTCAGGCTACTGTTGTTGCTGTAAGCAAGCAGTGGCAAGTACTGCTGATGTGTGATCCACTTCCGTGCATTTATCTAATAGAGTTGGATTTTAGACTGAAACTGTAGAGACAACTCTGCGTCTTCCATAAAAATGAGGAAATATTCTATTACCTCGTTTTTCAGTGTAGTTCAAGGCAGGGCTTTGTATGTTACTCAAGGCTGACTGGGTGATGAACATGTATGACATCTAGTTCAAGATCATCTGCGTATTTACGGGAACAACTGTTTCTTCCTCTGTTTGGTTTTCCATTTGGGCTATTTTTAGATTTTACCCTCGCTGCATGACACACATTTGATCTGGTTCTACATGTACTGAAGTGGCTACCAAGTCATCTTGCAAACATCTAAACAAAATCATAACCACAAACCAAACCAAATAGTCTGTCGGAAGAGTGCTGCATACACTCCCAGCAAGACTGAAATCCTACAACACTGCACCTTTTTGATGAACTGCCAGGCCAGTGCTTAGAGACAAAGGTGTCGAATGCTGGCAAAGATGACTGAAAAAACAGGTTTTTTTCTTCGCTGCTGGAGCACAAGTTGTTTTTGCCTTCAAGGTTCTACAAGTTTTAAAATGTACTTGGTTGAACGCCAGTCAAAAACATAGCTTTTCATGCATTGGTCAATTCTGAGATTTTGGGTTGTTTTCCTTCCATAATATGTCTTTTTTTCAGAAGAAAATGGAAGCAAACAAACATCCAAACTACACATATGTGTGTTTTTTAGTTCAGATTTCTGTTCTGGAAAGTTGTGCAAATTCACACATATTTAATTAGAAGAAAGATAAAATAAAGATAAAGCATAAAGATAAAACTTCAGAAAACTTGTAATACAAAAATTTATATAATTGTCTAAATGTAAGTACCTGACTGGGGAAGTTTCATGGGGAGCTCTATTAGTTAGAAGTTTTAGCCTCTTCACCTCTTCATTAGTTTTTTCCTCAGTAGCACTGACATAAACCAAACTTTCTGGTTTTATTACTATATATATTCTATATATCTTTTTAGGGGTTTATTCATATAACATTCATAGCATAACTTATATAACATTTTGTTCCTAAACAAAACATAAAAAACAAAGATTTTTTTTTAAGGCTGTTGACAGAATTTTCTGATTTACGAAGTGATAAAATGAGACATCCAAAATTCTCTCTATGCCTCTGAACTCTGAACAACCTTTGACTCTACTATGTCAGCAAAATTAAACAGGAATTTGGTTTTACTTTATGTTCAGATTGCTGTTCTGGAAATGCATACAAGTTAGCCCATATATAATTAAATGATACCTCGTTTGCATATGTAAATGTAAAACACAAAAATTGTCTTAATCGTCTTAATGTAAGTAATCAACTTCAAGTTTCATGGTGATGTCTACTAGTTAAGATTTTCCTCTATTCACCTGTAGTATCTTGCCTGAAGCACATAGCCTCAACCTTTATCTGTATCCAAACAACACTCTTTACTGTACTGCAGTCCTTTCAGAGTTGATGAAGCATGTTTTTACAAGAGTGTGTGTGTGCGTGCACACATGATTACGCATGCCAGCATGCGTAATCATAATCCACGGTGACAATTCCATTGTTACACTTACATACTTTTTATTGTCACCCGATCTGTCTGTAAACTCAGAGTTATGGGAAATCATTAATAAAAACCCAGGAAATAACTTTGTTACTTCACTTTGCCAAAGGAAAGAATTCAGTGGGGTTTGCATGCATCCAAAGCTTGCGAAGATTAAAAACAGAGTCTTTTAGTCAGTTATTTGTTGTGAAAAAATGTCTTGCATCCAGATTTGAAGTCCGTTTCCGTGCGTCAGACTCATGCAGTACAGTTACTGCCTCTTTTGGGGTGAAACCACAGCTATGTCAGCTAAAGCTAAAGACAACTCATGGACCAAAACAGGATATTAAAAAAAGAGTTCACAGCTCCTTAACAAGCCCAGTCCAGCCTTTGGTTGGTGTTTACTGCATGCACTTTTATGTCAAGGAAACAGAGTTAATTAGACTGTATAATTGTTTTGTAGAAAGTGGACGTGGCCGCTTTCTTCTTGGAACTCGTGGAACTTTTCCAAAAGGCTGCATTTTATATTTAAAGACTCTAACTTAATATCATGTGATTATAATCTACATATTTGTTAAAGATTTCTGATGATATTGGTTGTCATGACCTTCAAGGTTAAAAGCTTTCCTCCTCTTTTCCATTGATAAGAAAGATGGAAAAACAGAGAATAAGCAAACATGATTTCTGCAAACAATTACTGTTTGTCATGTGTCATGCACCATGAAAAATACCATGTTGATAAAGGCAAAGGTCACAATCAGAAGGAGGAGCTATGATATTGTCAACATAGGGTTCTCTCTCTAATACCATGCAGTATTCCAGATGCCATAATGTCACCAGCATCCACAAGTGCAAGAAATTGTCTGCTTGGTCCAACTGGAATGCATGTGGTTCATACTGTGAAGTTGGTGCAAAAACAAAAACAGGAAAGACAAAGATGTTGGACAAAGATCATAGCATCAGCAAATCCATTTAATAACCTGTCAAATTAAACCGAAAATCTGTTTCCACGTTTAGATTATGCAGCACAAAAGACTTAGTTGTCTTCCACACCTTTGCTCGTGGCTACAAGGTGCTCCTCAGGTTACAGCTTGAAAAGTCCATTGTAAAGAAAAGATATACTGAATAAACAGCCTACTACTGTAGTTTCATTCTATGGGCTAATTTTGCAAAATGACCAGTATATTTGTCTTAACATGCATCTGCACAATCTAATAAATGGTGTGCAAACATGGAAGCAGATGCAGTTGTATATAGCTCAAAACTGAACTGAAGTCTTTATAAAGTTGAGTCAGTTGTTCATACTGTGTTGCCCACGAGCTGTGGAACTCCAACATGGCTGCCAAAGGGTGTGTTACACCAC
Organism: Holacanthus passer; assembly: GCA_025331565.1. Classification (NCBI taxonomy): domain Eukaryota; kingdom Metazoa; phylum Chordata; class Actinopteri; family Pomacanthidae; genus Holacanthus; species Holacanthus passer. The sequence continues at coordinate 1,635,080 of JAFREQ010000048.1, read as the reverse complement.
CTGAAAGCCCTGTAAAACGCTGCCTCTTTGAAGTTGTCTTACTGCTCCAGGGTTCTGCTAACACGGCTTTTGTTCAGCCATGCATGGCTCAGAGTACCTGCCTGACAGCTGCTTGAACCAAATGACTGGTAGCACACACACCAGCACCAACATCAGCAACAGTCTTCTGAAAGGCTGCACGGTCTTCTCACACAGCCCATTGCATAAGATGAAATATCCCAAACACACACACTGTCTAACCTGAAGGAATGCAGTGCTGCATGTTAGACCATTTGGAACCCATGTGAAGCACATCCTGTCCAATTGGTTATTCTCACACTATCCTCTCACGAATGCTCATTATTGTGTGACTTGAATAACTGTTTAGTTTGTCCCTAATACGTTTTGCATGGATTTGTTTTCAAACTCATTTAATAAGTTAGAAAAATGTTTGTTTTGGAAACAAGGACAAGCAATATTAGGGGACATAACATTTTCATTTTTTTGGAATAGAAACTTGAGAATTTTTGAGGTAGTCAAAAATTCTCAAGCTTCTGGTTCTGTGTTTTAATTTTGGACTACATTTCGCATGATGATTTGCATGATCAGTGTTAACAAGCTTAGCGCTTTTCGGCCAAGAGTCCATAACACACACACACACACACACACACACACACACACACACACACACACTTGTATAATGCCACACATTCTTAATAGCAAGCTTGGTATACAATTATCTACAAAATTAAACCAAACTGCCCACTGAAATCAGCAGTATGTATGTATGGTATAATCATGCACAACAAGAAACACACACAACTCTATTGAAAACCAGGAACCACACAAGAAGTGGCACCAAGGAATTCACTGGAACAAACATGATACATTCTCCTGAATGCCACCATGAAACCACACAGCCTTTCCTGTACACTGTCTGGAGTGCAGCCTGGGGGTCGGCCTCCTGGTGTGCTATATTTGGGGGAACTTACAGGGTTCAGGTGAAATACCAGAAACAGCATGACACGCATAGACTGAAATTAGAGACAGGGTCAAAGCCCCCCCCCCCACCTCCCCATCCTTCACTCCTACCTTCCCAAACCTAAGACATATGGTTCTGTGTAAATCAGCTGATAAGTGAATTTGTGTTCCTTATGAGCTTCTATGAGAGAGAACATATTGGGCTTTTTTCCTGGTGGATCCTGTGCAAGCTGCTGTACTTTTACATAACCTCTGACAGCATTTCTTGAAAGCATCATATTGTGCGGGTAAAATGAAGTTGTATAAATCAGACTGGCAAAGTCAATTTTAATCACATCAATAAAAAACTACCCATAAAGTTATACATTAACAGGTACAGAATGATATTCATGTATACGTGTGTGAGCTTGATTGCAAACTTGTTAGCACCTTAAAGGGCTTTTGCAATCCGCTGGGTATATGTTTAGCCTTCTCTTAGCCCCACATCATGCATGAAACATAAACACAACACAAAATGCTGCAGTCTCCTCTCTCATTTCTCATTTCAACACACTCTTGGTGTGTTGGTTAAATGCCATGATTTGCTGCTATCTTTTTTTAAGGGTTTTATTTGACTTATATAGTGCATATAAAGGAAGCCATTATATGATTAACACACAAGCTGTCAAATGTAGCAGTGGTGGTTGCACCTATTTGCACCCTGAGTAACTGCCTCGGCCTAATGTGTTGGGAGTGCCTACAGTGCTGAATAGACTTCTGTCAATATGCCGACAGAATGAGTCACTGAACCTGCGGTGACCTTTTTCTCTTCAATATACAAAACACCTGCTCAGTAGAGAGGAATAAACATCAGTGGAAAATAGAACAGCTATGAATCCCTGTTTTATTTTCACTTCTTAACATGTGTTTAATGTTATTCACATGCATCCTCCCACACACACGCACACACACACCCTGAGTCCCTGAACATCTCTGAGCTGGCTCTGACTTAAACTATCAGGCATTTGGGGAAATGAAAGAAAGAGAAGGATAAATGGAAAACTTGTTTTACTCTGATGAATCATCTTGAGAAGTATAGACGATCTTCGTCAGTGCAATGGAGGCGTCACCTAGCAACCAGCTACAACAAACTACAACGAGCACAACGTCGACATTAACGCCAGCTAGCAAGCTAACCGGCTATAGTTATAATGTGTGTAAAAGGAAAACCAACCAGACCGAACAGTTTTCTTTGTTAGTGGAAAAAAATGGTGAAACAGACGATACAGATATTTGGTCGCATTAAACCCACTAAGAAAACTGCGGCGGTAAGTGAAGCGGTTATGCTGGATAGGTTGTTTATTTAAGATAGCATAGTATAATGCTATAATGCTAGCATAATGTTGGCGTTATATTAACGAGGCCTCTAAACACGAAACATGCATGTTTTCCCCGTTACGTTAATTAACTCAGTTTAACCCCATGTTGGCACAAGCAACAGGTTTGAAACACTAAAACTTTGTCAACCTTCTCACCGCAGACATTTTGGCTCGTCATAGCAGAGAAGCAGGTGTAACTAATAACCTTAATAAAGATGGCCCATTTCCGTCAAGTGTTCCAATAAATCATTCTAGTGATCATGACTTTACAATACAGTGCCAGGGCCCCGGAACTAACATACCTGAATGAAAGGCAATCATTACTAATTAATGTTTACAATTAGACGTAAACTATTCTTGCTATGACATGTCAAAATATCAACTTCAAAGGCCTAAAAAATCAGAGACACAGTAAAGTGACCATACTGTATATTTTAGATTTATCTCTTTTTTAAATGGTTTTTAGGGGGTTGATGCCAATTTCAACAGTTTTGAGTTGAAGATGCTAACAGCTAGTAGTTTGTGTTCATGTTCAGTATATATACGAATCACTAATAATGTAACTTGTGCACAAACTCGTTTTCACTGTTTCACCTGCAGATTTATGTCTGGCTGAATTGACTTTTTCAGACCATATTGGATATTATATTAGCATTCTGTCAGATGCAGCACAGTCAGTGAATATACTCTGCCAGAATCAGATTTTTAATTTAGGGCTGCTGTCAAACATTGGCAAGTTTAACCTGTAGTGATTGTTTTTTGCTTAGTTTTTATTTTTTTTCCATTTTTGTAATGAAGTACACACATACTGATGTTCACTTACTATCAAATAAGGGCCCTCTTTGTTGGATACACATAAAAAAAAAGTCCATTTCCATGAGAAATACCCCTGGCAGCACTTTCTTTTCTCTACAGCCCAGTTTAATGTCTGAACACAGCAGCTGATTGATGAACTAATGAAATTACTTTGAGGGTTTCTCTGGCACTTTAGCTTAAGCTGACAATATCCAGCAAAGTGAAATGAGCACAGCTTCATCCTTGGGGCTGTTTGAGGTTCTGTACATGTCCACATGAAGGCAACAGAACAGTGGTTGTCAGGAGGCAAAACTGCAGGCAGGGTGACAGTGAAAAACAATCCAATCATTTAGGTCTTATCTTTTATTCCTGAAACCCTGGGGACTTGTAATTGCTTCAGTGTCCATTGGAAACATATGCCAGAACATATGTCGAAGCTCAGAAACAGAGGGCAGGGGTGTTTAGATTGACCCAACCAGACTCACTTTAAATGTTCTCCACTGCTAAAGCTCAATCTATATTGGTTTAATGTTCTGCAGTTTTTCTCGTCTCCCCTGAGGCTTTGGTGAGCGGAGGTGAATTTGCAGAGCTTGCCTACACGCTACACTGATCCTGATTGCTTGTTCACTTCTGTTGCTTTCCACAGGATATATGTTTCATAAACTCCATCTCTTCATTTTGGGGCTTACAATATCCAAACCACAAGTGGCCGAAGTTATATTTTAGACCTAAGATGATATATTGTCTTTGTGTTTAAGTTGGGCTACAAGTATGCCACCACATACCATAACAGTATACAAATCATAGAACATATAGTAGACTACGTTTTTAAAACAGGAGATGGATGCCTACTGCATGTGGCTACTCTAAAATACTCCCCAAATATTCCCTTGTGGTAAATTAGGCCTGTACCTTGACCTGTGCTAATAAACCTATAGGCCTTGTTCCACTGTAGGACTGACTCTACTGTTGTCTCTGGCTCCCTCAGGTGTACTCTGTGGACAATGAGAAGCAGACAGGTGCTTCTCTTGAGTTTGTGGTGCCCAGGGACCTGGCTGATGGCTTTGTTAACAACAAAAGGGAGTGCTACAAGTTCAGGTAGAGTGTCAGGAAGTTGCATTTGTATCTCTCAAACTTAACATTTGCTTCATTTCCCAAATCCAACTAATGTGGCCTAATTAAATTCAACTGGTGGTGTGTTTGAAGTCCACCACTTGTCTAGTAAAAGCGACAGCAGTTTATAGAAATAGAAATAAGATCAATATGCAGTCTGCAAGTAGTGTCTTTATGGTATCCGTATAATTAGCTCCAGTCTTACAGTCGGTTAGTGCAGAACATTAAAACATTGATGACCTCTTATGTTATGCTAAAACTAGGAAAAGCAGTCTTGAAAAGAGTCTTGCAGATGACCACTTCAGCACTTTATTGGAACTATGCTTAAGCTAAAGCCTGCAAGAGTGGTGTAACCTTAGAATTTAGAATGAATAAAGATAACATAAAAAATAGAGGAAGGTGTGTTGCCCGCCAGAATTTATGCTGTCAAGGTTGCATAAGAACCTTTTCCCATGAATAAGTCATACACCAGGTCTGTCAATGCAGAGCCAGAACATCTGTTTAACCCTGGTGGTGAAAGCTGCAGCCTTATATACCCTCTGGGCATGGCCCATGCCACGCTTCCAAGCCCTAAATTCACAGTTAGGGAGTCAGACAGCAGTGGACACTGAGAGTCTTTGAAAACCACAGAGTCTTAAAATAGCCTGTGGAGGTTCCCTTGTGCCCTTATAGAAATAAAATTTCCACATTTAACAGTCTTCCTGGGCGGATTCCTCTCGCATCGCTCTCATCTTTCTGTGGGATGAAACATGATGGGTTGAGACTGTTTTAGAAAACAGAATGACTAAACTCCTCCTCATCCACTTGGGCAATTAAATAGACTGCTTTTGTGCTTATTCAGTACTGCTGTGGCTAACTGTGTTGAGCTTTGGATGTTTGAGATAAAGCAGCATCATGCATTTTACTGTCATGGTGATAAATTAAATAATAGATAGATGTTCTGATCTGTTCTGTTCTGCCAAATATGTCATGGTGGTGCTTTCTTTGTTCTTCTCACTTTTGTTCAGGTTCCAAAAGGTATTTGATCAAGCAGTCAAACAAGAAGAGATATTTGAAAACATTGCCAAACCAGTTGCGGACAGGTAAAATCTTACTGACACTCTATTTTTCAAAATACATTTATATGTAAATAAATGTTCTATTAATACCAGGTAATTTTGAATGTTTACAGAATTTTGTTAAAACCCTTTATCAACCCTTAAAAATACATATAAACACGTAGTTATCCCATTCATGAATCACAATTTTCATGACTAACCACCTGTGCCCCGCAATGCTCCTATCTCCATGTTGTGGTCAGGCCACACAGGCGTTTGCCAGCCTTGTTGACAGGAAGTCAGTAAGGCTCAGCTGTCTTTAAGATGGAAATGGAGGGTGTCTGTGATTTTTGGCGTGCTTTACATACTTAAACCACCAAAGTGGACTGAGCTGGCAGGCAAAATGGCATACTATGCCATCATGAGTGTGAGAACATTTTTAAGCCACAGCAGTTATACCATGTACTGCACTACTCTCTCATTTTGAGCTGTTGTTTAAATTGTCATTCTCTGGCCCTCCATCAAGTAATTTGTCATTGCTATTCAATTTAATGGAAATAGGGGTCTGTTTTAAATATAAAAGGTTTTTCTTTTTTTTTTTTTTTTACACATGTGTAATTTATGTATATTAGTTTATTTTAGATATTAATATGCCCAATATAGACTGATTTAATATGTTAAGTACAAGTACATAAGCATGTGGTCTCATTCATTATCGATATAATAGAAAAGACCGCAATCAATTTTAGCCAATATAACCACTTTTGAATTGATTGATATTTTAATGATGGTTGATGATTGAGTATGATGATTGAAGAAATCAGATTACCCTCTTAATGTTTTCACATGGCAACAGTGTGACTGTCTGGAGTTTACACTTACGTTTTTAAGGATCCACCTGCTTTAGAGAGCTAAGATGGTTGAAAAGATGCTGTTAAAATGAATAACTCCACTGGTTAAAAGTAGATAAATGGAAGCTGTGCAACTGGATATCTGCATTTCATAATTTCTATGTCATGTATCCCGCCAGATTTATATAAATGAATCTCATTTGAGTTTAATAAAAAAAAATCGTGGTTACTATAGATGCTACACAATCACACATTAAACACAATACAGCATCTTTTGCATTTACATTTCAGTATTCTGTCTCCCAATTAGGAGAATTGTGTTTCAATGCCGAAATTCACTCCATTTCAACAAAGGGAAACTCTTACAGTGCCTGTCAGAGTGTCAGGGTCAGAGTGCCTTCACCCCTTGCCTGGACTTAGTCAATTCAAAGTTAATCAGGACTGACTTCCAAAAGAGAAAACAGACAAGAGGAGAGGGAATTTACTTGGAATTTCCTGTGCTGTGATCAAATGTGGTGTTGTTGTTATGTGAACAAGGTTCTTCCTCTCCTCCTCCTTGCCAAACTCTGTCCTCCTGGCTCAATTTAGCCCTGCCATCTCCTCAACATTCCACCCGAGTCTTGTTAGTCACAATAGGGGCTATTTGTGGAATCCCACAACTGCTTTGCATTATCTTTGCTATTAGAAGACATATAAACAACATTGTGAGATGTCTGGATTGGCTGACTAAGCTCTTAGATGTGTTTGACCTGACTCACACAGGTTCACTGATTCGGTTATTAGTTGCCCCCCCCCGAGCCAATCTTCCCTTTTGTGTGGCAGATGATAAACATCAGGTTCAAGATTTCTGTCACAACCAGGCTATGTCTTGCCATATCAATTTGAACTTGCCGTCATTTAGGCTTTGATTTGACTATACTGTCTGCAGCCTAGAGGACACTAGTCATTCTGTCTAGCCATGACCAATCTGTCTGCAATCTGTCCCAATCACACATTTCTTAGTCCCCTGTCAGTTCCTTGCCCAATTGTGACATTCCACATTTTAACCTTTGAAATCCAGTCCCACTACAGTGGCTGAAAGACGAAGAGTGAATGGAGTTGCCTTTGAACACAATCACAGGAACAGGCTAAGACTTTTACCTTATATCCTTAAAAAGCACTTTAGCTAGGATTTACATAGACTAAGCTATGTAAATCCAGTTGGTATGCTGATAACTATGAGGCTTATGTTGATATTGACATGCTCCCAGTTAAAAAAAAGTACGTCTCGTCACAAAAACAGAATCCAATTTAGATTGACAGAATGTTTTTCCTAAAACCCCTGTAGTCAAGAAACAATTATTCTTTGGTTTAGTCAGGAGTCAATTTGAATCGCAGCAGTTTTGCTGCCACCGCACTAAAACTCAGTTTCATGCACGTAGGCGCCTATCTTCTCAACTAGCAACAACTGTCAAGTCAGGTTCAGCCAAAAGCTCTAACTCGTTTACTTACACACTAGTCTCCTTCTCTGCTGTGGTGTAACCGAAACCAGTCATTTCAACCCCAACACAGTAGTTTAAAAACAAACCAGTATTAACAGCTCCAGGACAGGAAGAGCCAATATGATGATGTTGGGCTGGCAAGACTAACCTTCTATCTGCATTGTAATCCCATTTCACAAGGCTGTGAAACCTGCACCCCAAGTTCAAAGACGAACAGTGGTCTGTTCAGTTTTATCCTTAACTCTCTTACCTCAAAAGATTGAGACATAATGCTTCTTATAAAAGTTGCCAATCTCCAGGAAAAGCTGAGGTGTAAACAGGAACAAGCATTGGGAAACGCCCAAGCCTCAGTGGCAGGGCCCAGGCCGCATCATTAGTACTGACATTAAACTAAACACTGAGCCTGTGTCTTTTCTTCCCACTGCCAATCACTGCCATGACTCACGCTAGATTAAATGGATGTCCAATGGCCATCCAAGTCCGACTAACCAACCACCATTCTCATGAGTGGACATAGTGTTTTATATAAACTGACATGCAGTTTTTTCCCTTGCCCTTCTTATGCAGGGTGTGGAATTGTACAGCACACAGGGAGGAAAACCCACACACTGCTCAAATACTGGGTTGGCACTTCCATTAGAATAAGTGAGAGGCTTAAGTTTATTTATAATTCATCTTGAAAAATATAGTGTTAAGATATCCTTTTCCTTACCATTGGCAAGTATAAGAGCACCGAGTTTATCCTCACCTTTGATCCAAGCTCGTGTGTCAGAGGCCTCTCTGTCATTTTACTATTTTGTCCTGGTTTATTTCCAAGACTGCAGAACAGAAGTTTTTTTTATACTAATTTATCCTACCTCATATAAGTATCATCATATTGAATGTTCATTTCATTCAAACAGAACTAGATACCATTGGTTTCCATGGCCCTGTGCACGTGCAGAAGGGCAGTTCAATGCCAAACCAAAATTCACCGGGTCCTTCCTAGTCGAGTGGGTTTGGGCCCTTTCCTCCATTCATACTCCGAGACATTCCTCCCTTACCGGCAGATGTCTGTCGCCATAGCAGTTCTCCACTCACTGCCATCTTTTCCTGAGGATTTAAAATGTCATATTCAATTCAGTCAAACTTTTGGTGTCTGCTTAGGGGTATACTTGACAGTCCCTTGCACTTTTGCAAATTAAGATAGTGATGTCATTGGAGGCTCAGACTGTGACCAAAAATATGGTTACTTTTACTGACAAACAAATGCATTCTGCATTTGGCAATTCATAACATGTTCATGTCAGTGAGGCTGTATTTTTAAAAGAAAATACCTTGACCTTCCGCTGATAACAATAAATTATTTGTAGACCCATTCTGTTGTTTGGTTGCACATATTTTGCCCTCTTTGGAACAAAGCAGTGATCATAAATTAAGAATTTTGTTTGGTCTCATCTGTTCTTATGTTCTCATGAACTTACAGTAACATCAAGCCTACTAACATTACACTAACAAGTGCTGTTCCCAAAACAGCTACTTTGTTTTGCACCTATGTTCAGTGGGCTACTATGTGAACAAATTAGATATGAAGGAATATTAGTAAATTTATTTAAATTGTGTATTAAATGTGCTTATCTGCATCTTATTAAAATATGAAAAATAAATAATATACAGTGTTTTACAATATGCTCTATTTTCTTGGTGTTTCTTAATTTGTCTGATTGTTAAATGTGTGTGTGTGTGTGTGTGCAGTGTATTGGCTGGCTATAATGGCACCATATTTGCCTATGGCCAGACGGGCAGTGGGAAGACCTTTACCATCACAGGAGGGGCCGAGCGCTACAGTGATCGTGGCATTATTCCCCGCACCCTTTCCTACCTGTTTGAGCACTTCAGCCAGGTCAGCACAGCAGGGTTATCTTATTTTTTCAGTTAACTTAAGCTTCACCGCTACATACAGGCCACACACTTTGATAAACACAAGATGATATCAAATATTATCCTAGTGGCTCTCCCTACAAACATCATTTCCTAAGAGTTCCATCTTTATGCACCCAGTCCAATTTTACATACTATGTTTTTGGCTCCACAGGACAGCAGTATGGTTTATACCACACACATCTCCTACCTGGAGATCTATAACGAGATGGGATATGACCTTCTGGATTCCCGACATGAAGCATCTCGACTGGAAGACCTACCGTCAGTGTTCTTTTTATTAATGTAACTTTGTTACACTGATGCTACAGCTATCCGATTACAATTGTAAATGTTAACAGTTAGAGTTATATAGTGTATATTTCACCTTGAAAGCAAGCACTTATAAGTGATAAGTACACTTATTTTAAATTGGAAAAGACCAATCATCCCCTGTTCCATTATTCTCTCAGACACTTGTGGGTTTAGCCTGGCCCAGAGTCAGTGTGTGGTGAAATATGGAGACTCTAGTATTTACCACCTCACTACAAACTGCCAACTGACATAATGAGACTGTGGGACAGCAATGGATGTGGTCAACCTGGTGGCAGACTCTGCCACTGAAGTGGAGAGCAGTGGAGAAATAGCTTTTCGTAGCTAGTTGCTGCTGCAGCTGGTCTGAGGGAAATTCTTTTTTTTTGTGTTCATCTTCCTCTTTTTCTCTCTCGCTCTTTGTTGTCCTCTGCTGTTTCCCTCTCTACCTTGCCCTGTCTTTGAGATTGCCTCTTTCCCTCACTCTTAATCCTGTTTCAGCCTGCTTCATTCTTTCTTTTTTCTGTCCATCTTTCTTTGTAATTATAAATTCCATCTGTCTTGAGGTTTGCCTGTGTATGATCTTATTTTTCTTGTTCTGCCTTTTTTGTCATAGTCAATACTTATTCATCTCAAAGTAGACTTTGGACTTCCAGGCGCGACATCGTCTTGGTACATTATTTGAGTTTCTTCTCTCCTTTCGCAGAGGATTCAGCTCAAGGTTTTGATACCCACAAATCACAGTCTTCTTGAAATAGACAGTGCCCGTTGTTAACCATGCTGTGGCCATACTTGCTGATTCAAGGAGAAGCTGTGGCACTGACAAATTCTCTCTTTAACTGCTGGTCTGCTTCAGTCTTTCACTGTCTATCCCTTCTTTTCTTTCTGACATTCTTGCCCTCATTTTTTGCTTGTTTTACTTTTTCTTGTGCATGATTTCCGTCATGCGTCCAGCATTCCATCCTCTGAATGCCCCAAAGTGTGTAAGATATTTTGTAAATTCATTCAACATCTATATCATTTTTTATGTTTGTGTAAAAATAGAGTAATCAAACTCTAGTTTGGGTTGGGGGGGTTGTTTGGAAAAATAACCCTGCCAGAGCACAGGCTTTTGATCACATTAAGATTAATACTGTTTTATCTCAATTACCTACACATGTTAGCATAATTATCAACATGTGTTCTCCAGTCCATTCCACTGTCTTTGGCATCTCCTCTCAGCAGCCATACTGTCACAACCCTGGTGGCGTGATGGAAATGATAGGTAGGATCGTAGGAATCATTTCAGCCCCACCTGTCAAAGCATACTGTGTTTCAGAGTGCTTGATGTGGGCAAAAACCATTCACCTGTTTGTTTTTAAAAGCAAGCCCTGTCTGTTATCAAATTATGAACCCCCGGATAGATAAAGCACATGTGTCAAACTGGGTCGCAGCCCACACTGACTCGCAGATGTGGTTTGTTTGGTTTTAGTGCTGAGCAAGGCCAAGGAGATGGGAGGGAAATGGATGACATAACTGGCATGATTCGTTTTTCATAAATGCTCCAACTCTGTCATTTTTATTTATAATTTCAAATTAATTTATTATGCTGGAATTTCCATTAGCAACATTCTTTCTTTTGCAGAAAAGTAACGATCATGGAGGATCCAGACCAGAACATCCATCTCAGGAACCTGTCACTGCAGCAGTCAGCAAATGAGGAGGAGGCTCTGAATCTGCTCTTCCTGGGTGACACCAATCGTATGATTGCAGAAGTAAGAAAGAGGGAATCACACGCTTCTGTAGGGATTCTGCACTAACAGAAATGTATGATATGACTTCCACATTTTAATTCGCAATGCATGCAGTGTTCTTAGTAGTGATTGGAGACAGTATGCACAAATACATGACCACTCCCAGAGTAAGTGCCATAAAGGGTATTTTTTATCCACAAATGCAATAAGCACTCTAAAGGCTACCTTAAGACCCTTCTAAAATATTATTTTGGTCCCCTGTGGTCCATTTTACCATGTTTTTTTCCCAGTAAAACCAAGCATTCTCTCTGTAATTTCTGTTTATGCTGTGGTGGTTCTTTTCTACACTCAGACACCCAGACTCCCCACGCTGATGAGACATGTGGTGGGTCAGCCTTTGCTTTGCAACCTGAGGTTTGGAGCAAAGGGCTGATCTCACCTTGTTTACTCGTGCTGCTAGTTTGTAAGTAAATAACAGACAGTAAAAGTGAACTAGATAATCAGGTTTCAATCAGAGACTTTCATTTTTAACGAGTATTTCAAAGTCAGTTTTTGATGTGGCTGGGATCCTTCCTTGAAACAAAACCAATGCAAAAGAAATCCAAGATGGAATTTCTCCAGAACTCAAAAATGGGTTTAGTAGCCAGTATCCTGTCACATAACGTTTGTAGAGTATGATAAAATGTACCAAGTAACACACATATTCCACTGAACACAGCCCATTGCCGAAACAATAATGCATTTGTTTTTCATCTGCCTTGAGGATACTCTCCCAGTGTCCTCTGCTTTTCTACCTGGGGGTATATTTCAGTGGAAACACATTCTTGGATGGTTCCATTAGTCTGTTGATCAGGCAATGGAGGCGTTGCACAGTTCAGCATGGAGCCTCCAGTACAGTACACCCACACAGAAACTATTGTGAACTTGTCTTTTCTGGAACTTCTTCACAAGAAGGTTTCTCTTGAGCCCCAAGCAAACAAAGCACTGTCAACACAGTCAATTTTTCGCTGCCAGAATCATCCCAGAAGTCTTTTCTCCACATAGACTTCCAATAAAGTTAACAGTAATGCTTTCTTTCTACTCTTGCTCCCAGCCATGTGGATTAAAGATGACACATTCACGCTACACTCAGCAGACAATGAGCTCACTCGCTTTGAGACTTGGCAATCCCCTCTGCGCTTTTATTGGACAGGAAATAAAATACACCTTCTCAACCCCTCACCCTTACTTCAACCTCATCCGGAAGCATTTCCTCCCATATGGTGTTTTTCTGCATCCCTGTTTCTCTTCTCTCCACATGTGGGGATACAGGGCCTGAACTTGTGGGGGTGAGTATGCGGCATAGCAGGTGGTCAACATTAAACCTCAATCTTAATCTTTTGAATCAGTTTTTGGGGGGTTGTAGCACCAGATTGTCCCTAAATGCTGACCCACTGCAGCACTGTGTGTGGTCAGCATGTGGTCAATTGAGAACGCAGGAGAATAAAGGAAGTGACTCCAATGAGGTTGCAATGTCCTGCTGTTTTTTCACAACTAAGACATACTTTTGTGGACATGAACACACTGTCTGTTTCCATTTAAATATACATACTTTGCTTGAGGCACGCTCTAGGACTCTGAAAGAAAGCTATACATATCATGGAGTTATTATGGTTCACGTATTGCACGCACATCTCAAATCTTACACAAACAATCTCTCAGCTGGTGTAAGTCTTGATAAATGTCATGGTAGAGACACAACAGCACCGAGAGATAAGAACAGTCACTTTTATTATATTAAGTATTTAAGTGCTTGACTATCATCTGATATTAACAGTCATATATGAGTGCTGTATCGATTTCCATTGTAGTACACACATCAACACTTGCTGTATTTGTCACACTTAGCTAAAACCAATGCAGGCTAATACAACAGCCCTGCAAAGAATCCTACCTTCATGAAGGTTGTAATGTTTAACAGAGGTGTTCAATTCAACTAATCATTTTGGTCAGTGTCATTTGTGGTGTTGTTGAACTGTTGAGCTGTGCATTATACTGACAGGTGTTTCTATTTTTTCACTATCATTGATATAAATGGGGTGAACAAAATAATAGAAACACCTGTTAGTATAGCACAATACTATTGAACAGCAATCTAAAATTATCATTAGGTGGAATCAACATCCCTTTGGTATTTGACAAATGTACAGTACGGGTCTCTTTTCAATGTTTGACCTGGTTGGTGTGGAAAATAGCTGTCAGTGGGGAGACTGTAAAACTGATTCTTCAACGTGGACACTCAATCCTTACATTTGACCCTGTATTCAGTCCTATTAGGTATGTGATCCCTTGTCAACATCTAAGGGCTACCTCATATTACTTTAAGGGATACCCTGAGGATCAAGCGTGGACATGTGCAGAGTGAAGGGAATTTGGACTGAGGAAAGAGATGACAGCAGTGGGTTAAGATAGTGAAAGATCTGTCATGAGCTGTCATGGCCTTAACAGGCAGGTGTTGGCACATTTACACCAACAGCAAGTCAGGGTCAGAGTACCGTTTTAGAATGAATGACCCGGGAATGTCTGTGATGATGTTTACAAGCAGAAAGTAAAAGTAAGGCATGTCCGTATTTTAGATCGATGACCATTCCACAGAAGGAAAAGAATCTCAGCCTTGATCAGAAGCTAATTCAAGTCAAGATCTACCATAATGTCAGGATACCTCCTCCATTCTAATTAAAGCACTAAAAGAAAATTCTTTCGTTGAGGACCCATGAGTAACCCATTCTCCTCTAGTTGATAAAACTTGTTTGTGCTGAGTGACTCATACTCTATTTCTGTCTCCTCCTGGTCTCAACCCAACTTCTGCAGTTCTAGTGACCATCTGAAAAATCAACCTCAGCTTTTGTAAAGCCACCACCATGTGTTTACTGCTCATCGGTTACACATGGTGTGGCTTTGATCCCCAAACCAGCGGAGCTAGAAAAAATAAGTATCAAAGGAAACATGTTTTTTGTTGTTTGAATATGGAAATACTGCAGATGGAGAATAAAATTTATTTTTTCTTTATTTTGTGTCCACCATGTGTACTGATTTTAGAGGACTCAAAATACTCACAGAACTAGGAACATTACAGCATTTTCAGTGTTCTCCCACCATTTTACTCTCTTTCTTCTCTCTCCTCCAGACTCCAATGAACCAGGCATCCACACGTTCCCACTGCATTTTCACAGTGCACTTATGCAGGCGTGAGCCAGGCTCAGCCACCCTGCGACGATCCAAGCTCCACCTGGTGGACCTGGCTGGATCGGATAGAGTCAGTAAGACTGGCCTGAATGGACAGCTGCTCACTGAGGCCAAGTACATCAACCTCTCCCTCCACTATCTGGAGCAGGTAGCCACGTCTGCCACATAATTTTAATTAAAATAGTATCTTGTACAAACAATAAATAACATTTAAAATATATGTTAGAAATTACATTTTTTGAAAGAGGATATATTTTATTTGATTGTTGTTTTTTTGGTTCATTTGCCATGTGGCACCGCAAGTTTAATTTCCACCTTGAGAAAAAAATAACTAATTTCATGTTCATTCATTAAATCATGATTCATTTTATGCCAGACATTTGACTTTTATTAATGGCCATATTGCAGCTACTGCATGAACAGTAATGACCCTCACTGTTGAAAAGACCAATTGCATTTTCTTTCAGACATTACAACCAGGCATTTCATTTGCTTCATCTGACTCTGTCTTCATTTACATATCAGCCCTTTTCACTGCTCTCTTCTTCAGGTGATCATAGCTTTGTCAGAGAAAAACCGCACTCATATCCCCTACAGGAATGCCATGTTGACTTCTGTGCTGAGGGACAGCCTTGGAGGCAACTGCATGACTACAATGATTGCCACCATGGCGGTTGACAAGAGGAACCTTGATGTAAGGATGGTCTGCCTAAGGACATGTTCAGACAAAACATTCTTTTAGATTAGCAAAAAAGTGAGCAGAAACAAGGTTTTGGAATTGAAATAATCTTATAAGCCTTTTGGCCTTTTTCGCTAGCTCTTGCTTGCACTGTCAGCAGTGAATATACATGATCTCTCCTGAAACTTCATCTGAATTCTCTGGATATTTCAACCAATCAAAAACAATATTTTAATAGATTTTAAGGCATAAAATTCTTAAAGGGTGTCACGCAGTATATTCCTCTTAATAGAGCAGGACTAGGAGTAAAAGTCTTCCCTCAGGCAGTGACAGAAACATTCATTTCTTAAAAACTGTTTTCCTCAGGAGTCCATCTCTACGTGCCGCTTTGCTCAGCGCGTGGCTCTCATCAAGAACGAGGCAATATTGAATGAAGAATTGGATCCTGCCCTGGTGAGACAGCCAGGCACTTGCAGCACTTCACCAGTCACTACAAATCCCATAGCTTTGCCACACAATCACACCACAGAAGCATGACTTAATGTGTTGGTCGTTATGGCCAGAGCTTCCTCATAGCTTCCAGACCAGAAATTGATCAGGGAATGAGTTGTAGTGAGAATCCTGTTTCTAAATGTAACTAACTGTAACCCACCATGTGCTTAAGTGTCCTCTTTAGATTTCCAGTACCAAATTAGTTTTTCCAGTGTCAGACACTCATTCTGAAAGAAGCAGTTTTCCACCTTCGACACGTGGACGCCTGTCCGTCTTGGGTTATTTAGACTGCTCACAGGTCCTGTTTGCATTCTCTCTCTGTCTTGTTTATATGCCTCCAACTCTGTTATGGCATATTTTATCCTAATACCTTACAGCCTCTTGAGAAAGCATCCAGCTGTAGACTGGTGTGTATATATGTCTTCACACACATTCATGCAAGCAAGAACACATTGCACGCATACAGCCACAGAGCAATTCCTGCCCAGATGTTGTAGATCTGCGGACATAGTGCAACATTTTTAAAATGAGAGTGGACAGTCTGTTTACTTTCATTATATTTAGTATCCATATACTATGAATACATTCTTATAATAGTAAGTTAGAGAAGAGGCCATAGTAGGAGATGTAGAGCATAGAGAAAGTTTTGGCCAGAATAAGTCCTTGGATTGTTGCAACATACAGTATGTGGTTACAGAGGCCACTCAACAATTCTTTACATAGACCATACATATTTCTGCATTTTGTTGCATATTATCATACATTATATAATGAATAATAGGAAATCACATGAGAGATTGCCAGAGCAGTTTAGCCAGGTTAGCCATTGACAATGGTTTCCCTCCTTTACTTTCTCCTTTTACAATAGTCATCACACCTTCCCTGATTGTAGTATGCCAGGAAGCAGTCCTGGTAGTTGTTGTAAAGGCCCCTCGGGGGATATACAGTAGTAAGTCATCACAGCTATATCCGCTTCCTCCCCTCCCACCATGACCTGCCTCAGGATCAACTGCTACTGTATTACTGCTGCTGAGACTTGGCTGGCCACTTGCAAACCCTACAGAGGTATTTTTAAGAGAGTCTGCGGCCGGCCCAGTAATTGTGACAGTGTCTGGCTGCTCCCAATTGGGTCCGGCACAGTTACAGCTCCAGGCAAACCCAAACTCCGTGGGCAAACTTTTTGTCTCTGTTTATGACTTTTTTAGTGTGTTTCTCATTTTGTTCATTGCTCCCGCCTCTCTGTCTCTCTCTCTATCTCTCTTCCTGGTTTACTGAGAAAAAAAATTAAGCCAGCATTGCAGTTTTCAGATTAGAATGATGTCATTTATTGTGGTTTGGGGTGACACTCAGACTCCCATTCTTGGTGTGCCCTGTCTGAAGGCGCACCGTCTATAGGGCATGCCGGCTGTGGTAATTGATTTGAAACCTGGAGTTTGACTTTCACAATCTTGCAGTCAGTGTTTGGTACATCGTTCAGACCACACAGTGCCTTAATGGTCCTATACTGTAGCCTACAGGCTACAAAATGCACTTCTTCAAAGCCTGCACAGCAAGAAACCAGCCAGACCAGACAAAACATTTAACAAGTCTTTCATGGACAGGGAAAGAATGAGGTGTTGAAAGTGACCTGTGATCATAATGAAGTCAGCCACATTGACCATACCATATAAGGTTGGCTCTCTTGGTTCCTCTAAGAGCTCTAGGGTCAGTCTTAATCCTCCTTTTATACCAGGCTGATCCTGGTCTGCAGTCAGAGGAAATTGCCAACAGTTATTGGATCAGTGGACCATCTAGCTTCTTCTCTGTAAATCTTAAAGGGTCTAAAAAGTGTATCTTCATTTGTTTTTATGCAGCTAAGCAGAAGGTGATAGGAGGCTGGGTGACCCTCCAAACCTGGAATCTCCTTTCACTTAAAGATACACACATCTAGTTTGAGAATACAGCTCTGATTAGTGCATACCTGTGAGTCAAACAGAAGCCTGCTTATAGCCTACCAGTGAGACATGTTTGGAAAGCGGGTGTGAAAATTCCTGCGGGTGGTGGCTCTCCCTGGGTCCCTTATATGTCTCATCTAAGTGGCTGGCATTTGTTAGGGTAGAACTTAGTTTGTAAGTTTAGTGGTGTGGTGCGGCACAGTGCTCCTTGCCTTAAAAATTCCATGCATGGAACACAGCCCATGTGTTATCATTTTGCTGTGGGGGATAAAAGACTTTGCCCACATTTAGGTGTAGTGGGAAACTATGACTCCTCTTCCTTCATTAAAAGAGGCCCCATAATAGCAGCATGTTTGTGAGTGGCAGACTACATAATACATATGCATTTGAGGTGTAACCTGTGGTTATACTGCAGTGCTTACAGTTTACTGTGGGTGGTTTTCTGAACAAGATGGATAGGATGTATACAAGGATGTATAATTTAGAGTTAGGACTGTTTGTACAAGTCTATGTAATGTTTCAAATTTTATTGTACAACACGTTTGTCAGCACATAGAAAGTAACACATACATGCAGTACATTTAGTGTTGCTTTTTCCATCATCATAGCAGTCTGCATTTTGCATTGTTGCACTGACATGGGTTTCCATAGGATATGCTGGCATCATCAGTCACATGAGTCAGTTTTCGTTCAGAGTGGAAGCCCGTCGTTGTGCTGTGGTACCAGTGTGGGCTCGGTGCTCTGAAATAGACTGCATGATTCCGCTGACCAACAACTGGCGGTCAGCGTTTCAGGATGCAGCTGGGAGAATTACATCAGACATGGGTTCCAAAAAAGAGATACAGGGAGTGGCTCTGGTGAGGGATGGTCAGCGATGATGTTCAAGGCTAAAAAAATATGATATGGGGTGGATTGGGGATGAAATTTTCTTTTAGCTAGGTGGCACCTACTCCAAACCACACTGCAGGTCTGTTTCTTCTCAAGAGCATCTTGAGTTGACGATGTCTGACTGTATGACTGGTTTTGACTTTCCACTTTGAAGATGTGTTTGCCAGAAGTAGCAGTTCTTTGCTTTGATGACTCACACTGACCTTTGACCTTGATTTGGTTTTCACTGAACTTTGGGTAACTGGCAACTTTGTGTCAGGAGTGTCACTATGTGACTCTGGCACACAGTCGCCACTTTCTGTTGTATTTGTTCTTTGTCACTGAGACAGTTCCAGCCATTCAGTCTGCTTTAGTATTTTGCGGTGTGGTCAGATTCAGTGGTGATTGTTAAGTGGGATTTATACTGAAGAAAAAAGTGGGTCATGTGAGAAAAAGAACAATTGCCACTTCTTTTTTAGGTGGTTTTGTGTGTTGTTTTGTGGTGTGATTTGTGCAGAATTTTTATTGCAACTGGTCTGGCTTCTTTTCAGTAACTACACCATCCATTGATTTTGGTGTTGGCCTATTTTCCCTACCATTAACATGTAATTACATGTCTCTGTTTAGATGTAATGTAGGAAGGCTCATGCTCTTCTTGGATTGATTTCCCCTTTTCAAGGGATTTGGCAAATGAATAAATGCCTTGTTAGCATCTCATACAACATAGCTGCAGAGATTTTAAGCTGTAGGTTTGATTAGCTTCATCAGTCCTTCTGGGTTGTCTGTTTTGTATGTGGCCCCTTTTATATTTAATCATAGCACCTTAAGTTCAAGTTGTGGCACGCTACAAGTAACTGATCAGCATCAAAATAAGGGCTCATGTCAAGTGAGCTCACCTCTAACCTCTTGCTCTTGCTCCTCTTGCTGTGGACTGGGGGATTTAAGATTTAATCCCACTTAACAGATCTGTTGCATGAAGAACAAAGAATTAGATATGAAAGCACTGTTAGTGAGTCCAAATTATACATATCTCATTGTCAATGAAGCGTTAAAACATACAGGAAAAACAAATAAAAAACAAATTTAAAATTTTTATTCCATCAGAATACCTATTATTGTGAGAATCAATTCTTCATGGTTACTCCTACGTACATGTAATGCCAATTCATCTATAATCTAAACTCACTAATCCTTTAGGTGTTAGGTAGCTAGATGCCTGCTAATACATACCTAGACTGACACAAGGCCGCTTAGACTGACCTCTCTAGACATGGGCCCTTTCAGCAAAGGAAAAAGAAAGGACCACAGGCTTATTCCAAAGATTAAAGGGTATATGTCAACGAGGCCAGGACCTGAACACATTTGTTTGGTGGATTCTCCTTTCATGCCTTAAATAGTGGCTGTGTTGGGCCTCCCTGTGCTCTGCAATTAGAGAATGCAATACCTGGTGTACACAGATTTGGAAACATATTGCTGTCAGTATTAATCAGTAGGCTAATGCTTGAGGCTGTTTATAAAAACAACATTATGTCGCATGCGTCACACACGTTGATCATGAGTTTTGACATTAATAGATATGCCTGCTGTTACTGTTTTGTTTTTTGCAATGATTGCTATCTAAGTACTTATTTAAGAAGCTATGTCTGGATTGGTGAGATGTTTAGCTTTTTTATATATACAGTAACCAGACCCAGACAGCGGTTACAAACGGCAACCAGCCCGTTGGCTCAGTGTACAAGACCATAACCAAACACATGCAGACAGGCAGAAGCAGAAGGTTTTATGTGTTGCCACCATAGCTGTTTAATGCTAATTTACGTTTTGCTTCCTGAATTTTCTCGCTGGAGCATCCAGTTATCTGGAATCACTTAAGTTTGTCCTCAAAATGCATCGGTAAGATAATTCGCAAGATCATTTTCAGAAGGATTGTCTCATCAGTTGGCAACAACCAAATAGCCTCTGTCTACATGTGCTTGGGCATAAGCGTGTTTTTTTATTGTATGTTTGTGCAAATACAGTAGACCTCTAACCTTGTTTTTTGTGTGTGTATTTTAGCTAATAGCACGTTTGAAGCGGGAGATCCAGTCTCTGAAGGAAGAGCTGGCCATGGTGACAGGAGAACAGAGAGATGACCAGCTCACTGTGGAGGAGATCCAAAAGTATGTCACCTCCTCGTCCCTTCAATCCAGTCAGTCTCTCTTGATATTTTGCCCTGTGATGATATCTCAAGATTTACAGATAATAGATCAGGGGACAAACTCACTCAGTATCCCACTTAAATCAGAATGTTGGAGGGGCAATATGTGTGTGTATGTGTGTATAATGATGTGACCTCAGGCAGCCAGTCATCTCAGGACAGTGCAGACTTGTTTAGTGCTGTGTTGGCCCCGTTAGACTTCTAGGATGTTTACAGTGCACCTCAGACCTAGGGAAGAGAGCAGACAGTCTTTTTCTGGACTCTAATTTGTATTTGTAATGCTAAACACTCTGAGTTTCTTGAGCAAATATGTTTCGTGATTTATAAGTATTTGGAGTTTGCCTAAAGTGCCTACATAACTTATCCTGTTGGATATGCACCGATGCTTAGTTGAGGCCTCATTCATTGAGGCTTGACCAGATCTAATGGAGTTTCCCAGGACTGTTTTTCTGCCAGGACTGCTTTATTTCTGTTCTCATACTTAAATGGCAGAGGGACCCAGTCAGTCAGGGCTCGAGTTCAGGACAGAGGTTCCATCGAGGCGTTGGCACATCGCCCGTCCAGTGCTGATGTATTTACTGTGCCTTGGCCCCTCAGCCCGCCTTTTTATTATTTCCTCTCTTCCTGGGTGATTATCCTCTATTTCCCTCTGTTTGTGGTCAAACTCACACAGAGAACCTTTAATGATCTCTGTTGTGACCACATTCACTGGACACGCTGACTTTTTTCTTGTCGTTTCTTCTCCAGTTTATGTCCTGACTCATCCTCAGTGCTGAACGACTGCCCATATCCTGGTTTATTTGTTGTCACATTTCCAAGTACACATATATCCTCAGGCACACAGATTTTCACCTTTCCAGGAGACAATTCTGTTGCGTTAAGGGCTTTGTAAGATTCAGCATCAATCCATTCCCATGCAAGTTTAAAGTGGCAATCAACAAGTTATTTTGCTTGAACTTATCATTATGAAGTAAATGTTGATTGCACATTATATTGGCAATAGAAAAATTACACCATCTGCATTTAGATTTAGTTCCCCTACAAGCCTCGCTGTCACTATGCTGTCTGCCACCAGCTACGATCTCCCAGGAAAATGAAGGCTCCATTTATAACACAAAGGTAGTGCAACCATAGTTAGTAGATCATTCCAGTCAGACTGACTCAATCAATCTACTTGTTCAAATGAAAATCAATGGACAGAAAATATGTTATCATTGTCTCCGTTGTGCAGTTTCTTTCATTTTTGTAAAAACATACCATAACATAAAATGATACCAACCCAGTTTGCCTTTTCAACACATTTCCAAAATGGTGTTGAAACCAATGTGAAACAAGTGTTGAAATTTGGAAACAAATGCAGTGTGTCCTGTGTTGTTGGTAGTTGCTAAGCTCTGTGGAAAATGGAAACCATTCCAATTGTCTTTGCGACAGCTGCACCAATCATAATACCACTAGGGGGGGAAAAGTTGAAAAGTTGTCTGTTTCCACTTTGAATTTGTTTTCGAAACACAATATTAGTTCGCTAAATTTGCTACGTAACATATCATCTCACACCTTGGAAAAACTATTTGGAAAATATCAAATTCTGGCATTTGAAAGATGATGTGTTTTCTTTTACAAAATATTGTACATGGCATTGAAAGGCTTTCCCCACTATCAAACTTTATATCACAAAACCGCTGATGTCTCACAGGGCCCTGAAACAAGACCGCTACATTTGTTTTAAGCCCTTTGTCATGTAAACCTGTTTCTGCACTGAACACGTTACAGCGGAAAAATAAAAACCGCACATTGTCGTGCCCACATTAGATCCGTCTGGATGGTTGCCTCCTGGTCTTTTCCAGTGGCCGATTCCAGAGCTTGAAGAACCAATGTTTGGACTAACATCCAGTGATAGTTTATCAACAGGCTGGCCCAGTGGAGCTGGAACACGCGTTTAAGTAAATAGTTTTCTTTGACCGGACCCACATTTTAAACATTAGAAGCACTCCTCAAATATAGATCTTAACTGTTTGAGTGCCTGTCGAGCCTGTGCGATGAAGTGTGATGGAGAAGGATTGTAACAAAGAATGTGGCACTGGTTTAAGCTTTGGTAAGTTATTAGAAAGTCTGTGTGTTCGTGTCCGTGTGTTTAGGTTGGAAGAGTTAGTCAAGGCCTTTCTCGATGACCCTGATCCAGACGTGACATTGTCATTGGGACCAGACATGAGAAAAATCCAGCACTGCTTCTACCTGCTGAAGGTGATGTATATTCAGTATCAGTCTCTCTGTGTACACTATCCACATGCATGTCTCCTTGTATAACCTTCTATCTCTGTCTATCCTCTCTGACGTTCCATCGTTTCCTATGGTTTGTTTTTCCCCGTCCTTGCCATGACAAGATCCATGTGCCATCACCATGCTAGTGTGACAGCAGATGATATTTTCAGTTCAGTTTGCGCTACTACCTCACTGAAATTATAGTTTTAAATCTGTTAGTGAGTGCTTCAGTTTTATCTTCACTCTAACAGTGAACGACCAGAAGATAAGCTAAAAGATCTGTTAAATGATGTGTAAGAACTGATCTCTACATATTTCCATTCATCCATCAGCTCAGCAGTGACCAGCTGACCAATCACTTCCTCTAAATAGCTCCCTCTACATTTTTTAATTAACAAAAATGTCCTTTCCTATTTTGATCAGGATCAAATCACTGTCTCATAAAATTGCACAGGTAGAATTCTATCACCCTATTTTCACAAAAAAAGCAGATGAGTAATGTTATCTTATCCTCAGGCCTAATAATAACCAAACTGGATATTGTATGCTTAATTCTGGTGGCCATGACTAGAAAGTGAAACTTTTTGAAGATCCAGTGATGTCCAACTTTACCCAGTGCTGTTGATTTTCCCACAGCCTGACTTTAGTCTAGACGTTTGGTGTTTTGCAGTTATTTGCCAGTCTAATTAGAGGCGAGGTGTAATGTTACATGCAATTGTTAATGCATGTGTACAAACTGGATCTTTTGAAGAATTTGCACAACAGTTGAAAAACGTTGCCAAGACATACCTACACACAACACAGTGGTCTGAGCTCTCTTTTTATGTCCTAAACAATTTAACAATTTAATTTAAATGAAGACAAATTAATCAATTGTGAAAGGGCTCAGTGGTTGCTGAAAGTAAGCTAAGTAAGTAGTAGTCTGTTATGAATGGGCAAATAAACATACAGTATTTTCATGAACCCATCATTATAAAACACATAGGAGTTAGAGTCTAACCGTTAGACATAATAGTAAACACTGTATGTGTTACATTAATGTCATTAAAGAATTTCTCTCTATGTATTATTTGGGAATACTCTGAAGAAACCACCTGGAATGGGTGGTTCAATCATATTTGTGTTTCCTGTGTATTTTGTGTTAAAGTGGAGTCTGGACATCATTTTGGTTTTGGCTCTATGCTCAGTCCACTGACAATTTGTCATGCACACAGCTGTGGAAAAAGTTTGTAATTGAATGTAGTTGTTGTAGTTTTCCCAATGTTGGTAGAAAACACAAATTCATAAAGTTTTTGTTTTGGAGAATGTCAGATCTGTTATAAATTTTATCCAACTTTTCTCAAACAGCAGCCGATGGCCCACTGCTGCTAGATGAGCATAGAGAAAACACCACGGTGCTCACACTGTTCCTGCGTTCTGGTTTAGTTGGAGTTGGAGCAGCCACCAGAGGCAGTTCCAAATCTCATTTGAATGTCTGTTTATCTCTTCTTCAGTTTGTTATGATCCGCACACTCTATCTCCTGTTCAGTTTACATTCCTCTAAGCATCACCCCAGTCACACTCCAGTGATTCTGTAGGAATTTGGATCTGGTTTGAATTTGATTTCTTTCTTCTTTTTTTCTCAGTGCTGGCCAGCTCCTTCATGCTCAACTCTCTGCTTGTCCTTGATTTAGGCTGATGTTCAAACACCACAGTGCATATCTGCAGTTTTATCTTTTCAGCACTCTTAGCTCAAACATCCAGTACAACCTCAATGATTTAGCACTCTATGTATGTTGTCATACTGCAAGGGGAGGCATGAAATTTGAAATTTGTTGTACAAAACTGGGCAACCACAGCACAAAGTCCACTATCTTCTTGCTTCCATACTGTATGTGTCCCTGTAACTGTCTGGGACCAGTCTCACCCCTCCTCTGTACCTTTCTTTCATACTATATCATGTCCATGTGAAACAACTCCAATGCTTTAACATGTTTCCCACCTGTCTGTAAACCTGGAGTATCACTGAAATTTTAGAGTTATATTGCAGACAGGGAAACGAGTGCAATTGAATTAATGTTTAGGGAATATCACAGAATTTAGAAGAGCACCACTTTCCAGGATAATCCCACAATCTATTTTCCTGCTTGTTTACATTCATGGCATTAGAGGCTTGTTTATACTGAAAGTGTTTTTCTCAATGGCAAACCCAACTGTAGTAGTTTGTGTAGGACTTAGTTGTATATGTATACACTACTCACAAAAAGTTAGGGATATTTGGCTTTTGGGTGAAATTTCAGGATGAACCTAAAATGCATTATAACCTTTACATGAGAACTTAATGTGACCTTCTGTAAACTTTTGAATGCACATGTCCAACTTTTCAATGTTTCAGCATTTTTTGCACAAGTTGCTGTTCTCTAACAAGGAGCTTAATGGCAAAATTCACAACAGGTATTTGATCCATGAATTGACCAATAAATTTCCTGGTTCAATTAGAATTGGTATTTAAACAGTCCTCCTCATCATGCTGTTCACATTTTGACATCATGAGACCAAGACTACACCTAACAATTGATCAACAGCACCTCGTCATTGCGAGGCTTCAAACAGGATGTTCTCAGACAGAAGTGGCCACTGAGCTTAGAGTGTCACAGAGTGTCATCAGCAGCAGACAATAAGTTGACTTGTGAACAGCATGAGACGTCGTTGTCAAGCTGTAATTGATGCTCAAGGGCACATGACAAGTTATGGAGACATTGACATTTTTTGTTGTGGTATATCCACCACTGTTGTTGGCTTTAGTTTCAATAAATTGTTTGAGATGAGGAAATCACCAGTGCATGCCTCTACTTAAATGCCCTACTTTCATGATATAGTATCACTGTGTGTGAACATTTTTACATTTTCCATAAATTTCACCTGAAAGCCAAATATCCCTAACTTTTTGTGAGTAGTGTATATCTCATGGAGAAACCATGGAATTTTGACATTACTTTCAAGATGACTTTCAATATAATTGGAAATTGCATTTTTTTTTATGTATCTATATCAAAAAAGAAGCCAATCTCTTTTTCCACTTACATTAATATTCCACAACCTTTCTTGTATGGTTTTTGTGCAGGTCATGATCATGGACAAGCAAGGACAAAAAGCAAACGGGTGCAGGGACGGGCAACAGTCACCAGCAGCAACCATGAGTGAAGAAGTAATTCAAGACAGCCAGCACAGTGCAGCAGAGGTGACCAAATTAAAGAAGATGCTGACACAACGTGATAATGAGATCAGTATCCTTTACTTTTCTTAATACTTTTCCTAAATCAAATTTGTTTGTTTTTTATGGTTTATGGATTCATAACTTGTGTAACAAAAGAATAAGTCTGTTATTTATCATCAGGTTTAGAAGGAGAGATTTCAGCCCCAGAAATGGCATTCCTTTGGTTAAAGAAAATGAACATTTTACTCTTCCCCTAAACAAGTCTATAGGATACATATCATTTTTACACCGAAAGTCAAAGATAATGCTAGAGTCCTCCACTGTTATGTTAGATGCATTATACAGTCAAGTTTAAATGTACAGCAGTGAAACATAAACATAGGTAGGATTTAGTGCCATACTGTCGTTACATTTCTGGTAAGGTGATGGTTCAAACATCCCCAATATTGATTCAAATCTCTCGCTGCTGTAATGCATAACCCAGTGTAATGCTTGTGGCACAGTGGTGCAAGGTGTACATTTCCTGTCCACTATTAGAGAGATCTTTGGTTTGACTGCCTGTAGCAATACCTTGGGCTTGTTTGTGTAAATCTAAAATGGCGAGGATTCTTGCTTGGTTTGCACCTGCATGTTATAGACTGAAAGTGAAGGTGATAACGTGAAAGTGAAGAGGTAAAAGTTAAAAGTGGCAGCTGACAACACCATGTATCAAAATTGATAGAAAATGGGGAAGAATTTGAAAAGATAAATTGAGGTGGGAAGGTTTCAAGTCAACTTTATATTTGTGTCTGCATCCATTCTCACAGTTTATCACACTTACTGTTGATAGTTAAATCTTCATTAGCAGAAAGGCATTTATCCTAAAGTAAATCTGCCTGTGTTATTGCATGGTTGGATTACAGCGCTTCTACAAATACATAAATTCTGAAATGTAAGTAGTCTTGCCTTCATCACCAGTGCCCCAAAATACACATGAAATGTTGTTTTAATGTGCATGTGTAGATAGATCTTGATCTAATGACTGCAGTTCATCATAATTACTATTAATCATAATTATGGTATTTGCGTTTGAATATGATATTTCTAATGGCTTTATGGGATTATTCTTCCCTCAGCCCTGCCCTCGCTGCGGCTTGTCGTTAGATCGCAGCACATTAGTCGGAAAATTGAGATGTCTGCTTGATTATTTTGCCACAAAAAACTCAGCTCTCCAAAATAAATAGAATATTATCATTCATATATTTCACTGTAGTATTTCTTGGACCAAGTACGTGTAATGTGAAATCCTCTGCTCATTGTAGATTTTCCTTCTTAGAATGTCATGCCCTGGTTTTCACATAGTGTAAAAAATGTAATTACCAAAATTGGTACTGTGCGTGTTTAATGGCACGTATCCTGACCAGTAATGCACACGCAACTGACAATATTGCCTTTATGTTCTTTCATTGTGAAGTTTTGTATATAAAGTTTCAGTAGCCTAAACTGTCAATCCCTCATTCGGGGTGGTCTGTCTGCAGCATGTAACACTATAGTTTGGGTTGACCAGCCCTGAAGGGGTGACGTCATTTCCAGCAAGAGCCCTAATAACTATCTATACTCAGACCATTTCTACAACTTAAGCTTGTATCCGCTAGCTAATCACCGTGCTTTCCATGTCTGTATAAGTGTCCTACCCCCTGCTCTGCTAAAACCATTACTGGGAGCCACTGGTTCCTGTGCTACAGGCTTACTGTTCCCAGACTGACGCTGAGTCCTCAACAGGGTTAATTAGGAGAGAGGTCCCTGTAAAACAAAAGGGTGTATCCCTACCCACTGCCCTTGTGTGTTCCCATGCATGGTTGACTCCGCAGGGGGGCGGGGCACCTGGTAATGCTTAGCTGACTCTGTTAGATTGATGTCACATCCACCACTGACATGATGATAGAGCAACAAGGAGAACTTACAAACACTGCTGACTTCAAAGACTAACATTGCACATGCATATGTAATGCCACGTAAAAATGCCAAGTAGCTCTTCGAATTTCTCAAATTGTGTCTCTGTAGCAAAATGAAGTGTGCCTTCAAACTGTGGATCTAATGTTTTTGTGTAAAGGTGTGCTAGCAATCTAGCTGCAATGGAATGCATCCCACACACTCTAAAAAAGACCCCATACATTCATTCTATCCATACTACATTTGCCCAAATAAAATTCTGTTCTTTGGTACAGATACTAGAGATCACTTTTAGTACATCCCTCTTTTCGATCATACCATACTTCCTGAGATTGAACCTTGTCTTCCAGGTAGGTTATTGTATGCACTTACCTTTGGGTACCTTAGAAAACAAGCACCTGTACATAGCATCTTAGTGTATACTTTTAGTTCAGTCTAATTCATTGTATTATACTGTATATAGTAGTTTACAGTATACAAGATTTAAGAATTCACTTTGTAATAGTATTTAAATTCATATTTACCACAGAAATATTTTTAGTATCTTACTGGACATTCATGTCTTATACTTTAAACTTGAGAGATAAAGAGGCTTGACAGTAGTAAACTGTCCATTTAGTTAACTTAACAACTGAAGTGGAACATAGATAAATATTGTGTAATGGCAGTGATCCAGGGACATAAAGCTATAGTAGTTTCAGATAGAAAACATGAATGGTAGTATTCACAAATAGCGGATTATTTCATTTTATTTTCTTTTGGCTCACATGTGCTGTCGAATGTATCCAAGACAGATTGGCTAATACTAAGCCATAACTGCAATAGTGATGAGGCACAGGAGTTATCTCACTGTGTGTTTACTACATTGGCAAGGGCTTCCTGGATTCCCTTAACAACTCTGGCCATTGTTCAACATGATTTCTTACATCAAGACATTAGCGCTCAAAATTCCACTCAATCAAAGTAATACCATAAACTTTATTGCTCAAAGACTACAGCCTCGTCCACTGAAAGAAATCTCTGGGTCTCATAGTTTTAGTAGTTTGTGTACTGGGCTAGAGATGTTTATGTTTATTTTTAGCCACACTAGTAGCATGGCTGTAAGGATGACAATTTTGGTTAGCCAGTGAACTGTGCAGACCTCTACCAGATGGATTGGCCCCAAATTTCCCACAGACATTTGTTCTACCCAGACAATACATCCAGATGACTTTGGTGATTCCCACTTTTCATTTAATGCCTCCAGCAGGTTGACATTTTCTGCTTTATTGGTCAGAAAAAAATGTGAAGAAACAGGATAAGAGAGAAACAGGGACTCAACAAGCTGGATATGTAATCATCATTACTGATCCTATTATGGTGTTCATGACTATGCAAATATATCATCCAGTGTTACAATCAGTGCATAATTTGGAGGGGTTTTATTGTTTGCTGCTTTCTTTTACTTGATTGCAGCTTTGTGAGTCGGCTGTGTTGCTCATCCACTTTGAGGTTTTTGGATGTTTGTTTTTTTTTTAAAACTTTCAAATGTCAAGTTGTCAAACATAGATGCAGCCAAGAGTTTAGGTTTGCTGCCAGCTGCAAACTGATTTTGCATCTATGCAAATGAGTACTGATTGAATGATATTACCTAAATCAGCCTGTTTGCACATTGAAATGTTTGCCTGGTCTAAAATGATTACGACTAATGGTCTTTTATTTGAATGATTTAAAGTATAGAGTAGGGCTTATTTTTTTACAAAGTTAGTGATTAAAACAGGATACTGCTTTAGTTATGAACCCACTTACCCCTTGTTGCTCTGTTGATGACCGGAGTTGGAATTAGCATTGGCATGTCTTTGGTGTCTTCTGGACAGCTGGGTTTAGCCTAGTGTTTTGCAGATCTCTGTGCACTGCACATTGTCTGACCCAAGTGACAGACCTGAAACTCTGATCTGTTTTCCATCCAAACCAATTAAGGTCATTTTTCTTGGAAATAATATAAAGCATGCAAATTTTGTGGACTTTACCACTCATCCTTCAGTTTTCATTTAGTTCATGTGTTAGTACATTCTGTCACCTATTTTATAACATTTCATGTGTTCTGTAATCATCTATGTGAAGCCTACTGCTGATGCTCACCAGAGGCCACTGATAACAGGTCTCACATCCTTGTCAGCAACTGGGGGCAAGGACTATTCATTTGTATTGTGCATCTTTGAATATGCAACGAAAACACAATTTATGTTATAAGTCACCTTATAAATAGCTGGCTATAAATGGCTTTTGACTCTTTTTTCAAACGTTCCTTCATCTTAATGAATAATCTAATGTCTGACTTGTGTGTTGCACCTCGAAATACAAATTTGTTGAACAGAATTCACAACTTTAATTTCCAAATTGTATTCGTAACCCTATCGGAAGTGGGCTACAAATTGTACAGTTAGACCTGAGAAAGGCCATGGAGTCATGAAAATCCTAAGGATTGAGCCCCTTGAGAAGGTGAATGTGCTCAGCCATACTGTGATTATGAGATATCATGTAGACCTGAGAGTGGCGCTAAAGGAAAGATCACAGGATCAATTTGGATTCCAGCTTTTTTACTAGAAGACACTAACTGAACAGCTAGTGGATTTGCTAATTGTAGCTTTGATACAAGACTGTTTGCTTTTGAGACACTTGCACAATGTCTTCCTTAAATTTTTTATTACTTATATTGTATGGCACATTGAAATTGGAGCAATTTAGGGAACCACTGAGACTGGCATTGTACCTTCGCCAGCTGCGGTCATTTTAAAGGAATTTTCTTTATTTCCAGTGATGTCTGCTTTATTGGACAGTATAATAGAGAGTGACAAGAAAGATGAGAAGGAGAGATTAAATGTACATCATGAGCTGCGTTTGACCACATTTCGAGTGCATGGCATGTGAAGCAGCCCACAGATCTAACGTGTAACCTCCAAAAGAAATTTTCATCATATACTAGAAGTCTATGGTAGTGGTTCAGCAAAAATGAAGATATCAAATGCCAGAGATCTCAATAATGGAAAAAACTGGTGAACAAGAGTCTGAAGTAATGACTTGTATGAAACAATGACATAGGACCCGCAGAAACAGTCATATTTCTCTGTAAAACTTGGCCTCTATAGGTCATTTGGAATGGTGTTGGGTTTAGATTTTGGCAGCTCTGAGAATAACTGCATGGTTGGTTTCATTGGAAACTGTATGTTATTGTTCCCACTGACATCCCCTTTGTATTGGCTGACAGGAATATAAATGAACGTCTCCAGCTCCTTCAAAACTGCCTCCATTCGTCATCCAAAATAATGACATTTTTTCTTACATCCCAAATTATCTGCTGACCACCATAGTTTCAGCCTGGCCACAACCAGATGTCTGCTAATCTCATGATAGGAACACGCTTGAAGAACAGACTAATGTGTTGCCTCTAAATTATGGGTTGTGATTAGGCCTTCAAACACACGTCCATTTATAGTGGAAAAACAGGCACACAGGTCAGGCGCTGAATGAATATTTTATGAGACTATAATGTTTTATTCATGTAGGTGATGTATATGAAGATCAAAACTAAAGGTTAGGCAGGCTTCGTTATTCTAACTTTAGCTAAGCTTGTGCCTTTTTACCTGCTAATTTGTGACAACCTTTCTTGCTTTGTTGACATCTTAAAAGCAATCTTGGCAACTTTCTGTAAAATGTCTTGATCGTGTTTTTCCCATGCAACTCCAGTTCACACAATTCCAAATTTCCCTCTGTCAGCAATTCTGATTGCAAAAAAATGCCTCTGCTAGCACTGTCTTCTTCTTTCTCACCAGTATTGGAAACAGCAGTGTGCTCCTGTTATACAGTAAATGTCAGTCTACATGTCATGAAGCATAGCAACCAGGCGTTGAGTTGATAATCAAATTTGAAAGTGCTGAACGAATGCTGTGCTGTGTGCATTATTATTTAAAAAAATTGTGAGGCCAGCTGAAAGCAGTTTGAGCGAGAGGCGGTTGATCAAATACAGAATAGTACTGTAGAGTTGGAAGCAAAGTACAGAGGAAACGATTATAGCAAATGCGTATGGTGAAATGTGTCGTGGCAAAAAAAGTGTGAACAGGCTCTGTGCAGCAGTTCTTGCATTACGTACTTGTAGGCCTTGTAGGCACTCAGTTCTCTCTGTCACACACACGCACCAAGACTTGACAACACATCTACAATTGGACATAAGTGGACAAACACATTTGTACATCCTCATTAGTGGGAAAAGATTTTGTGGAATCTTGTCTCACAGTCTCTGCAGCCTTCCTGGCTCCTCTACTCTCCACTGATTCATCCCAGACCATGACATCTTCCTGAGCCTGTAAGGTCAGATGCTGAGCACATGTCAGCACCCATTATTAAAAGCCCACAATGAAGACTGCTGCTTTTAGGAAATCACTATGTATGCTGAATAATACTGTGTATTGTCACTTTGGGCTTTCATGATAATTCAGCCCAAAATGAACTCTGATTTGAATACTTGGAATAACTGTGTAGCTGTCCTCATATCACCTTCAGTGGTATTCAAGTTGGCACTGTTGTTTATTTGTACATCAAATTCTCAGCAGCCAGCATCTGCTGAAATAGGTCTTTTGGTAATGCATGCGCAATTGAGTGAAGGAACTCTTTTCCACCTAGTACTTTGCCCAAAGTAAAGATAAATAGTCCTTAACTCAGTGCCTAAATGCATCCTAATTAAGATGTTGAAGAAGGAGAAAAAAAGGGCCCAGGATGCTGCTGCTCAACTTTCTAACATCACCAATAGCCAGAGCCTGGACTCCCAGAGTGCCTTGATGTCGTCCACAGTGCCTCTGTTGAGGGATGGAAGCACAGGCATCATCTCTGCGGACCGTGGAGGAAGAGCCATACAATACATAAAAAGAGGTACTTTTTGCTTGTTTTTACAAAGGAAACATTTTGAATTTTTAAGGTTTGAAACGATTTTTTTAAAGCCACCAGATATTTTGTGATAGGGATAAGGTGCTTAGAACTCTAAGCAATACAAAATGGGGTCCACAAACAACATCACATCAACTGCTATTGTATTGGAGAGGTGACAGAGTTCTCAGAGATGGATATCTCAAAAAACCTTGGCCCATAAGACCATGTTTATTTACTGTGGTTGTTTTTGTTTGTAAGTTGGGTGAACTAACCCTTTGTGATTGAACTATTTAGGCAGCCTGGTGGCTCAGTTGTTTTCACTGTCATCTCACAGGAAGAAGGTTCTAGGTTTGAACCCTACGAGGGCCGTCTATGACCCTTGTATGTGGAGTTAGCATGTACTCTCTGTGTTTATGTGGGTTTCCTCCCGCCCCAAAACACATGCATTTTAGGTGTAAGATTATACTTCTTGGAAAAGGAGTTGTTGAGTCCTTGGCGCTGCACTGTGGCTGCTCACTACTGCTAAATAGTAATAATGGATCAAAAGTATCCTATGGGGACTAATAAAGTACTGCATAAATTAAACAAAATTTTCACAGATGTTGACTCCATTAAACGTGACAGTCCGTCTTTCTGACCTGGAAGAAGCAATGACTTTGTGATGAATTAGGCGCTAAGAGTACAGACAGGTGATCTTTCTCGATTGGAATGTGAGCAGCTCTTTGTGGTCATGCTGATTTTCGGCGTGCCTGTTGAGGTTGCCTGTGGGGCATGACAAATCCTTGATTTCTGGATTTTACTGCACGGTGAAGAGTCTGACATCCCAGAGCTCCCTACGTTGTCTTATTTCTAAACAATGTCATCAGCAGGATTGCATGTATTTAGGAGTTTCTTTTTAGAGGTCACGGAAGTGGCCCAGTGTAATTGTGTCAGCAAAGCAACACCAGACAGCAAAATATATTAAACCTGTAATTTGTTGCTGATGAAAAGCTGATGAGTTATAACCTATAATACTTAGACTGGAATATGAAGCAGAGACCAAGGTCCAAGAATGCTGCAATATAAACACAAGAGATGCTGTTCAGACAGTCCATTTAAATGCAGTGTGTCCATGTCAAATGAAAGGCAATTTCTAAATATCCTATTTTTTATAGTCTTTAATTGGAATACAAGAATATGTCTCGTATATGTAAACATGCCCAAGGATATTTACAGTGTTTCTTTTTGTGAATACATACATGGAAATTTTGTAGTTGCAGTAACTGGCAGATTACTGTCATTGAAAAGAAAGTATAACAGACTTCAGACTGAAACTTCTCTTGGATTGTCAGTCTACTGGGAACTCTTTTAGACTTGAACTCAGTTTAAATGTAACCAGAATTTGAAAGTCAAGCCAATCAAGCTTTGAGATATGCCCTTTAGCCAGCGGCAGCATTTATTTAGCCTTTCCTGTTTAATTTTGGCTAAGTGGACCCTTAAGTGTGATGATAAACCTGAGCCCTTATAACAAGCTTGATCGTAGCCATCAGGCAAAGGGGTATGAGCCAGCAACTCATCAAACTGAGGCTGCGCTCCTGTCTGTGCTAACCACAGCTCCCTCATCCTCTTCGACATTTTTGTGTAATGGTGCCCAGTGCGGTAATAAGGCCAGCAAAGGGGTAATTGCAAACAGGGTCTCTGAAAGAAGAGCTATTAAAAAACAAACACATGTTTGAACTCAGTCCAATCAGAATTAGTAAGCGAATCAGTCGTTCAACGAAAGGACAATGAGGAGCACTGTGATGGATGGCTGTAAAGCTGTGGTTTATGAAACTACTGATAAATGATGTGCCATATGTATTAGTCTCTGAGAATGGTATGCGATCTAATATGGTGCAAGCATGATCATCTGGGTCGTCTCACCAGTGTATTTGTTTTCACCTGGCACCACAACTCTTTCTCTTCCTGATTTCTTTGAACTTGATGACCTCCACAGATTCCACTTCCATTTGGTTGACCGGTGGCTGTGTGGCATCTGCTGCTTAATAGCCATGCAGTACACACTTAGACAATGGTGGTAACTATTTAATAATGCTGTCTGTATTTGTTTTTATATATTGCAGTATTCTATAGTACACAATCTTGAAATAAAAGTGGGTTTTATGTTTACTGCACATTATTGTATGCATTTTTACAAAGAGCATCTGTTGCCCCTAATGACAAGAAACATACATACCTACATGGCCTGCAGTGTTTGAGTCATCCAGACATTGAAATATTACATGTAAATAATCCAGCTGTTTCATAATCAAATGAGAGGGCACAGGTCATTTCTGTCAGTCTCACAAACGTAAGTCATTATGAAGAATCTTTTTGGCTCTGACCACAATACTAGAGTTCCTGAATAAATGTTGCACAGTTACTTTTGGCCAGGACACCCAAAAGGTCAGCAATACCACCTTCAAATGATATTTTTATGGCCATTTCCTCCCATATTGAGTGATAGGTTATTACATGTATTAGAAGTGAGATCCATCTAGTCCGTTGAGTCCACACTTTGACCTACGTCCAGCCATGTCTGTACTCAGAGCCAGCTGTCCTGAGAGCAGCCGCTCCTGAGGAGCTGGAAGAATAGCAGCCAACCAAACTGTCTAACAAACCAGACTGACTGTCTGCGAAAAATATACCAGACAAAATAGTTTTCAAGCAGGTTCCATGAGGAGTATACAGGGAGAAAACAGAGTTATTTGTTGAGTCACTGATTTCATTTCCTTGCAAGTATTGTATGCCAGAACACATAAAGTTTGGGTCAATCTCACAGAATATAGATTAATGTAACCACTCCTATTTTGATGAATGATCACAAGTTGGGCCCAAATCAGATTTTATCTTTAGTATTTGAGACTTGGCCTCAGGGCTTTTGAGTTATGTCATCATATTCCTCATACATAATGTATAGATTATGTTTTCTTTTTGTAGCAGCTTTGCCCAAAGAGGGTCAAATGTTTCAGTTCCCAAACCATACTCACATTTCCTCATGACAGAGTAGGAGAGAGGAGTATCTAATAATCCTATAATTGTTTAGTGGAAATAATATGAAATAATGTATCAAGCAAGGGACTGTTGGTTATTTGGAATCAGAGGGAAGCTTGTCTGAGACTTATCCATACTAAATTTGTAATTTAACTATTGCCATAGTCTGGCGTGTCATCAGTCTATCTTTCTGTATCTTTTATTTATAACCAGACTTTGGTCAAATCTCTACAGTAATGCCAAGATCTACAGAAGAGGTGTTTCCTATTGGTCTGTATTAGAAAACACACTGGTCCTGTAATGGCTCTTTCTCCTGTAATGTGTGCTTAAGACTAAATAGACTTCTCTTCACTGTAATGTTTGAAAGGGTGCCAGTATGGCACTTTTACCCATCTTGACTCATTGACTGCAAAGTGAGTGAATCAGGGTTAATTTGCCATGGCCGCTTTAATTGTTCAACTGTGTGTCTTCTCTTTCCCCAGCAACAAAAAATGTCAAGCATACATTAATTAATTATGACTGACCTGGATTTTGTTGATAGGTCAAAGTGAGGGTTCTTGAGAAAAATGCATGATAATCCGCTTCACCGACTTCCACATTGCACTGGAGTGATGAACTGAGATGGTGTTAGCTGATTACATCACTCATAGACAGACTACACAAATGAGGTACTTTTGCCAACAATATTGATTCTGTATATTATTGTCCAATTTGCTGTGAAAAGGTTGCTACCCTCTCAAAAATTCATAGATCCTGCAGTCCCTCGTTAGCAGTTACATGTCCGCTCTGGAATGTTCAACCACTTTTCTCACACTTCATGAGAAATCTCTGCCTCTTTCTGCTCTGTTTACAACCAACGCTGTGAGCAGAACCCACTTCCAACTCCATCAGCTGTTAACCAGCAGGGAATGCTTGATATTGTCCAGAAAGGCTCTGCACTTTGTGAAGCGAAAGCTTTAAGGAACACACTGAGCAGCTCCAGGAGGATCAGAGAAGATACGTCTCACACTTTAGTGTTTCTGACTTTCACAGCGTGGAATCCGGGAGCACACTTGGTGTCAGGGATTTTTTAAAGCGCCAGTTAATACTACACTGTCAAAAGAGGCAGTTACATTCAGTTACATATTAATATTCCCCTTAAATACACAGAATGTGCAAAATACTAGTAACACACAATTGACACAGCTGTTTTATAGAGTTCACTGTGTTATACAGTATGTCATATGTTTCACATCTGGGGTGCCTATTTTCCATGACCCACTTGGAAACTCATAACCAAACTATATGCGCATTAGCTCATTGTTCTTTACTCTGTGCTAATTCAAAACAAATGCGCTACACTTATCCTTTCCTCATGCTCGATGGGTCACTGAATGTTTATATATGTTTTAATTTAGGTTTAATCTGAGGGTTGTGGTGCTGTAGTCAGCAGCCTCTATGGTTACAGAGAGGGTAATTGCTGTCCCCTGAAGATTTACTGTAAATGTAATGATGATGACCTTTCCATGGAAACCGTTCATGCTGATTGAATGGCACTTAATCGACTCTACTCTTTCCATAATACGTCCGTCTATACTGGGCTCTTAGCTTTGCCAGTACAGAATAAAATGTCAACATTAGACTTTCTTTTTTTCTGTCTGATGACCACTGTCTCTGCAGAAGCAGTCTGTCCACATTACAAGTTCTCCATAGAACTGGATTTCTACTATGCAAACTGTAAATTGCAAACTGGACTACTCTGACTTTGATGCCTTATCTGTTGTCTTCTTTCACAAGTACACATGTACAGTGTCTTCTTCTTGTGCTCTTGAGATCGTTTTTATGGTGCTAAAAGGTGGCTAATGGATGAACAAGGTGTAGTAATGCAGACTGGTGATGACTTGTATTAAGCTTGCAGAAACTTGAAGGAGGCTTGAGAATTACAGCCAGAGTTAGACCTAACTGTAAATCCTGCTAGTATGTAATGAGACGCTGATGATTCTACCAGGCTCTCCACACGTTTCTGGATCTAAGCAGAAGCCAGACGAGAGGGACACCTCTATAAGTCAAATACTGCTGTCCCCTGCAGGAGGCTGCAGTAGGAATGCACAATGTACCAGAAAGAAATAATTATTTTTCTATTTTTCAGACAAGTTCTAACCTTTTCTGCAAACAGTTAACAATTGGTGTCAGACATTTTTTCTTCTTTTAAACTGATGGAAAAGTACGGTCATACTTCACTTCGCTGGTATTTCATTTCTAAAATTTGTTGAAACAGCAACAATAGTCACGACACATTCCTCCCCTGTAAAACCTCTGTGGTTTGTCAGCACTAGAAGCATGGAAAAGAAGAATTAGGAAAGTTGGCCTTTGGTCCATGTGATCTCATTACCCCACAAATTATGTTAGTACAACATAATATGATGTCATATCACTCCAAGATATTCCTGGAATGTTGCTTTATACAAGAGTCGAATGGAGTGCACTTCCCTCAAGAAACTGATTTATTGAGGTTGACTCTTGCAACATACTGTATGCCTGTGAGATGCCTGCCGGTTTCAATCAACACTTTCCAAAAATAAACAAAATTCCTAACTGTCCTACAATTCATCTCACATGACTTACTGTCCTGTTTATGTCTTTGGTTAGAAAAGCTTTGTCACAAAAATCCACACATTTTAACAAGAGCACAATTTATTGGAAAATCTTGCAAAATAATGGTGGTTACTATTCTATTATCAGACTAGGTCATACACAACCCAGTGCAGTCTTGCGTACAGGAAAATACATGTCGGTTTGTTGGAGACACAGAGCCTGTTTTGCCATAAATTTGATTTGTAAGTTGAGAGTGAACTTCGATTGATTGGCAGATGTATCCACAGTTGTTTCTTTTTACTCCTGGAACTAGATTGCACAACCAAACTCCCATGAGTCAATGCATCACCACAAGGAAACTTCAAGCATGCTTTTGAGTATGTGACAACACAGACTCGTTATGCGACAAGCAGCAGTTCGGAAGAATTATCTGCCAACATTATTCAGTGTCTACTTTTAAGTTTCGGAGTAGAGAGTTTCAGAGTAAGTAGGCCTTTTTCACAGGAGGCATTTTAACATTGAAGAAAAAGCACAGGTGTAATTAATAATAATCAGCAACATTAATAACGACTACCCTCCATTTACTGTAGGTGAACCTCTTCTAAGGCCCTGGTATTGTGCATGCTGGCTCCCTGAAATGAGACACGTGATGGAGACACGCCATCATTATTAATGTTATTAGTTACGCTGGTGATTTTCCTGCTATGGCATGCTGTGAAAAAGGTCTCATACTCGTTTTTTAATTCATTCAGCAGCATGAGATGTTGTCCCTAAATGTCCTTCGAAATATGTTACTGTCAATTACTGAAGCCACCTCTCTTGGCAGGGGAATCCAGTGTTGACTATTCACACAGTGTGAATATTAGTCATTGGCAAATGTCATCATTTTCAATTGAATCAGATGTTCACAGGTAAACAAAAGTAAAACACTGTGCTTAAACTGTGCATGAAGTGTTGTGTTTTGCTTTATTTCTCTGGCAGGAGTAGATTAAATCAAGCAGATCTGTAGCACTTGAAGAAAAATGCAGGATGTTATGTCCAAAATTCTGTAGTCTCCTTACACGTGGCAAGTTGCCAAAGTTAAGTGGGGGCATCTGAAGAATTATTGTTTATATATGTGTTTATGGGTTCTTTAAACTATGAATGGAAGGCTAATAGTCCTTTAGTTTTGTAATTAGTAATAGGTGGGAGGTCAACTATATCAGTGGGGCACTAGCTGGCATCTGGCTGCCAGATTGAAACTGAGTACCTGTGGATGTGGGAATGTGTCTCGCCTCACTGCACAAATCTGAACAGCAGGATCTGATACGAAGTTGCATAGTTAGTAGATTTATTTCAGTACCATGACAAGCATGCAGTCTTGTTAGGATGGCAGTTTGTATGGTAGGATTGATTCAGCAAGTGTTTTCAGCATGGATCTGGTGATATGAGCAGTAGCTTCTGATTATTAAAATAAAGCACATGCCTTACCGCTGGATATTTTTCCCTCAGGTCCACAGCTGTCTATGGGGAAACAAGAGGCCTTTGAGACCTTTGTCAGGGACCACGAGGATCATCTGACCATTGAAGACAACAAGAACCTACTCAAACAGAGGTTAGTGATGTAGGACAGAGTTGGTGGACAGTTTTGATAAATTTACATCCTGACAACTTGAGCAGCATGAAAGCACTGTACGCTTGACTTATAGTAGGTCATGTTTAATTTTCATCAGGACTATTAGCATGCACAGGGGCTGCTAGGTTTTACAATGTATTGATGTCTAGAATCAGTCATGTCTTTTTTTTGCTGCATTTTCCGTTAACACGTTCTGTACATTCTTTTGAACAGGTCAGCTGAGGCCAGAAGACTTGGGGAGCAACTGAATGAAGCCAGAAACAGAATCAGTAAGTTCTCTCAACATGACAGTTGCCCTCCGGAAATTGCATTCCATTTCAAAGCTGTGAAAACATTTTATTCTACATTTGATTTTCATCATCATCATTATCCTAATGGCAAACAAAGGCTGTGGTGCAAACCCTAAAGAATGCTGATAATTTTCATTAATGTTCTCTGTCTCAAAAGACACCAGCCTACCTGCCTGGAAATCATTTATGAACACATCACTGTCAGGGTTCCGTTTCCCGGGAGTGTAGAAATGTCGCTCAGCACATTCCTGAACTTTTCCAGGACCAAGACGCGTTCTGATTTCCACTCACCTAGCCTTCCAACCTGTGCTTTTTACTAGCTTGGCCCAGGCTGTTTTATGATGACTCCGTAAGCACACCCATGTGTTCTTCTGGGCAATGTCCTTGACAGGTAGCCTTACTATGCCAAAATGAGGCCTGGCATAAACCCTAGCTTCAGTCAGTGCTGAGTTATTATGAAGTTTACCTCCAAGAAATCCCCTGGGCCTCTGTCCGCAGTGTCTCTGTTGAAAAACATGCGCACATACATGTGTGTACTACTGTGTGTCAACGCTTTGACACCCTGGATATGGATGAAAAGATTACTGAAGTAAAAGTATTTTATTTAAAGAAAAAAGTAAAAGTAAAATTATTTGTGTAAAATGTACTTAAAAATGAAATATAAGAGTAAATGGGATAAAAAGATTGTTATGTGACGAAGTAAAAATAAAGTGCAATATGTTGTGTATACACTAGTGGACTAAAAACATCATGCCACTCCCCTGCTGTACCATTGAACATGTACTTCCTTTTCTGAAGATGTTGCAGCTGGTTACAACTGATTATCAGTGATGAATATACAACTGCA
Source organism: Holacanthus passer (assembly GCA_025331565.1). NCBI lineage: Eukaryota > Metazoa > Chordata > Actinopteri > Pomacanthidae > Holacanthus > Holacanthus passer. Next base: position 1,593,520 of record JAFREQ010000048.1, on the reverse strand, counting down.
TTTTTCAGTGTAGCCTGACTGCAGTCAACCAGAAAAGAGGACAAATTCAGACAATTTCACAAAAATGACAAAAAATAGTTCTAATATACTCAACAACAGAATGAAGCCTCACCAAGGTGGAAAGCACAGAGATGTAAACAATACAAACTCCACAGTGGTTGCAGCTTTTGCACACATGGAGCAGTGGTTGTTGACATTCTCTTCTGGAGAAAGTTACTTACTCCCCCGTCTGAACAGCATTCTGTGAGACTCCACAATCTATACTCATTTAATTTCTTTTCTCATTTTTCCCAGTGCTTAACCAGTCTTCTCAAGCTCTTTTTGTTCCACTGCGTTCTTCAAATAGTTTTCAAGTATTTTGAGTTGAATGAACTCTTGGCAGTAACAACAGGAATGATCAATAACAGTATAACGGTCATGTACCCAAGTGACTGTAACTGAAACTGAATTTAAGATGTAGTGAAGTACAATACTTGAGATACAAAATATTTGCTAAAATACTAACCCTAACCCTAAGTAAAAGTAAAATTAGTTATATTTATAAATACTCTAAAAAGTACACAAAAAGCTACTTTGCTACAAGAGAGTACATAACATAACATTTAAATTTCCCCATTGTGGGACTAATAAAGGAATACCTTAAGGAGTTATATAACGACAGTAAATGTAATTGGTTACTTCCACCACTAAGTGTCTGTGTGTTGCTGATTTTTTTTTTTTTTTAAGATTGAAAAAGGTTCAACATGGTTGGAAATGATTCCACATTGATTTGAAGTCACAATACTTTTTAAAACTTTATTCAGTAATGTATTGTAATGAGTTGCATTCACAGGGATATTTAAAGACAAGTCCTGTCACCGGTGGCAATAACTTTAAATGATTTCACTGCACTTTGGTTGAATTTTCCAGTAAACTCAAAGCAGTTAAAAATGTGTTATTAGGGCTTGATCTGGTTTGCATTTACTTTTGCAAGCTACATTTATGAATTTCCCTGGACTGTGTGTGTTTGTGGCTCATTTCACATGCCATTGAAATGGATAGGCTTGCCTCACACCAGTGCCTGGCATCAGCGCTGCCTCAGATCACGCTTGGTGGTTTGGTAGCGTTCGGCTGTTACCCTCATACATGCCAGCATACACTTATCACCCTTGGAATTTTTTCATTTTTCTCAGCTTTCGGTCCGTGAGGTGCTGACACAGCCATGTATCATACATCACACAGAAATCAGCTATGACATCATGTAGAAAGTAACTCTTTAAATGTGTTCTGCAGACATCATCACTGTGTGGGCTCGGTATGGAGAGACTGGATTTACTAAATGAATGTAGGTATTTTATATGATTTAACATTTGAATTCCTCGACTGATTCAAATTTGGAAACATACCCAAAAAACATCTTGATGCTGTCAGATATTATTACACTGTTAGGTACATGGGGCTGCATTCTTCCAAGATGAGAGACAGTGTTTTTAGTGGAACGTGGTTGCCTCTTCTGGATGGAAAGTAGTATCATAATATTTAGCTGTGTGTTTCCTTGCCATCTTGGAAGCCCTGCTTGGAAATTTTACACTACCTGTGTCTCATGGTTAATGTAGAACATGGAAACATTTAGCATAATATAGACAAAAGCTTTGCACTGCTTTTCCTGATGGATGTAACCAGCATGAGGGTCAGTAGCAGGGGAGAAAGGGAGAGGCAGTAGCCCGTGGAGACAACAGTGTCTAAACATTTCCCTGGTTTACAGTGTTGTTCTTGGCCACAACATATGGCTCTGGAATCCAATCCAACTGGAAGAGCATACGTTCCAAGCCCTTAGGTCCAAAAAGTGCGAGGATATATATTTATTCAGCAATGCACATCTTCTACACCATGAAAGGTGCAGGGCAGCTGGAAATGAGCAGCATCTCTTGATTTCTCTGCCACATGTGATGGAGCATCTGGTTACTGCTTTGGTAGCCCACTTTCATCCTCTGCTCACCTTTGCTGAAGTGACCCAAAGACCAAAGGAGTTTGGGATAGATTTCAAGGAAAGTCTATTGGAGTCTAAAATGTGTGTCATGGCCAAAAAGATTGTTCCAAAGCACTTGTGAAAGAATATTGCAGGAAAAATGGAACTTGTTTTCGTTGCATGTGGTCTTTGTAACCAACAGCCACTAGATTTTACATGACTGTTGCTGTGATTTACTTGCAGCACTAATGTTATCAGCTGCTCATTAGAGTGGTTTATGTAATGTTCCTGGTTTCATGGAACGGTATGGCCTTAGACAACACTGTCATGACACAGCTGTCCAATAAAAACACAGAATACTACATCCAACTCTCAGTTTACTTTTAACGACCTTTTATGTTTCCTTTTATATATGAAACCCTTGTGGTGATTGTTTATTTATCAAATTGTATCCGTGCACTTTTCTCTTTGTGCACTGACTTAATGCATCCATTCTCCAAATACACTAGAATCAACACACACCCAGATATTGAGAAGCTGGACGGTGTGTATGATCCTTGGATCATGAGCTCGCTGTGGTATTTGTGTGGAATATCACATTTAACCTCCAGGCCACAAAAATCACCAAATACATATTGAGGCTTGTAGCTCAAGAGGGGTCCTTTAAGACGACGACACATCTCCTGACGAAGTGGGGGGGAAACCCTGCATGGTTTGGAAGAGTTTGCAGTGTCAAGCCCACAGTCTTGTCCTGGAAGGGTTGTAGGAGCACTCAAGTGTAATGAAGTATTGCAGTAAGCACACCGCACACCACTATTATTTGACACGTATGCAAATGAATCTTGTGTGGAATTTTTCTTGTCATTTTAAGGTCAGAAATACTGTTGAAGCTGCAGTCAACAGGATGTCCTGACCAAATAGTCTGTAATGTTTTATTCTTCAGTCTTCACTGAGATATGTATCTCTTTGGTAGTTTACAGAGTTTATTGTCACACCATATTTAAGATTGCTTGAGCAGATTATTGCATATATTGCATATGTGCGTCTTCATTGTAATCTGGGATTGGGAGTGATTTAGGAATAAAGCACATTCAGTTGTTGTACCATGACCCTGACAAATATAGATCATGTGCAACTGCTTGGGTTTTGAAAAAGCTTTAGTACATGCATGGCCGGATGTGCTCTTTAGGTTGCTGTTACATGCTCCCTGCACTTTTTCACCCTGTCAGGATGGTAGACTCATGGCATTAGTGGCATCAGTTGTGGATCATGTTTGAGAAAGTTGTGTCTGTTAGAGGACTTGGGCTGTCCACCTGACCACAATGTAAAGCCACAGGATGATTCAGTTCATTTACATTCTCAGCTACCTAACTACTGATGTTGTACATAAAGACATGGCTTTGTGAGGAGTTCCCAAACCATGGTTCTTACTCTATAGGTGTTTGGAAAAACAGTGCCACTATGACTAGATATGTCCCGGTGTGTCCTTTGCAACATTTCACATCATCCATTCACGTCTTCACTGTTTACTGAAACCACCAATAACGGTCTACATTTGAAGAGAGTGTTTGTGAAGAGTTTTGAAAGATGGGCTGTTCTGTGTGTTGCGTGGGCAGATTGCAAGCAGTTTGAAAGCATTTTTCAGTAAGAGCTGATGTAAAACTCAGCCTGAAGTCTGTGATAAGGATGTTATACTTTATTAATCTCAGGACATCTATAAGTGACTCAGCTTTACACAAAGTCATTCAGCAGGGCAGATGTTTGCCTAAATGCTTTCAGTGTCTTTATCTTCTCTTTTACTAAGCAAGAGCTCTAATCCAACTCTTTTAAGGCACCGTGAGAGGTGTTGCATGAAAAGGTAGCTTCCAACACAGCATTTTTTTTTTGTTAAAACACACTTCATCTGGAGTTCTCATTTTTGTAGCTTGGACCACAGCTTTTAGATTGGCGACAGGATCCGATTACAGAAAGAGCTGCAGCACAGTACTGTCTACATGTGTATAAGACCTGAGGGACTGTAATGGAAACACACCACAGAAGATACTGCCTTTCAGTGTCTCTTTTATGTTTCAGTCTGCCTCATCATTATTCTGGCCCTTCACTCAACTCATTATCACCATCTTAGATCTCACTGTGAAATGATCTCCTGTTTTTGTCTTGTAGAAAATGTACCCCTACACAAACTAGTGTGGTCATTTAGAGTAGATAGAAATGGCCTCAGATATGGCTTATACAATATGTTTTTGTCCATTTATGTTACAGTTGTCTTTTGCCACTGAAACACTGCATTTTAAATTCAATATCTGCAACGGGGCAATTAACTACTTCAATTAGAGGAAGAGAGACAGCAAAAACAGAAGAACAGACATAAATTACTTTCCCATATGTCAACAATATCACTGCCACAAGAGAGGCAGTGGCCCAAAAACCCTCCCTCATGTTGCTTCCAGGCTCACTGGAGTCACAAGAGTTCATGCTGAGGACTGTGGAAGTGTGTAACTCAGCAGTATGTCCTGTCCTAAGTTAAACTAATCTTTTTCTTTTTGGTCTAATGAAATATGCGATTGAGTTGCATTATTGAACTCATAGCATCCAGTGTGTTTGGAGCTTGAACCATACTAGAGACTAAAAGATTTTGATCCTTAGATTTTGACCACTCTTTTTTAAATTTGTCTCCTGTCATACTTTTTTATAGCACTTCTTTATTGTGGATTAGACACACATATCTTGGCCTAGGTCAGTCACTGCTGCCTTTCGCCTTTCCCCCACTCAACACTGAAAAACATGTCATTGCTGCAAACTGGAACCATGATGATTATGGCTGTTGTTGCTACACACAATAGTTCTTGTGTGCTGGATTCAGATAAGTGGAGCTAGTGCACCAATTACAAAACTGCAATGTTTAAATGATTCCTATGGGAAACATCTCATGACGGACTGACACAGTGTATACACCATTAACATCAAAAGTTCTCACTATAATCCTTACCCACAATGCCATTGGTGATTGTTGGGTTTTCTTCCTACCTGCTTCACGCATCTGTACTGTCTGTGATGGGTTAGGGTTAAGTTCTCCCTCCACCACCCCTACTCCTCCTTTCATGCTCTCGTATTATCACACTTGGTAATGGCATGTATTCACTGAGTATTTTGCTATAGTATATCTGCTTTCAGTATCTTAGTGATATGGTTGAATGATTGGATTCCCACTGAATCCTGAACCGTGGCTGTTTCAATGCGCAGAACTGTCAGAAACAGTCTATTTTTGCAATAAATCATCATATACCCTTTGCATGTCTCTCTACAGAATCATAAATACACAAAACTTTCTGAGTTTTTTTTTTCAGAAGAGGTTCTTATGGGTGGTTGTAAATTGTGTTTTAATGCAAACTTTAAATCTCAGGGCAGGCAAAGATTGTGATAGTATAATGTATAAGCAAGAGAGATTTGAAGAGTTGGTTGACTTTAATTATGTAGGAATGGGACAATGCTTTAAAAATCTATGCTTTTCTTCCCTCTGTCTTTCTCAGACAAGTTGAAGAAGCAGCTAGAGATGCAGAGGAGGCAGAGGGCAGCTCATGGTAAGATCAAACTGACAATGGATATTCCCACAGCAAAACTTGAACCATATGTCTCTTGAAGAGCAGCATAGAGCATAATATCCAGCTCCATCTACCCACACCAGCTGCTAAACAATGCATGTCACTTGAAGCAATTAAATGCATCATATTTTCTCATTCATTCAATTTTCTCCACAGACTGGAGAACTTTTTGTGATACCTAGAACTACTGAGAATCCAGGTGTACACTGGTTGGTTTGTAGGTTCTTGAAGACATTTCACTTCTCATTCGAGAGACATCTTCAGCTCGTCTTTGTCAGTTCAGAACTGAAGAAGCTTCTCGGATAAGAAGTGAAACGTCTTCAAGAACCTTACAAACCAAGTCCAGTTGCCTTTGATTCAACTCTTACTTGAGTACCATGACCTGGATGACTGAGAACCTTCACAGACAACAAAGATATCACAAATGCAAACTCTGTGTATCATCTTTTTGATATTGAACTCTTCTATTGAACTTTTAGAATGGGGTGGTAAACACTGTGGGCACATTGTGGGTGCTCTTGTCCTGTATGTGCAGCAGTGCCCACTTCAAAGCCTTTGCAGTCGACCTCGCTGACTGAAAGCTTAGTGAACAAAGACTGGGCGTCTCAACTCTAAGACTCCTTCATTTACTCTTTTCTGACTGTTTTGATCAGTGACATAAATGCTTTGATGAGGAAATCTGCTTCTAAAGCACACAAACATCTCCCTCCAGTTTGGGCGCCAAAGGCTTTTCTTGTTATTTTGAGTCCAGCATCAGAGAGCACATCACAGCAGCCCGGCTTCTATTATCTAGGCCCAGTATTTAAAATGTTGTCTTTGAATGAGATGCATTCACATGTGCACAACACATGATTGCCTGCTTCTAGACCTGAAACAGAAAAAACAAGAAAATATGATGACTGTATTTGTGATTTAATCTACAATATGTCCACATTATTATCTGTCTTTAAAACATTTGCCATACCTTCTGCCTGTCTAACGCTACCATAGGTGTGATGGGCAGTCACACAGAGGCTGAAGAGGAGGTCGACCTGGTGGAAGAAAACCTGTGCAAAGGCATTGAGCAGGAAAAAAAGGCGTGAGTGCAGTAAAAGTGCATTTGAATGTATTACTATACCAAGTGTTTTCATAGTTTCTTCCAAAGACCCTGCTTAGATTGATTAGACACAGTAGATGCTCTGTAATGTGGACAAAAGATGAATGTGGGGCTGATGATATGTCCTGTCAGTTACAAGAGCACCATTTGCCGTCTAAAAGCATTGAGGACAGAGATTGAGCACCTGCAGCTGCTGTTGGAGAGGGCAAAGGTCAAGCTCCAGAAGGACTTCTATAAGTGGTGGGACCAGGAGGCTTCCAGTGTGCAGGTGACTGATTTTACTTTTCTCTACCTTGTCTATGTGACAACACCACATGAAGCTTCTCTAAGCATGACATAGTGACGAAGCTCCAAGATATGTTTCTGGCATTAGATAGAAAGGCTTGTCTGTTCATTTTTGTCTCTATATTTATGGACATTTTCTGTTTTCTGAACATTGGCCTCTATGGACACATTAGTGTGTGTGTGCAAGCTGATATGCATGAGTCTCTGACATCGGAGGCTTTTATGGCACCAGCGTGATCCTTGCAGCCTCTCTTCTGCATCATGCTGAATGGGCCCTGGTGGGAAGATATGTAGGAGGCAAATACGCAGAAACAGATTTTTACAGTATTCCATGTGATCCAAACAAGGGCCTGGAGAGCAGCTCAGAGGCAAGACAGCAACAGCATCAATACATAGTCTCAGCAGTTAGAGTCTTAACAAGGACAATATGTTCATGAGGTTTCTCAGCAACACAGTGGGGGATGAGAAGTGAGTCAGTGTTTATTTCGGTCCTAAATAATAATTTTGTGTGCGAGCATAGATACTTAAGAGACTCGTACAGTATAGGGAAAGACTATGTTTTGGAGCTTGGAGAGAAAGATGGGTTGAAAATTCCCAAATTATGAATAAGTCTGACTTATGGAGAGCTAAGTGTCTTCTCTCACACACGTTGCTTGGCCTTGATGGCTGCTATGCACATTTTCAAAATCCAACCACAAAGAAGATGTTAAGGAGAACATCTGACCAGCAGACACAGCTGGCTTCTACTTTTTGGTTTGATCTTATGAATGGAGGACAATATCTCACTCACATCTGAGCAAGGTTTGGGAATTTATCACAGAATGACAAATGGAAAGAAGAGGAAGTCTGACAGACAGGCCTTACATATGCAGTTTTGGTCTTCCAAGCAGGAAGCGGGCCATTTTCCTTGCCAGTATACTTATATCCAACAGCTTTGTTCAACCATTTATTGCTCTGTTTTTGGAAAACGGTACACATGTAGTTGATTAAACTTTGAGTGAGAGGTATGACGGGGCTGGAGGACACAAAATACCTGAGTTCTTCTCTTCCCTTTAGTTACATATGGCCACATTGTGTTTAACTATCATCAGCGAGGAATGGTGTTTTTGCTCAGTGTTCCAGAAATATTTCAATTATTTCTCAACATCATTGTGACTAGGAATGTGAATCAGAGGCCACAGCCAGATGTCCCAGAGGGCCACCAAGTGGAACCTTGCAGCCATCTTCACCTGGCACTCCAGGATTTCGGTGAGACTCATTTTCTGTGAGTGATGTAAAAGCTCACTGCTTTTTGTCTGTCCCTCCAGCAGATGTAAATGTACACCAATTAAAAATGTGCTTGATTCCTTTTCGATGCAGGTGGTGATGTCTTTAAGCAATCATTTTGAGCCTCTACTGAGGTGGTTACATACAGAAAGCAGCCAAGTTACAAGGAGAAACAAATTCCACTCACTGACTCATTTACACCCAATTTATTAGTGTTATTTTTACCCTCTTCTCTTCTGTGCTTGAATAGCACTTGATTAATGACCAACAACCTGCAGCTCCTCAGTGCTTGTTTCCGAGGAACAAATATTGAACAAATGTTGAAAGGTAATGTCACTGTGTTTGTTCGCTTCGTGGTGAGATTAGTAGGGGAAGTGTATCACGCTATAATTAGCCATTTAGCAGTGATGAGGTAGTATTTGACATCCCGTGTCTGCCACATGTCTGCCATGGCAAATGTTTGGATAACACAAATATTATGTCACATTTCTAGAAACAATGAGCAGACTGAGTGTAGACACAGGCCATCCTCAGTACTCAGACTGCATCAGGGTATCTGCAGCCCTTAAAAGCACTGAATTCAGTTTCCTCAAAAAATGACCTTCAAATTCAAGGTATTAAAAAGTCTTCAATCTGAAAGTCTTAAATATTTTTCTTTATTATTATCATCTCATTTTTAATTCATCTACTCATTTTCTGCCACTCATTGGTACAAGTTGCATTCATTTAATTAATTATATCATTAGACATTTTGGGTTATACTGCTGGAAAAAATAGAATGAATAACCATAGTTTGGCAGTTATGATCATAAAGTAAGTATTATATTGTACTGGAAATTAAACAATGTGGTTTTGAAAAGCTCTTAATAAGTCTTAGATTTGTCATGGTCAACCCAGCAGAAACCCCTGGGCAAACTTCTTTGTATTGTTGCGCCCTCTTGTGGTAAGACAAGCACATATTGGTGATGACACTGACAAGCAAGGAGAGAATGACAATAAGTCCAGGTAGTGAGATACAGTGAGTACCTTCTGTACACCCATCATATGAGTTTCATATGGACATCAAACTGTATTGCACCTATGGATCAAGCTGTGAGATTATGTTGGAACAATCTATATGAAGTGCTCTCCTAACTTGTTATACAGTGCACCTGGTCTGAGCAGTACAGTGAGAGACTCCCCACCAGGCCCACACCCAAATCCACGCTGCTCCAACGTTTCTGTTCAAGATCTCAGGTCAGCCTACCTTCACTTAATCCCTTAATTTGTTTCCTATAAAGTACTGCTGGATTACACTGCACGTCACACTGTCCTCATCATCATACAACTGCATTATTACATTTCTGTGAATTTCAGAAGCTTCATCCCCAGAAGTGTACCTCCCTTGACAGCTGTCCCAGCATGGAATGATGGGTCCCTGGATGGAAGGGTGACTGACTTCACTCCTTCGTCTGAGTGGAGGTAAATGGAGGCCTGGCTTTACATATTGGAAATTAATGGATGGTTTTGAAAACAGCAGATTTAGTTTATCATGAAATTATAGCACCTACGCTTTTGAATTTGTAGCTCTCTTTCTTCATCTGACATTCAGAACATTTGACATGCTAAGGGTTCTCTTTTCCTGAGATAAGGCCTCTGAAAACAGTGCATCAGTTTTTTAACTGTGCCAATTCTTACTTCACAGTATTGTAGGTTTGATTCACCAAGACCTTAAAAGTAATTTAAACAATTGAAATGAATTGACATGTGAATTTTGTATCCAGTTTAGTTTAATAATCATATGTCATACATGTACATTTTGCAAGTGTATGCACAAATGCAAACAGTACAGTAGCATATTCCATGTTTGCAGTAGCTCTTCAGTCTATACATACAGCCGGGACCTGTAGATTTTACAGCTGTGCAGTGTTTTCTCTCCTCTTCTGAACCATGACCATAAATTTTTATTTCTTTGTGAAGTAATGTCTCCAAACTTTATTAACAAATCTAAGAACTGGGGTCTTGCTTGAACACTGCTGCTGAAACTACCTTTTTACAACCACAGTAAAACACTCAATGCATAACATGTATGCTTTTGGCCGTCTCCAGCAACCACTCGTAGTACAGACATACTATTGTTTCATGTAGAGGCTTCACAATATGAGGAGCTGTTACCTGTTGAGTTGTTTTATATTGTTTCGTTGAAGCTTTTGGAACAGGAACAGTTAAAACATTTAACAGCAGTGGTGTTCTAAATCGTAAGGGTGAGGTGGGTTTAGGCGTATGCCCCCCCAATACACACATACAAAGCAAAAGATTCACTGTTAGTTAGAGAAATATGAAGTCCTTATTTGTGCTACAGAAACTGTAAAGAAGCTTATATAATCATAGTACATTAAACCTATGTACATTTCAGGGCCTTGTCCACCACCAAGCTCTCATCCTCCTCTATTCCACTGACTGGAGACCAACAGGCTGACGCTGACATCCTGGCTTTTGTCAGAGCCAGGGAAAACCTTCTCAAGAAGACAGGTAAAACACACACACACACACAAATTAAGAAATAATACACACACTATACTTAATGTACATGTGCTTTTTGCATTCAACACTGCCCTCTGGCGGTGTGATGCCTTACAACATACAACAAGTTTATATGACCGTAAATGTCATGAGAGTTGTATTCCATGTGTATACGTCACACACTTTATGTTTTATATTTGAAACTACCTGTAAGGTTGTAACACTTGATAAGCTACCATTTGAGCTGAAAACGATTTTAGATTCACTTTTGCTTTTTCTTGCAGGAGAGCATGGCAAGTAGGGAATGTCTTTTTGGCAAGATTCCTTAATTCAGACAGAGATTTTCATACAAACAGGTCTCACAAAACACTTCATCCCACTTAGCAGCCTCACTTTTTCTCTACAGCTCCACAACCTCTCATCCTTTGCTATTACGTGGTTCTTCTCTCTGTTACACACTCTCTCTCCTCTCCTTTGACCCTTGTGTCGCTGCTTGCTTTGGCAGACAGTGAAGCGAACTTGGCTGTCTTGTGGTTTGCCACTAGATATACAGAATGGCCGAGGTCATGTGAACAGACAGAACGATGGCCAATTGAACGGAGACACCAGACAGAAAAACAGTTCTTTGCCCTCGGAAATCTTTTTTTCTGTCCTTCCTGTCTTTCCTTACCCCACTTTAGGCAAGGTCTACTCACGTCATGTCTCTTTACCTTGGCACTCTTAAGCTGGATGGCGACTGTGTTTTGACAGGAAAGCCTCTCTACTTGTTTGTTTGGTAACCCCTGTATGGTGCTATCCCTCCTATCGAAACAGTTTCTAAGTCACTAGTGTATACTGGGAAGTGTATGGCAAAAAGAAAGAGACAGCATGATTTAAGAGTGGAGGCTGTTATTGTAGTTGAAGTTAAAGTTTGGGGGGTGTTTCACTGCAGTTTCATTTCGAGGGCTGTTACTCTGCAAATATATTTTGATTTTGTAAGAAGGAAAGAAGAGAACTGCATTGTCATGACATTTTTCTTGGTGGCTAAGAGAAATACTTTTGGGCATTTTCTTGCTTTTTTCTCAAATATTTTTAACCGAATATCAAATCTGCTTTATGTTTTGCGCTTTTCAGGCCCACCTCAGTAACAAGTTGAAGTTCTGCTGAAGCATGCAAGGCGTGAAGATCAAAGGACCGCTTGTACAACCTCCACATCTGTCAGGTGATAGAATGATCCTACAAATATGTATTATAGACATTATCGGCTATAAATGGACTGACAATGAAGCTGTGTGAAGACAATTATCTAAACAGGGTCCAAAACATACAAGACTTGTCATAAAAAAGAATCCTCTGTCAAACGCAAGCCACACATCCTGTCTGATTTTCACATGCATACACGTACCATTATGCCAGTGATATAAAAGGGCAGCAGTATAAATCACAGCCTGCGCCGGCTATTTGATCTGAACAAATGTTGTCTCAAGATATCAGAGGAAGGAGTGGACAATAGGAAGCCGGTTGGCTCCAGGACATGTTTGACTTGACTGTGTCGTGACTGTTTAAATGGTCACAGGAAATGTTGACATTTCATATTTCTGTCTAGTTTCACTCATTCTAAAATTGTGTGAATAATAAATCTTGTCAATAGAATTATGTAAAGTAGTTTACCTGATTATTTCTGACATTCTGTAATTTTTTTTAATCTGCATGAAATATTCAATCAAAAATAAAGCTGAATAATGACAAAATGTCAACAACAAAGTAACTGCCAGATGCCTTAATGTGTATTACTGTAGTACTTTGCACTTACTAGCCTAAGTGGTTTGTGAATTACTTCACCAGTGTACTTAGCACTGACAAACACATACTTTGCTATCAGTTGTTTGGTCTCCCATTACACCCTATCTGCCTGTTCTGTATTCTGTAGGAAGCTGCTGCCATATGACTAAAACTCAGTAGCAGCTTTACATTCAGAAGCCTGTATAGAGGAGTTGAAGATCTCCTAAAAATATGAAACTGTTTTTGCAAGTATTGTACAGTATATGAGATGTTATAGTCAAATTATATCATGCCACGCTTTTTCTAATGGATCATCTGGTCCTTAAAATATCCATCCATGCTCACTGCTATTCACAGACAAAGGGAGGTGAAATACCCTAGACAGGCCTCGAGTTGGTACACGACTTTCTTAAGATATAGTATTTGAAGTTCAAATAAGATAACAAACATATCTTTGCGTGCAGTGGCCTAACCAGAAGTGTGGAAATTGTACTTCAATCAGTTTTATTCAAGGGTCCCAGTGCTCCCGACATTCATCATCGACAGCTGGGAATCAGAATCTACCCATACATTCACCTCTGAGGCATCACTACAAACTTAGCTAAACAATGACCTGTAAACATTGGCACAACCTGTTTGCATGGCTTTGCGTTGATTTGTTTGACATTTGACAAGCAGCTGCACAATTTGCATCCAGGCGGCAGAGTTGCCTTGGAGAAAAAGCCTCTTTGGCCAAGTCAAGCAGCTACGCTGTTATTTCTCTCAGTCACATTTGGGACTTTCTTCATGTCATGAGTGTATATAAAGCTGTTTTTAATTAACAAAATTGACACAGAAATAGACGCAAATTAGATGAAGATTACATTTCTGCCTCAGACTAAATAGCAGTGGTAGCTAATTAAGTGCATAACTCCATATTATATCCAGCTTAGAGAGCTAGTGTAGTGTTACCTTTAATACTGGGAGTGTTCTCGACATGACGTGACACACAGCTCAGTATTTTGGTTTTACAGCAATTGCAAACTCCCACATATACAGTATATCAGACTGTTGTTATATTTCAAATGTTAACTTTGTGTTTAACACTCAGTCCAGCTTGAATGTGGCTCATTTTTTCTGTTTCGCAGGTACGATATCTTTTTTTCAGCAGAAACTCAGCTATAAGTCTGACTTCTCATTTAATCAATTTAAGTATTATTTAATCTGTCTATTTACATGTTAAGCAATTTTATTACAATTTGTTTTTGTGTCTAATTCACTGAAAGTCTATGTATGCCTCTAAATCAGAGAAAATGTTAAGTTTTAAAAATTTCATTGTTTTGTGGTTTACAGACATGAATGAGATGCTATGTGAAAGCCCCACACCAGCACTTTCAGTGGGTTTTCTCAGCTTGTTTCTACATGACATAGAAATACAATGGGGTATGGTCCTGTAACAGGAATTGTGTCTGGAAAAGAGGGTGGAAAGACTAAAGTCTTCAGTACACAGAACAAGAGTCCTCAGTTAATCTAATATAAAATGCAGTACTAAGGCTATCATTATCAACATCCACATGAATATTAAAATCGCCTACAATAACTTTATCTGTTTTAAGGACTAAACCTGATAAAAACTATAAATAGTGATAGTGATAAAAAAAGATAAAGTGTGGACCAGGAGCACAACACACTATAAGAGGGGTGTCCAAACTTTTTTCTAAGAGGGCCAGATTTGATCATGTAAAACTGCCTCAGGGCCAGTCATTGTCATTGTCATTTCTTGAAATGGGAATGTAAGCAAATGTAAGCCAGTCAGGCATCAACAGGTCTCAACAAAATCATTCTGCCTTTCTTTCACATCTGGAGAGTCATATACCATAAAGAACAAACTGTCTGGAATATCTAAATTTTCCATGAAGCTGACTCTTTTACCTCATTTCGACTTATTATGGGTAATGAAATGTTGTCTGACAACATTTAGGTTCAAAACATATGAAACATGTTCTGGTGTTTCACACAAGATCATTCGGAAATATTTGTGTCACATCTACAGGTACATAACACCAACAGTTATCTCATTCAAAAGTGTAATCCATCGGGTTGCCTGAAGTCCAAGTGCATATATTTAAAAAGCTTTTCAATTCAAAACACTCAGAAATTAGGATTCATGAATCTCATTTGATCAAGAAACAGGTATTCACCGATAAATAAATGTAGGGGGTGTTTGATAATTATTGCAACATGCAACGTATGCTACATTTCACATTATGTTGTGTGATGTATAGCCATCCTCCCACTGTTTGTTTTGTTCTTACTACACTGATACTCCACCCTACATGAGAGTTTGGAAAGCTCTTTTCAGGCACGCAAGCAGTCATTTTTGACCCCAACCCACCAGAGCAGGACTGTTTCTATGATAATTATAGCTGTAGTTGTTGACATCTACTCTAAAGTCGCTGCTTTCCTTACATCCTTGCAGGCATTTTTAACATGCCAGCTTTCTCAACACCGCAACCGTGGAACTCCATTAGGTTCTCTCATGAGACCTCTTTCAACTCTTCGGTTTATGGCCCACGATCAAGTAGTGCTCTCTACACCTCTCCAAAATGTCATCTCCTTCCCCTCCAACTGACCATAAACATGCCTGGCTCCTGAATGTGCAGAAAATGTCTGATGATTGTTCTAGCAGACTTCTACGGGTTAGAAAAGTTGAGCTTTTAGCCTCATGAGATTTTCAAGTGGCCATACTTAATTAAGTAAATTTATCTGTCTTGACGTGACTCAAGTTGTGGCACCTATCATTATTATTTCAACGGCAATTTCTGCAAAGCACGTCAATGCAGGAATCCAAAAGTTTGTGGTTGAAATGCATTTTACTTGCTAAATTAGTCCCCACTTTGCAGAATCGTACTGAAAGGCTCAGGCATCAGCGCTCCAACAACCAACAGCAGGTAAAATATTAACTTTTGTTCCACTGACAAGATGCTGCCACCTTTTCCTTATTAGTGGAAAGAGTTGAAAGTGTATGTGTGTGTCCAGATGTCGCGCTAATGGAGAGGGGGAGTCAGATCGTTACCAAAGCAACCCATAGATCAACACCCAACATCTTTGGTGCTCTGACCAATCAGGATAAGAGAATTGAGAGGAGATGTTTTACCTTTGGGTGATTATCCAGTTAGAGCTCTCACCCTAAGTTACAGCTTTAGCAAACATCAGCGTTTCTTGATATTGCTGTGATTTAAAATTGACTTAATAGCACTCTGTCACTCATTTACTTTAAATATATTTTCGTCTCACTTTTGACAGTTTCCTAGTCCCTCTTTTGGAGGAGAATGCCACAGCCTGCAGTAACGGAAGCTGTTTTTGTGGAACTACTCATGAGATCAAGACATTGATTGTTCGTCCTTTGTGAAGCGATTAACCTCTTTCCTCATTTGAGCATCAGTGTTCGTGTCCAGTCTTGCGGAGGAGGTTGATGGCGAGGTTCCAGTTGGTCCGGGTCAAAGTGAGCTGGACAGTTCTTTTGGCTCTGGTCTACTTCATGTACCTGCTGGCCGGGGCAGCCATCTTCCGCCTACTGGAGAGAGAGGCCGAGAGCAACAACAGAAACCACTTCCAACTGGAGAAGTTGAATTTCTTGACCAACTATACCTGCCTGGACAGAGCAGCCTTGGAGACGTTTGTTCAGGTTCTTCTTCACTTTCTTCACAGTTCTTTAAGGAATTCATGTTACATAAGAGAGTTATAATGTAACAGAACATGCTTTTAAATGTAAGACTAATCTGGATTTTTTGGATGTCATGTCAGACATAATTTGTCAGCTTCTTTTCATATTCAAAACGTTAACATGCTAAAATTCATCCCTGTCAATATCAAAGATTCACACAAGGCTCCTACTTGTATAAAAGTCTCTACATATACAAATATGATTATAATCACTGGGTAAATATGACAATGAAAATGGATCATTAAATACTGAGAGACAGAGATACTGGAAGATCAATTTTATGATGAGGTTAGGTACATAGCAATAAATGGTATGACAGTAACCTGACCTAATCAATAAGTGTGTCTCAATCCAAAATATTTGCTGAAGTGATTAATACAGTTATTAATAAAGTACAAAGTTGCAGCTGATATTATTCTAGAATTTTAATCACCTTTTTCTGTGTGTTTCCAGGTCATTTTGGATGCCTGGGAAAACGGAGTGAATCCTTCAGGCAACTCAACAAACCCCTCTAACTGGGATTTCTATAGCGCCTTCTTCTTTGCAGGCACAGTAGTCACAACTATAGGTGAGCATCTTTTGAACTCATTTTAACCGTCTCATTTGATAGCATAATGACAAATCATTGTCTCGTTCACAGGCTACGGCAACCTCTCCCCCAGCACTGTATCCGGTCAAGTGTTTTGTGTGTTTTACGCATTGTGTGGGATCCCACTGAACTTGGCCTTCCTCAAACAGCTTGGGAAGTGTCTCATCCTCCACCTGGGTCGACTGGAGAAGGGAATGGTCTCAGTTGTTCCACACAAGGTACTGATGTATTCGCCCCAGAATTGATGATTTTTGATGACTATTTGCTGCCAAAATATTTGAGATATGATTTCTAGAAAGATTATTGTCATTTTTGCTTTTGCTACACATTAATGTAGTGATCAGCCCTGCAACCCCAATTCCAAAAAAATTGGGGCGCTGTGAAATACATAACTAAAATGCAATCATTAATAAATGAATTGTGTTTACTGAAAACACTTTTACGAAATGTTCCCAAGCCCATGTATTAATCTCCTTTCTACAATCATGTGTTTGTTGAACCTCTCTCCATCCTTGCTTGTGAACGACTGAGTCTTTCCAGGATGAACCTTTCATACCCAATCATGATCCTATCACCTGTTACCAATGAACCTGTTTACCTGTGGACTGATCCAAACAGGTGTTTTTGGATCATTGGATTGGATCAGTAGCAAATGATCACATTCTGCTCTATTTATGTTTTACACAGCAACTCTTTTAAAATCTGCCATTTATAAGATAGGTCAAGAAAAGGCAATTCCTACTTTGCCATGCTCAACTGATGCAAGTGGATTTCACCTAAATGTAGTTTTTGTTTTCATTTCATTTCCTAGCAAGCAGTTGAAGCTCTGGCAGTGAGCTTGTTCGTCATCACAGGCAGCCTACTGTTTTTGGTCATCCCTCCTCTCTTGTTCAGTTATGTGGAAGGCTGGACGTATGGCGAGGGCTTCTATTTCACCTTCATTACCCTCAGCACCATTGGTTTTGGAGATTATGTGGTGGGTGAGTAGAAAGAGCAAAGAAGCACTAATCTGGTGAGAAGAGCCGCAGTGCTTATCTTTGTTTGTTGAAAATGCCTTTTAATGCTTTGAGACAACTACTGTGTTGTAATTTTAAATATCTAATGTATAAAGTAAGAAAATAAGAGTGAGCTTGTTTACAGAAAAACCATCCAGGTTTACTTCTACATAATGAACCAATGTTTCTGTCTGGGATGAACTAGTATGTTCTAACCAGACCGTGTTGATTTTTGTAGGGAGTGACCCAGACAAGGAGTACATCTCTCTGTACCGCAGCCTTGCAGGCGTATGGATCATCTTTGCCTTGGCTTGGATTGCACTCATCCTCAACATGGGAGCCAGAATAATGGAGCATGTGATTGGCCTGACTCATCCAGGCTTTAAGAAACATGAGGAGGAAGAAGGGTCATCCAGTAAACTCGAGGACACATCAAAGATCTGACGGTGGACTGTAGATGGTACTATCTACTTGTCATATTCACTAAGTAGAATATATTCAGCGTGAGAGCTTTCTGTACATATTATGATAGATGGCACAAGACAACAGATGTAGCAGCTATGTATGGATTAGTAAACTGTTTTTTATTTCTCACCATTCCTCCTTTATATGCTTCAATTTATAATTATGTTATATCTCACTGAGAGGTGAGGCTGGAAGGCTGGAAAAACATTGCAGGTTTTTGTTTGACAATTCTACCTCAATTAAGCCAAAGAGTCAGTAGAGTAGACCAGGGCCCGTATTCATCAAACTTCCAAGAATGACACTTCAGAATTCTTTAAACTGTCGACTTAAGGGTACATTTCTCCAACGAGTGTGAGCAGTAAGATGAATTTATGAAGTGGTTTACTCCTGCAGACAGTGTAGTATGGGAGCAAATCTTTGGTAACAGCTCACAAGTGATCACATGATTAATCCCACCCAATTACATACAAAGATGTAACCTACATCTGCCTCTTTGTTTTTTAAAAAAATCCTTTTTTGATTGATGATTTTACTGCATGACGATTTGAAATCTCTTCCCATCAGCAATTAACATCTGAAATTAACATTGAGCAAAAATATCTGTAATACGTAAATTGGGATTAAATAGTAGGAAATTGAGTCAAATGGAAACAAACTGATGCAGGAAGTACAGACATAAGTAAGACGAAGCACATCAGAGAAAACATAATAAGGTTGATGTAGTACCACAATGACAAGTTCAGACAATGAAGATACATGGATAGTGACTACAATTAAATTCAATGCTTTGCTTTATTTGTGTTTGCACTCCTGACAAAAACAGTAAAACAAGTTGTGTAACAGCCTATCCAAATGTTCACGTCACATTAAAAAGAACACTAAACATATTATTCATCATGACCAGTGATATTTTGTGCGGCTGTATGTGCTCACCTCTGTCTCTGTCTCTGTGCTGTAGCCCTCAAGGATCCACTCTGAACCAGGTGAAGCTCTCTTCAATTTAAGAGCTCAAGTCCAGGATTTTACTTAAAATATGGCTCCGGCGTAAAAGTCAATATAAAAATATGTGTCTCAGGCAGCAATCGTGTAATGTTTCTCCATCCTCAGACAACAGGCAGAAATATGAATAACTGCTGAAATATGAATTGGTGTATTTTGTACTTTGATATTTACTCAACTGCATTATTAGAATGTTAGAAAGTCACACTGTGCAAGTGTGCATGTGTATATGTATGTCTTTTGTGTGTGTGTGTGTGTGTGTGTGATCATGTGAGTCCACATCTGCCTTTGTGTACTGATGGTAATCTCTGGCGGATTGAGCACCGAGGGCTATCTTAAACAAACCCATTAATCAACATGGTGATGTGAAGTGACCTGAGAGCGGCCGGGACTGATCCCAGACGGGCAGCTGGAATACGGGAGGATGACATTTGACTGTTACCCTTTTTTTTTTTTATCTGTTCTCAAACTCAAACTGGCCAGAACTGTTAGCAGAGCAACAACTGCCACTTTCTGTCACACAACATAATTGAAACTGATTTATAGTCTGATGTATAAAGTGGCAGATGTATGTGGTCTTTGTGGTCTAGTGGAGTGCAGTGGTTACTTTTTCAGTCCTAGAGATTGTGCAGCGCCTCTAGAAACCACATACAAACTACTGTAACTGGTCTTGAATTGACCCCTGTCATGACACTCAAACTCCATGACCTCCTAGACAGTGGCCAGAAACTCCAAATATTTGGCCTTACCCACAGCCATCACCTACAGCCCAACCTCTGCTGCTGTCTCTCCCTCTTCTCATTTTGTTCCACTGGATTTGCATGACAGGCCAGTGGAGTGATTGAAACAGTAGTACAGGTCGAGGTTAATTTGCCTGCAATGCATGGAAAGACGAGACGCCGCGAAGGTAAACCCCCACTCCTTCCTGTCCCAAGCTGCAGAGGTTGAGACGCTTGGAGTTTGTTTGGATCCCAAAGTTCTACCAGGGGGCCAAGATGGAAATAAAGGAAATGTTGAACTTGGCGCGGGTGCCCTCCATCCTCATGCTCGGGGTGATTTACGTGGCCTATGTGCTGATTGGCGGCGTGGTTTTCTGGAAGTTCGAAGGAGATCTCGGAGAGAAGGACATCAGCCTTTTGCTGATGAACAAGAAGAAGCTGCTTACGAAGTACTCTTGTCTGAACCAAGAAGGCCTGGAGGCAGTGGCTCAGGTGAGGCACAGAAACACGGGACATCACAAGAAGCAGGTTCAAGTAGTAGAATCCAAGTAGTAGAATCCTCAACCCTTCTCCCAGGGTGAGGAGGAGACGCGTATATTACACTCATTCTGTTTTACCAGGGTCATTCTAAAAGGCCAATCTGAGCTGATGTCTGTTAGTACCTTAATCTGCAAATATGTCAAGCTGCGGGTTTTAGATAAAGACCACTGAATTTACATCTGGACCACAACCCTACTCCTTTTACACACATACACAACACTAGTGCGGTCCCCTGTTTTCACAAAATGTGTAGTTCTAAATGTTTTTTAATATTTACTCACATACATTCTGCATTGTTTGAATATATCATAGTGGCCAAAACACTTTAAGATTTAAAATAGAGGTAAGACTCATAAAGCAGTTACATGCTTACTATGTTTTTATTTTCACTTCGACAATAGTAGAAGCACCCTTACAATACAGATTTGGGCCTTTAAACAAGGAGGGGCAATAGAGGGGCATTTGCAATCACTGCCAGGTCAATAATGAAGAAAATAGAACTGATGGTCAGAAAACATAGAGCCCTGTTTGAAATCTTGATGATTGAGCTCATGTGGAAAAGAGGCAGTTTGGTTCATGCAAATTCCAGCTTCTCCAGCCTCAGTACTGCACATCTACATTGCCGATGTGTCTTGGCCTGACTTTGATTTGCACAGCAACAATCTACTCCTTGTCTTTTGATTAGCCTTTTTTAGACCTTGAAATAAATTCAGCAGAAAATCATATTATGTTGCGCACTGTTTTTTGTGTGAGTAAGAAAAACAGCTTGTTGATAATTCTGCCAAACGATGTGAGCAAGAGCTTGAGAAAGACTTAGATTTGCATCATGTTAAACGTAAAATACATTAAGATATCAAATTTTAAGTCATCTCCTGCCTGGTTTTTAAAAATAGGGCAACTGTAAACCTGTTTGGGATTAGGAAGTATTGCATCATCACTGCTGAACTGAAGACCCAAGGCCACTGGTCTCAGACTGTTATGTATTTCTTTTGGAGTAATTTCCCACACTGGTGATGAACTCAAGACTTATGTAACAGACTGTGTGTGACACAATGCCGAGAGGAGTCTTGTCTGTGTGCTGACAACTGTACTGAATTGCCCTGAAAGGCCTCAATGTGCCCAAATGAGGGTTGGATCAATACGGACAGGAGCTACTTAACCGTGAGTCATGAAGTCTGACATGAGTACGACCATGAGTTTGAGCATTTCTATCTGTGTTTCAGGTTATTCAAGATGCATCCAAGGCGGGTCTAAGTTTGAAAGGCAACTACACCACGGACGGCTTCTGGAAATTCACCAGCTCGGCTGTGTTTGCTGCCACTGTGGTCACAACTATAGGTTAGACATCACCGGATCAAACCCAAGAGATTTTTAATCATGTCCCATAACGATTCTAGCTAACATTAAAACATCAGGCTTTCAACCTAACCTATCACATTAGTTTAAATCTTGTCTCGGAGTAACTGAAATAGAATTCGACATTGTTTTAAAATGTTGACCACTTCTGGAACCCAAACATTACATCAGATATTGTTTTCCTGTCAGTTCGAATAAGACTCTCATGTAGACTAATGTGGGAAATCACAATTTTACCATTTATATGGGACATTAGATTTTCATACAACAGAGCAGTTTTATGTATTTTTGAAGATTTCCGAGCAGCAGGTGGGCGTTTTCTAATTATTTTTTCTCCCCTTCAATTGATTTCATTGTGCATTTGTCACTTGTTTGTTAATGAAGCTTTAGGGGCAGAATTTTTTTTATGATAATCAAGTAACCCTGAACAAGGCCTCAGTGACCTGTGATCAATAAGCACTGGAACCTTCAGTATATTTGCCACAACCTTGGCTCTCATTTTGAATATCTATAGCCTAAACATAACAATTTGGTTGGTGAAGCTGTGGGGAGTGAAATACTTTCTGGGAGCAAGAGTCAAACAGGTGACGGACGGGCAATCAAATGTGTTTCCATAAATCTATGTTTAACAGACTTTAGTCACATTTAATCAATTCTTTAGTTCACATATTTAGTTGTAACTGAAATGAAGTATTAATTTATTTGAATAAAAACAGTTCTTCCTCTCCGTCCACCACAGCGAGACGAGATACTAACAGCTTACAGTTTCGCAGGTTATGGGAACATGAGCCCCAGCTCCACTGCTGGCCAGATCTTCTGTGTGTTCTTTGCACTTATTGGTATCCCGCTCAACATGGTGGTGCTCAACAGGGTGGGCAAGTACATGCTTGTTATAGAGAGGAACATCTCTGACTTCCTCCAGGAGAAGACCGGCAGAAGGGTGAGGAACGCTTTAATCACTTCATCTAATGATTCAGTATAAGAATGAAAGAACGTGGGAAAATGATTCTTTGGAACCCAACTCACTTCTCCTTCCTGCATCTCACTACAGAGGTGTACCCGCTTTTTTGTCCACCTGGTGTCTTACCTGTCGGGAGCAGTTCTCTTCCTAGTTGTTCCCATGATTGTGTTCCAACAGCATGAGGGCTGGACCTACTCCGAGGCCATCTACTACTGCTTCATCACCCTCAGCACCATCGGCTTTGGAGACTTTGTGGCAGGTGGAGCACAGTAATCAGCTGCTTTCCACTGCTTCAATTTTATTTTATTTGTTAGGTTTTTATCAACACACGTTGTCTTTCCATTACAGATAGTAATCCGGACAAAGAATACCCAGAGTGGTACAGCATCCTCATGGCCTCATGGATCTTCTTTGGCCTGGCCTGGCTGGCCCTGCTTATCAACCACTCCATCGACATCCTCGAGCGGCTCAACACCCACTTCAAACAGTGGTGGGGTAGACGCACGCAGAAGAAAGAGTCGGGCAGCGCAGAGGGTGACAACCCAGACACACAGGTGGAGGAGGAGGACGAGATCAAGAAGCCTCCAGTAACTCAGTAATACACAAAATGCAGTGAAGCTTTCAGTGAGTTGATGTAGCTGTAGAATTATCTGTCTGTAGATCAGGATGTGGGTAACGGGCGTAAATCATGGCAGAGTAAGCCACGGCAGGATGTGTGTTAATGTTGACTGTAAATGTTGAGAGTGTGTGATGTAACTGAGCAATGGTTTCTTGGTTTTGATCCCTTTCTCCTTAACTGCCACTAAAATATTGACTCATTTTTGTTGAGTCAGGTTTGTTTGTTTGACAGCAGACAACACCCACATGCTGTTTGGTCTGTTAGCACTTTGTTTCCTGAACTGTAAACAAGTGACTCTTCGCTCCCATGCCTATTAAAGTACCTGGTTAAAAAAGTCCTTTGAGATTAAAGTCTAGGGGTGGAGACTGGGTCAGCACTTCCTTTGCCCCATCTATCTGTGTATGGGTTAGTGCTCAGTGGAAAACTGCAGTCAGTCTGTCTGTTGCTCTTTGGCCTCTGAGTGTGTTGCTCACCCCGCTGACCACAAACCAAGTCATTTGCCAACTCAGTGGCATTTTGCAACTCACTGAGCGACAGAATGGCCCGTGCACCAGGTCGTTTTGAATGACTGCTGACGTCTACAATCTAAACCACAATCAATTAAATATACATGTAAATAATGTGATTTGTTTTGTGTAATCTAAGTACTTAAATGACGTGTTCTGTTGCCACCATTGACGACTTTAAAAAAAAAAAACATCTCTCTGGTAGAGCATGACTTGCAGATTCTATACATTCAAAAACACAAGACGGACTATGATGCAAATAAAGTGAACAAGAAAATTGAACATTGCACATTTAATTTTATTTCATTCTGATTTTCAGGTAAAAAATTCTCTGAAGGACATTTCTAACACCAATAGTTGAAACATACTTTTAACATACCATCAAAATGCTAACAACTTATATGTAAATACACCAAATGCTGGAAGCTTTTACTTTTGACTGGAATGGAGAGAAAAAAGGAAAATAGTGATTAGATGACAGAAAATATTTCCCTGTTTGCTTCTAATTTTATGTAATTAACACTGTTATATTAAAACGCTGTTACAATCTTGAATGTCTCCAGTATATTTATAGTAATATTGTTAATTTTTACAACTTTTTTAAATTTAATTTTAAATGGTTACTTTTTTATTCATGTCCTTTGTAGAGTATTTAGTCAAGCTTAGCTCATCTGTGCTGAAATGAGCTTTGTATCCACTAGGTGGTGTTACTATACCAACACTGGAAGAAAACTGAGACATGAACTAGTCAAACCAGAGGCAAAGCAGCCAATGCATATTGGACATTGTTGTGTCTAAAGTTGTAATCATATAAACTAACCACATTTTATAATCTATATATATATTTCTACACTTCAGAGAAGAATGTCAAAAAGATATATAAACTCAAACACATTATATAAAGCAATTTCCTTCAAATGCCATTTATTATCTTTTTTGCATCATTAAATAAACATGTACAGTCATGATTTCATTATGTGTTCGTTTGGTTGTTTGTGTGCTGAATACTTTTTCTTGAGTCAAGAGTTGACGCTGGGATGGAACAATACAGGACACAGCAGCACTCAAAGGCACAAATGTCTCTTGAGGCTCATATATCACATAGCAAGTCAGGCAATGCTGAGGAGGACTGAATGACAAAGACAGACGGCAAAGAGCTGGGACGACAGAATGGAAAATGGGAGTTCTGGAGAGGTGGATCGTAAGACGAGAAAAATGAGGTTGAAAAAAGGGAGAGATTTGAGGGAAAGTGCAAAATTCCAGACAGCAAAGGGAAGAAGTAGGCAACAAAGGAGATTTCTGCTTTTTTCTCTGAATGGATAGTGGAGAGCGTTTAGGGGAAATGGAGTGGCCAGGAGAATGTCACATACCTGTTTGGCCACGGTTCAATGAGGACTCAGTATGTGTGAGAGGGCTGGTGCCTCTCACTTGCTCTGTCTAATCGACTACTTGTGTGATCTGCATACTGTCCACAGGGAGACAAGGGGCTGAAATTGATGTCCTGATTATTCTCATCATCATCATTATAGTAAGATTATTGTCTGCAAGCACACATGCACATGTGGTTAAACTCAAACTGCAGATATTTTACAATACTGTGTACGTCGGCCTGCTGTAAAACTGTGACACGTTTTCTGATTCTCACAATAAACTTAACCATTACCTAAATCTTACGCTCAGTGGAAACTTCCAGTGGCCATGCAGAAGGTGGTATGATCCTTATGTATATAGTGTAAGAGTGGGTAAATGTTAGGTTGCAGTGGTACATGGGCACATGAGCAGCTGGGTTTACATTCAGTCTCATATAGGAGAAAGTATTGACACTTTCATCGTTTAACCATGATCATGATCTTTTCCTAACCTTGAATACATGGTTTTATCTGCTTAACCTTGAAAGATAAGACAAGTTTATTTTCAGTATGTTGAACAAATCCCATGAATGATCAAAATCAACAGTAAACTGATTCTGCCAACTATACAGGCTTGAGGATGAGTGCCAAAGACAGGCTCTGTCAGAGAGAGAGAGACTATTGTGATATCGGTTTTGGTCTCTGACTAGTTCCTTTGTAATTTCAAACTGCCAGTTTCAGTGTTCGAGTCTTCTCATCAGTTTCTTTCTAACATATGCTCTTTCATGTGGTACAAAAGAGCAAGCCATTTCTGAAAGCTAGACAGATGATCTTCGACATCTTCAATGTGAATTCTGTTACATTGCCAGGATTTTTCGCCTACAAACCTACAAACATGGCTTCTCTGACTAACAGAAACAACAGCATGTTAAATCGATTTACAGTATATACAGGTTCGACATGTGGTGTTCAACTTGCAAAGCGAATCACACCCAACACATAATGTCAAATTTCCAGAGCATATTTGAATCATATAGGTGTAGGTCTGCTTGTGTGGGTTTCATGTGACTGTGTGCAACTCTGCAGCTGTATACTGCAACAGAGTGTGTTATATCATTACTTCTGGAGACAATGGACGGTTGTCTTTCATGCACAGTAAGAACAATTACACACATACACAGACTCATTCGCCCGAAACATGCACAAAATGTATGGTCAGTTTAGATGGATGCAAAAATCACCATCAATCCGATGCATCACACAAACAGGTTAATTTGTTAATAGAAACCTCAAATGTTGTACAGGCTCACAGGAAACAATATAAATCCCTTTGCACATCCCTATATCCCCCACAAAGGTCTGTGTGTGTTCTTTATCTGGTCTGCACACGTGGAAGCAGCAGGCGGGTCACATGAAAGACCTCACAACTGACCTATTCTTCATGTGGATGTGCTTGGAAAGTCTTGTGTGCGACCTTTACCATTCTGCCTGACCTTAGCATGTCAATTCAGGAAACAGTATTGAGGGATGTTATTCTCTGAGAACACTTTCCAGTACGACTTTCAGCATAACTTCCTTCTTTAAACAGGAAGCATACCAGAGAGCTTAAACACTGTGCAGACTTCACTTATGATTGAGATTCTGTATAGCTATTGTACTATATGCTTCAGCGTTATTAACTTAAGCCTTTGCTTATACAGTAAGTCCCCTCCCATTGCTCCCCATAGAGTGCAAATGAGGAAGTATAATCACCACTTATGACATTAAGGCCCTATGTTATTAAAAACTACAATCACATGGAATTAACATTAAACCTGTGTAGGGCAATTTTTGTTCATGGTGTTTTTGCTACTAATGACAGAATTAGTTTCTCTAAGCTGTACTTAAACAAACTGCTGCTTTGACTTTCATGCTTTATACAACCTGTACAATGTACGGAACTTTAGTGGCACACAGGAAGTGACATGTTTTACACGGCAGTTTTGAATAGAAAAACAACATTGCAGCCCTTAAGGTTTAAGCAGTTTATCCAGGTTCAATCAGGTCAATACATTTTTGCAGGTCGTATTTCGAGAAGTATTTTAACTGCTCGCTTTGAGGCTGTGATGCAAGCAGGGTGTCAGCAGTACTCACTTTCATCGCAACATTTCTGTGGTTATTAATCATTGACAGTAAAAAGTAAAACATCTGCTCCGATCATACTGGTGAAAGCAAGAGAGCCAAACTGAGATAGCTGTGGAAGATAAAGCCAAACTGAGACAGCAATTAAAATATTACAACTGTGCGGTCATAAGTTGTGAGTGATAAAACACAATATTGACATGACCCAGAAAAATGTTTTTGGAGTAATTATTAAAGGCATAACCAGACACAGCAGTGTCCAAATATCTGGAGGGAAAACACCATCAGTAACCACATTCTGAACAAATAGTGGGTGTTCTTGACTGGACTAATCTTTGCTCTCTTTTTATTCAAGGTTATCATCAATTTTTGCTTTTCACATTTGGCTCTAGTATTTGCCAACTGATATGTTTGCCTTATGCGTGTCCCCCTCGATCCCACTCATTGGACCTGAACTAGCTGTTGTGAGCCAATGGGAGGACAACATGCACATCCTGCCTCTGCAGTCCTGTGTTCGTTACTTTCTCTTCTGTAACCCAGCTCTGTCTCCTTGTGACACAGTTAATGCTCCGAGTTAACCCTCCTTAACCCCCCACCCCCGTCTCTGACTCACAGCTTAACCTCGGTGCTTGTGTGCATTTTTTAACTTGACTGATCACTTGCTTGATTTGCTTTTCATTACAAGGCAACAACTGCGCTTCACGCAAATCCCAACAATTACTGTAATCAGGCGAGCGGACAGATAGGCTTCTGCTGAGTTGACAACAGTAAGCAAGCGCTGCCACGAGCTGGAACGGAAAGGTGAAGCCAGAGAGGATCGCATGAGGGCAGATAAGCTGTTGGCCAAACAGGACCGATGGCTTTTCATGAGCTGACAAGGGGGAGAAATAAACCTGAAGTCTAAAGTTTCACTTACATCACCCTAAACTATTCCACCACACTTTTCCAGTCTTCCCCACCATTCAAGCCACCTGCAACTATGATACACTATGACACATAAG
Source organism: Holacanthus passer (assembly GCA_025331565.1). NCBI lineage: Eukaryota > Metazoa > Chordata > Actinopteri > Pomacanthidae > Holacanthus > Holacanthus passer. Next base: position 1,565,134 of record JAFREQ010000048.1, on the reverse strand, counting down.
TGAATGTCTAGAAGTTGTGAAGAGGCAGACTAAACACTGAAAAAACATGTGAGTTTGTGTGCTGAGTCACTGAAAAGATGGATGTGTGTGTACCTGTGTGTTTTTGTGTGGTGAGGGTCAATGACACACAACCTCTGTTCATCTGTGTGTTTGTCTCTACCCTAAACAATTCTATACGCAAAATGTGCAGTGTTGAACATGAAAGAACACAATGAAGAACACAGAGGACCAACAAGCACTCTAAAACTATTTTACTGACAATGGCATGACAGATAATAATCCCAGGTTACAGCGGCCTGCCCAAAACACTGTGAAAGCTCACCTTCCCCTAAGTACTCATTAACAGTGTACTCGTGCCAAAGCATGTCTGTTTGTATACATGATGAGGTCAAGGCCTTCCATGCAGCGTATATCCGTCCACTCCCAGCTGTTCACTGCAACACAACGTGTCTAGCGTACTGTGAAGGAACCTTTTGGTACCCCTATGTATCAGGAATGGACCACACATAGCTGGAACAGCACATCGGGCTCAATTTGATTTTGCCAAATCCTGTTCAGCATAACACACAATTTGTCATCCATAAGCATTACGTGAATCTTCTACCTTTCATGTGTGAGCATGAATAAATATGAACAAGCAGCCAATGAGAGCAGCTCTGTATTTAGACACAGCGGTGCTTTGAACTAAATGCTAACGCTGATATTAAGCAGGTATGATGTTTACGACGTTCACCATTTTAGTTTAATGTGTTAGCATATGCTAAAATTGGCTGATTAAACACAAAGTACAGCTGAGTGTGATGGGAGTGTCAATAGTTTTGCATCAATCAAAGTATTGGACTACAACTGAAACAACTGATTGGATGGTTGAATTAATTAACAACTAATTTGATAATTAACTGATTGTTGATTTCAAGTTTTTCAAGCAAAAAACATTCTCTGGTTCCATCTTCTCAGTTGTAAGGGTTTCCTGTTTTTCTCCATCTTACACACAGATATTTTATGGAAAACAAATCGTTGATGAATCAAGAAAATAATCATCAGATATAATTTTGGCCCGATGATGGTGCTAGATGAAAATTTACCAAAGTTACAGACACTGAGCTGAAGTGAAACTGGAATTTCTGGGTTCTGTTCCAAAGTAAGAGAATCCAGCCCTGGAACAGATCATTCCTCAACACTATGTCGTGTTCATATGTCTGGATAAAAATGTGTTCTGTGAAAAACTTTCTAATATAGTTGTTTATTTAATACTTGTGTTTGTTAGTGGCCTTTAACAAACACCATTTCCCATAAGCCCTAGACCATTGCAGGCAGCAGGAAGAGAAAAGAGCACTATAAAAGCTTTTAGACAGCAGTGTATGATTGCAACTTGGAAAAACTGCTTTAGAAGAGAGCTTTGGTGAATTTTATGGACATGGACGAAACCAAGTTGAGATGAAGGAAGCACCCCTAAGTGTAAGTTTTCATGAGAGCTGTAGTTTCCGTGCTTAGAGTGGAATCACTGTTTAACTTTGATAAAATCACCAAGGTTTCCATTTTTAATAGTGTGCTGTCGTGGATGCTCGTTAGTCGTAATCTAGAAAGTAAAGCCCCAAAACATGTTCAATTTTTTCAGAAAGACCAGTGAAACAAATGCTGAATGTGAGGTTGCACTGAGTTACAGATGTGACAGGAGACACTTTCTACAGTCTCTGCACAACATATATGCACTGAAACAAAGAGAGAAATCTATATCACTCTGGGCATCTTTGCACTATATTGTAATAAACCTTCAATAAACATCAGTCACTACAGGGAAGGTTCCACCCAGCAAGGTACCTTTAACCTTCAACCTTTAACATAAGATTACAGAACAGAAGCATGTTGGTGACACACAACACGATTTGATTGTGAGATTACAGAACATAAACGTTCAACTCGACTTGACCTGTTGGGCAACAACCATACATTTCAACATTTTTCTGGTGTAGCTGAGCAGAAACAGTGGTCTGTTTACACACTCCCTGATAACCCAGACAGCTACAAAGATTCAGTGTCACTTAAGAGGCCTTGCGGCGAGCACACAAAAATGACTTTTGTCTAAGCCTGTATGTTTAGTGTGTCTGTCTGAGTTTGTCTAAGTGGAACTGTGTGCATGTTTGCATGTCTGTGTTTGACTCACTATGGAGTGCACAATAGATTAGAGGTTAGTGATAACCTCGAGTGCAATCCAACCACAATTACAAAAGTACACAAAAACATGTAAGAATGTTCTCTGATTAGATCTTTAGCTTATGTGATAACTAATAAGAAAGTTGATTATTGTTTCATTAAATGAATGATTTAATGGTTAATTTAATGATTTTAATTTTCAAGCTGAAATCTGAATCATTTCAAGTGTCAAACATTTGAAATGAAACATACTAAATTGACTTCAATGTCACTGTTGACTGAACTGTCATGAACTGTTAATAATCCTGCACACACTGGGTGTATTCTTGTTGACAGTCCACACAGCTGCAGAGTTTAAACATGTTGTTCTGGCTACAAGAGATGTCATCATTGACTTCACGACCCTCTTCCCAATTACACATAGAGATTACTATTTTGCTGAAATCAACTGAACCCAAAGTTTTAATACCTCAACATTAAGCTGCAAAAAAAAAAAAAAAAAATCACAAGCTTTTGTAAATCAGCCCTGTGTCACACTGAGCCAACCCTAAAACTGCTATAATTGCAAGTTGGTCACCACAGTGCAAAACACATGGTTCAGTACAGGCTGACTCTTCCACCAGGATTCTTATATTTGAATACATTCAAAGGGCAAAACAAGTCAAGGAAAAGTTGACCTTGTGATAGCAGGAACTCCAGCACAGGCGTCTTGCAGTACGCTCCATAAAGTCACTCCTTTCCAGCTGACAAATCCTTATGTAATTGTAAAACCATGTTGTAAACCCAAGGAAAATTGAAGTCCCATCCCCACCCTGGTTACCAGAAACAATCAAAAACCCATATGATTGATGATTTAAAGGTTTTATTAGTGAGAGTTTTATTGCTATAACACTTGCAAACTTGTTTTATTGGACCTGCTGGTAAATATTAAAGCAACTGAATCAAACAGAGAGCTAATAGTTTACTGAAGATACAGTTGTCCTGTTCAGTTACAATGCTGTTAATCCAAATGATAAAACTGCACATTATTTCTTTCTTCACAGCCTCTACTGAACTGTCACAAAATCCTGTGCGCCAGAGATCGTGTCCTTACATAACATAGCAAAACCAGATGCCCATCAAAAGATGAACACTTGCGTAACTAAAATGCTTATAATTTTTAAGAAAAGATATTGCAAATGCTGTAAGGGCGTGTTCCTCGGGCTGCTGGCCTACAGCTTCATGTCTACTACAGAGTAAAGGGCAAAGATTTATAAAGACATCTCCATGCTGAATTACAGTAACTGCTCTTGAGCTTGTAAACTTGTGACTGGTGTCATGAGTCTATAATAAAACTCTTGTGTTTAAATCTTACAGTTATGGTCATTGTTGAATGAAGGCTTTGTATCGGCTTTTCTTGACGTGGACAAAGCATTTCTTGCATGCATGGAAAACATACTTTTAGCATTATACAACAAGGTTTGAGAGTGTTTCATGATGTGTGATGTGAGAGTGTGTCCAAGATGTCAGGTATTTCATTTGATCTATACAGAAGAATATAATCCTTTGATTAAAATAAAATTGAGTGTTGACAAGGTTATGTTTATTCCTGAGTAATTAGTAATGTAATCTTACTATTAACTCATAAATATGATGTAACTCAGTGATAAAGGTTCCTGATAATGGAAGCAAACTTTGAGCTCTGATATGACATGAAGAGTGTTTTGATTTTGCGAGCTTGTTCCGGGACTTCTGTGCCTCTCACACACTTGAAAGACTAATCTTTGTTATGGGAACACTTGTTCTGGTCACCTGTACCACAAAGTTTGAAGAGATTGTACCACCAACCAATGGCATGCCCTTGCTCATCCCAAAGCATTTCCTCTCTGGCTTATACCGTCTCTGCAGCTCGGACAAGCCTGTACATGAGAACAGAGCGGCAACATAAAAAAACCAGCAGCGTTTACTCAGCAGCTCGGCTTCAAGCTTTTCCAGCCTTTCAATGAATCCATTCACCCAATATAAGAGTAACTAGCAAAAATGAACTGGAAGAGTCTTCTCACAGGAAATCTTGTTACAATCATTTTGAAATGGGTCAATATTGACGTTTGAAAAGCACACTCAAGACCAGCACCTTATCTTTATCCAATTTTCCCAGAGTGTATTTGTGAAATGACATGACTTTTCCATTGCATATTGTTAAAGGAAATCTCACGGGTCGGGTATTCTGGTAAATCTTTCGCTACTTCATCCACCGACCTTTTGTGTTGTGTTATGTGATCACACAGCTTGTCCTTCAACTGACCAGGATTTAAATATACATTGTAAGGGTGTGAATATGAAGCCCTGGGACCGTTACCATTTGATATCATTCTAAATCCAAGCTTAGTTGGACCTTATCCTTGCAATTTCAACGCTTTTTGAACTGTTTTGTGTTTGACTTCACAGGCCTTTGATCCAAGAATTTGTATTTGTAGTTCAAGTGTAACTCAAAATCACATGGATGATGGTCAGAATCAGTTCTTGTTTGCTATATAGTACATTTACCTTCAATCATTTTATTGTTTTATTTGAATTGTCCCAATTTGTATGCCCTGTACAGTTATGTCTAAACTCCCACAATGGAACAAATACGGTAGTGTGTAATATCTAATTGGTGCAGAAATTACAGTCGTGCGACAATTACAATTCTGATGAATTCTCAACTCACTGCTCACATTAGAGTAAAAACTATGGAGGTCCAAAACACTAACAACATATGCTAAAATGTCAGACAGCAGTGTATGCTACTGAATGCATTTCATGAAAAAAACATGAACCATCAAATTTTCCTTTAAAGTTGAAAAGGGGGCTGTGATGCACAGGATTAATAATCTCCAGTAATCCATTGTGTCTGGCATAAAAAGGTAGAATAGCGAGTGATAACAGCCCCGTCTGAGGTTTGTATGGTTATTTAGCCACCTGATGTTAATGTGTTGTTCCAAGGTAAACACAGGGGACAGCTGAGCGTAATGTCACTGTGCTCTGGCACACACTTATCAACTTATCTGTCGTGCTGCCTTCAGATGGCTGCAGGGATTTAATCAACTGAGAGAGAAGCTTTTCACACAGTATAAAGCAGCTGTGGACAACAGATACTGTAAGAATCTCTCACATTGATTTATAAATGCAGGCTGATCTATCAGAAATCAGAAACCAAAAGTGGGAGATTTCTATTTTATTTTATTCACAAAACCCAACAATCAAACTGTACATGTACAACTGTTTCAGACAGACTTATTAGTACTACCCACGACAAATCTTGACGTGTAAAATGGGTGGAGTGCTCCTTTAAGATGTTTAACAGCTTTTATTCGTGGTAGACTGGGAGATCATGAATATCTATGGGCCTCTTCTCTTTCCCTACCACCTGGTATTTTCACTTTCATCATGCGGTCAGTGTGATACCAGAAAACAGGTTTACAAAAGTCCCATGTTAAACTAAGTGAGCAGCACTCAGTGAGTCCACATTTTTCAGTCAGAAAGAATGTGTCTGTTGGCCTCATTAATGTCCCTTCACTCTAAGACTACTAAAATAGAGGTCGTGTCACCTCATTTCACTCTAATTGATTACAAATTCTGTAGTACAGATATACTGTATACAGTGTATTGGTTAGTGCCACCTAAAAAGATGTGAGACCTTCCATTGATCCAACTGATATTTTGTTGAAATTGAACCCGTATTGTCCTCATTGTCATGGTAAAATCCCTCAGTACATTGCAGGGGGATTATGTTGCGTGGTTGCACAAAAGCAGAGCTGAGAGACAAAAAGCTACCAAAGAGCTTGCTTGTCATGCAGGACCAAGGATAAAAATCTGTAACACATTAAGCAATGTATTAAAATGCTTTTATTATTCCCACAGCATAAAATAACTCACTGTGACAAATCACAGTCTCTGAAGGTAGTCCCCTAACCTGCTCCTAACATAGTAAGTTTATGAAGTATTACATTCAATGTGGGCTCTATTGCTTTTGATTCAGGATTTGCATGGTTAACTAACAGGTTCTAGAGTACAATAACTCAACAAATCCTCAACGGTAAAACTGGTGCATCACCTTGTCTTGAGGCTATCTGTACTTTTTGTTTGACTGAGTGTGCTTACTGTACGCTAACCTGCCCTCCGGCATTTTCTAAAATATGCTTATTCAGCTGGTAACACAGGTTTCAGTTTAACAGCAACTGATGTGAGACTGTTGATATTGTTCATCATAATTTGAATATCCTGTTAAACATTAAAATAATATTGGTGTGCTCAAATGAACCAAGTTCATCAATCTATGATAAGTTTTTGTTTTTGACAGAGAGCACGGGCCACGGAAAGCACGTATCATGAGTCTAATTCTGTCTTTGGGTCGTCCGATTTCACTCAAAGAAACACATACTGACCAGAAGCAAATTAGCTGGCTGATTGTGCAGGTTTCCTTCCCACCGAGAAGTTTGGAAAAAAAATGCAACACAAACATAAAACAATGGGACTAGGAAGCGGTTCTTCAGTCATTTCACATGGTCAAATCACCGTACACATCGGCATGCACTAAAAATAACCCTTTACAAAGAGATGGCATACAACATTACTTAACAAACAGGAAGCACATACTATAAACACATTAGACATTTCAGACTGAGAGAAAAGTTAATGGCTATTCAAATACTGGGCATTATCAATGGAACAGGGTCTTCTTTTTAGTGAAATTTACTACAGAAACATGTATTCATTGTCATTATAATAATGAGATTAATAATGAGACTGTTTAATTTATGGCTACCTGTAAAATCAGAGGACAGCCCCAGCTACTGAACAGCACTACCTCTTGCCTCAGGACACTTTAGCAGGCCAGATGCTTGTGGCCATGTTGAACGTGAGTAACCTGATTCTTGTCATCTCTCTGCCCCAGAAATGCTTGCTGGTGCAAACAACAGCGGCAAGAGTTTTTCCACTCGCCGAATCATCTCTACATCAACATACATGTAATCTAAACAAATAATATGAGGGAGAAGATAAAAGAATTGATCAGTTTTCAAGGTGAAAATAATACACAGCTCTCTACATTTCCAGACTGGTTTCACTTGTGATTTCTCTATCTGGAAATCACTAGGCCAATTCCCGGTATTGTGAAATAGAGATTCTTGTTTTAGTGGAGATAAACTTTACCGATTATCGAGCAGCTGTCATACTGAATGCCAGCTCTTGCATCAAGCCTTTGCCTGGAATTTTCAGCTACTTTCATTTCTCTGTTCAGTGTGAACAAACAGTGTACACCCAAAGCAGGTTTTTCAATCTTTTGTTTGAGTTCAGTAATTGAAAGTGTGCTTGTGTTCTCCTACTTTGCTTACGCAGCCTGACTTTTACATGAAGTGCACAATGTATCATCAATCTTGTCTAGTATGACAGGTTGTGTGTGTGCTTCCTGAGAATATGATTCCAGGTTTCCAACTTACTGCTTCAACACAAAAATGTACCTGTGACAAATAAGACAACAGTTCCAAGAAAAGACTGCGATAACCACGGAAGACAATACTGGGGCAATACTGCATACTAATGCAGCACAAGCTCTGGGCTAAGATCTCTAAAAAGTTTTTGTCCTCTTTCGAGACTTTTGGTCACCAGATTAAACATGTGTTAATGAATCCACAGGTATGCTTCTTGTCTGATGTGGCTCTTCCGGTTGTCTTATCTGGCCTGCCTGAAACTCTGGAAGTCCCCTCGTATCCCAGAGGGCTTTTCACCAGACCACCATAATGGCCTTGACCAGCTCTACAGTACAGTGTGTGCTATCTCTGAACATCAGCGGATGTTTGGCCTTAGACTGCATATACTGGCAGCCCAAAGGGACCAATAGGACAACATTTAAGATACGTCTCTTAAGATTACCATACCACCATGTGACTGCTAATGGAATGTATTTGTTGAATCTGATCTACTGTTTGAAAAGCAGAACAAAATAATTTATTATTAAACCAACTGATGACTTTGCAAAGTTACATATTAGAAGAGAATATCATATCATCAAGTTATTTTCCGGGTTGCATTTTGTTGAGACTGACATGTTAAGAAGGTCAGGTTTTCCATTGGGTGTTGATACTGCAAAGGAGGAATGTGTGTAAGAATTTGTGTTGTTGATTAACATGCTGAGCTGTCTCACTGTTCATCTCTGATCTCTGTCCTGACAACAAAGACATCAGCAGATCTGCCTGCCAGGGCCCCTGGTACACAGCTGAGTCAGCTGAGTTAAAAAAAAAAGCATGTTTTTGCATAAGAACATTTTTTAAAAATTGTTCACTCTATTTTATATATTGGTGCTTAAAAAAATGTCATATTTTAAATTTCCTCTCCTTGAAAAAAATCCCCTCATGCCTTAAATGGCTTAGTTGTGACTAAACACCTTTGCCTTCATTTAGTATGTGCAGATCTATGAATATGTAAATAAGCCCCCGCCTCTGTCTCCACCCACCCGCCACCACTCGCCTGTAGCTCGAAAATACCTCACCTTCAGCTCACCTTTGACTTTGCTCATTAAACACACAAATGGAACTTTGTGGCAGAAAGCCCTGAAGGAAACTTTTCCCACGTTCCATATGCACTTGAACTACCCAACCTTATCTTGCTAACATTATACTAACAGTTTATGAGGACGACCTTGGACGACATGCTTTGTTCATTAACAACCCTACAGTCATGTGGAGTCTTCTGTCAGAAGTATTGTAATGAATACAGCCATCACCTAATCCAGCAGCTTGGCTATCTGACAACTAACTAGCTAGCTGTTTTGAGTAACGTTTGCTGTGACATTCTTCGTCACCATCCCCAAACCATGTAAAATTGGTGTTATCGTGCACACTCCTGAGTTGTTGGACAATTTGTCGGAGACTAACTTTCACAAAAAAAATGAACAATTAGTGCCCATATACACTAATCCTATAGACAGAATTTCACTATTTCACAAACTGCCATGGTACTGTTTTTGAAACTGAACACTTCTCTGCCATCGTTTTGAAAATTAGGAAACGTATGTTCAGCCATTGCTTATTTTTTTTACTGTTTTGCTATATTTGGCTTAGCTTAGCAAAAAGAAAACAAGAACATTAAATTAAGCCAATTTCCCAAAATGTCAAATCCAGTTTCATTTTGTGCCAAGTTGAATAAATGCAGATCACTGGAGCCCCAGTTAAGGCAGAAATGAAGTAAAGCAAGTAAAGCAGAAACACAGAGCAAAATAAAAAAAGTACATGTCAAATTGGAGTACTGCTGTAAATGAATCTGAATGACGAGGGTAAGGTATCTTCTTTATGCTTCTGAAGTGTGTTTAAAAATGTCAGCCAGTTTCCATCTTAGTCTTTGTGATGAATCTATGCATCATAATAGAATATGATTGATATTTTAAAAATCTTTACTCGCTAAATGTTCAGGAGGTGAACAGTTTGAAGAGCCAGCTGCAGACATGAAAGGAGGATCTTGTCATGAACACACAGAATTAGTGTTCTGACTCTGGCCTAAATATTTTAATGAAGGAAGATCTTGTGTATAATTAGTTCAACTGTGCTGGCATGTCAATGGAAGTTACTTCTGACTCATAAAACAATAGTGTCAAAGATGTGCTTTGACATGATGAAGGTGTTGCTGTTGGATATCTGACAAAATTTAAGCTCTGCAGAATGCTTTATCTTTCATTACACTGGTTTGTTGTGAGAGTTGTAACTCAACAGTCAGTTTAGTTTCACTAGTTGCTACTTACTACTGTGAACATAATTCTAGCTTTTATACAGGTCCACATAAGTTTTAAACATTAGCAATGCAGTGATTTGCCATTGATTTTATATCAGTGTGTGAAGGAAAGACATGATTATGTTATCGATTTGTTATGACAGAAAACTTTTCTTGACATACTGCAAAAGCTTAGAATAATTTTCACATTCAACTGGGGCACTCCAGAAATATGTGTGAGTGCAACTGTCTAAAACTGAGCAGCTTGAGTTTATACTTAACTTGTACGTGCTGGAGCATAAAACAAACACACACGCACACACTGAGAGAAACGGCCTTGGTTCAGTCGTACACCAGTGATCATGATGCAATATCTTGTTGTCTTGCATGTCATGAATTCTCACACACCAGCCACCTTACAGTTAGAGAACAAGTTTATTGAAATTTTGTGACAACAGTGATTTTGAAAGTGTAAATCAATATAATTTTTCAATTTCAATTTCAATTTTCTTCTAATGCAAATTACATGCAGTGTCACACTCTGTACTTTGATTGACAGGTATGACAGTAAATCGTGCTATCTCTGTCTGAGGGTCTGTGGCTCCACTTAAACACTAATCAATATCCTTGTTCCTTTGTTTGATCTTTGCTCCTCACGGCATCGACAAAGAAAACAGAACGCATCACTTGCGCAAACATTTGAGCAAGTGAGTTCTGAACATTGACATAGGTTTACCTTTATGTCCTACAACCAATCACCACCTTTAAACTCAACGTCTTCATTTGCAAGATTGCTGCATATTAAAAAACAATGAACATCAAACACCCCAACAAGGCTATTTAGGCTGCACCTGGCCCTTGACGTGTCAAACAGGTTCTTAGGTGTGTGGTGAATTTCTTTCACTGTGATATTCATAGCACGCTCCATATAACAGTCTTTTACTGTCTGTGGTGTCATTCTTTGGAGTCATGTGACAACATGACTGAAAATATAAAATCTCATAGTGACTCTCACCCCAACTGCAGGCAAATTCATTCATATGAAACTGAGAAACATATATGTTTTGCAAGTCAATATTTGCCCATTTCTTTCCAGTTGACAACAATAAACAACACTGCCAAAAAAGCCAATCTGGCTGGAAATCAAAGGCAGTTTGTGGCACACCAACAAAATTTAAGACCAAGTTTGCAAAATATGGAGCCACACTGAAAAAAATATGTGCATATAAACTCACTAATACAAAAGAAACTCGTCAAAAATGACGAGGAATATCATAGTAAGAGTATAATAGGTAGTTATGGGTAATACAAAATGGTGAACTTTGTGGTTATTTTTTATATGATATTTAAATGAAATTGTTGTACTTCTTCACTTCTCCTCTCCTCATTTTGAATCATGACTTCTCTTGAATTAAGCCATTTTGTTGAGGCTTAATCTATTCTGCAAAAAGTATGACTTTAAGACCAAACAACGTTATATTGGCTTCTTAGTTTTGCAGTGTATTTATAGCACTTTTGTTTAAAGTAAATTCTGGGGGGAAAAGTGAAAAATAAACTGACTTTGCTTAATGATATTGAATCCGTCGCAGGCTTATGTTTGACAAAGAGTTGTTGAAGTTTTGAACACTTTGTGAAGTTTGGCTCAAACTTTTGGATGCTACAGCTGAACACCTGTGGATTAAAAAGGAAAACGAGTGCAACAGTGTGTGAACCCACCTCCACCTCCCTGCTGGGCGGGTCCTCCTCCTCTCCACCCGCCCCCCCGGCTCCACTACTTTAGCAGGCACTACTTCTCCGGCTGCGCACGTGGACAGAGTACTACTGCGGCTGCGGTTCGACGCGCGCGCTCAGGCCCGTTTATGAAGACTCTGATCGTGTTCCGTCTCGAGCCCAGATGCCGTCGGCCGCTTTACTTGTTTTTCCTCCGCGCGGAAGAAGAACCATTTTGTAAACCACTTGCTGAGAATGAGTCCTGCATAACTCCGGGTGTTGTTGTCATCTACCCCCCTCCTTCCTCTGTCTTTTTCCCCCTGTCCCGCGCTCTCCACGTTGAGTCACTGCACATAAGTATGGTAGATAAAGGCCCCTTGTTGACCTCTGCCATCATTTTTTACCTGTCCATTGGGGCAGCCATTTTTCAAGTCCTGGAGGAGCCCAATTGGAAGCTGGCTGCAAGGCAGTATAGTGCCCAGAAGGATAAAATACTTGAGGACCATCCCTGTCTGACGAAAGATGATTTGGACAGAATATTAGAGGTATGGACCTGCTCTTAAACTCCACTTTTCTCCTGTTGAATCCTGCTGCCTGCTCCTCTCAATGAATCATGTAAGTGTTTGAATATTGGTCTTCTCTCTGGCTTGAAATGGGGGCTGGCACATGATGGCTAAATGAGCCTCAGCTGGTATGTGAGCTTTCACCAAACACACAAACAAAAGCTCCTGAGGAATGAGATGTTGTCAGTCCATGGTTCATCTTTGTGGGTCAACACACCCACATTCAGTTTGTTGGTTTCAAGGCCTCAACTTTAAAATATCATAACAGCATGATAATTGTTTTATTGCCTGGTTCAGTTGATTTTCTGTTGTAAAACTGCCGGACTGGGTGTCTGTAGCTGTGATTATGATAACTGGGTGTGGATGGCCAATCTGTAACCACAGCCCTTTTAAAAGCTGCACTTCATATTGTGCTGTTGCCAAATTCTTGTCAAGATGGCAATTCCTTAAAAACCAGGAGCAGAGCTGTTCACCTCTGTGGTTGTACCATCAGTCAGTGCTACTGAGAGTTCACAGGTGTTTGCCCCATGACATGTTGTTTGTTCACTTCCTTGAAATGCTATGATGATGAACTATGATTCCTTCAGTTTCTCTGAGTATGACAAGAAGATATGATCTAAACGTGCCCAGGGCAAATCCTTCATCAAGGAAGAAGAGTGCAGAAAGACTTGATTTATGTGTTTTGCAAGGCACATGCACCATACCCTTTCTGAGAAATCCTTTACTGCACTAGTAACTCTGACAGTTGTTTCGTTTCTGTTGAGATAAAGATATCGGGAAGTAATGCAAAGCCGTTGGGGTTCTTTCTGTTTGCACTTGATTTATGTGTTGGCAGTGGAATATGCAACATACTCTTTCCGAAGATTCCTTTGCTGCACTAATAACACTGACAGTGTTTTGTTTCTGTCGAGGCAAGGATATCAGGAATCATTGCAATGCTGTTTTTGCTTTTTGCACTTGCAAGTATGACAAGAAACATGTCCCAACCTGTGCCCCTTTTTGGGCCCACATCAGTATTAGGGAGATTTATTACAACTCCCCACTCCCAACCCCCTTCCTTCTGCTTTTCCTTTTTGTGTTTGGGGGGACTGAAAGGGATATGCCCATGGACCTCCCCCCATTCATGGCATCTCTGTAACAGCCAGAATCTGCTTCTAAATCTGCTTCTGCAAAGGCCAGATCTGCTTCTGAATCTTAGAGGGGGCTCAACTGAAACTGAAACATTTCCTGCTCCTGTGCGCTCTGAAGGACAAAGACAACATAATACCATGTGAGGGGTTCCAAGGCACTTTCAGAAGATAATATAAAATCCCATGTTAGACTTGTTAACCCTTTCCCCAGTTGCAGTCAGTTGTGCTCTTATCATCATAGAGTTTACCAGTAATAGTCTAGTGGTATTTTTCCTCTGTTGGTGTTTGCCAAGGCACCTGCTGCAAAGGCTTTGGAGTGAGTTTATTAAAACAGATAAACACACAGTGTATCACCCTTGAGTTGCCTTTATCAACTTTATATGTGTTGGAGCTGAGATTCTATTAGGTTTCCATTGTGGAAACTTTGCTCAACTTGTTAACAATTAAAATATATAAGCAGGCTTAACAAGAAAAGGCGACACTCTCGTAAAAGTTAGTCGTCTCTGTTTTATTAACAAGGAGTTTACTATTAACTATAAGACTCTTGAAGTGGTCACAGTTTACAGATTGGATTTTATGGTCCATCAATGCTGGCTCTTGAGAAGCTGTTGTAAAAGTTCAGGGAATGGGGGGGGGGTGGCTGCACATTATCTCTACAGCAAATAAGAACTCAACCCTTAGAGCGTCCTGGTCATAGCATGCGGCGTGTTCTGTGTTTCTGCGTACATTGGCAGGAAAAGAATGCAATATAACATTTGCACTGCAGCACATACATACACACACACATACATATTTCCCCACTGAGGGAGGAATAAAGGAATATCTTATCTTATCTTACATTCTCTAAACTATACTTGAATACATGTATATGTAGATCAGTCATAAAAGTAGTGTGTTTCCACAGCTCCTTCTGAGTGTTGAACTAATACCACACAAAATACTCAGTGTCCCATTATTTATTCACACATAGGATGCCTGTACAGTGCATGCGCATCGTGGAACCTCAGTTTGGTGCCCATTTTAACAGGCTAGAGCAGTACAGCCTGCATGAGTAGCATTGCTCCTGCAGTGCTTCATCTATATCCCTTTCACACTGGACAACAACATCTGGTGTTTGTCTCAAGTGGGAAAGGGTACAATCAACATTCATTCCCAGGTCAGATGGCTTTGCAGTAGTCACAGGTATTTATTGGACAAAAAATGGACAGTGAATATGATCTCTTGATATTAATATTGACATCATTTCAGCAACATTACACCTATCACTACAGTTTCAGTGACTGTAGAATATATCACAGACAGCTAAAAGGCAGATTATTTACACTATTGATTAATCATGAAGCCGTGAATATTGTGAAAAAATTCCATTAACAATTTCTTAAAGCCTGAATTGATGCCTTCAGTTTGTTTGTGTTGTCTGACCAACCGTCCTAAACCCAGAGATATTCATTTGACTTTTATACATGACAAAGAAGAACAGCAAATCCTCACCTTTGACAAGCTCAAACCAGTGAATGTTTGAAAAATAACTGAAATGGTTAATCGATTATCAACATAATTGCCAATTAATTTTCTCTCAATAGACTAATCGTTGCAAGCTCTAAAATAATCTAAAGTGATTTAATATTGAAATTTAAAATGTAAAATCATGTTACGTGTGAGCAGTTTCCTTATACACTACTTAGAAGATGACCTGATTTCCAGAAGTTATAACGTTAAAGATGACACATTTTTAAAATATTTTGAGCAAAATTTCATCTTTTGCAGTTTCAAAATAACAAAACAGGAAAATGGCCCAAAGCAACCATTTAGATACCCTGTATGGTCAGTACTAAGTAACACCCCCTTTGGCAAGTGTCGGTCTTTAAGTTCTTGTTTGGGGGGTTTTCATCCATTCTTCCTTGTACAAGCCTTCTAGTTCTGTGAGATGCTTGGGCCATCTTGCATGCACTGAGGTCTATTCACAGATTTGTGATAGTTTAGGTCAGGGCAGTGTGAGGGCCATGGCAAAACCTTCAGCTTGCACCTCTTGACTTAGTCCATTGTGGATTTTGAGGTGTGTTTGGGACCATTATGTTGTAGAAGCCATCCTCTTCTTCTGTTCAGCTATTTTACAGATGGTTTGATGTTTGGTTCCAGAATTTGTTGGTATTTAGTTGAATTCATTCTTCCTCTAACATAGAAATGTTCCCTGTGCCACTGGCTGCAACACAAGCCCAAAGCATGATCGATCCACCTCTGTGTGTAACAGTTGGGGAGGTGCAGCCTTTTGTCTACACACATTCTGTTACTCATTGTGGCCAAAAACAAATTTCATCAGTCCACAGGACTTGTTTCCAAAATGCATCAGGCTTGTTTAAATATTTCATGTTGAAAACTTTTGATGCTGAATTTTGTGGTGAGGAGGCAGGAAAGGTTTTCTTCTGATGACTCTTCCATGAAAGTCGTATTTGTGTAGGTGTGGCTGCACAGTAGAACAGATCACCATCACTCCAGACTCTGTTAAGTCGTCCTGAAGGTCTTTTCAGTCAAACAGGGATTTTGATTTGCCTTTCTAGCTATCCTAAGAGCAGTTCTCTCTGAGAGATTTCTT
The DNA here is from genome assembly GCA_025331565.1 of Holacanthus passer. Lineage (NCBI taxonomy): Eukaryota > Metazoa > Chordata > Actinopteri > Pomacanthidae > Holacanthus > Holacanthus passer. The sequence continues at coordinate 1,549,262 of JAFREQ010000048.1, read as the reverse complement.
GGTCTTTAGACATCAACTTGATCTCCACGCTTCCTGTTAACTGCCATTTCTTAATTACATTATGAACTACAGAAAGTGCTACCTGAAAACACTAACACTCGGAGGAGCCCATGGATGCTGATTGTTGGGACAAGGTTCAAGGAGTCGGAGTGTTTATAAAGCTTTGAAATTTGCATCACTTTGATTTTCCTAATGATGAATGTGAACAAGCCAGAGCCCAAACAGGCTGATTTAGGTCTGAGTAAAAGTTATCTGAGAGCTCAGATATCTTGGGGTAGACAAACATTTGCATGGCGCTGCTTTCTTTTTGTCACTCTAAAACTGTTCAAAACAAAAATACACTAATCGTACTTAAAATGTCAAAAATAATATTTCATCTTTAACTTTATGCCTCTTGGAGATCAGTTCATCTTCTACTCACAGTAACAGAAATTTTGGCCAGAGGTGCCCAAACCTTTTTTATGCAACTGTATCAGTGACTTTTCATCTATACTATAATAAAAACCTCATACTGGGTACATACAGTACTGTGTGTCAGTGAGAAGTGAATATATGGTTGTAGGAAAATATTCAGATCACATTCTGTGAAACTTAGCAGCTATGTGCTCTAGTTTTCTGCTGAAGGAAAAATGCAGTAATTTTTATGATGTTTGAAAAATAAGTTTAACCCTTTTTTTTTCTCAGTCCAGAATATCTTGACCCAGAGTCAAGAGTTACGTGTAATGAATCAAACTGTGACCAGTGATGCAAACGTTCCAAATTTCCCTTGCCCCAGTGGAGCAGGGCTCTTTGATTTCACTTGATTGCATTATAGTCCTCTTGCACATGACTTATTTGTGTGGTCAAAGAACTTCAAACTGCAAACACTGCTCAACACACTGTTCTCACATGCGTAAAATGAAACGTGGCCCCTGGTAAGAATGAAAAAGCGCCAGTGAATGAAGTATCACTCTGTTTTCGGGGATTGCTCGATTTGTCATGTGCCCAGGGTGCTGTCTAGGGGCCGCTGCCTTGAAATAGCCAAGTCTTTCTTCCCCTTTTGAATTGTGTAAAAGAAAAAAAAATCACACTGAAGTCATGGAAGGTAGTAGTGTATTTTAATGTCATGAGTTTGGGTTTAGGCAATTAGTTACCAAGACAGAAATGTCTTTATTGCCTTGTATGCCTCGATTGTACTTCATACGCAGATGCACGTACTGTGCACTGTCAGTACAATATGAGAATGTCACCATTTACGTCAGCATACTAACAAGCAACAAGCCCAAATCAAATTGCAGTTGAGTGCAATTTACTTAAATGTTTATCAACTCAACAAAGGCGGTGGAGAAGAAAGAAAAATGCCATATGTGATGTTAATGAAGTACGTCTCCCAATCTCATGCAGTATTTAACAGCCTAGTTTAAAACAGCCACTCTCAAATCTGTTAATGGTGTAATATGCTCTGCTTAACAGATGTAAGACGTAAGAATCCTTTCACTGTCTGGGAATTTTACTGCTTGCCCCTTCATGTTTTTACCAAATCCAGAAGAAGCTGTAAAATGGACATGCGTTGTCTGTATTTTGTCTTAGTCAGCATCAGTTTCTTCTCAATATTAGATGTGATTGTTTTTTTGTGTTGGAAAAAATGATGCAAATGGAATACCACACCTTTTTGGATTTTCCATCTCTTGCAAAGTTTTAACCCACACTTTGTTATAGATCTTTGACTGGTGCGTGCTGTAAAATCTCAGCAATGTTTCCTGGACGCATTGTTTGCAACTCATCCATCTTGTGTCAGAAATCAATACATAATGACTTGGAAGAGCTTGAGTGACTTCATTGTTTGTAAGTCTTCCCACAAACAGCTTTTGCCGTGTTCGTATGCTGGAAGTGGAAAAATACCTAGGAACTGGAGTGATATGTTGGGCCACCAGCTGTCCTGATAACAGTTGGAGTCTGTCATTGTGGTTTTTGCTGTTTTTTGGTTATCAGAGTGTGGCAGTGGCAGATTCCTACGCCTGCAGTTTGACAGTATTTTCAGTTCCACGAAAGTAAGGGAATCCTTTCCTTAAAGAGTGTGGCACAGACTCTGTTTTGGTCATGGGATTTATGTGATATATGTTGTGGTTTGGCTGCTTTTTATGGCACCACATAGTGATTTTCTGTATGAATGTAAGTCAGTATGATGTATTTCATATCTTTTTTTTCGACAACTTTGTGCAATCCTGTTTATTATGGATGTATAACTTAAAGTGGATAGATCTGTAGCCAAACAGTAGTTTCTAAAGGCCATCAAAGATCTTGCAGAAATTTAAGGCCTGCATTCTCTCTGCTGTTTTCTGTTTACTGCAACTTGCAACTGACGGCATACATTCTTTTTTAGCATAAATTGTGTGTTTTGAAAGCATTTGTCATCCTGTCATGTTGTGCCTTAATTGATACTTTGCACCATTTTTGGCAACTGTTGTGGCGATTTTTGTCAATTCATTGTAACGGTTTGTACCTAAGATAGTTTATTACAGTTCACTAATCCTGACACAAAATGTGTCATATTTATGGTATTTCATCATAGACTAATCTGCTGGTTATTTTCCGAGTTTAATTGGTTAATCTGTAAAATGTATCACAAAATGTCCATTGCGACTCCAATGTGATCTCTTCACATGTCTTGTTTTGTTCTTTTTTCTTTTTCTTTGTAGTTCACTATGTTATTAAACAGAATCCTCACATTTGAAAGCAGGAACTCATCATTTTGATTAACGAGCTGAGGCACTCTTTTCGTCCGTGGTTCCATTTCATTTAGCACAACATTTTCAAATATTTTCTCTTTTCATTTGTCGTGCACTAGGTGTGCCTCTTGCCAAACGTAACTCCAAATTTTCTTAACCAGGATTGCTGGATTGTTTCCATTTTTTATTTTCCACAACTAATTTCGACATTTACAGAAGAAAAACTGTTTTAGAGAAGCATCTTCTACACATTGTGTTGCCTCAGGTCATGATAGTTTTTTTTCAATACTGTGTTGGGGTTTACGCATAGTATTTCATCCAGTCCACTTTTTATAAATTGTCCAGCTGTTAGGCTTGCAGAGAGGCCAGTTTTACAGCTTTCTCCTGAACTGGTTTGGGCTCAGTATGACACAAAGTGTCTTTTATCTTTCTCCCCCAGTGCGTGTGCTTTTTGCCTTGTTCTCAGGGTCATTTGTGACCTGAAGCAACCATGAGTTGACCAGTGGCTGACCCCTGAACCCCTTAAGGACCTTGTGCCTTGCAAAACCTGTTCAGTCATTTATGAGCATCTTTTCAGTGGTTAGTGCTTTGTGGACACAGGAAAAATGCTTTTCCTTTCCTGGCCTGTTTAGGTGAATGGCAGCACAGTTAAATGATAGCAGTATTATTGCAATAAGGATATTTAAAGATTTGCGTCAACAGTGAACATGTTAACCTCTTAAGTCTGCCTTCGTTTTAAAGGTTATTTATCTATTTATCTATTTAAGTCACATGCATTGAGGGCACAACGCTCACTCCCATGTTTTAGCTTGCACTCTGCCCTCATAGTATTCATGTGAATCAGCATTTTGTAGGTCTCAAACTTCAGCACTTTTTATCTGGCAGACAGACTGTGAACATGTGCAAATCACCCTAATTAGGCTAGAATAAGACACAGAGTTGAGCACACACACAGACACCAGGCATGACGCACAAACATAACATTTGTCACTTTTTTCATGTTTTCCAACACTTTTTCAATCACCCAAAATTTTTACAGTCATTGCCAGTGGGGCAAAATTTCATATTGGCCACAACCGAGGAATGAATGAATCAGTGATTGTTTGGGGGATTTACCAAAAGCAGTCTGTCATTTGAATTTTAAATCTACTTTCATTTCAGACTTGTGCAGCTGTGTTATTGTAAACACCTTATCACTTTCCATTAGTACAAGCCACAGTGCTGGAAAACTAGTGTACATGTGATCCCGTTTATGCCCTTTACCCTTTTTCTGTGGGCAGATCTGAGGAGTGAACACACATGTTCTTTATCAAGTTTCCAAAGTAAACTGCTTTTGGTTTGATACATTCAGCTGTGGTGTCTCGCCTTGATTCACTAGTGTTTTCACCATCTGTGCAAAAGATGTTTACAGGAATTTCTTGATGTTAAAAGATACATTTCAAAGATTACAACTGAGATGTCTTTACATGTATATTAGATGTTTATATCTATGTGACAGTCGTGTTAACAGGTTCACAGGTCAACAGGGATATGCAGGACATCAAAGGTTCCTGTAATCAACTTAGGCCAAATAAGATTTAAGTCTGAACATGGGCAATAACAAGATTATGCCATGCATATTAATGTAACCAGTAATTATAGATGCTGTGGACTGTCAGATGTGAAAGTGAATAAGCAGGGAAGTTGTCCACCCGAGTGAGGTTCTATAATTTCTAGTCATGGTTCCAACACAAACTTGGTCATCACTGCTGTCATCCTAAAGCCCAATGGTGGAACTCTGTTGTTTCAGCATACAAAAGAATGGCCTCCCCTTGTGCTGGTAATTACAGAGCACAACTGTCACAGACCTGTTATTATTAAAGAACCAAGCATCTTCCACTACTTAAAGGCTTATGTGAATTTTGCCAACCCCTGCACATTTCCCCTTTTCAAACATATTTGGAGAAAGACAATCTTTTGTGTGAGGGGGGAATGCATTGTCCTAACGCACATGATCGGGTGTTTGTGAATACCCAGCAGGGGGAATTCAGTTTCTGTTGTGGCTGTTTGAGCACACACATGGTTGGGAATGATTGATTAAGCATTTTCTGTCTCCTTTGGATGTCAACACTAAAACTTTTTGCAAGAGTGAGCTGATGTATCCCTCTATGTTTGCTCTAGAGTCTAGGTGGTTAATAACAAATATTGCCTATGGATTAAGCACAAAGAAAATGTTTTCCTGAAGATTTTTTGTATTGTACATATTCAGTACAACCTTGGATCTTTGAAAAAGAAAAACCAACATAAGTAAAGCAACCAGTGAAGAACCACCTGATGCTTTTTTTTTTTAAATCCATGCATCATCATGTGATTATGAAATAGCTGTTTAGGGATGTGGAACTTGCCTTCCTGTTTCCCTACCAATGTAAGCAGTGGTTGGAACTATAAAGCCCTCAGGTTAACAGCAATTCCCCAGGGTGCCCGAGTGTCGTTTCAGCTCATCAGTACCACAAGAGATACCATCAACTTATCACAGGAAGGATGTGATGGAAGAAATAGAGGTTACACACAACAGACTTCCTGTCTTCCTTCATCTTAGCCAGACTGGGCTCTTTTATAACTGCCTGTTGATAGCATTCATTGATTTCTCTTTGAGTAAATTGAACCTGAATTTTAAGCTTCTACTCAGCTGTGGTCTTTAATCTTCTTTGTTCACAGGTGGTGTCTGATGCTGCAGGCCAAGGGGTCACTATAACGGGCAGCAAGACCTTCAACAACTGGAACTGGCCAAATGCTGTTATCTTTGCCGCCACTGTTATCACTACTATCGGTAAGTCCTTTTGGATGTTCAGCAGTGACAGAACCAGTTTGAAAAGTGAACTTTAATATTTCTGACCTGACTCTGACTTTACTTGAATGTTTTAAGAGAATGCTACTGAATGATGTTACACTTCTTGGCAAAAACTTGCACTGAGCTTTCAGACAGACTTTTAAAACCGTCTTATTTTATTCCATTGGGACCAACTCAATTGCAGTAAACAAAAAGATCTTTATTGGTGGCATGGTTTTTGTAATTTCCTTCTCCTCCTGTAAAGCCATACTAAAGAGACACACATGTTGTTGACATACAGTTGTGGATAGCGGAAACAACCTAAACCTAACCACTTTGTTTTCACTTTTAATTTTTAAGGATATGGGAACATTGCCCCTAAAACGTCAGCAGGCCGTGTATTTTGCATCTTCTATGGGCTCTTTGGTGTGCCTTTGTGTCTTACCTGGATCAGCGAGCTAGGAAAGTTCTTTGGTGGCAGAGCCAAGCACCTGGGCCAGTATCTAACCAAGAAAGGATTTTCACTGGTAAGTTGATATGTTTTTTTTCCCACTTCTTGGATCTCTCTGTGGTGTCACAAAATCTTCATCTGAAGTAATGTTTTGTTTTGTTTTGGGGTTTTTTTCCATTTCAGAGAAAGGCTCAATTTACCTGCACAGCTATTTTTCTCCTCTGGGGTGTGCTGGTCCATCTCGTCCTACCACCTTTCGTATTTATGTCCCAAGAGGGTTGGACATATATTGAAGGCTTGTACTTCTCATTTGTCACCTTGACCACGATTGGTTTTGGGGACTTGGTAGCAGGTAAGCTGAGAAATAAAATACTCTTAGTTTATAAACGTAAGCCAGAAAATCTGTAGTTACAAGCATTACAGCATACTTTGATCACCTTGAGCACATCTAATTTCCAAGACAGTTTTTAAATCAGTTGTTTAATCACATCCAAGTTGTACACGGATACCACAGACATTAAGGTCCATCTCTTAGACTATTCTTTCAATTAAACCAATCAAATTAATCCAGGCCAGAACTTTGGATTCAAATGATCATTGACTATTTTGTTTGTCGTTGCAGGTGTGGAACCAAACAAAGACTACCCAACTCTCTACCGTTACTTTGTGGAAGTGTGGATTTATCTAGGGTTGGCCTGGCTTTCTTTGTTCTTCAACTGGAAAGTGCGCATGGTGATTGAGGCCCACAAGGCACTGAAGAAACGCCGCAAGCTGCGCAAGCTATCTCTTGATGAGCTCAGACACTACAAAGAGTCTCACAAGGCTGCTCTTCGTTTGCCTCCCACTCCTAATGATGTCAACATCTTCAGCTTCATGTCCAAGAAGCAAGAAGGCTACAATGACTTGATTAAGCAGATTGGCACCAAAAAAGATGGCAGAAGCAACAGTAGCAGTGCCAACGCCATCAATAAAGCCAAAGAGATAAGTCGTTCAAAGAGTTGCAGTGATGCTCCCATGTTTAATAGTCACACCATCCTCAGTCTGGACCGCTCACCACGCCAAAAGAGACGCTATAGTTTCAGTGACCGTGTCACTGTTGCTTTTTCAAAATCCAAGAACTACCTCCTGGGCTCAGATAATGGTTTGCTGCTAACAGAGGACCATGTAGAGGGTGACCTAGAACTTGACCAGGTCCAAATGTATGAGAACCAGCTTGACAAGGACGTTGACCTAGAGAACGGAGGAGTGGGAGATTGTGGAGCAGGTGATCGGAGGACATGGGACTCCAAAGATTACCATGCCCTCACGTTCCAAAATGCAAACATTACTTTTATAGATGAGGAGAACTTTCTTAGCAATAACTTGGAGGAGGATGATGATGATTCTAAAGCAAAACTATCCATTACTACTTGTGATGAAAACATTGAAACAAACTCCAAGGAGGAACAGAATTCTGAATCTGAAGGGTCTGTGTTCTCTAGTGACTGTTCCGAACACAGCCACTCCTATGAGAAACTTGTAGAGGAGTATGCAAAGGAAGAAAATACAGAATCTTGATCTTCTGTTGCCAACTGGTTGGTATTGAAGTATATGCATTCTAATATGAATTATTTGTAAGAATATCGGAGGTCCCATTGTGCTTTTGGGAGTCTGATAATGAAAAACTGAAATTTGAAATGAATGTTCAATTGTTAGTGAAGAAATGAAAATCTACATCACTTGGACTATTTTTTAAGAGTTGAGCTTCCTATAAAGTCTTGAACAAATATGGACTGCAGAGCATGACATGTGACCCCATGACTATTTAACATCTGCTCTATTTATGTCTTTTTATACGTTTTGAGAAATATATATGCCACATTTAGTGTAATGTCCAAACCAATAATTATTTTCTGAGTCATTTTTTCTACTCATAGGTTGATGAGAAAATATATGGAAATGCATTTGATTTCCCTTAGTCTCTTCTATGCATATTCACCATATTGGTGTTTTAATATTTATTAAGATGAAGGACATACTAGCTTTTATTCACTGGCTACATGGGTTCTCCCATTGCACAATTCCACCAAATGAGGACAGTTCAAAGTCCATTACAGTGCAGATTGTCTTTTTAAAACCTGAGCCAAACATTTGTCCTTTAAAAAATGAAGGAGGTTAAGGGCCAATTCTTTCTCTTTTTTTTTCTTTGATGTTTCTTTTGTGAAGTCCTTAATAACTTGCTGTGTCTAAGATTGCTGTTTATTTTGACTCTATGCAATAGAATTGTGACTGCACTAGAGGTCATCAGTGATGCACAGGCAACATCGGGAGTCTGGAACCAACCAAAGTAAACTTAAAAAGGAAAATCATTAATTTTATGAGCAGAGAAGCATTTATGGCGACATTTGAATATCCTGCCAAAGAGACACTAAGATATGTTTTCCTTTTTTTAAAAAAATCTTCTCTGTTCCAAGCTACTGCTGTGTAAAATCTGCTTTGGAAATGATCCTCCCATTGTGACGTAAAGTAGATGCCTTTCGGAATACAGTCAAGCTGGTTTAGTGAATGCACACTTTATTTTTGTGTTTTACTGTTGACAGCATGTCGGACGTCGATCTGTGGCTTCTGGGCCCTCTACCATGGCAGTGCCTAATGGGAACAAAACTTTCACAGTAACAATATTCTCACTTTTTGTCTCTTTAGCACCCTTTCACTTCATTGTATTTGCTATGTAAACATTGGCTGAAAGCCCATCAGTAGTCACAAACACAGCACTGCTCAGGACATGGCCTTGCTGCTCATGTTTGCACTGGCATGAATGACTGAAGTACCGCTTATGACAGGCAGCCAAGATTAACTTGAAACAGATCGATGCTCTCTTGACTTATGCTTTAGTCATTCGACATAAAGTTAGCAGTATTGGTACACTCGGTTACTGTAAAGTATTTCCCCATGGTTTCATGTGAACACACATCTGTTGGCAAATATCAGCTATTGAGTGAAAATGCCTTAAATCCGCTGTGAAATAGAGGACTCTACAGTACAATGTAACATCCATGGAATGTACTTATAATGATTCACTGAAAAGGTGAAAGCTTTCACACTGTGTGGTGTTTTTTTTTTATGTTTTCCCCTCTCTTCATCTTTTCTTTTATCACAGGGCCACCACTTTTGTCTATGTAACATTCTACTCTCTCATTTTCACTGGCTTTCTTTGATGTGTTGCATAGTTATACAGCCATGGTACTTTTCTGGACTGATTAATAACAGCTTTTGGGCTTTTTAAACCCATTGTCCCAAGTTTTCCTCTTATTGTTGCTCCATTGTCTAAAACTCCAGTATAGTTGTTTTAGTTCTTTTTTTTATGATTAAATTATTTCTTTGTAAAAGTTTGTATATGAATTTCAGCAAAAGCAAAACTGTATTTCATGTAAATAAACATTTAGTAAAACTTAAGTGTTTTTGTGATCAATACAACATTATACTACAGCTGCACAGTGTTTTCAATGACTCATTTTACACATGAAATCCCATTTAAGCCTTGGACATACTTGAGTACAGATACTGACAGCTGCAGACTTGTACGAGCGCACGTTTCTGTACACACTACTGAGGGCCCGTAGACATGTTCCACACATGTTCCACACATGCATACTAGAAAACATTATAGCAATCCTACATTTGTTGTATTTTGCTGAGCATCATGAAAAAGTCCAAACATAAAACGGTGTGTGTGTGACAGTTTAACAACATTTGGACCAAGGATGGGGGATAAAGTATATGCACAACTTTAGTGCTGTTCGCAGAAGTCAGGGGAAGTCCACATCAATTTCTGTGGAATTGAATTAATAAGATAAGATCAACCTTTATTCGTCCCACAGTGGGGAAATTCACACTAATATGGGAACAGGTCATATTGTGTAATCTCTTCTTGGTTTATACAGCCAAATGCATGCCCTCTCTTGAGCATGTCCATAAAAACAGTTGCATAAGCTAACAATCCATAAAATACTCATTTACCTGGAGGTGTAAACAGTAAAAAAAAAAAAAAAAAAATACATGAGACAGCATTTCAGAAATAATTGTTTTTCAAATATATGCTAGTTATGCATTTTATTTTCTTAAAATATGGTCTTCTCTTTTAGAGTATTATTGGGTCTTGATAATACAGTCAAACCTGTATAACTGAATTTTACTTACAGTAACATCTAAATTAATTCATCATAACATAATAAAAATTTAATTGAGAATGCAAGGTAATAAAACCAAATGATGTAATATACCTGTAGACACATGCCTCTTCTATTATTCTCATTAAATTGCACTCCTCATTCAGCGTGAACTAGTTCTTGTGCAGAATTTGCACTGTACAGTGACAGTGACACCTGGCATTGCTCATTGTGCACACAAACTTCAAGGTCATGCTACGAGACGAGTAATGCCACGCTGCAAAAGGAGCAGAGAGCTGATAAGCAAACCGAGCCATAATAATGACACTGAAAAATGATTAGTGTGTACTATTAAACACAAACTATCGATTCCTGCACATGATCTGTGCTTGTTTGAAAGCTACCTGAACAGTTTATGTGTGTGTAAGTTAATGTTTGGAATGAGGGTGAAAGTGTGAAGTCATTGGAGTCATGCTGTTGACATATCCTGATCCACCAAAAAAACACGAGATTAGAGCGTGCGTAACAGTCTGTTGTTTTTGGCATAGGCTGAAAATGAACACTACTACCTTAATGGATTCAGCAGAATAATTGTCTCTGGTTCCAGCTTGAGTGAACAGTTTACCTAAGAGACCTGCCAAAAGTGATGTTTCACATGCATTATGAAAAAGATGACATTGAACAGCAACACATTGGTATACTTTATGAAATGATGCTTTTGCCTCTCAGTCAATCGAAATTTCAGAATCTGCAATGGACACATACTATTTCATTGCATTTCTATCCATCAATGCTTCACTAGAATTGTTCGTGTTAGCAAAGCTTTGCCCTTATAAATATTAACTCAATTCATGATGGTTGCTGAACCAAACTAAAGGGAGGGCTCACAGAGAAAAAATGCTGAGCCTGGTGGAAACCAGAATGTCTCCTGTTACTGTGGGATTCCAGGCATGACATAAATCAAGTTCCTCACTCCAAAGTATGATTCCATATGTACAGACAAATTACTGTGGATTCTGAAGCCATGCTTGTTTAATTATCCCTAAGTTAACAGTTTTTTTAAGTATATAAAGTATTTTTGTGTCTTAATGACAGCCAGACAGTAAATGGATATCATCACTTCCCACGGTTATGTTTATATAGAGATTTGCGAAGTGATTAGAAAATAAGCCCCCAGCCGGAGAATGCAGGTGGATGCTGGGTTGGTGGTGGGGCTGAAAGAACAGGCAACAATACTGATGCAGGGCAGCAGTGGCACTGACAGAGCAGAGGCAGAGATTGGAAGTTTTCCATCTTAAATAGGCCGCCAAATTAGGAGGGTGTGTTTGGAGAGTGAGTAATGTCACGAGTATATAGCAGTGCAGCTTGAGTTGACTATCTGAACTTGTTGGCAGGTGTTACTCTTAAACTGAAATGACTAGATGAGCACAAATTGTCCACATATTTTTACGAAGTCTCATCCGAAAGCCCCTGAAAACTTTGTTTCACATTGTTTTTCTTGATGACATTATAGTCTATATTTGTATATGTATTGAATGACAAAGTGACATTGTGAAAGGGCCCGCTCAGAGTGATGGACCTACCTACCTGCTCAGCACCAAACAGCAGTCAGGCAAAGTTAGCTGGCAAACATACGTGAGCGTGCAGATAAAGAGCCACATATGTTACTCTGTTGTACTACTGTTGTGTTCACAACTCCTTTCTACTGCCCCCAAGTGACCAAAAATAAGTTATTGCAGGTTTTAAACATTCATGACTAAATAAGCAGCAATCCAAGTTAAAGTTTTGGACTTTAACCTTTAACTTTAACACTCAAAAACTATGCTTCATCAGGACTGTGTGGGTATGTACAGATTTGATTGACAGTAGCCTGGCAACAGAAACAAACAGCAACCAACTGTTATCAGATTTTTATTTCAATATTGTTAAACCCTGGTTGATTCATTGGAATATGTGACCTATAACCTTTTCCAACAGAACCCCACCCACTTCAAACCAGTGAGAAGAGCACAGACCAAATCTTTTAATTAAAATAACCAGAACTATTTTGGCAGCTGGATTTGTGTTTATGAAGGACCTCATAACTTATAGCAAGTAGCTGAAAATAGGTTTTCAGGACCTTTAATCGTGGCGAGAGATTTCAAAAGCTGAGGACAGCAAAATATTCCACTCCTTTTTGGAGTATTATTGCAGCTTATAATAATTTGTAAGAATTTAAATGGACCATGGGCAATGAGGACATGTAAGGCGAGTCTTTTTGTCAGAAACTGGATGAATGTCCTTCTCATCATTAAAATGAGTGCAATTTGGGAGATGCCTCGGGATAGTAAAAATTAGCATTTGGTCTTTGACTAGTCTCAGTCACTCTCTGTGATGGGATTCAAAGGGATGATTCAGAGCCAGTGTTGTCTGTTAGTTAGCTCAAAAAGAGAGCCACAGTATATATACTTGTTTCATGGTTGTGAATTCCCTCATGCTCATTTTGCAATACCCACAGGTAGAGGAGGATCAGAGAGTCTCATGTCTTCAGTTTCACAGCCCTTAAATTTCACTTTTTAAGAGCGAGATTAGATGAGGATAAGAGATCAGGAGACATTTAGTCTTCTGAAATAATGTGCCCCCTTTCAGTTTGTTGACTTGTACTACTACTACTGGGATCTGGAATCTTGCACTAACATCACACACTGACCAATATAAATTGTATATTGGCGCTGAACACCTAGAAACTTCCACTGCAGAGTTCAGAGAACAGATTTATCATAAAAGAGTTACCACATGACTGTTTGAACTTTGGATCTATATTACTGTCTTAGCTGTCCTAAAGTTATGCATAAGGTCATATAGAACTGGGTTCCACATGTAATACATCTCAGGCATGCTGATTGCAGCATATAAAAATAAAAAATCACATTTCTTTAAAATGCATATTAAAAAGTGGGTCAAGTGCAAAAGTAGAGCTATTTTCACACAAGCTTTTCTATTTCAAAGAGTCACATTGTGGAGTTCGGGAAAGTTCCCTTTAGACTTTGATTTATTTTTCTGGTATGCAGTTAGGAGCATATAATCTACCCTTCTCAGCTTTTAACTATCTACCATCCACTAAAATAGTAAGATGTATCAAGAATATTTACATGTAAGAATGCAGAAGGATTATGATTTCTTCTAGATGTAAAAAGTAGAGCAGAAAATGAACCCTTGGTGCGATGAGCTGCTGAAATTTTACACAGACATGTCGAATGGCGTAACACAGCCAGCCACCATGGGCCTAAACTAACTCTAACTAACTTGCCATATTATGTGAGAATCACTGCTTTGGCATTAATGTTTTTGTTTATATGATGCTAAATTTGACATCTAATCTCTCCCTTCCCTAAGATTAAGTCAAGAAGTCTAATATTCTTTCAGAGAGTCAGATTATGCAAGGAGTTCTGAAACCAGCCAGCGTGTCGGCCTCTGTCTGCTTCCTTTAAAGTTTGTGTTTCCCAAACACAGAGTGTACTTGTGAAGAGATTACAGCGAGGCAGCGTTCAAGTCTGGTTGGCATGTTGAAAGTCTGATCATGCAGCAAACATATCACTTCAAAAACGGTCATCATTGTGTTTTACATGCCAATAAAATATATATATATATATTTATTTATTTATCTTAATAGTATCATATGACATGCACATCACTCACTTGTTTCTTTAAATAACTATCAAGAAGCACAAAACAATCCTCAAGTCCCCAAGATCTTATAATAGTAACTAACACTCAAATAAATCAATGCCATCTCTCTTTGTCCGTCAACAACACGTCCATCCTGGGACAGAATGATGCCAGTTCACTTCCTTGTCAACAAAGGAAGAGGGGGAACCAGATGGAGAGTTGTTTCTGTGGACTGTAAAACAGCTGACGCAACAACAGCTCAGTAAGCGATGGGACAGAGCAGGGAAATGTGACTGAGACAGGCCCAAGGACTTTTCTGACACCCAATTGTTTCCTGAGTTTCTGTGTCCGGCCTTCCACACCGGAAACTTTTGGGCACCCCCCAGAGGTGAGATTGTGAGATTTTGTGTAGATAAGCATGCATGCACTGTACTGTGTGATTGTGTGTGTTTTGGATGTTAGGTTGGATTGTTAGTGAAGACGTGGGAAGTGCACTAGCAACATGCCCATTGCTTTTTAAAGAACACAGGAAAGGATGAGAAAGAAAGACACTGAGCAGTGTTGAACAATGTTACTAACAGCTGGTCATGCTGACCCCAGACTTTACAGTATGTTCACAGAGAAAGAAAGTATTGTCCTTGACCTCTGACCCCACTAGACTCCTCACAATATGAAACTCTATGTGGGGTCAAGGGAGTCCAAGAGTCACAAACTACTCTGAAAGAACAGAGTGTTTTGACTTTGGGAACATTTATACTGAACACTTTAATTCATGATGGACAGCAATAAATGGCCTATTTAGGACAACAAGACAGTGCTGTGACTTGTTTCATGCGACCAGTGACTCAGTGAGTAGGATCATACTGTGCAACCATCATTTAAAAAAACCAAAACAAAACACTGTCTGTTGGCTATGGAGCTTACATTTTCACTTTCTCCATTTTGTTTGTATTGTAGTATAGTGGTGTGTATTTTATTATTTCTGGGGATAACTGACCAAACTTGGGGTTCAGATATTTTGCCACCTTTAATATCATAGCAAGCAAATGCATCTAAAACGTTAGTGGTAATTTCCAGGTTTTGATGTGTCCTCTAGAATTAAAAAACACATACATTTTTTAACCTTGTGCTCAATCTCTTGCAGTTTTTTCAAAAAAACAGAATACAAACAACCTCAAACACAACAATGAGCAAAGTCAAGGGAACTACCACAGACTATAGATAGATAGACAGATATGTATCTAACTTTATAGAGAACAAGGTTTGAAGATACATTGTGTAACCCCGTCTGAAAGCTACTTCATTAACCTCCATTAATGTACTGCAGTATACCCTAAATACAGTTGCCATGTACAGTAGCAATACATAAAAATGTGCATAATGAAGATATAACCACAAATAATTTTTTTTTTTTTTATCACGTTTCCAAATCTTAACTAAGCAGCAACCAGAATAGTTATATGAATGCAAATTGTGTACATTGTGTTCTTGTGCAGATGAGCCACTGTATGTCTTTTAACTACAATGGAAAAATATACCAAACGTTCTGGTATGAGTTCAGAAAACTG
This sequence comes from Holacanthus passer, assembly GCA_025331565.1. Classification (NCBI taxonomy): domain Eukaryota; kingdom Metazoa; phylum Chordata; class Actinopteri; family Pomacanthidae; genus Holacanthus; species Holacanthus passer. Next base: position 1,533,930 of record JAFREQ010000048.1, on the reverse strand, counting down.
AAGCTGATCATTGGGGGGAAAAACATATGTGAGAGTTGGGAGGAGTAAGAGCAAAGAGCGCCAGCAAGCCAGCTGGTGTGTTCCTCTAGCGCTCTCTGGTGGAAAAGCTATACCAATACACATTTTCAAATACCAATAAATCATATTGTAGTTTTAAGGTTTACAATTTATACACAGACGGTAAAATATCTTTACTATTCTGCCATATCATTTGTTCTCTTTTGTAAACAAATGCCTCCTGCTCAGCTTTTATTTTGAAATGTTTGACTTTGCTCTCACCCGGAAGCACAGCAGTGTTATTATGCTAACAGTGTATGACATCAACACATCAGGACGAGGCTGGGAGCTGCAAATGTTGTAGAAAATAAGAATATTAGATTCATTTTAGTGTTTCTTTAGGGGACCGTTGAAGATAAGAAAGAAATATCGTCTTTGAGAACAGGCTGTCATAAAGTTAACACGACAGCAGGACTTGGAAAGAGGCTCAAACTGCTAAGCTACGTTGATCTGTCACAACTGGACTGTTAGCACGCAGGCTAACTGGCTGGTTTCATATCTGCTTGGGTCCTCACGGGACGCGACAGGGATGTCCTGCAGCTTGTTGGAGTTTTGTCGGCTCCAAGAGCTCAAAACGGTCCGGGACTACTTGTTCCAGAGCCAGAAAGCCGGGCCGGCGGAGGAGAGGAATCAAACAGGTAGCCAGGATAACGCTAGGTAGCCCAGACAGATGTGTGTCTGTAGCATGCTACAGCTTATAACTGCTAACAGACGTGACAGCAGTCCTGTTAGCTACATTTGGAACCAGCTAGCTTCAGTATTAAGTTGAACAAAGTAGTTGCTAACTAAGCTAAGTACTGTATATATAGCTAAATAATGTTATAGCTAGGTGGCTAATGATGGCAGGACTCTTGGGGTAGTTCGGTTTGGTGAACTAACGTTATACTTTGATTTTTGGTTTCAGGTTACAGTTGGGGAAATAATCTTGAGCCACATTAATGAACCCTCTAAATGCTTATCTGCTCTTTTCACAGATACAAAATAATCTCATGTGCATCTGAGATATGCAGAAAAAGCATTCTACATGAATTCCATTATAACCAACTGTTTCTAATGGCCTGACTGTTTTAATTTAATTTAATCTAATTTAATTTAATTTTTAATTTGATGATAAGGCTTTGCAAAGGGAATGATGCTTCATTTGTGCTCTGCAATACCAGCAGAGCACTGAAAGAGGAGGAGAAATCTATCTGCCTGCCCTTTGTGCTATGAGTCATCCCACATGAGGCACCTGAACACATCACTGCAGGATGCTCAACAAAAGAGGGCAGACACACACACAGAAAGGGCACTTGTACGCTCAGTTGCCTGTATTTGTCGCCTTCATTTGATGTTGATGTGTTTAGACACCCAGAATGTGTCATTGCCTCAGTCTTGCAGCGAAGTGACATTGACCACACACACACTGCACCAAAGCATAATGCATTATAAATGTCCATGGCAACAGGATCTCATCCTGGCTTTTGCTTCTTGTTCTGTCACTTCGTCTTCCGCCCACCTTTGGATATATTTAGGTTGTTTCCCTGTAGTAACCTTTTTCTGCAGTCCTTCCCTTCTTGTCCTCTCTCATTCAGTAAATATTTTTAGCAGATGGCTTTAACACTTCCTTACACAGAACTGCTTTAGCTTGTAATTTCATGCCCAAATAATGTTAACATTACTTAAAGACATTTTGGTCTTTTATAGGACCTTATGCTCATATTTATGTTTGCTGTGTGTTGGCTACCACAATGTAAATAACATGTCAAATAACAAGATGCAGACTTAGCTTAGAATTCTCCCAATTATTGACTTATGATCTTTAGGAAACCAAGACTTGAGCAAAGGCAGATCGACCGAAGCTCTAACCTCTGCACAAGCTGCTCTGTCAACATGGTGTTAAAACTAATCGTAATAGAATTTGCTTGTTTCCTTTTTCTTTAACAGAAAATGAGCTCTCTTGGGACACCTCTGAGTGGGAGACAGCATGGGATAGTGGTGACAACAAAGAGGAGGAAGACACTTCTGCTGCAAAGGTCTGTCCTTTTGTATTTCATCATCTTTTCTCATGTTGTCATTGTTCTGGCATTGCAAAACTGTTTCAACTGCTCACAAACATGTAGTATAAATTAGTGTTATTAAATTATTGTTTCCTTCGATTATAGAAATACTGCCTATAATATATCCTATATTTCATAATCAAAGTCTTTGTTGCCTTTACTGACATTGAACAGCAACTAATGGAATTTTGGGATGGAGCAGAATATCTAACGAGATTTTGATTTTCTGCTAAAAACAACTAGTAGAATACTGTTTACAAGCTGAAAAGCTACAAAAAAAGAGCAGGGGCAAATCACTCGTAAACCACCAGGCCCCACGCAGGGGCATGGTTAGCCAGAGTAAAGGGGAACTGGACATTTCAAATTTGTGAGAAACTGTGGGAAAATACCCTAAATACATTGTCAAAAAGTAAAAGCTGCGAACAACTTTGTCTAATATTGGAAACCAACTTGCAGCTTTATATGGGGTTATCACTCGCATCATTTGGAGGTTGAAAGGTCCCCTCCCGCTGACCTTACTTTTTGTCCTGCAGGTGGAGGAGGAGACCACAGGGCAGAGTGGACCTTGGCTGCAAGACTGCGTAGTGTCCCTGTCGCCTTGCTCTGACCTGTTAGTCGTGGCCCGCGAACAGAAGGCTGTCTTTCTCTCAGGTCAGATATTTAAACACACACACACTCTTCACTCACTAAGTACACAGAGGATTTGCATGTTTCTGTTAATGTCTATTGAATCTTACAGCTAAGTGGCGTTCAGATGACAATGGTAAAGAGGAGATGACCCTGGCTGTGTCTTGGACTGGAACCCTCAGCACTGATGAAGGGTAAGAGTCAAACTAGACTAACTTGAGAAGGAATGAAAATGCTGAAAAGTTTCTGAGGACAAGTGATTAATCATGATCACTATGTTGGAAGACAAAACTCAAGAAACTTACAGGCAGGAATGAAAATGAAGTTTAGAGTGATAAGGAAAGCTACAGAGGATAAAGAAGGGTCACCTTGAAAAGAGATAGTTGTTTGATAGTGGGGAAACAAAGGAAACACAAGATAATGGATGGGTTCAGGGCTCTTGAGAGAGGAAGCTGTAAAGTGAACTCTGTCACAGAGACATTACAATTTACTTTGTGTGTGTGTTTTCTCACTACAGAGAGTGTGTGAGCAGTTCTATCTGTATACCGTTGGCAAGCCAGAAGAGGTAAGAATTATTTCTATTGGAAATAGAGGAGAAGTCTGTGGAAGTTCTGAATACTGGTGTGCATGTATACATGTCATGATAGCTCTTTTTACAGTATATGTATATGTGTGTGTAGGAGCTCCACTGGGAGACCTGACTGGACATGTATAGTAGTGGGTTTCACTTCTGGCTATGTCCGCTTCTACACAGAGGTACCTTGTCAATCTAAAGTACAATTTTATTTCTCTTTTTTGTGTACTACAGTGCTTTTGTGCAACAATATATTTTGTCAGATAATCAGCAGATAAAAGAAAATGAAACTGTTCAATCCGTTTTATAAATAGTCAGGAATGACGGTATTAAATGTCACACCAATTGTTTCTTGTCAGAATGGGGTTCTGCTTTTGGCCCAGCTGCTGCATGAGGACCCTGTATTGAGGCTTAAGTGTCGCACATATGAGATCCCTCGTCATCCTGGAATAACTGAGCAGGTAATGCACACACCAAACACTCCAGTCAGAACTGTGTATGAAAGTTAAGTTCAGGTTTAAAGGAATAGTTTTGGAGAATGTGCTTTTTTGCTTTCTTGCCAAGAACTAAATGAGAAGACCATTGCCACTCTCATATTTGCATAGTAAATATGGCAACTAAAGCCAGGAGCTGGTTGCTTGGCCCAGTCTCCACTGATTGCATCACAATGACAGCAGGACTCCTGAAAGTCAGTTTTTGGACCAGAAGTAGTATGGCACATAACACCCTGTGAAACGTGTAGGTTTTTACACTTTTGATGAGCTTTACAAGGGTCAATTTTGTTACCTTTGGACAGAACCACGATAACTATTTCCCCTCCGGTTTTGGCCTTTATTGTAAGCTAAGCTGAGCTAACTGCCTGCTGGTTTTATCTTCATATTTACTATGAACAGTTCCTTTAAGTGCATGGTTGAGTGTGGAGATCAGTCCTTGAACACATTTCGGCCATCAATAATATTCTAAACCCAAGGTTCACTTTCAAGCTTTTCCCAAGCTTTCAACCATATCCCAAAAATGTATAATTCTGGATTTTATCCTATTGCAGCATGAAGAGTTAAGTATCCTCTACCCTGCTGCTCTGGTCACCATCGATGGCTTCAGCCTCTTTCAGTCTCTGCGTGCCTGCAGGAACCAGGTTGCAAGAGGTACTATTGCTTGAGTGAGCATATGTTAAATTGTGTGTATGTGTGTGTCCAGGTGGGAGTATTTATACTATGTGCATATGTTTGTGTGTTTATGTGATAGGATGAGAGTCACAGGGTTCTAGTATTTAATATTATTGTATTTATATGTATTCAGTGTGTTAACTAGAGATGTGTTTCTCACTTGCTGGCTGGTTGGTTGGATAGTGTTTGCCACAAAGCGTTCAGGTACTAAAGAGACATACACACAACTACCACTGTACCACTGCAACACACGCACACACACACACACACACACACGTCCTTATACAGTGTCTAGAAAGTAAATAAGCCAAGCTTCAGCAGAGTTATTCTGAGCATCTAGAAGTGCTGTGTGCATGTGTGTGGCTGAGTGTGCCTACCTGTGAATGTGCTTTGTGGCCTAAAGCAGTCATAGCTTAAGGCAATAGATGATGGAATCCCTTGTCAAAGATTCGGTAATGAAGTGGTACATCAACTGTTTTGCATCCAGCGGCAGCAGCAGGTAGCGATGTAATCCAGCCTCCTCCCCTGGCCTATAAGAAGTGGGGTCTGCAGGATATGGACACCATTGTGGACCACAGTAGTGTGGGTAAGAGAATATTATTTTTAAGAGCAACTGATTTTTGTTCACACCACTGGCTCTTCCTTACCTACCTTTTGATTTACTAAAACAAACGGAATTAAATAATTGATTGAATGTTGGGCTTCAAAAGCAAAGTACTGTATTCCAGCATTTATTCCGTTCCTGTCATTGTCTTTTCCCACATCTTTATTCATCCATATTTTCTCTTCATCTCTCCCGCTGTTAGGCATTATGACACTGTGTGTGTTTGACCAGATGAAGAATGCATCTATCCTAGGGGGCTTTAATGCTTCGGTCAAGGGCAGCCCCCCCGCCATGAGCCAGTATGTCACTGTGGGAGGAGGGCCGTACACAGGCTTTTACTATGCTGTAGAGGTGAGTGAATGACAGAGCGAGCAAGTCTGTTTATTTCCCATAAGAATTACTGTACAGGCAACATAACTGTACGTGTATGTTTAGTCCTTATTGTTATGTACCAACAGAAATGTTGAAGATGACCTGAAGGTCAAGGGTGTGCCAATAAGTATATTAGAGAGTAAATCCAGCTCTTTGTTGTGTCTCTCTGTCTTTAGGGAAGCTCCCAGCCTCTCCTCTCTCATGTGGCTCTGGCTGTAGCCAGTAAACTCACCTCAGCCCTCTTCAGTGCTGCCAGGTGTGTATGTGTGTGTGTGTGTGTGTGTGTGTGTAAAATCAAACTTTCATTTGTGTATAAACAAGATTATATGCATTGATTACAAATTTTTCCAAACATAATTTTACTGAAGGCAAAATTAGTAGTATTTGTCAGGTGTGGTTTGTAAAAAACCATACAAAGTTGGCCACTCCATGGCTCAACTGCTCCTCTTGTATGTGTTCTCACAATCTGGCACCTGATCACTAGTCCCTCCCACACACCCTATTTGCTGTAAAACAATAGTCAAAGAAACTTGGTAAAATGAATGAGTAATAATACCAAAGGAACAGGGCACAACTACTGATTTATGTCCGACACACACAGAGACTGAATGCTGCACTGTTGACAATCCTCTCCTGCTTAAACAGCACAAAGCAGCTCAATCAATACTCTGATTTATTGCCTGTTCTCCACTCAATTCCAGCTTCATCCATACTGGATGGTAGTTTGCTTTCATCCTCCCTTGAGTCTCCTTTAACTCTCTAATTGTGCATCTCAAATGTATCTTGTCTGTTGCCTCCTCTCCTGTATTACCTTGTCTTGTACTTTAGTCTCCCTTAATCCTCTCTTTACATGGATTCTTGGATTTGTCTCTTGCTCACTTTCTCTGTTTCTATTTTCCATCATATCATCACTCTGTCTTGCTGTTTTCCTCTCAGTGGATGGTTAGGTTGGAACAAGAACAAGAATGAAGAAGAAGCTGTTCAGAAACAGAAGCCTAAAGTGGAGCCTGCAACGCCCTTGGGGATCAGGTACCAATCCTGATATCTCAACACAAATGCAGCAGTCCCCTGCTGTGCTCTATTGATATTGGTAATATGAAGCTTGTTTCATCTGACCCCTCCTGTCCAGATTTGGTCTCCCAGACTCTCGTCGCCATGGTGAGTCCATCTGTCTGTCCCCCTGCAACACCCTGGCTGGAGTGACGGATGACTTTGGTCGAGTCACACTGCTGGACTTGGCCAGGGGCATTTCTATTCGCATGTGGAAAGGTGAGGAGAGAGTAGAGAGAAAAGACCAAGGATTTTTCAGAATTAAGTGACCATGGTCACATGTCAAGACTAGAGCACATAAATAACATTGTGTTAACAATTAAGCATGAAGTATTCATGTGGTCTGAGAGCGATGCCAAGTCATGCATTCAGCTAGAAAGTTGTTCAGGGTGTCCCTGTTATGTAAATCTAACTTTTTTTTTCTTACTTAACTGCAGGTTACCGAGATGCTCAGTTGGGTTGGCTGCAGGTTCCAGAGGAGCGAGGCGATCGGGAGTTCTCCCCCTCTGCCTCCCTCCCCAGACGTCATGCTCTGTTCCTGGTCATCTACGCCCCCCGCAGGGGAATCCTGGAGGTGTGGGCGATGCAGCAGGGTCCTCGAGTCGGAGCCTTCACTGTGGGCAAACACTGCAGGTATGAACAATGCACCCCCAAAGTGAAGCAGTTAACTTTTCCGTGCAGCTATTTCTTCACGAACAATTTCTTCACGAACAAATCAGCACTTGTGCGTCTTCATAGTTGGCATACCACAGAAGCATGTATGATACACTTGGACATCAGGTAGACAAACTGGGGAATAGCACGCAATAACATATGTAAAATATTGTGTGTGTGTGTGTGTATGTGTGTGTGTGTGTGTGTGCATGTGCACACTTCCAGGTTGCTGTATGCTGGCTATCGTCTGATGGGGGTGAACAGTGTGACCAGTCAGGGTTGGCAGCTTCACACCCAGCAAGTGTGTCTGCTGGATCCCATCACAGGAGCAATGAGGACAGTGAACATCCCCTTCCACCTGGCCCTCAGGTTGGTACACAGACAGACAAAACTCTCACATACATGAATACATACAAGATACTGTCGATCAGCTGGCATTTTTAAAGGAATAGTCCAGCGCCTCCAAAGTTTAGTAATTAACATGTTATCACTTGATTAAACCGTACAAAAGCCAATCAGTCAATTAGTGTTTTCGTTTCCTTCTTGCAGATGTGGAGTGGGTATACTTTTTATTCTGAGATTCATAATTATGCTCATCAAGTATGTAGTTACTGGTTTCCACATGTATGAATAGAAGTTCTGGTAATATTTGTATTGTATACCTGAGCTGTAGATGTCACTTACTTTTTACACAATATAAGTGAATTTAATGGCAACTGTCATCATTTACTTTTACAGCCAAGGTTTGCAACTGCAGCGATACCTTGTTCCCAGTCTACAAGTTGTAGTCTACAAGATGGTCTGTCAATGAGGACTGCCAGCAATCCATCCAAACCTTATCTTTCTGTGTCATCTTCATTTCAGTGACAAGAAGAGTGAGCGAGCCAAAGATATGCACCTGTTAAAGAGACTCACTACTATACTAAGGAGCAGAGAGGTGGAGCCAGGTAAGAGAGACAAGAGTGAGAGCAGAATGAAGATGTAAATAAAAGTGAATGAGATGAAAGAGACATGAATCTATGAATTTTTATGTGTTTATAATCATCTTTTCTTTTCAGATATTTTGGAGAGCGAGGCCAAAAGTGTGCTGCTGGATATCAAACACCCTGCCATTAAAAAGCAGGTACAAACAGCCTCATACACTAATAGAGAGGCGTATTGTCTTCAGTGATAACAGTCACATTTGTAACTGCAGTCTTTGCCTTTCTTTTTAGGCTTTGGAGTCTCTGCTGTCAAATAAGAATGCTCCTGTCTCATGTCTTACCAACATCACGTGCGCCTTATATGAAACTCTGAAGCAACAAGGTAAAGTGTCAGTTTATTATTAAGAAGAGATGAATGCCCGAAATGTAAATGAAGGAAAATATAAAATACTTTTATAGTTTTTCTTTCTTTTATACTGTATACCTCTGTATTTTTATGGATTGCAGACCCAGAGGAAGTGGATACAGAATTACTCCAGCACTGCTCTTCACAGCTGAAACTGCTTCAGCTCTACACTGACATCCAGCACCTTCACTCTGCTGCAGACATAGAGGCCAGCTCTACAAATGTAAGAGGACACACACATACACATGCAGAAAGCTTGTTAAAGGCACTCCCATTTTCCAACTATAATACTACACAATATAACACAGACTGACTTAAGGTTTGTAGTAAAGCTACCAATTAGGACAGTGCTGTTGCTCATGGTCACCTTAAACCACATTTTATTCTTCATAACTCTAAGATAAACACTTGTATGTTCTCCCACCTAGCAGGACTCCCTCGAAGGCATAGAGGATGAATTGTCCCGTGTTGGCCCCACCTTGCAACGCTACTCCCAGTTCAACTCGAGACCCAGTGTTTCCTTTGCCCAGGACTCGCCTGACTCACCCCTGCCTGCCCAAGCCTTTCTCTCTCAGATGGAGTGCACCGAGGATGGGGAGTTGAAAGTGATTCGTGTGTCTGAAACTGAATGGAATCAGCTAGGTATGGCAACATATGTATGCATATTATATGCCTTGACCTTTACCCAGTTACCATGATAGATACAGGACACAATCAGATTTATGTTATGTGCAGCATTTTGTTCATCTCAGTATGGCACATCAAATTGCCAGTTTTTCAGGTGCCGTTCTGTCCCACACACGTGGTATTTAGGGTATGTATCAAACAGTATCTCGTGTGTCTTTTGCAGGGAACTTCATGTTCTGGGGTTGTCTTTGTGGAAAAAGCCCACTCCATAAAGTTTGTGACACACTGCAGCAGGCAGGCATCAGTCCACAGCAGCTACTGGTAAGACAGAGGAAAAGACTGATTTGATGGCATGGACTGAAATTAAGATGAGTTTTTGCTAAAGGAGATAAAAGTGGTGCCACCATTCTAAATAAATATTTTTTCTCTTATAATTCATTTTTACACCTCCTCTGTCTTTCAGTCTCTGTTGCTAAGTGTGTGGCTGCAAAGAGAGAAGGAGATCCTACAGAAACCAGAAGAAACTGTTAGAAACTTACACACACTACTTATCGCCCTGAGCAACATGAAAGGTACATTTTTGTGTGCAGTGTGTGCTGACTTCTTGGCATAAGAGTTTTTCTGTCAACTGATGAACATTCAGGAAAAAGAAGGATGAGAGGAGAGTTGCCACTTCTTTGTCACATTAGGTGCAGTTGAGGAGTCATGGGACCCCCAGTCTATCTCCCCCTGGTGGCAGCAAGTTCGTTCCACATGCATCCAGTCCCACAATGCTGCCGCTGCTCTCCTGGCTGCCTTCGTCGCTCACCGTGCTGCCAAGGCTAGCATCACAAGCCGGGCTGACAGCAAGGTAGACAAGTCTCATGCACACACATGCATATACACACATGAGTTCACTCATCTGCCAGTGCCATGAAAAATGAAATGAAGAAGAACAAGAATTGTGTAGTCAAGTGGTTGATTTTGACGCAAGAAATGTTACTGTGTTGTTGAAGCATGAAGCTGGTACTCCCCCACCTTTTTCACCAACTCATCGAAGTTTTCAAAGACAGTAGTTACAGAAATTTGCCCCATGATTAGGGGAAAACCTCACTTCAAGGTTATTTACTACTACAGCAATATAACTCTTCCTCTCCCAGGCATAATATCAATTACAAAAAGCATGCTCACTGACTCAGCCTATTTTCTGTGTCTGTGTATGACAGTTGCAGTCAGAGTGGGAGGCGGTGTCCCTAGAGTTGGAGCAGTGGGTGGTATGTGTTCGCCAGCTAGAGGATGTATTGGTGCTGCAGACTCTGCTGTTGGTGCCTCCTCCTCAGGGAGCAGCAGGGGGCGCAGCAGTACAGTGCTCCATCAAAACACTACTGGAGGGAGGCACAGGTAGGCACTCAGAAGAATGTCCTCAGGACTACATACAGGCAGATAGATAACAAAAAACTTCGACTTTTTGATGGCTTTCTTCTAAATGATTTTTAAGTCTTTCACTTCCTTCTTGTATTTTTTTCTTTAGTTTTTTTCCTTTCTTCTTTCTTTCAGCATCCATGTTCTGGTTGTGACTTCATAAGACATATTCTCTTATATTCTTATTGTTGTTCTTTTCACATGTATCTGTAAAGGTGGCATTGCAGACAGCATCTCCAAGTGGGTGTTCAGGCACAGTTTGGCCCCTGAACGACTGAAGGAAATTCTCCGAAAGAAAGACCAAGAGGCAGATGACAAACTAGAGGACACAGACAGGACGGCAGGTCAGGACTAAAAAACATCTAGAACTGATCAAAATGTTGGCTTTGCCATCCATAAATTTGGATATTAAAGTACACTGCTCTCATGTTGAAGAGCTTTAACTGTGCTTCAATTATCATGTTGGTCACGTGCATCTGTGTGTATCTGTCAGCAATTTATCTCACATACTACTGGACCCATCAGCCTAATATTTTCTGTGCACATTTATGTACGTACAAGGACCTCTCGCGGTTGCAGCAATTCACAATGTATGTGGTGGTCATGTTAGTGTTGGTGGATTCTTTGGTTGGCATTTTCACTTTGAAATAGGTATTTTAAATCACTGGTGTACTGGAACTTGTTTTTTTGTCTCCTCTTCATTCCACTACATATATCCACTAGAACAAGAATCTGACACTTTGTTATCCAAGTGAGCAAAGAGAACATTTTCAGTTCGCATAATTTGGTTGAAATTCCTATAAATTTTTTTTTAGGGCATAACGATCCAATCATCACTAAAGCGTGTGTCATCCAAGAGAGTCAAAGTTGTCATACTGACATTTAAAGTGTGTGGATTGATTCATGACGTCAACTCAAGAATTCAGTAACATGCATGAAAACATTCCACCTCAAAAGCTGCCAGTTGCCTTTGAGCGGCACAGTTAATTAAATTGGTTTTTTTCTCCAGTCTGTAGCTAGCTAACATTAACTAGTAAAGATGAAAAGGCAGCAAAACATCATTTAATTCATCATTGACCTTTTTGACAGTTTCTTTATTTGTGATGCATTTGCAAAGAAACATGACAGAGCCAGCCTGTTAAACTTAGCCAGCTTGTGCTGCATCCAGAGTGCATGTAGGAAATGAAAGCTTGCTTGGCTACATTTTCATAGTATGGCCTGCACTGCCATTTTCCTCAGAATGGATGTTTCGATTGTGGCTTCATTTGCTCAGCACAAGTAAGTAAATTAAACCATTCAAAATGCAAACCACCTATGTTCATTCACCTCATGCCAGGCTAATTACAGCCTGCTACATCCATGGTATTGCTTAATACTACTGTTTGGCTGACTGCCGCATAATATTCTCAACATGTTGAAACTATTTAGAAAGTCAAACATTTGATCATGTGGTCAGTTATATTTGACTTATTTTTGTAAATTTGCCAACGTAGCAACGGTGGTTAAATAACCTTCGAAATGAGCCACAGCTTAACCATGCAGAGTGCACTTTTCTAGTCTTTGTAGATTCATACAGCATTACTTGATCAATGTAATGACTGCCACAGTACAGATAAATCATGAACCCGACAGTATTTATAGCCTCACATCATATACACATCAAACACTGTCTATTGTGTTTTCCAGAGCTGTTGGTGGCCGTGTGCCAGCGGTTCCCTAACTCCCTTTCACCTGACTTGCTCTTCGCCCACTGCTGCTGGGAATATGTAGTGCAGTGGAACAAAGACCCTGAGGTGCACAGTCACACAAACATACACATATTGTATTTGTGTTTAAGATAAATGTAGTTTTTAAAAACGGAAGTAGTTAAAATCTATTTTATCTCTGTTTTCTGTCTTTGCTCATCTGTCATTTGTGTTATCACTTATGACCCCATTCACTGCTACTTTCATATCTCTGTTGATTTGGTGTATATTATCTCTACTTGCTGCAATGAGTCAGCAGCAACAGAGGGAGAGAAGCAGGTTTTCATAGATCATGGATGACATGTTCTTAAGTCTGGCCTCTCACCTGCTTCTCTTCCTAGGAGGGCCGATTCTTATGCTGGGCTGTTGAACATGTGAAGCTGGTCTCCAGTCCACATATCCAACTAGGTGAGGGGCTCACCGGCTTTTTGTACATGCTTGCAAATGCTATTCTATCCTAATGTCGAATCAGATAATAATAGATAAACATATTATTAGATAATTATTGTGTAAGTTAACCCGATCAGATATGTCCTATATGACCAGTAGTGATGTCAATGTCCCCACTTTGTAAATCAGTGTCAATTATGTCATTGAATCATCCTCACAGGTATTTCTACAATGATGTGGAGTACATTCATTGTCAAGCGTTTGTCAGCAGCAGCCTTCCTCATGGAGAAGGTAAGTCACGCAGACGGCATGCAGTATGCATGTGTGTCTAAAGGGAAGGCTTTACATAAACTGTTTTCAATTCTTTTTCCCAGGTGGGGAAAGCACCTAAAGATCGCTTATGTCGACGGGTAAGTATTTTTTTCAGTGTAAACTGTAAAACATCATCCTACATTCAAATATATGATGCCATTTTTTATATATGATAGATCTATTCATTCCTAATTTTGTGGTTTTGATAAGATTATTTCAGATGTATTCTCGTTAAAGTATTAAGCTGCATATATTAAGGATTTGTGCTCATGTGTGCAGGATGTCGGGATGGGAGACAAAGCTGTGACGTCTTTCCTGGGCTGCTGTGTCCAGCTGCTGCAGATCCTAATGGAGGTGACTGGAGTATTGGTTAAAAATCAGTGCCCTTTGTCATTTATAAATTACTATGTAAGTAAAGAGATTCCAGAAAAAAGCATGGAGAAACCTACCACTACTCCTGCTGCCACTACTAACCGCACCTATGCTTGGTATGCATTTGATTTATTGGCTTAAAGATCCCTTCCAGATATAAGACGTACAAAAACAATAGTTGAAACATCTTGTTTAAACTTAAAATTACCTCTGCCTCATTGAAAAAAATCCAGAAATTCTGAATAAATGTTAGACATAATGTTCCCTACTTAACTGCAGAGTCTTTCAGAAAGTCTTTCATACTGGACCAAATTGGCTTCCTAAATCATTGAAATGTCACAAATCCTGTTGGTATGTACACGTGTTAAACTTTTAAATGAGCATTGAGATACTTTCCTCCTCCTTCTAGTGTCAAACCCTGCACATTCACGATTCCTTACAGTGAAGCTCAAACCTCCAACTGAAGTGACAAAAGCCAACCATTATTTTAACTTGAAGGGGACTTTGGGAAAATGTGTGCATGTGTTGAATTCTGCACTTGACTGTGTTAACCGTGAACTAAACTTAAAGTTGTGATCATAATGTGAATTTTGCCACATGTTCTTTACAAGCACACAACCCTTTCTCCTCATCAATGCCTCTGTTCCTTTTTCATGCAGGCGGACTCGGCAGTGGAGGAGGTTTCCGCTCCGGAGCTGTCTGTGGAGGAGGTGTGGTGTGGGGCGGAGGGCCCTGCGTCCATAGCCGAACTTGCCCTGGAGCAGAGAGGCGTCCACTACCCCCTAGTGCAACACCACTGCCTGTTAGCCTCCCTGCTACACGCTGCCATGACCTTCACTCTGAAGGTCAAACCACTCAGCCTGTTTGACAGCAAGGTGAGGAGACAGACTGACACACACACAAATCCTCATGTTGAGTGTGAAGGAAAATATATCTACATCCACCAAAGTTAAATGTCTGGATAAGCCTTTAGACGTCATTTAATAGCTACTACGTACTTTTATGTCCTCAGAGATTATTATATAAAGGGTTATTATGCACTGATTTAAACTTTCTGCTGTGTCGTTAAGAGTTATTTAGCACTGTCACTGATCAGTATGTTCACTTTCTTTCATTTTAATTTTCAATTTTTCTTTATTCGTTTCTTAGTGGAAAAATTTATTTTTTGTCTTCAGACCACTTTTAAATGAAGACTTACTTCAAACACTATTTTTGAGTTGTTATTACAGAGACTAAACACTGTAGTCTTGATTTATTTGTGCACCAACACATCTATATACGCTTTGTGTCTGTGTGTGTGTTCCAGGGTAAGAATGCTTTCTTCAGAGATCTGACGACCATCCAGCTGATGCCCAGTGGAGACATGGACCCAACCCTTGTCTCTCTACGACAAGAGGTGAGAGGTGGACTTACGTTTAGAAGTCAGTGGAAATTAAGATATAGAAACAAATGGTCTGTATGCTTCCCATTCCACCTCCTCTTCGCTCTCTACACCCGTTGTCTCATCTATGTTTCCCATATTCCCACTCTGTCTCAGTTCCTCCTCCGGGTGCTGACCGGCTGGGTGCAGGCTATAGATGATTCTTCCAGCTCAGCCTCTGGCACCAGGTCCCCCCCTCTCCCCTCTAGTGGCCCTAAGGCTGACTGGTGGCCCTCGCTGTGTCTGGAGCTGGGCTCCCTGCTGCAGGTCAACCCCGACATCCTGAGACGGCACCTCGTCTGCGAGCTCTACAACCAGGGCCTGGACCTCCGGGCTGAAGAGGTAAGAGGGAAAATTGTGTTTTCTCTCTGGCAGACAGAGTCTAAAATTGGGATGATACCACTGACGACAGTGATTCATAAGTCATACAATCAAATATTCTGCCCACTTTTTGTGTGGTTTGACATCTCATCCCTCAGGTGATGTTAGAGGTGGAAGATAAGGATGTGCTGGGCTCCCAGCTGCTGGTGCTGACTGGACAGAGGCTGAGCTACTCACTACTTCACAGCCAGAGCCAGACGCAGGCTGCCATGGAGCTGCTGGCCCGCCTGCCCCCCACCCTCTGCACATGGCTCAAGGCTATGGTGAGAGATCCAAACAATGTCATCTCATACACTGGAGACATTTCAGTCACAGATTCTTAGAGGCCAGATGCTCTTTTCCGTAATCCATCCTATACCTGCATTTTTCATTTAATACAACCCTTGTCTACCAGTATTTACCGAGGCACCCTGAACCACAAATCCTCAAATCAACAACATTACTGGCTGCAAGGTCTGGAGAAACTGGTTACATTTTTCAGTTCTCAGAGTATTTTTTTGAGAACCAGACGGGAAGAGGATGTGTGTTACAGGTCCAATCTGAAATGGACCCATGGGGGAAAAAAAAAGCTGATGTGCAGAAATAAATTTTCAAGAAAGCAAGAACCAACACCAACGCCTATATTTGTTCCAAAAATAATTAGTATAGTAGAATATTCAAACCAATATAATATCTGTGAATTCAAGTGCAAAAGTGGTCATTCCATAGTGCATTTTTTCATAGGCTACTCATTTCCTAAAGCATTTTCTCTCTCTGTGATTCTGACTCAGCTCTAAGTACTGTACGCTGAAACTGAGAATGCTCTGATCTTTCATATCCACTCAGTTGTTAGACTTATTGACACACCAACCTAAGACACCATGTCTGGTTTGACCCAATTGGACAGCATTTTGACTTGGGAGCCAGTCTGACTGGTCCTCAAAATTAAGTGGACCCACAAAGACCACTAATACAGGAATAAAAATGAAGCCAAAAAAGGAGGAAAGGGAGACATGTAGAGGTTCATTTAGAGGAGTGCTGGGCAATGCCAGTATTTCCCTCTTTCAGGAAACGCATAATGCAGTTTGGTCTTGAAAATGTGTATTTTAGGACCCGTTTCTGTAAAATAAATATTCTCTAATCTCACCTAATTGGTGACATGTATATGATGTGCTTTGTTTGCTGCAGGACCCCAGCGAGCTGCGGTGCCCCATGGTCCCCCTCTCACAGACCAGCAGGCTGGTCGGCCGTCTCATTGAAATCCTCCCAGAGAACCACGCCCAGTACAGCCTGGCCCTGCACCTCCTGGAGGCTGTGGAGGTCCTGACCACTGAAGACTGACCCTGAGAGGGAGGGGGGGGTGTAGACACCTTTGATGGCATGGCCATAGTGGACAGATGAAGAGATGATAAATGACAATGGCCTTCTCACCCTCTTTCATCATTATCATGAAGATTTTTGTTTTGTTATTCAGCTCATGTTAACATGAAAAATTTGTCCTCACAACTTAAAGGTGCAGTATGTAAGAATTGACCACAAACTCAAAGGTCACTCTAAAAAAGTAGGGGGCAGCATATCACCACAATAACTGCTAACTCAGTATAATCTTTGCCGTAGCAATCTGCGGCTAGCTACAAACACAAACTGTTAGTTCTTCACGTTCTGTTGATAATTTTCGTTAAATTTGGAATGTTTTACACTAAAATCCGTGCATATTACGTACTGCACCTTTTAATTGTAGAAGGCAGTGATATAAAGAGTGGATATGATAGGCTTTTAACTTTTTTAATCCATCATATTTTCCCGCATGTAACAAATTATACTGAATATTTGTGTTATTGAAGAGTATTGTGGTCTGGATCTGTTTTCTGAGATGGTTGTTAAGGAATGGGGCATGTCTTTTCTTTGTCACTTCACCCTCATTTTCAATCTGATTAACTTTAAATGTCAGCGTGTGGATGTCTTAACTGTGTGCCATATCAGAGTTCTGTTCGACATTTCTCCTGCCTCTTTCTCTCATGGACAAGAGATGTATCATAAAGAAATATGGACCTTTTTTTATTTATATATGCAGTCAGTACTGTACTAGCTGTGCCTGTACACCTCCTATTCTGTTGTCCCACGTCCAGCTGCTCTCACTGGGCTGATCCAATGCAGAATAAAGAGGTTTCTCAAAAGCTTACCTATAGTTTCTGTTGAGAAAATGCAGTGTTATTGGCTACATGTGTAATTGTTCAATTCTGCCGACACTCCTGATATATGCAGAGATAAAACTCCTTTTATTTATAATTTAGAGGTATTTCTTTTCCATAAACCTTAAATTTTATGGGAACAAAATTTATTACACAAAGGTAGGCGTTTACAAGATCTTTCCCACAAATATAAATTCTCTACTGTTGTCACACAGTGACACTCATGGTAGTGAATTCCTTTTCCATGTATTTATACATTAAAAAAAAACAAAACACGTGGCATCCCTTGTAGACTCAACATCAAATCAATATCTCCAATTCCCAACTATATGTACAGTAAATAATCTTGCTCATGTTGCATCAGATTGTAGCACATTCACATGACCACGGCCACCTCAGGCTTTTTGGCTTTAGAGTTCACACCAGCCATTCTGGAAAGTGTAAGTGCATAACAACAGTGAAGTCTGAAGCAATTCGAGAAACTGTAAGCTTATGTGCTATTAGGCCATTGCAATGCCAGTCCTGTTCCAAGCTGCAGGTTCTCTTAACTTGCAGTGGCCGAAATGAGAGAAAACCGGAGTGAGGCGACAGCTGATTTGGAGTCTCTCAGCTAATGGAGAGAGTGATTGTAAAACCTGCTCTAGATTCAGCCCTCCAGAGCAACTTCACCGGAGCAGGGAAACAAAAGGGCCAAGGTGACGTTTGCTGGTCATCATGGTGACTGGATGTGTTGCCTGTCAGTGAGCCTGTGAAACGACGGTCTGGCAGCGTGGGCACAGGCAGTCTGCTGACTCTGCAGTGTAGCGACGGCACCGTGGGCACCGGGCAGCAGAGGTGGGCACCACCGCTATATTGTAGGCACTGTCCTCACGGATGACACCACCTGACAGGATAGACACACACATACTGAGACACAGTTGCTGCTAATTCACATTTTTTCCTCAGTGGTATAGACCTTAGGATTCTCTCTGATCAAAACATTGCATTTACAATTTACCAAGCTAATTAACAATGTGTGCAACAGTGTGCACAATTAATATACAACTATGGTGACCATTCATTGGCCTGTATGACACTGGCAATGTTGTGAGTTATATCTGTGTTTGTGAGGTGAAAAAAGCTTAGTATGACATCACACAAACTCCATTTCCCCAATCATGGTTGATTAATATTTGCATAATTTCACTAGCTCTGTGTTGATATTCCTCACCCTCCAGGTTGATGAGGAAGGTCCCGTGGCTAATCAGGGCCTCTGGGGGCAGGTCGCGAGGTAGTTCACCGGTCAGGTTGACCCGCGCTACCATCATCAGCTCAGCCAGCTGCGAGTTGGTGGAGGTGGGTTCCTCTTGGAGAGACTGGGAGTAAAGTGGAGGAGGGTATGAGTTTGTACTTACTGTCCCTTTAAATACACTGACAATATAAAAAAAAATACAATTAACAGTAAATAATATCATTAACTTGGGACTGGAGCTGATGACGTATCTTGTGTGAAAGTCCTCGAGCCATGCCACACCTATTTCTGTATTTGTTTCGTAGGAGTTAAGCAACTAGAAAACACAATCACTATCCTTAAATTTGGTCATTTGATAGGTACGGCCAATCGTCTCTTGTGGACTCTTTTATTTACTTAAACCATGTATAGTGGCTTGCTAAGAACATTTGATTTACCTCCATGAGTTCAAACAGCAAACCAGGTTCAATGGCAATGGTGAGGTCATACTGAGCTGCGTTTTTGCCTGGAATGGAAGACAGGAAGGTGTCCCTGATGGCACACGCCCCTTCCACTGCCTCCTCCAATCCTGGTCGCCGCCACACAGCACTGCTTTTGATCCAGCCGCTCTTGAATAATGTCTCCCCTTCTGCAGAAAAAAACAGCTTATGAATAGCTCTTGTTAGCACACAACATGTCTGTGTGGTGGCACAGTCATGAGGAGTAACCTCTGTAGTCTGACAACACAAAGGGACAGGCACATACGGTCATGTCCTGGTGCGTGCAGATAGACCTCTTCAGCTAGATGTGGCAGGATGGGAGCGATGGATCTGGTCACTCCATCCAGAATTTCCTCTAAAACCGTCTGACATGATCTTCTGCCCAATGAGTCCTCTGGATCACAGTACAGCCTGATTGAAATAGGCGGAAATAAAGGAACAGATGGAGGGAGAGACAAAGCAGGACAAAGAGATGTGTGAGCTTAAAAGATACTTATATAAAATAAATCTAAAATAAAGCCATTGGCAAAACACAGGCACGGCTAAACCAAGCGTGGTACACATGTTTTGATGTTGTGACAAGCCTTTACCGGTCTTTGATGATGCTGAAGTAAAAGCTAGAGATGTCTCTGCTGATGAAAGCCTGGAGGACACGGATGACCCTGCCAGCATCAAACTCACTGTAGGCATCTGTCACCTGCAAATACACAAACACACACACACGCTTCAGTCAGCAGCTGGTACTGTTCATACTGAGATGAACAAGTTATACACCCAAACACACCTTCATGCTGTACCCGCGGAGCAAGTGCAACATGTACTGATCGATGTAGTGCATCTCTTTGGGGTCCACAGCCTGCACACGTGGGTCGAAGCCCTGCAGGTTGCCGAGCAGGAACTTCAGAGTGTTCCTCAGCTGGGAGAGAAATACAGATAGAGCGTGGGAGCAGTGAGTGTAGTTCATAAAAACGTAACCAGTCTTTTGTGTCATGTCTTTACTGCACTGGTACCTTGCTGATGTTGTCTCTGGCTGAGTTGAGAGCAGTGGGTCCGATCTGAACCTCAGAGAAGACATTTGATTCTGCCACCCACCAACGCAGCACATCTGCCCCGTAGGCTGGCATACTGGGGTCCTGAAGATATAGAAATAAAAATACCATTTTATCTTTACAAATGTTTTAGCAGCTGCTTAAAAAGCTTAAAGGGTCAGGTCACACAAATGAGTAAAAACATACCACTTACTCCTTGGGGGGTCTAGTATTGCAGACAACATATTAGTTTTAACTGTCAAGGTTTTGAAATGTCAGCAGAGACACTGCTACAGTGTCCTAGTCCCAAAGGAGTTTTTTAATTGTTTTACACATTAATAAAGGAAATTCTATTTAACTCCACAGGTGTGTTTAAAGTCTCAGCAGCAGATACATCAAAACCTTGGCAAATAGAACCAAAGATATCTATGTGGCGACACACCACTAAGGGAAGGTAGAAAAAAAAAGATTGAAAAAGAAGACTTTACAATGACTGCAAAAAGCTGATGTTCCACATATGATCACTTTAAGAAGAAAGCCAAACCTTTTTTTATTGGGGACTTTTCACCCTCTCTTCCCTGGCCTGACCTTACCTTCCTTCCATTAATGACTTCATCAGGATCCACAACGTTGCCCAGGGACTTGGACATCTTCTCTCCTTTCTCACTGAGAGCAAAGCCATGGACCACCAGTGACCTACACACAGATATTACTGTCAAACATCTGCAAAATGGCAATACTGTACTTATTTACTTAAGTAAGTAGGAGTGAAAATTTAGAATAAAAAAAAAAAACATTCACGCATAGAAATGTCCGATATTTATATTGAAAAATGCTATTGAGTTGCACTGTTGTGATTTTAGGATGAGAGCCTCAAGGAGCTTACTAAAGTTAATGAAAAATAACTCTGATAATGCTATCAAGGTTATCTCAGGGGTTTAAAAGAAGTGGCCATTTAGGAGGCAACAGGAGTCTATTTTGAAGGACATTATCAAGTTGCATTATGCAAAATGTAGGATTAGGTGACTTTGGAATGTGATCCATACTGGAGACCAAAAGTCAGGATATCTCAGCCTCTGCTGCTTCAGTTTTGAACATTCTTTTTTTCAGTAAACACTTTCAGTAACCTCAAACTGATAAACTTGTGAATGATAACTGTCATTAACATTTTCACCGATAACCAATCACAAGCTTGTTTCAGGCTTGTGAAAGCAATGTTAACCAGATTGTTTTTCTTCATTCAAACATCATTTGTTTATGTGAACAAATCGTGTATCTAGTGGATTGCAATCTTTTGTACTGCAATGGTAGTTACAACTCAATTTATTTTTGTTCCATGCATGCATCTGTCACAGAGTCAGCCACAATATTGAACATCTTTGCATTAAAATGTCTAAAAACGACAAGACCTATGTTATATATTTTGTTAAGTTGTGTACTTACATTATTCTAAACGTTTCCAACAATTGGCAAACACAAAGAAATCTGTGATTTACAGTCATTTAGACCTAGTGCATACCACAGCGAGTGGACAGGACACTCACTTGTAAGGTGCCTTGTTCCTGACAGCTACGCTAGTGAGCAGCGAGGACTGAAACCAGCCACCAATCTGGTCCTTGCCTTCCACATATGCATCTGCCCTGGAGTCAGACTCTGGAGGTGTGTAGAGAGGCAGAGTGCAGAGAAAAGAGGGGTGAATAACTTGTACACTCATGCCACAAAAATAAGGTTAACAAAATGGTTAGTGAATGTCCCAGAGGACAGAAGTATCTGGAAAAGACAAGAAAGACCAGCCAGTGTTAGTTGTAAAATTGCAATTACAACCCTTCCTGGGTGTGAGGACAAAGTTTGACAGTTGACACTTAAAGGCCATTGCTCAGGACAAGCGTGCCTTGTCCACATTTTATATAAGCAGCTTCTTAACAGACAGGTGTTGTAGCCATGGAATACACACATCTTTCCACAGACAAAACAGACAAACAGCAGAGAAGTGAAGTTTTCCTATCCTTGGAAAAGAAGCAAATGACCACAGTGTTCTCCACAGTATAAAATCCTCCATGCAAAAGAGGGAAAGAGAGGAGGGGTTGGGATTCATGCTGTCCTGTAGAGTTCTTCATAACCTCCTACTTCCATGTTGGTATTCTTAAATAGTCCTCATCGCACACTCAAATGCTTTTGGTCTTAATTCACTGAATTGGACTAGAGTTAGTAATTCAGCACTGGAGAAGTGTTGTGTTCTGCAGAGTGAAGATGAAAGATACACAT
Source organism: Holacanthus passer (assembly GCA_025331565.1). Classification (NCBI taxonomy): domain Eukaryota; kingdom Metazoa; phylum Chordata; class Actinopteri; family Pomacanthidae; genus Holacanthus; species Holacanthus passer. The sequence continues at coordinate 1,511,636 of JAFREQ010000048.1, read as the reverse complement.
CTGGTAACTAACTTTTGTATTGCAGAATAAATTGCATTCATGTGTATTCATTGTATAATTACAACATATCCAAGAGCATTTGAAGGCAAAAAGAGGACATATGAGCAGACACAAGTGAAGTAAAAGCCTGAGAAACAAAGACAGAGAGGGTCAAAGAAGGCTTATAAAGGAAGGCTGCTGTGTTGACCACAGCAGGTGGATGATCAAATAACCTTTGACCAGAGGTTTGCGAAGCGGAGCAGGGAGCCAGCTGAGATGTGACTCAGGCTCCTCAGTGTCACCCTCTATGTCCTCTGGAAATGAGAAACAGTGAAAAGGGCCACTTAAACAAGTCATCTGGTCTTGTATTCTGATTCACAAGCAAACAAGCGACACCTCCATCCAAGTCATTTTCAGACTCACTCTGCTGGAGTTATGTGGTCCAGTGTGGCTTGTTTTTGAATGAGCAGAGTCTACAGCCATGCTAGCTGCCATGTGAGGCTGTACGTAGACTCAGCTGAGGCTGATGGGAATGTCGTTATTTTTTGCAGGCATTTGATCATAAAACAAATATTGGACAAATTAAATATTTGACCTGATGATGGCGCTAGAGGATCCGCTACATGGCGCCAGAGGTAAATTCAAGGGGACACCAAAGTCTTTAAGACTGTTCCTGTGTACAAGATGTAATTTACAAAATTTCAGATTAGCCATCTAATAGCTGTTTGGATATTTTAGTCTGATTCAAGGTTGTGGACTGGCTGACTGACATCGCCATCCATGGAGCCACACTGCTGGCGTGGCTAAAAAAATAGAACTTATGTCTACTAACTACTAACTTATTGAGAGAAGATTTAAAGACAGATGAAACAAGATTCATTAAATGCAACTGAAATGATCTCACACTGTCACACTTGTGTATGTGTGATTCATGGTTTAAAGACTTAAAGCTGGATTAGGTTAAGATAGGTATCTCTGGCAGCGTTCACTGAGTGTCCTGTCTGCAGTTCTACTAATGTGGACTTGCAGACACCCAGCACGGTGACCCTGCTATGCTGAGACTGCATTGCCTTCTAATCCAGGTTTGTGATCAGCAAACGATTGCTTGTGCTGACAATACACTTTGCAAAGCTTAATTGGACTAAGTAAGGCAGGTGTACTGTAAGTAGCTTTCTCTACAATAAAACTAATGAAAGCACACTTGATTAAAGGCATTTTGAAAGCCGACGATCATTGAAATGAGCTGGAGGACTAACTGCTGCTACTCTGAGAACAACCCTGATGAGTGTCATGGAGAGCAAGAAGTGTAAAGGAACAAGATATCACATCCATCTACAACATCAATGCACTATCATATCAAAGTAGTCACTTTCTTGTAGATTCTGAAAATGATAATCATTTTTATAGAGAGGTACTAAAAGGCAACACATTTGTAGCTGCTGAAAACAGTTTTCAACAATCACAACTCCTCTACTGCGCACCATTATTAATTAAAGGAAGTAAAAATTGCATTAGTGTTAGGATTCATCAGAATTTCACAGATGCTGACTCCCACAAAATGAACTAAATCTATGTTTACTTAATAAAATCTGCATAACAAGACAGATTGGAGACATTTCAGATGTACCTTCCAGTACAGCAGCCCATGAAGCTCCACTGTCAAACCAGATGTCTAGAACATCTTCTCCACGAATGTAGTCTGTCACTGGACCTGCTTTACTCTGATGGGAGACACAAATGGCAGTGAACAAGAGGTGATTAATTAGGTGGCCAACAGAAAACAGACGACAACTGATGACAGCATTGATAATCTTGTTTAAAGTTGCATTGATCAATTTTTATATTCTAAATACTAACAATAACTCAAACTCCAAATATCTGTCTTTAACTGGATGTTCCACTATGTTCACCTGCTGGTTGCTATAAATCTGTCTGCTGTTTGTCTGTCTGCAGGGCAGGTAGTGTACAGTTGCTTTCTTAGAGTTGTAAACCAAAACAATGGGTTATAAGAGATGATGAATGGGAATTTGTCTTTTCACATTACACATAATCATTCAATTCTTTCTTAATATGAAATATGTTGACTGATCACTGATGCTGGTTCAAACCCACAACTCTGTCCTAACTTAATCTCACCCTCATGTGCACACTAACACACAAACACACATATGGTATATTTACCTTCTTGAGCACCTCTGCTGGCAGCAAACTCTCAATCGGAAGCTCCCACCAAGAGTCACTACCTTTCTCTTTGAAGACCTTTGCTATATGGGACACTGTGTGTCTGCAGAGGCCAGAAACATGGGGAATATTTAATATAGAACATTTTGTATGTGTTGCTGTGTTTTAATATGAAAGAGACCTAGTGTTTGTTGGAAATATCTCTAAAAATGTAAACGTGCATAGTAAAACAAACAAGTATTTTTGTGTATCCAAGCATGTGTACAAGCCTGTTTGTCTGCATATGTGCTGTGTATCAGCTTACTTGTTGATGAGAGCCTCTCCAGTCTCCTTGTGGTAGAAGACTGGGATTGGGACACCCCAGCTTCTCTGTCTGGAGATGCACCAGTAGGTCCGTCTGTCCAGCATGGCCAACAGGCTGCCCCGCGCTGACTCTGGCAAAACACGCACCTTCTGCAGTGCCTCCTGGACAAACACACACAACAACAGTCTTTTCTCCTTGGAAACAAACTTGAAACATAAACCACATTCCTTCCAGGAAGAAATGCATCACTTTCTGTGAACCAGGAACAGACTATATTTTATCGCAGCAAACAGAGGAGCTCAACAAAAAGGAGTCTGACCATAATATGTCTTCCAGTTTTACCTTGGCCTTGTCTTTAAGTGACACCGTGTTGATAAACCACTGTTTGCTGGGCCTGATGACGACAGGCTGCTTTGTCCTCCAGTCATACGGGTAACTGTGGATGCACTGCTCCTCCTTCACCAGAGCCCCACACTCCTTCAGCATGGAAATCACTAACAGGCAGGCACAAACCAACAGCAAAGCGTAAAGAGAAAGATACAGACAAAGGTATGAAAAATAACACGACCACTCAGAGTGCACTCACATGTCCACATGGGCTACGAAAGTGTATTTCTATTTTCACACATTGTGCTGTACCTTTCTCTGTCCCTTCTCTCATCACAGACAGATTCTGCAGCTCAGGACCGGCCAGTTCAGTGAACTTGCCATCCTCATCCACCATACACTCCTTATGGTAGAAGAAAAACACACACACCGTTAGAAGGAGACAAAAAACATTCACATTTCAACCATAATAAATAATACTTCATCAATTATTATTGTTTATGAGTTTTCTGTTAATTCATTACTTCAGCTGTGGTTTATAGTCACTGAACCTTACAAATTTTGTTTGAAGTATACTCTTAACTATTAAAAAAAAACAAATCATCTTGCATAGTACAAACAACCAGCTTTTCTTGACTCCCAAAAGGTTCAAAAACAGAACCTACCACAGAAAGTTTAAACTGCGAAGCCACACTGTAATCATCCATGCCGTGAGCTGGTGCTGTGTGGACCAATCCTGTTCCTTTTGCCATAGTCACATGATTGGCTGGCAACAGTGGCACTTCCTTGTCAGGAATTGTGGGATGTTTGCAGATGCCACCCTCGAGCTGGGAGCCTTAGAAGAGAAGGACAGGTGACACTAGCATGGTGATGTTTGTAACTGACAAGATACACCCTGAAGACTGCTATGCGTGTGTGTGGTCCATGTAATGTTCATATTGCGGGAACATAAATCTGTTGAGGACACACCTTCTTTATGGGTACAAAGTCCTCATTATGCAAATAATTAAATTTTAAGGTGAAGACTTGTGTTAAGGTTAGGGTGAGTGTTAGGTAAGTAGTGGTTATAGTTAAATGAATGTAAGTCAGTGTAATGTCCTCTGAAGCGATGGAAAAATGACTGTGTGTGTGTGTCCGTGTGTGAGTGTAAGAGCATTACCTGCAAAGGTGCCTACACTCTCCAGCTCTGTGCCCAGTAGAGCTGCCACACTGGCTGTGCGTTCAGTGGCCACTAAAAGCAGTTGAGAGTTGTCCACTCTCTTCACCACAGAGTACCTGCAAACACAAAACAAGACACCTGCTGAAGCCTTCCAATGATAACACTGCATATGGTACCATGTCACTACTCATAGGGGTAAAGAGGCCACTGCCAAGAAGAAATTAAGCCTTTATTGACCAAGCCAATTTTATTTTATCACAAATGTTTTAGAAAGCAAACTGCCTTAGAGAGGTGTTGATTCAACTATATGATCATTTTGGAGGATGTATTTGTAATGTTGTTGAACTGTGTTATACAAAATGACAGAAACACCTGTATGTATATGACACAATTCAACAACCTGGCAAAAAGGAGCCAAAGAATCTTATGATGCAGGTACTTACTGGGAGTTGGGCATGTAGCAGACAGCCTGGTTGGCAGGAATGGTCCATGGCTGAGTGGTCCACACCAACACAGAGACACTCTCCAGACCTGCTGTTATACACAAACCATGCACACATACACTGTTAAGAGTTTCCCCACCGGTTAGATGTATAATCTTTTAAAAAGCTCTGAAGTACTCATATGTGTGTGTATTCATATTACCTGCTTCTGAGGCTATCTTAGGCGGCACTGTGATCAGGGGGAATGTGGCATAGATAGCTCTGCTCACATGCTCAGGGTTGTACTCCAACTCTGCCTCTGCTAGAGCCGTTCTAAAGAGGCACAATGACGGGATTAAAGCATAAGAGAGCAGCAGACACAGTTGTTACATTAATATAGAATATACAGTATAATATAGTATACAACCTCCACAATAAGCATACTAAAGCAGTACCTTGATGAGGGAGACCAGAAGACTGGTTTGTAGTCCTGGTAGATGAGCCCCTGAAGAACAACAGAGTGAAATAAAAATATAGTATTAGAATGGCTAAGGAAAACATAAAAAACAAAATAATATAAATTCTACATTATTATATATTCTAAATCAAATTTTAATCCAATTCCTGAGATTATTACATTAATTCTTTTTTGGTTTTACATTGTTACAACAACTACAGATTTTACTAATTAGTTCTTGGGCCTTTTCAGTCTGGGCAGGACATGAGAAGCACATCAGTGCATCACCTTGCTGTGCATCTCCTGGAAGACTTTCAGCTGAGCAGCCTCATAGGTGCCATCATATGTGTAGTAGCACTGGTCCCAGTCAGCCATCACCCCCCAACGCTGGAAAGCAGCCTTCTGACGAGCTATGGCCCCCTCTGCAAACGCCCGTGCTTGATTGGACAAAAACAACACATTACAGCAGCTGTAAATCAAACAGGCCTCATGTTCATCCAGCTTTGTGGCCATCTCTACCTTTCTTTCTGATCTGCAGCGGGCCAAGGCCGCTGGTCCCCAAATGCCCCAGAGCCTTCAGCTCAATGGGCAGGCCGTGGCAGTCCCAGCCTGGGATGTAGTGGACCTGTCGCCCCCTCAGCATCTCAAAGCGGTTTCGGATATCTTTCAGGATCTGGATCACAAAAAGATACAGTGAACGGAATTAATATTTTAGCAGTGCAATGCCACCAGAAAGCTTATACCTTTAACTGCAAATACTGGCAGCAGTCAAACAATGTGGCAATGATTAGTATTTCTTATGATGCACCATAACATCAGGAAACAACTGAAACTCCTGACCTTATTGAGGGCATGTCCCACATGAGGGTCTCCGTTTGCATAAGGGGGTCCATCATGAAGACAGAACTCCTTCTTGGCCTTCCTCTCTCTCTGCCAGGAGTACAAATCTGCAAATCCACACTCCTGCAAACAGAATTCATATTTTTGATATGGTAAAACACGCATCATTAACATGGAGTCTGTAACAGTGATTAGACAGGGTAGATGGTTAGATTTGTGTTGTGCAAACAGAGATAAGTCAATTAGTCAGGTGTCACCAAACCCAAGTCAAAACTTAATGCAGACTTCAGACCACAGGGTTGTAGCCCTGATTTCCCACTTGCCAACAGCTTTTGAAGATCACCGACAAAAGATCCGGGCTAAATCGGCTTCGGCTCGCTCCCCTGAGCTAATGACATTATTTTCAGTCTGCGTGCTGTAATTCACAAACTGTCTTACAATGGGAAGGAAATTAGATAATAACAACCTCTAGACGCTTCTGATTCATGCCGAATTGAAGAAAGCACCCTGGATAAATGCATAAGATTTCAGGTCATGTGCTACAATGTGTGTCCAGCTTTCAACAAGCAGGGGAAACTTATCTTGCCAGTTTTTCGAGTGAAGTGTTGGCCTCTATCGTTCGAGTTACCTGCTGTATCTGAAGTTCTCGGTCCAGCAGCTTCTGTCCGGTCAGCTTCATGGGGAACTCAGTCCGGGGAAGGAGCACCGTGTCTCGGTACTGACCCTGAGCAGAGCCTCCCTCTGCGGGCTGAGCGCTGCCTTCTCCTGAGCCGACCCCATGACGGCGGCTGGAGCTGAAGGAGAGCGCCGGGTGGAGGAGGCCGCCTCCTCGCTGTGACCTCCGTCCCCACCTCGCTAGCGTCTGGCTCACTGATGAAACCCGGCACAGCAGCATGGAGAGGAGAGGTAGCCAAGAAAAACCACAAAACCTGAAAAGTGTTGGGTTGTTTCTGACTTGTGACAGTGCGCAGGTATGATGTTGTTATACTGCGCCCTTCTTCCGAGGATGTGTTTCTCCGGAAGAAATTGTAAGCAGGACAACTACGGAAACCCAGTTGGTTCAATAGTAAACCGCATTCGCGTTTTTACCTTAAGTGGTCACTGGAGGACGCCATTTATCCATTTCGAGGGAAACGATACACAAAGATGGAATAAATTGAACTGTGCATTTAGTTTTTATTTTGCAAGTTGTCACCAAAATGGTGTGCGTATTGCATTACATTTATTCTTTACACTGGTGGAGCTGCCCTTCAGTGATCACAGTGGGAAACTCCATTTTCTTCAGTGGGAGTCAGTGCTGATACAGGTTAATATTTTTCAAAAGGCTGGCAAAATATTATATTCATACTACTAGTGCTAATGCTGATAGTATCTAATATACACATGGAGGGGAGCAGTATATTAGACAACTGAACTGAACTGTACAACTACTATTGCTATTCCGCTTGTCTTCACTCTGGTGGACTTGTCTTATGTATTTATGTATTGAGAATAATGTTTTGTAACACATCCACTGCAGGACTTTTCAGTGGACCCACAGATTATTGATGTGACCATCTAGTCTCAGCAAGGGGCAAAAGACCACATGACAGGAAAAGTTTAAAAGCTTGGTTTAATATTTCATATAAATATACTAACTTCTACTAGCAAGAGAGGAGGGGAAGAACAGTACACACACACACAAAAACACTCCCAGTCAGTAAAAAGTCAGTGTGAAGGTGATGATTCAGGCCACAGATTATTTCTTACAAATATTTGAATTGTTGCAAATATTATGTGTTTGTGGAGCTGACGTTGTGCTGTGGTACCTTCAAGTGTTGCTCGAACTGTTCTGTTCTCTCTAGTCTTGCTAGTCTGCAGACTTTTGAAAAAGGCTATCAATTTACGAACGTCAATTTTTTAAAGGATTTTTTCCCCATTAAAATCTTGTGATTCTGCAGTGCTGTTTAATAGCAACCCTGAAACTAATGATATTGCTCATCACTTGCACGTGAATGCACCACCAGACAGAGAGAGAGAGAGAGATCTGTACTACAGATGAGTGAAGGCGTACTATACTAGAATCAATGAAATACTTTCCGTCATCATTACAGGTAGCATGGACAGTTGAATGTCGATTTTAACGCCATTCATACAAACTTCGACATCAAAAAGGGAGGGTAAATTAGAGTCATTAACTTGCTCTGCCGTATTTCCGACAGCACTGTGAACGCAGCATGATATAGGCTCCAGCTGGTAGTGCTGAGTGGATGGTGATGTCAGCGTGGGTATAAAATCCACGGCTGCATCTCCAGTTTCATTCACATGTTGACTAACGGAGGATCCGACTGGAGCAGTGAGACCAACCTGTGTAACACCAAGATGAACAAGATGTGTTTAGCTCACCTCGCAGTTTTCCTGCTGGCTCTCCATCTCCTCTCATCACAGGTTAGTTTGTCCTTCATTTCCACTATTTTTTCCCTCTAATTTCAAAGGGATGTTAACCTTAATTTGGTGGAGTTTCAGCTCTTAAAAACTTGTGAACTTTTTCCTCCTTGGCTTCCTAACAAAAGAAAATCACAGATGGCCTTAATTTCCAATTAAAAGAAGTTTTTTCCTCTAAATGAATGAACTGAAAGTATTAACACTATAGGCTTGATTTTTGAAAAAGAAATTATAATAATGAAAAATAAAACGCACGTTCAGTTTCCTGTAATTCAATACAATGTGAAGGTTTTTTTTAATGTGGTCTGAGGATCTTAATCAGGCACTTTAAGATTTCAAACAACCCAACCCCCTCAATATTTATTAGGATTTAGGGGAAAAGAACCTGGATTAATTAACTTTGAAGAAACTGAATTTGATCCTTAATACCAGATCTGAGGCGTTGTTGTCGAGTGGAAACACATCTACTTGTTTCAGAATTTGATCAAATTTCCTTAAGTTGAATAAACAATTTAACATCGCGGGATTGATCTACAAAGCTGAAACGGGGCGTTTACTTAAATCATGGGAAGTTGAGTTCTGGAGATGCATAGTTCTCATAGGACCTAGTCTCAGGAGTTTTAACCCTGGGTGTTAAAGTGGATGGATTTAGAAATCCAAAAATTTGAAATGTAACCTGCTATATGAATAATCATGGGTGTGCTCATCATATGCAATAGTGGTCCAGCTGCATGAACCTCCTTGCGCATGTAAAAGAGCAGGAGCTGAAGTGATCCTGTATGTTACAGGTGGTCCAGGCCCAGAACATGACAGACACCACCACGGGCAACATGACCATGTCCAACTCCACCATGACGCCCACCGTTCTGGTGAACGTCACGTCCAAAGAGAATAACGGCTGCGGGAGTGTGGACGCCTTCACGCTGCTGCTGCCGCTGGCTGTGGCGGCCTCTCTGCTCCACGGCTGGTCTCAATGACCCGGCTCATGGCTCTTCGCACTGGACTGGAGGGGGGGAGCAGCGTTGTTCCAAGAGCAGTAAAGAAAATCCCTTCCCCTAAAACGTATTTTGGATTGCACCAAAGAATTTGTCTGTTCTGTTGGGAATTTGGCTCGTGCCGTTTGACGCACCGACCCGGGACGCGCCCTGCTGCTCTTGTCACGTCCTGCTGCTCTTTGCAGGGGCCCTTCATGGACTATATGAAAATTCCCCTTTTCCGGGAAAACGCCTGTCTCTCGGTTGAGGCTGTCGTCTTCTAATGGGGGGTGGGAGAGAATTTTTTTTTTTTTTGGCAGGTATAACTTGTATTCCCACTCCAAAAGAATCATGGATACTTGACACCAGGCTTTATATGCCTAAAAAGTGATTGTAAACCAATTTAGAAAAGTTTTGTATTACAAATTCTGGAAATGTGATTGTGCTTTTAGATCTTAAATTTTGTAAGTTCAATAAAGCTTTGAATTGTAAGTGAAAAGATGAAGTCATTTTTTCCCCCCTTTGCTGCAGGTGTATACAAGTGAAGCAAGTTTACAGTATGGATTATAAGCAAATTGGGAAATCTAGAGATAAGTGCGCAGTTTCATTCATCTGCTTAAGTTTGTGGTGAGCTAAGATTAACAATGCTGAGCCATTAAAGAGTTCAGAGGCAATTTTGCTGTGTATACAAGGAAGGCATTTTCAACAATGAATGTAGAAAATCAGTTATTGCACATGGGCTTTGGATTGATTTGGGGGATATGCTTTGTAATGCAGAAGCTTAGAAACTACACTAGAGCAAATAATTTGGAATTTTACTGTCTCAAATTGAAGCTAGAAAAGCGAGTGACATCATCTGAATCAAGTAGCAGTGTTTCATTTGCATCCCTATTACTCTTGTCCATTTGACCGTTGTCCTTCAGGTAGTTTAATACTCTAATTTCACTCTGTATGGGACAAGCTCATGTTGTGACTAGATAAAGTAAACTCCTGCTTTCCTCCAGTCCATTTAAAAGCAAGGTCACAGCAGCAAAAGGTCATCTAATAGCAACAGCTCATTTCGTGGTCCTGTATGCAGCTTACACAAGTGTGATGTGGAACATGAAGCTGAGACACTGAGAACAGACTTTTCAGTGAAGTAGACATCTTGTGTCCAGGAGTTAAACTTCTGAAATGAGACAATGAGCAGACAGTGTTATGCAAACCAGGATATTTCTAAAACATCAGGATCAAGGTGTCAGATCAAATAACGTATAAGCTCACATCAGTCCTGATGTGAAGCTACTGGGTCATGTAAACCATTTTTACCATCAGGTGACCACAACAGGCTCCAACAGTAAACATTGTTTTCTCGCCACACACAGGGAGATGTGAGTACGAGACACACAAACTTTAATAATTGACTGTGAGGGATGAATAATTGACCTCCTCCTTCACCTGGTGCAGGGGCTTTGCCATCAAAGGGCCCCTCTATCTGTGAGAAACCGACTGTTGGAATTCACCTGTTGTTGGCCCCCCTCCCTCCCAACCCCCACCCCTCTTTGTGTACCCACTCTTGATCTGTGTGGGTATTGCATCCCACCCTGATCACATGACAAAGGCTGCATTGTGAAGCTCATCTTATCTACTCCAAAGCTAGACTTGGATCAGGACCTTTGCTCCGTGAGCGGTCCTCTTGTCCCTCCATCCCCCTCTCCTTCATCAGGTACCTCTGCTTCTTCCTCATAAACATGTTTTGTTTTTTTGAAGAAGTGGATCTCCACCTTTACTCTCCATCTCTTTCCCCTCTGCTTCATAATCCAAAGCAAAAGAGGCCCGACAGAGCACTGGCCACATTCCTGCAGTGCGGCCGTGAAACTTTAATGCCGCTGGAGTGCGGTCAGGTGATCAAGAGAAGAGTTCTCCTTTAGCTGACTGCCAGAGTGTGACCACTTAAGGCCCTCCTCCTCCTCCACCTCGTCCCTTCCAGCCACTCCACCCATGTCCTCCTGTCCACCTGAAACGTAAGGAGAAACCTGAGTTCAGGTATAGGTGTTTGTTCTCCTGTGGAGAGGGGGGAGGGAGCACATGCTTGGGAGCAAATGAAAGAGAGGGGGATCAGGGAAGGGTGAAGGACACTCCAAAGCTTTCAGCGCTGAGCTGGACATACACTCACACATCTCTCGCTCTTGGAATCTGCATTTCAAAACCTTCAAACTCATGATGTTGAAGCCTCTGACAAGTAGTTTGACACCAGCCACTAAATGACCATGCTCCTTTTTTCCATTACAACCATCTTACTTGGGCGCTTCAGGCTTCAAGAGCAGGTTTTGTCCCTCAATGCTGATTCAGTATTCATTCCACTGTGTCTCTGTGGAGTCTAAGACAACAACTTGTTCCTTATCAATAAGTCAAAGACTATCATGTGCTGGAAACAGATATCACATCACCCTCGCCGTGGCTTCCCAGCATGATGCTCACAGCACCTGACAGCTTCAGTGGGGGTTGTTATGTAGCTTCTACTTCTATACTGGCATCACCTTTGAAAAGAGGACTGTGGGAGAAATGAAACTGTGAAGTCATAAATGTAACCACATGTTGGCCATGGACTGAGTCATGTGTTTAATTTACCATTTGAGGGAAGTGAAGTAGATATATAAGTAGATTTCCCAGTGAGATATTGTTGTGATATGTTGCTGAGTAAAAAAAGTTTGACCTTCTTCAGCTGCATTTGTGCATTTGACAGTGACTGAGAATTTTCCTCTGGTGCTACCAGATGGTCAAAGTTTTCACATATCCTGAGAAATGCCTGCCTTCCAAGCAGTTGACCCGGGTTTGATTCCCGGCCATCACAGATGGATTACATTTTGTGAATTTCCCACTATGGGATGAATAAAGGTTTATCTTATCTTAAATATCTCAACATCCATATTGGTTGGCACAAAATGCGTACAGACATGGATGAATCCTTAATGACTTTGGTGATCCCCTGACCCTCACGAGAGCCACCAGCAGGTTCCCATTACTGGTTTTGAGTGAAATGTTTTAACAAATAGATTGATAGATAGACCTGGTACAAACATTCACTACCCCATCAGGATTGGTGATACCTTTTTCATTTAGTGCCATCATTACGTCAAAATTTCAATTTTTCCAAAACATGTCTTTGATACCATGATGAGGTTTTGGTTTTTTAGTGAAATGTCTCAACAACTATTGGATGAATTGCCATGAAATTTTGCACAGACATTCATCTCGAACTGTAAGTAAATTCTAACAACTTTGGTGATCCTCCAGCATCATCATCAGGTCAAACTTTCAATTTGTCCAATATTTATTTTATGACCAAACCACCTGCTAAACTAATGACATTCCTATCAGCCTGTACTTTGTGTTTAGTGGCTTAGTAGAGCCTTAGTCTTGTTAGTAGGCCTTTTAGTTTATTGCAGGCTATGACGTCCTCAACTAAATTCACAGACTCATTTCTTTTTTGGTGTATTCGATCATCTGAACATTGTATATGACAAGAAACTAAAAAAGACATGAACTAACTGCACTGGATTGAGTGACCATATCCTGGCCGATGAGAGTGATGGACACAAACAAACCTGGCAAACCAGTGATATCGCACCATGAAGTCACATAATGCAAATTGGCCCCTCATTCCATTTCCAATCTTGGTTGAGCTCTGAGGTGTCGGAGTCGGATGCTGCATGCAGATCAGCCAACATAACCTCCTTTCCGTTCCTGTTTTTGACACCTACGTCACATTTTCCAGGCTTCTGTATTAAACATCGACTGTTAGAGCGTCAAGAGCCGACTATCAATCAAACATGTCTTACTGTATGAGGAACAAATGCCAGCAGTTAATGATGGGGTTATCATCTGATTATCTGGCTACCATGGCAACCATCTCTAAGTCATCTCGTTTCCACATGTCATGCTACAGTATGTGCTGCCTTTCTATTGCACATTGTGTGACGCCTCTTTCATCAGAATGGCCTAAGCTGTCCATTGTGACTGGTCCCTTTGTAGTATCATTTTTATGCTACTCACAAAAGCCTGAACAATATTCAAAGTGTATGAACCACAATAGTTGTAAACTAATACTATTTGTATAGTAAAGGAGACAGATGAGTGGGGCAGTGGCCTATCACATAAAGATGCATAGTTACATGTTGCTGATATTATGTCTCTTGTGTTAGAGGCAAAAAGACTGCAATAACTCCATCCATCCATCCATCCATCCATCCATCCTTACAGAGAACTGGATGCTATCTAAGCATGCATTGGGCAAGAGGCACGGTGTGTCCTAGACGAGTCACCAGTCTATGACGGGGCTAACACATACAAACCCACGCGTTGATATTTGACCTTAAACGACATTCCAAAAACAGCCTTTTAAAAATGCTGATCTTACGCAATGACGAGTTCATCTATGGAAGGTGCAGTGAGCCGAAGGCACCAACTTCTGTGATGGGGAAATCCCTCCACCTGGCACGGCCCAGCTGTGTCACTAATCCTCCGGTTTAGGAACAGGCCCACACACACTCTTGTTGCTTGGTTTTTCCTTTAATATACAGCAGCCTTCCCCCATGGTTTTCTGGGAAAGACACAACTTGTTCTTTGCCGCTGATCTAACCAATAAAAAAATAGTCTCTCTGCTGTTGTGACAACCTTAGGTGGGTGTCTCATTTCACAATTGCTGTGACCTCAAATTATGACACCAAACACTTCCTTCTGCACTGAAGACTGTGGGAGCACTGAACAATCTAAAGTAAACTTATTCATTATTTCATATTCCGAGATGTGGTGTTCCTCAGTGTCAGCAGACATATTATTTCATGTTTTGTAGTCCAACGTGAAAAGGGAGCTTAAGGATGTGTAGATGGACCCTGCAAGTGTCAAGCAGAGATTATAGGCATGTGCTGTTTTATAAAGACCCTATTACCATGTAGGCGTACCAGAATCATGTCTGTGGAAGAGATCAGGCTTATGTGAGCATGTGAGGAGTCTGTGCTTTGCCGAGACTTCATTAGCACGTCCTTCTCTGTCGGCCGCCAGCGAGGGTGACATTTGCGTAATGAACGCAGAGATCAGGATCAAATGAGGAGCGCTGGAAAGAGGTGGGCAGGTGGGAGGGATGGAGTGAGGATGAAAGAGGGGAGAAGGGGATACGGCACAAATCCACACATCCGGAGAGGAGAATGTCAAAGGAAACAAGAGCCTAGCATGGCTCTCTGTGTTCTGCTGTGTGTTTGCATGTGTGAAATATTGGAAACAACAAAGGGAGCTCAATATACACTCGCTGACCACACTGGTTTTCACATATTTCTTTTTAAGATTCTCATGTTAGAGACTACTTAGAAGCAATAGAGCAGGAGCTTGATTTGGTAAATTCAGGTAAATTCTGAATTGACATTACGGTGTAAAAACTAAAAAAAATAGGGTACACAAGCTCCATAAGCAGCTCAGGGGGTTCCTAGAAGAATCCAATGCCTAAAAGTGTTCTTTTAAGAACCCCAGATTTTTCTCGGGTGAGAGAAAGAGAGAGAGAGGAGGAAGGAGAAAAGCATTGATTAATTATCTTGACATTAAATTTGAGCTGTAGTTGCAATCTTGTGGTTTAGTAGTAGCAGTGGTGGTAGTTGCGGCATTAGTAATAATTAGCCTTAAAATCCCAAATAAGCTGAGGAAGCTCGGATAGTTAGGAACTGGTGTTTTGAAGCACCCAAAGTGGTTCCAGACCATGCTGGAGAAAAGACCCACCCAAAGTCCTCCAGTTCGACTAGTGTGGCAAACTGAGGAACCCTAAAATGAGCCTTGAGTATCCTTTAATTTTTAAGGTCAGCCAGTCTAGATATTAATAATGCGTATATTCATTGTGTATATGACATGTTTGTCTTGTTTTAAGGAGCAGTTCAACATTCTAGGAGGCAGCTCGGTGATAAGCTTGGGTTAAAAACCCAAAAAGAAAGGAAGGACCAGCTGACCTTGCTCTGACCAATTTTAAAATATGTGAATAAGCATATAATAATAATAAAAACATGTAATATCAAACTATTTCTTTCCTAGATTAAGCTCTCATTTGCTGAGGTGCCCACAGAAACAAGGGCACAAACTCGAGCCTCTTAATCCCATTCTTAATTGTCTTAATGTGGCATGTCGTGGTAGGGGCCGGCTACAGAGCTACTTTAAATACAGTCGAGTGCTGTTGCCGCAGCTGACCTTCTTTAACTGATATAGAACAGACTATAGGCTCAATTTAGCTGCATGGTAATTGTGGCAACAGTAAGCCGGCATTTGGGGATTCCAGGACACTATAAATAGAGAATGGAGGACCTGGCCTTGAATAACACCACGCGGCAAATATCTCCTTATCAAGCGATCTGTCAGTGTAGTGAGCATATTTCTAATGTTGAATCAAATGTTTGTATTGACCCTAGAGCAACTATACCTGCCTTATTCTTTCTTGCTTCAAGATATAGACAGTGTGCAGACTGAAAATTATTAACTGCAAATGCGATGTGAAGTAACATTAAATTGATTTCAAAATTTTCTTGAACACAGAAGGAAGTGTGACTGTTGCAATGTTTCCTTTGTCATTTTAGCCAATATATTGAAACACTGTATATATGTATTTATGTGTAGACACTGATACAGAGAGGAAGCCTAGAGGAAGAAGAATATGACTCATCACAGCAATGAACTGAGAGAAGTACGAGAACTAAGATATTCAAATTCATTTGTCATTAGTTATTCAGTGTAGGTTTTGTGAGCTAAGCATGAACATTTGTTGGCTGAAACATGAAGCATCAGTCATATCGACTCATCAAAGGCCCAGCAATTATTAAAATAATAATTTAAAAACCCCCAACCTACATAAAAATTGTTATCCTATATGCAAAAAAGATTAAATCACTTTCTGAAAACTCTGCTGAATCATGGTGTCAAGATTAATCATCAAGGACCAAGTATAGATTCCCACCTGCAGAGAAATGGGTCAGGATTACGTGCAGTCAATTGAGAGCAGGTTATTGCAGACTCTGTAAGCACTCGGTGTTGCACCTTCATTTAGGCCAGTTTCCAGTACTGTAATTGGCTGACTGGATTGATTTCGCTTGAGCAGATTCCAACACTTTAATGTGGACAGTCTTAGTATTCCAGGGAAAGTATCTGCTTGAGCCAAAATGGATTTAAGAGTTTGCTGGTGCTGCAAAATGGTCATGCAGAATGGTTACCCAACTCTTCTACAATTTGTCTTTCTTTTGCCACTCATACACTTGCAGAAAAAAGGCTGCATTTCATGTATTAATGAATTCCAAAAAATGTCTGTGCAAACTGTCAATATTACAAATTACTACGTCAAAATTTGCACATATATGCAGTTTTTTAGATGCGGGTAAACCCACTGAAAATAGATGATTGAAATACCCGACTACTACAGAGTCATTTGACCTGGGACTGAAAGCTGACTGTACAGTTTCCCCCTGAAGACAAAAGTGAGATGTTAGTGAGTTTTTTGTCCAGTGTGAAATGTATACGTGTAGTTTGGAGACAGAAATTTGAGACAGGGTCTAGACTTTTGGTATACATAATGCCAAACAGCATGTGTCTTAGCATGTGATGTAGGATCACGTCTTTACAACCCAGTTCCAAATCCTTCATGAAACACCACTAAATGTGACAGAAAAAGCAATGAGGAAAAAAACATCATTCATTCAACATCATTTCTTGACAAGCATAGGGATTAATGTATAATTGTATATCCTTCTCAGCCATTAAAAATCTTCAGAGCTGATGTAGACCTGATGTACAATTTGAAAATCTTAGAGATAGTACATTGAATATTCTGGGCTGCTGAACAACAATTCATCCTCAAAATTTCAATTTTGATTCAATAGTTCTTGAGACATTTCATTGAAAATCAAAAATGTCAAACCCCATGGTGGTTGTCCGGGGATCACAAACGTACAGAATTTCATGGCAAGTCCTACAGACCACTGTCAAAATAAATCACTCCAACTTGCATTTATTTAATAGCCGTCAGGCAACAAATAGAGCAGCAACGTCCCTGCACTTAAAATATGATGCATGTTGTAAAACACTGATTTTATCACTTGCTGTAATTGTGTTTCATTCCATCACAAGGAACCTTAAAGCTATAGCACTGGACCAGAAACGTCCTGAAAGGGCGTCTTATGAGCCACAAGCTGAGAATGTCCAGCATATAGAATAGTTGATTCTGTGTGGCTAAATTTAGTGGCTTGGTCAACACTCGGTTACTTGTATCCACAGTTCTCCTATACAGCTAAAGTCTGCTCCCTTTTGGTCATTCCTGTGTCACTCCTGCTCTTGCTGGAGTCTCCATAGTCACTGATGGAGGGAAATCCAACCCTCTGCTCAATCCATTTGGCAACAGTAAGCAGCTTCTTGTCTTGGAGGGCAGGGCCGATAAGCTGCAAACCAATGGGGAGGCCCCGTCTTGATAAAGCCGTTGGCACAGAAACAGCGGGGAGACCTGGGGTGAAGAAAAGGAGTGCCGAAGGAAAGTTTAAGGAAAGGCAATGATTAGATCTGAAGGCTAGTTACAGGTTAGCTTGGTGAGTGAAAAAAGGTGGGAGAAAGTTTAACTGAGTAGAAACACTCTTCTTTGAGGTACACTTCAATCTAATCTACAATCTATCTGCCATTAGAGATTAACAAAGGAAAAAGAGAAGTATCATTTCCCCTTTTAATTTCAGCACAACATTAATTCTCCAATCTGTTACAGAATGGTAAAAAGACAAATGGCAAAAAAAAAGCAGTACTGAAAAAGGTTTGGGGTGAACGGTTTTTAGTCGTGGGTGCGTGCATATAGTATGTATGTCTATTCATGCATGCAGAATATATAAGTTCCTGAATCCTCCCACACTTCCTATACAGGCATAAACCGTTCAACCTGAAGGGCTCTTTTGTTCTCTGTACCTGCCATGTTGACGGGCTGGGTGAAGATGTCTTCCTGTGCGCTGCGTGTTCGGTTGTCTTCCTGTGTGAAGCTGGAGTAACAGGCTGCATCAGTCAGAGTGGTGGGTGTCAGCAGCACATCCACACCTGAGCTGAACACGCGCTTGAAATCATCTGCGATCAGACGGCGGACTTTCTGAGCCTTGACAAAGTAGTGCTGGTAGTTCCTGGCAAATTAAGGGCAAAGGTATAGACAGTTAATTCTTTTTGTTTTGAAATATTAGAGCTCCACCAGGCAACTTTATTCTTTCTTATATTTCATGAAAGACAAGTTGGTAAATAACCAAATGTGCTCCTAACTGTAGGGTCTAATGACAATAGAGATCATAGAGCAGAGAAAAGGTCAGAGCGATAAAGTGACACACTGTCAACTATAAACTGGTTTGAAGTTGGTGAATGAAGCAGAAGGGTTCAAGAAGGTTCGACCTGTTGTCTTACTGTTTGAGCAGGAAGTAGTTCCCAGACAGTATCCTGCCTCTCACTACGTCGTTGAAGCCCTCATGTCGGGTCGAGGCATACATGGCCTCCGTCGAGCTGTCCACCTCACTACGATGACCTGAAGATGGAGGGAAATCAACCATATTACCTTTTTTGATTTTGCGCTGTAATTTAATCCAATAGATTCCCTCTGTAATCTCATGTGTCATGTGGCATCTAGTTCCACACTGTACCCTTAATATACTGTATACTGGTTCCTACCATATTCTAGGCCATCGAAACGGGCCATGTTAGAGGCCACCTCAGCGCAGCACAGGACATGGTAGCACACAATGGAGTACATGGTGTGGGGGAGGGACACTTGCTCCACCCGCGCCCCCGCCCTCTCAAACATGTCAGCAACACGACTCCACTGTGCCAGAGTCTCCTCAGACAGCCCCGGGGCATGGTACTCCTGACATCCATTAAGAGACGGGAGAGACCGGAGGCTTTAGGAAATTAATGCTTTTGTATTCACAGAGATGTTCAAAAAGTTTTTATCTCTATAGACTATCCGTATGATGCGCTCGAAATTTGTCTGATATTGCTGCTAAGACACACACAAACTTCAGGTACAGGACATTCATTCAAAAATCAGTAGAAAAACAAGCAATTTGTCAGGATGTAAAATAACATATAACCATCATTATATGAACCATTTCTTCTCTTAACACTTAATATGTTCTGTACAACTGAAATAATGAAATAAAGGTTTTGGTTCACATTGTTTTTGACTTCAAATGATTTGACAGACACACACACACACAGACGTTACTACCCTTTACTCCTGATTGCAGTACTCTTCAAGTGTTTAATATTCACAACAAAACTTACTAACATCTTACATTTAAAATAATATCAGCAGGCAACTACCCTTGTAATTCTTAGTCAGTGATGCTGAGACAATACAAAAGAGATAATGGTTTTAAAACAGAGCTAAACTCACCTTGGGGATGCCTACACAGATGTTCTTGGCATCAAAGTCTTCAGGTAGCTCGGTCAGTGATGAAGGCGCAGGAATTGTTGTTGAGTCTCTGCTATCAAGGCCTTGGAGGATACCTGTGTGACATATCAACAAAATCCCAGGTTAGGTGCACATTGTGTATACTTGAGGTCTAACAAATGTATTGAGTGCATTTCCTTCCACACGAAAAATTGTAAAGCCAATGTTTAAAATGAACTGAAAATTATATTAAATTGTGCATTGTTTACATTCATGTTTGTTGCTGCCACTAACTTTTGATCAGCAGAGTGGCGTGAAAGCATTGGTGGCCAGATGCTCATCACGAACAAGATGGAGACTAATCAATAAAAACATTGCTCAAAAGCAATACTAGTGGTCAAAACGCCACCTTTAATATCAGTATTTATATGTTCAGTAGTTTTATATTTATGGTATTTGGGCAATTCTAAATAAGTAAACCTTTACTGGATGTGAGAGGAAAGATGGTGCAGGGGATGATAAGTGATCTAAGACTATTACATTTTAAAAGTTTTCAAAATTTCTTTACTAATGAACAGTGGATGATATGAAAAATAGCAGCAAAGAAAAGAGGATTTGATGCAAAAAGTTCCCATACTAGATACAAAAACGTCATGGCTGCTGGGGATGGAAATATTTGGTTGAATTAGTCCGACCAAACTTCCTAACAGCCAACAGTTAACTTCTGATGCATTTGACTCTCAGACTTAAACTATAATATTTACTGTGCATTAATTGGTACCTACATGTGGACTGGCAGGCACTTCACTGCACTCAGTGATTTTATATTTTTAATTTACTAATACCAATGGTTCTATAAATAAATTAAATAATAATAAATTAAATAATAAATTCTATAAAACAGAAAAAGCTGGTGCTAGATTAGTCAACTGACACCACAAGAACAGCACACAAGCAGACTAAATGATTTGTTAACCTGCACAGCCGATAGAGCACAGTCAGGCATAGAAATGCCTGTTTGAAAAGTAAATGTACTCAGTCTAATTCTAGCAGTCTTGAAGTAAGCTACCCCAATAAGTCAGAGTGCAATCTACCTAGCAAGGTAAGTCCCACTGACTTCCAAGGACACTAGCCCACAGTGTAATGACAGGTCATCAATAGTTTCCTACCTAAAACGATGGCTACATCACTGACGCTGCGGGTCATAATGCCAGGGACGTCCATGGAGTTGACCAGGGGGATGAGACCATGTCTGGACACCAGACCATAAGTGGGCTTCAGGGCCACAACACCACACAGAGCTCCAGGGTTCCGAGTAGAACCACCTGTGTCTGAACCCAAAGCCCTGCCAAGTAATCACCAACACAGTAAATTTAGATTTTTTAACACCATTATGAATAAAATCTTTCTTGGTGTATGTCCTTGAAACTGTTTTTTTTGTCTCTCACAGGTAGCTGGTGAGTGAGGCCACAGCGGCACCACTTCCTCCTGAACTTCCTCCAGTGATGACCCAGTCAGAGTCGGGCGCTGCCCCTGTCTGCTCTCTATAGGGAGAAGCATAACTCCAGGGGTTCCTCACTGGACCAAAAGCCCCGTCAGTACTGCCTGAACTGCAAGACAAATAAATAAGACAAAGACAACCAATAATCTAAAAAATCCACCTGAATGCGTACACAACCATAGCTCTTCAAGCCATTTTTAAAAAAGTGAAATTTATAAATAGTGGTTACTAAAATGCACGCTGTGAGCAGAGAGCTATTCTGCTATTGATAACAATGGCCTTACCCCATAGCAAACTCATCCATGTTAGTCTTCCCTATGAGAACAGCCCCTTGGTCAAACAGCTTCTGGACCACAGTAGCATTGTAGGGTGGAGAGTAATCTGTAGCAAAAGTAATGGTAGGTTATCATTACTAGACTGACACAGAGAGGGAAATATAAGAGCAGAACTTTCACTGAGATTCACACAGACCTTTCAGCATCCTGGAAGCACATGTGGTCTTGATATTTTCTGTGCAGAAATTGTCCTTGACTGCAAAGGGGATTCCATCCAGAGGACCTTTGGGGACACCTGAGGGAAAACAAGAACAAACAGTAGTACGTATGACTCTACACACAGTATATACTGAAACACTCACATGTCCACACCTTGCAGCAGTCTGGCTTCTGCTTCTTGAGCCTGCTTCAGCGCCGACTCCTCTGTCACAGTGATGTAGGCATTAAGATGTTGTGTTTTCTTAATGCGGTTCAGACACTTCCTACAAAGCTCTGTTGGGGAGATTCTTCCCTCCCTGAGCGCCAAGGACACCTGGAGAACGATGACGAAACAGCAGTGGTGGAACGTTATTCAGCTCTTTTCCTCTTTTTCACTGCAGAGATTTTGACTTTTTTTCTTAGGCACAGTTGTTACTGATAACATTAATGATGGCTATGTTCTATTCATGTGTCCCAGATAGTCACGATGTGACAGTGAGCCAGCATGAACAATACCAGGAGTCTGAAACTAAAGCAGCCAAATGGAATTTTGCCATCATTAACTTTAGTATTTACAGCTGTGCTTTTCTTACTTATTATCTTAAAATGTCTTCTGTGAAAAAAGGCCTATTACTTTACAATTCTGAGGTAAATGAACTTTAGTTGAGAATTTACATTTTATGTTAAGTTATACTTCTACTCCACTATATTTCAGAGGTTAATGCTGTACCTTTTACTCCTTACTTACTGTAAGATGTGTTGCTACAGATTGAACAGCCCAGCAGTATATAAAGTGTTTATAATCAGACCCAACTTGACATCTATCTACTAACACTTGTACTTTAAGCTTAGTTAAGCTTATTGCTGCATTTATTTTGCTAAAAGACCTGTGCACTTCTTCCACAACTATAAAACACATGTAAGTTGTGTTATTGTGTCATCTGAACCAGACCAGGTAATTTTTGCTGGGTAGTTTACTGGGTAGCAACACATCTTGATTTATGATTTTATCTTTGTGAAATCTTTATTTGCAAAGTAATTTGTGACAACTGTCAAATACATATGGTGGGACTGCTAACTGCTTACGAACATATATCTTTAGCAGCTTTAGAAAGCAGGGTAGTTCAGCGGTTTAGTGGCTGTCTTGGTTAGCTAACTATATTCATACAACTATGTAACACAGCCTCTCTCACCACGCAGAAAGCAGAACAACCAGATAAGTCGTACTAACCTCTCTTATTGTCAGGCTGAGCATGTTTACAGTATTTTCGTGACAACCTTTCAAATTAACAGCAACCTTCACACAGTGTGCAGTACCAGCGGGCTGCCATGTTTGTTTCCGTAACGACCGTCTAACAGCACTTTCTTCGATTGGACAGTCGTTGTGGAAGCCGCGCTGTGATTGGCGGAACGGCTGAGCGCTGTCAAAGATACCGGTCGAGGAAGTGGCAGGATACGAAAGAGGACGGTTACTTGAAATGATCATGAGATTTGGAAGTATTACACTTATCAAAACGACTAGTTAGACATGTTTATATAAAGAAGGTAGTCTTGGCTTATAAAGGACTTAATACGAGATTTACTCTGATTTAGCATACTGGCTATACACTTAAATTGTCTATCTGATTGAAAGCATTGCTAATTTACAGTTTACTTTGACAATATTTAAGCTTTCAGGAGTTGAATGATGTGTTCTGCTAGACACTTAGTGCACAATAGATGGTTGTTTCCCCTTATTAAATCACAAAGTGTGAAGACCTCAGTTTCCTGTCATGGCAGCCAGACCAGACTGTTCAGTACCACCAACACCTGCAGGACTATCATGCCTGCCTGGGTTATTGATAAATATGGAAGCAATGACGTGTTAAGGTTCACTAAAAATGCCAGTTTCCCCGTCATCAGCTACCCGAATGAGGTCATTGTCAAAGTGTTTGCAGCAGGACTGAACCCGCTTGACGTCAGCATGAGAGGTGAGTGACAAAGCCTGTGTGCATGTTTACATCGGATTTGAACCTGCAGGCTGAGATGAAGAAAAGTGTGAATCCACATCTGACACATGACTGCAAATCCAACCTTCAAAAAAGAAATGTATTGTGATTTTTTTCCCTTTATGAGCAAAATGCATGCTAAACAGTGAGGATGGACTCTGACTGAGTGATGTTTCCTGTGGTTATATGGTCTAGATGGAGGTGGTGGGTTAGTGGGGGGTAGAGAGGGGCAAAAGCAGTGATGCAGTGTTTTGAGGTCATTCAGTGGAAATGTAAGTTTCACTAGCTGGATTGCACAACTCAGATCTGAGACAGGCCAAAGAAAGTTTGTTTCCAGGTTGGTGAGTGTCTGGCTTCTTTCACTGCAAAGAGAGCCTCTGTTAAAGATCCTCTCCAGACATGTTTTATGACATACAAGAATACTTCAATCACCCCAAAATCCATAATCTATGAATATGCAAAAATTTTGTCATTTCAAAAGTTTAACTGCTGGACACGAGATGTCTCCTACTCCACTAAAAAGGTCATTCACAGTTTATGTGCCCTGGAGGTTTCAGGTTTCCACATGTGTCAATTTGATTGGCTTCCAAACTAGTTGTGACCTGCTCATATGTACACATGTTAAACTCAGATTTAAGGTGAGCATAGAGAAACTTGCCCCTTCAGTAGATGAATGTGAAAACAGCCTTCTAGTGTCAAATTTTGCACATCCATCTTTCTGTACTGTGAAGCTCAAACATTCAAGGGAAGTACCAATCAACAACATATTTTTGAAAGAGGGGGACTGTAACAATCTCACTGGTGACCTAAACACCTTTCTAATCTCCTTGATTCAGTAGCACCTCTTGTCATTCAATTAGCCAAAATAAGGCACTGAAACATGAACCTTATTTTAGAAAGAAATCAGAATCAAATGACCAAAAAACAAATTATTGGCCTCTTTATCCAGTTGGTAATCCAGCCTTGCACAACACCATAATATACACAAGAAACACACACTCTTAAGCAGCCCTGTCAGATTTGACATCTAAACTGCACCTCACATGGCGCCAATGTCTACTTAGATGTATGCTCGTTCTTATACTCTGTTACTACAAAGCC
Source organism: Holacanthus passer (assembly GCA_025331565.1). NCBI lineage: Eukaryota > Metazoa > Chordata > Actinopteri > Pomacanthidae > Holacanthus > Holacanthus passer. The sequence continues at coordinate 1,487,101 of JAFREQ010000048.1, read as the reverse complement.
ACGCTGTTGTAACAAGTGCAGAATGTGTTTTCCTATAACTTTTATTATCTCATGTTTGTCTGTATTGAAGCTATTAGCTTTAGCTGTAATCAGAAGCTCTCTCCCCGGCAGGTGGCTATGGTGCTGCAACAATGTCCATGAAGAGAGACCCTCTGAATATCAAGCAGTCGGGCAGCGAGTTCCCTCTCATCCTGGGAAGGGACGTATCTGGGGTCATCATGGAGTGTGGCCTGGATGTGAAGTACTTCAGAGAGAGGGATGAGGTAAACGAAGCAAATAGCAGATGAGAGAGGTGTGTGCATGTACACTCAGTAACCACTTCATTATACATATCACTATTTACAGAACTTGATCGCGCACACTTTGAGTCACATATGAATAAAGTATGAGTGTAAAGGGTGCTGTAAACAAAAAGACCTAACTGTGTCTGAAAACACATTGATGAAAGACACATTAGACTATAGAGACAAGAATCATTCACTAAAGAGTGAGAACACATAACCTGTGATGATGAATCCTGATTTTTGATGCCACATGCTGATGGCGGAGTCGGTGTTTGGCAGAAACAGTGTCAGCATGGTGCAAGCAACTCATGGTGTCATCGTGTGGGAGTGTTTTCTTGGCTAACCTTAGGCTCTGTAATGCCAACTGAGCATCATCCTCACAGTGGAACTGAGCACTGTGGATGACCTGGTTCATCCATTCCTTGCCACAGAGTACGCTTTGTCACAACGATCCTTTGACCAGGATTTTGCATCATCATTTCATCTGAGCTGAGTCTTATATATGCCAGCAGTGTGGTAAACTTGAACAGTATTCAATGGATCACTTTTGTTAATAGCCAACTTTAAGTATTTTTAATGATGATATATTAAAGAAAGCAAGCTGCAAAAGTTAGTTGATTTATCAAATGATGCATTGAAAAAGTCAATTAGAATTAGTTTGACTAAATTAAACTAAAAGTTCTTAATTTGCTCAAAAAATTACTTTAATTTATGGTTCCAGCAGGACAAAACGCACAGATGGTTAAACTTAGACCAGTGGTTTTTGTGTGACAGCAAACTGGGCATTTAAATAGGCCTTTTTTAACACTTCATGAAGCCATATTCTGCTTTTTGTTACCGCAGATTCATTGACTAACTCAGGCAGCACTGAAATAGAGAGGGACCCACTGTGGGACGTTATACATGGTGCAAGAGATTTGACACATTACTGTACCATCTCATCATACTGAACAGTTGTGAACTAACTATATAGAAATATAGACACACAGTTGGTTGTGTCTTTGGTTAATGAATGTCCTGTTGCTGTGTGTCTCCCTCAGGTGTGGGCAGCTATCCCACCATGGAAGCAGGGCAGCTTGGCTGAGTTTGTGGTGCTGAGTGCCAATGAGGTATTGTTCATCTCGTGGACTACGTTGTTGCTCTGAGCTAATGTTGTTAGTGCTGCAGCAAAGTTCTCAGTTTAGTGTTGAGTTTTGCTTCTATTTGTGTTGAATAATTAAATCAGTTCTGTGTAATTAGTTTCCTTTTTCTTGACTGTGGTTTTTCAGTGACACACTTGATCAATTTCATCATCCATATGAAATGTGTGTTTTGGTGTTTTAAAATTAAAAGGCAGCCTACTTCTTACTTAATACTGAAGCATGTAAATGAAAAACAGACCAATGTGAAGATTGGCTCAACCTGGTTGTGCTTCTTCATGATGACTCAGCCGGTGTAACTGCTGTTATTATGAATGTGTGTTGTGCTCAGGTATCCCACAAACCAAAGTCACTGAGCCACACAGAGGCAGCAGCCATTCCCTATGTAGCAGCCACCGCCTGGTCGGCACTTGTCAACACTGGTGGGCTCAGTAAGGACAACTGTGCCAAGAAGAGGTGAGGGAACGTGGACAAACACTGCCACACACACACACACACACACACAATTTCCACTTATTGTTAATCCCTGTCCATCCCAAAGAAGCTCCCTGTCTTTGATCTAGAGAATTATTCCACTTCTAAGCTGAGCCCCTGTTAGCCCGCTCTGTAATGAGCCTCTGGGTGATGTGCTCCGGTTCTCTGGCAGCAGCTCAGACGCTCCCTTGCACCACAGTGAACTTGACATGAATGCATTTTACATTCATCCAAATGAGGGAAAGTCTGTGCGGCAATAGTGTAGAAAGCATTGTTGACACATTCATTTTACATGTCTGTGTCTCCTCATCCCCACAGGATTTTGATCCTTGGAGGATCCGGTGGAGTGGGAACATTTGCTATACAGGTATTTTACACATTATGCCATTGTTATAACCCAACGACCAGCTTTAAATACAAAAATGAATTTGTTTACCGCTATTGTATGACAGCAGTGCAGAAATACACACTGATCATGTGGTGTCGGTGGTGTTATAAAAAGCCTGTTTGGTCTGTCAAGTTTCAGACTTTGCTGCACGTCTTGCTGGGTGACCTGAATAATGTAGCTCACATTACACAGATGTAACACTTCATCTCATTAATTATACATTCTCTGTGCTTCTCAAACATTGGGTAACATTCTGCTCCCTACAGTAACCCAAACACATACTTGTTTTGTACTTATGACAAAGATTATAAAAGTTACCGTGAAGATTTAGCAATTTTGACACACCGTGTGAGCATATTTAAAGATGGAAATGAAAGTATCATTTTGTCTACAGATGCTAAAGGCTTGGGGAGCCCATGTGACTGTTACCTGCTCCCAGAATGCAGAGCGGTTTGTAAGGGATCTGGGGGCAGACTATGTGGTGGACTACACTGCTGGACCTGTTGAGGAGCCGCTCAGTGCACTGGAGAAGTGAGACACACACACACACACACACACACACACACACACAAAAGACATACTTAAAGTTGTTTTTCGCTCATGTGGGTTGATTAGAGTTGGCTTGTGTATATATCAATGACTTGTTCCAAAGGCAACTCGGCCCCTTTATCTGCAGTCAGCTTATTAGTGTGAGAAAACTGAGCCCTTTAGTTTTCTAACAAACCTAATCACACTCAGACCTAATCTCTCTCTCTCCATTTCTGTTCAGTCTTATCTTTCTACACCTACAAATTCTCTCACGTGTGTGTAACTTTGCTTGTGTCTCTTGTTTTTCCACCAACCCTACCCCTCTTCACCTCAAGGTTTGACGTGATCCTGGATAATGTTGGAGGGGACACAGAGCGGTGGGCATTGAGTCTGCTTAAGCCTTGGAGCGGGGCCAAATATGTCACCCTCGTCACACCGTTCCTCCAGAACACTGACAGGCTGGGCATTGCTGATGGCATGATGCAGACTGTTGCCACAGTGGGCACCAAAGCCCTCAAGGTAATCATGGTAGAATAACATGGATGAAGTTTTAATTACAACTGTACTGAATAATGGTTCTTTACTACACTGGTTGTGCCCCTTAATCAGGTGATCCAGCTGCAAGATGTTGATTTCACTTTGCATCATCTACTGTACAGTTTGATCAACAGTCTTGGTCTAAAACATTTCCCAGCAAAAACAAACGTCACAGCACCATTAGATTATTCAGTTCAGTTTGACTTTCTTATTCATTTGAATGGGACAACCGCGTTGACACAGTGGATCCTCCGACAACACGATACAGTGCAATGTCACGCAGCAAGGTGTTCTGTTGGTCAGCACACGTGTAAGCACACATTCCTGGCTGATGACTTTGTGATATGATTGCTACGATAAGAATTTTATTATTTATGTACACTACATGGCCAAATGTTTATGGACACTTCTACAGTAGAATATTTCATTTCATTTCTAGCATTAGTCTGCTGCTGTAACAGTCTCCATTCTTCTAGGAAGGCCCTCCGCAAGATTATGAATCCCATTCAGCCACAATAGCACCAGCGAGACAAGCTGGGTCAGGCACGACTAATATTGGGTGATAAGGCCTGGCTCCCAGTCAGAGTTCTAGTGTATCCCAAAGGTGCTGGATGGGGTTGAGGTCAGGGCTCTGGGCAGGCCAGTCAAATTCTTCCACACCAAACTGGAAACTTGGTGGACTTTGTTTGATGCAGGGGAATTGTTTGTGTTGTAACAGAAAGGGACCCTCTCCAAATTGTTTCCACAAAGTTGAACATACGCAATTACCTATCTATCTTCTTGTAGCATTAAAATGTCCATTCACTGGCACTAAGGGGCCTCGAGCGAACCATTAAAACGGCTCCCAATCAAACATATAGTGAAGAACGGTACATGGACATCCACATATGTTTGGCTGTACAGTGTAACTCTGAGAATAAGTCAGTAATGCCTCTGGGCCCTTTTCTATATTTATATTGTAACATTATACAACGTTTGCTTCTGTTTTTCACAATCGCGATAGCCTTGAAATTATTTTAAACTTTTCACAGTTGTGATTAGCTCATCACGTATCTCCAGTATTCTGGTCCTAATACTAGCTGACCTGCATTGAGACAAACTCTGTGAAAATATCTGAGTCATTTCCTTTCAGATAAGGGAGGAAACTGCTCATTGCTGATACCACAGATGTCATGATAATTTTCCAGTTGCTATGGCTACACTGTTTCTCAATCAGTCTTGGTCTTTAGTGTAACTGAGATTAAAACATCTTTCCTGAACTCTGACTTCATTAATGCATGTGCAGTACGTATGTGGTGTTATAGATGGTGTTATACGCTCACATGCACACACACACAGATTCAGTGTGAGTGGCATCCTGTCAGTGTGCCCAATGTGATGAACATCATGCAGAGCAAAGCTTGCTTGCAGTGCACTTGTGGCTTGCGCACTACCTCTTTCCACTCAAGTCTTAACCACACAATCCACAGTATGAACTGACTTTATGATAGAACAGATACATTCAAATACATGTCTCATTGTCGGTGTGGCATCACAACCTTCAAAAAGTAACACCTCTACTTGTGGTGATTTTTACACCCATAAAGCCAAATTTTGTAATTTTATGTCCCATTTTTATTAGTTGGTGTGGATCTGATTATAATTACAATGTAGTATAGTGAATATTAAATGTCTTTAGTGGGAAAGCACATTTACTGTTTGGGAGTTAAATCACTGTCACCAAAACTATATTAAGTCTAAGTGATTAGAGCTTAATGCGAATGATTTCCATTGCATTAGTTTACTATGTAACAAAGGAACTGACACATTTCTACATGAAACAGGATGTGAGGTGGAAGTAATGGGGGAAACGTCAGTTGTTCCAGTGTGTTATAGCAGTGTGCTTTGCTCATTATCTTCAGCTGGCTCATATTCTGCAGTCTTCAAAATGAATGAATTGTAGCCACAATGACGCAGGATTCTTAACAGTTTTAAAATGTGTTTCAAGAGTCAAATTTAATGAAAGCTGCTCTCAATCAATATTTTTTATTTAATTTTAATTTTATTTATTTATTTTAAGGTGAGTCAAATGACTATGTGTAGCCACATCTCTTGTCACCTGTCCCTAATGGCAGACAGAAAAATTTGCATTCAGCAGAAGAACGCAGTGGAGTATTTAGCAGGTAAAAAACCGGATGTTTTTCTCAGGAGTTCATTGAGACCAAAACAGAGAGAGAATAATGGACTTGCATGCTACGTTCCCTCACTGCTTTCAAGTAAAGCTGGACTTAAATTATTCACAAACTCGAAACTTAAGAAAAGGAGTGTGGATGGAGGATTGTAACAGCTTGGGAGAGCCCCAGAGAAACTTTTTTTTTTCTTGCTCAACGTAGAGTTGTGTGACTAAGTTAAACCAAGGGATTTGCCCTTTTTGACAGAAAAAACTGACATGAAACCAACCATACATGCTTTCTGTGCCACCACTAGCAGTCCCATTTAGATATTGGATTCAAACTTCAGTGGCAGCTACACATTTGTTTGGTACTATCCTCCTCCACCAGTCACTGAATTTCTTCACTTCCTTTCCAGCATATAAAGAAAGTGTCCAGTTTCTTCTCCCTCTTCTACTAATCTTTAAGCCTTTCCCCTTCCTTCTTGCTACGTGTAACCAGATAGGATAGCATGTCATGTTGTGTGACGCCTTAATGGCACCTCAGAAATGTTCATTCTATTTCTATTTCCATAGAAATGCCATAAACGGCCATGTGGCCCACATACCTCCCTGCTCGAATTCACTTGTCCCTCAATAGAATTGAGCTGATTTTTTTTTTTTTCCATGGTCACGCCTTGTGCTTCAGACAGTGTAATATAAGTAGGACTAGGAGAGGTGCTCTCCCACAGGGAGGATCCAGTTTATAACAGCATTGTCTCTCATTAGCACCCACACTAGCCCTTCAATCACAAGTCAAATCTGAGACAGATTATTCAGGCTGCTGCAGCAAAGATGTCTTTTTCTAGTTGCTGAAGCATCGTTTCAGTGTTGTTGACTGGATTTATCAGTTAGAATTGACTAGGTGTTGGTTTGTCTCTCACAGAGCGGATATGAAAAGACAAATTTGCATCAGAATAATGACACCTCTGAATAAAAAGAGTGCACCTTGTGGTTTTATGGACAGGAAGCAAAAAATACTCCTTGTTCACTCATGCTCGCACATTATGTAAAGAAAACTAGAGCGCCGACAGCTGGCTTGGTTGTCACAGTGTCCTCCTTTCTATATAGCCCTAAAGGAAACATGTTTCCTTGCTATCGAAAATCCCTGCACACACACACATACACGCACACACACAGCCCACACACACACACACACACAGGGCGAAACATAACAAAAGACTGAGTCAAGTCATTTCTCCTTTTGTCATGAGTTGCAGGGAATCCTACCCAGCTGTTAAAGGCTTAAGAGAAAATAGGCTGCATCTCCACCCTGTCGCTCGAGACTCTTTGTATACAGGCATACATTGACTAATGTATTCTTATATAGAGAGAGACTTTTGGATCCCACTGTGAGAATATAAAGAGTATATAATACTTGTGAGCTTAAACATGGCTTCACGCATACACACTTCCTTTGGGTTTTTTTTTAATGTAGCGAAGACACATTTAATCCCACTCAACACTTGTGAATTTAAAAAACACATAATCAACATGGAATTTCAAATGTGATGAAGATTTGGCTTAGGTAGCACAAGTAGAAATGAGTCCTAAAGTCAGCAAACTCACTCAGTAATGTCATATCCACAACAGAATCTAATTAAAGTTGCCATAAGCTGCCAGTCAGAACAGATGAAGTTAGGCTGTCATGACAAAACCCCTGATTTTATCCAACTGAGCAAAGGTGCATTTTATTTCTTATGAGTTTAACTTTTTCTTTCTTTGTCTTTTAAAAATTACATAGCCTTAAAGCAAGATTTAGCAGTATACTGGTCATGGCTACAGGCCTATAATTATCACTACTATTCATTTATGAAAGGAACTATCACTGAGATCATAAAGTCAGGTTGAATGCTGTGAAGGAGGAAGCCTTTAAAATAAGTCATGAGAAGAGGAAGTATGTGATGAGCATATTTTAGATGTTCAGCAGGAACATGACCAGGTCAACATTCCTTGTCGTCTAGCTTTCTTACAGGTTCAGACTTCATTATCATGCACTGGCAAGTTAACATTATCAAAAGTTAGGTTTTGGCTATGCACACAAGTTGTAATTACGTTTTCATGCCTATTCTCTCATTCTGTTTTCTTGTAGCACCTAGTGAAAGGAGTTCACTACCGCTGGGGATTCTTTGCACCTAGTGGCCCTGCATTGGATGAAATAAGGGAAATGGTGGATGCGGGACAGGTGCAGTACCAGATTTATTATCCAAACTGTGCATGGACTTCCTGTAGTTTTTTTCACTGTAGAACATTTTAAAATGTAATTTTTTAAAAAGTCATTTGAACTTGAGGGGTGTGGCCTTTTCAAAATGTCCATTTTTGCACCTTAATTTCAGCGCCGTCATCTGGCAAATTTCTCAGGAAGCATTTGCACATCATTTCCATTTATTAGGTTTCAAGTTTCTAGCTCATTCCAGTTCATGGCAATCTGACAAACAATAATAATAAACTGTTACAAAACGATGCTGACAAAAAAACATCCCAAAAAATTTCAGCAAGGGCATGGTGATTAGAAGAATCAATGGAATGCAGAATGCATTTCACAAAAATACTAGGTGCATGGGAAAATACAGTACACAAGATTTCAGAAATGCATTTAACATCTCAACAAATTAAAAATTGGTAATACTGTAGTGGTAGATTACATTTTGATATAACATGCTGTTCACCTGAGGGTTACCTCTCTCCTTATGCAGATAACAGCCCTTTATCTGTCTTTTTGTGTGGAGCAGCATCTAAAAAAGCTGGTGGGAAGAAGTTGCAACCCCGGTTCCCAAAAAGTTGGGACACTGTGTAAAACATAAATAAAACAGAATGTGATCATTTGCCAATCCTCTTTGCCATCTATTCAATTGAAAAGACAATATAGTCAATGTCTGACCTCATCTACTTCAAAATAACAAATAACTGCATTGTGTTTTTATTTATGTTTTACACAGCGTTCCAACTTTTTTGGAGTCGTTGCACATTTAAGATCTGATTCTGAAGATTCTGTTCTGTTGTTTGTAGATCCCATTCCTGGCTTACTTTGGAAAATTTGGCATGAAAAAGCCTTAAGATCATTTCCCCCCTCACTAATATTGTTATTCATAATACTTGAGAAACACTTGTAAATCCTTGGCCTCAAGCAAGCGCTGCTGTCACACATAGTGAACACTGCTTTTTTTAAATTAGGCTATACTTCCTCATTTCGGCTTTGGATCTGAGGCCAAAGTCAGGACCATATTTGGAGCGTACAGTGACCAGTTGCTGAGGTCTGTACTGTAGGGAGAAAATACTGTATAAACCAATAATCTGTGTTTCACTCTGAGACTGCCTAAAACACAAACTATTTTACAAGCATTCAGCTGCCTAGAAAAGCCATCCATATACAAGTCAAACAAGAATGGAGATATTATTGATATGAGAAGGTCCGATACAGCTCGACCTCATCTGACAAATACGCAGGAATTGTGAGCAGGTATGATGGTACTCCTCAAACACTTGTTTTATGAAAGTTTGAAAGCCTTAAATTCATCAATGAGAAACACAACCATGATGGAATTTCAAATGTGATTTCCTTGAGAACCATTTGGCTTTTAAAACCTGTGTAACTTTTGCTCGGCCGTACAATAGGTTGTAATTCACAATCCTTGAGAAACAAGACTCATATGACCTCTGCTCAGCCTTCCTTTATTTGCTCTCTACCAGATCCGCCCTGTCGTGGAGGAGACTTTCAGCTTTTCCCAGGTTCCCCAGGCCATCGAAAAGGTGGAGAAGGGTCACGCTCGAGGAAAGACTGTGGTCCAGATCAGCAAAGGGGGAGATGACTTATAGCACTGACTCTAGAAACTGTGTGCATTTTTCTGCACCATCATGAACAGAAGTGAATGAAAATTAATTTGAATGCAAGGTCTTGGCTTATTGTGTCCACAACTGCCAACATGGTACAGCAATAATACTGTTATTGTTTCACATTTGTGTGTTTTGTAGTTTTACTGTGTTTGGTTGCTGAACATGAGTAAAATGAAAACACTACTGCTGCTGTTGTATGCTTTAAAGTGTTCGTGTCAAGAGTAATGAGTAATTTTATACTATGTATACTATAAGTAGTAAGTATTTCCACATAAAAAAACTCAGCTGCCAGTTTATTAGGTACTCCTAGCTAAAACTAATGCAGTCTAATACTACAGCCCTGGAATAAATCCTGCCTTCATGAAAGTTCTAATAATATCTATATGATGAACTATATTGCTTCATACAGAGGTATTTCTGTTATTTAGTTTAGAAAGTCAAAAGTCATAGAAGTACTCAGTGTTGAAATGCTATGTTACAAGTTAAAGTCCCGCTTTCAAAGTTTTACCTAAGTAAAAGGACAAAAGTATTACCATCACAATATACTTAAAGTACCAAAAGTAAAAGTACTCATAAGCAGAATGGCCCATTTGAGAATAATATATTATTGTATTATAATTAATGATGCATTATATCATAAACGTTTGCCTTCTATGATACAGTGCACATACATACTTACTATGCTGTGTATCAAGTTTAGAGGTATTTCTTATGGTAAAAGAGCTTTTTGGTCATGTTCAAGGGAATGTGTGTGTATGAGAGACATGCCTTTGAAATGTTCACAGTGTAAATATTTGCACAGCTTTGTGTCATGTAAATGAAATTAAGGCTCCATATACAGGGGCTGGACAAAATAACATCATGCATCTCAATACTAAAGCCATGCAGTGCATACTTTTATGTAAGTTTGTGATGTTGCTAAAACTCTGTGGTCATGGCAAAAGTATGCAGTTCATGTTTGCATTATTTTGCCAGTTGTATTTTTCAGATGTTGGAGACTAGAAATGGAAGGAAGTTCCTTGATTTCATTCTGCTTTTGGTTTGTAAACATTTTTATTTAATTTTACAATGTAGTGGATAAGATGTTATTTTGTGCCAAAAATCACATCATAAATTTGTCTTTATCTATGCACCAGTGGATCATACCATATGGTAGTAGCCATAGTACAAGTAGCTTGCTGTAGTGTAAGCAATTCCACCCTAAATCCAAGGAAGACTGAATAAGACACTTCACTGTAAGAGAAATGACTCTTACAAACTGTCTGAGTTTCACAGCAGCAGATATATAAAACCTAAAGAAAGACAACGTTTTATTTTAAAAAAGGATGCAAGAAAGGTCACATTCTTATTTTCATGTGTAACAGTTTTCTCTTTTACATTCACATATGTACAATCAACAGTGGGCAGAATTGTTACTGCAGTTCTGCTTGAAATTTAAACTCAAATCTATACATATGATACCTATGTACAACCTACCAGTTTGTGTAAAATCCTTAGATATCAAAGATATCAAACTTTTAAAATAGATCTTTTTTGATCTACAGTAATTACAAAAAAACATCTTAGTCTACAGAGATCTTTGGAGTGTAGGCACATCGGACTTCATATTGCAGCTGTAAAAAATCATATTTGCCAACATTATGATCAGAAGGCAGACATGCATTAGAAAAGTACCATAAAGCTAAGAGAGATGTGCAGCATTGAAACAGGGCTGAGTTCTCACTACATGCAGTGAAAACATGGAGAGGGGGGTGCAGGGAGTCTTTGGTGTACAGTGTTCAAAATCAAGTGGTTAAAAAAAGGTCAAAATAATAGCAAGAGAAAACACTATTTCATCAAACGCTGTGTGAAAGCATATTTTGTTAAGTTTGGTTAATAGTTATAATCATCCAATCAATGGTTACCCTCCTCAACAAGAGTCAAAATACTACGAAAGAGAGCACCTCTGTGGTGTGTGTTCCACAGCGGACCTGCTTCACAGGGCTCACTGTGCTGACAGACTTGCAGTCAAGGCCCGTGAGGACCACAGCAGAGCTTCTCCAGAGAGTCGACTCTCATCAGATCACAGGATCTCCAAAGTCCACCTTTGGTTCAATTTTCTCTCATCATATGTGTTGAGGATCACCTGGTTCTTGTCATATTGATGACCACCTACGAGCAAAGACAATCCGACACAAGTCAGTGTTTTTGCATTATACACTGCATTAGACACCAACTAATGAAGCTAGTCGTTAATCCAACAATGAATTAACTGTCAGCAGTTAAAGCAACAACTGCTTTACAAACAAGACAAAACAAAACCAGCCAGATATTTTCCATCACTGCACCTCCACAATACACCAGGAGATGGAGCTACTGGATTATGACTGAATCTCAATCACAGGGCGTTGCAATACTCAGAGTAGTTGAACCTTTTTAATTTATCCCATAAAACATAACTGACAAGGATATTTTTGAAGTTAAGACAATGCTATCTGACCTTTGACCTGCAGGACCAGGTCAGGCTTGAGGTGGCAGCGCACCAGGCCATCTGGCGTGATGTTCCACAGATGGTTATTTTTGCCTTGCTCCGCTGAAACACAAAGCCTGGTGCCGGCCATCAACACACTGCCTGTGGTCTGCAGGCAACGGTCCTCCACCAGCTGGAGACATTGAGGACATGGTGAGATGAAGGTGAAGATGCATTATTAGACAAACTCTAAACTACAAAGCTCTTGCAAGGTGCATGCCATTGAAGACTGTTTTTGCTGCCACAGTCCTCAAAATGTATTATTTCAGAATAGAATAATATTGTAAATCTGCATTGAAATGCAGTTACAGACAGTATTGCAGAATAAACGTGCATCATTTTTTACTTCAAGTAAGTGCAGTAGCAAAACCGTAAAAAAATGGAAATGCAATTTATAGATATCCTTTAAAGAATTCTTGCATTAAGAACTAAGCACTTGATCCAGGCTTAACTTTCCAACTTTCCAAACTGCACTGAAACCTCTCCATGTGTTGAGATATCCTGCTAACTAACAGACACCACACAGGCATAAAAACATAACCTCTTTGGCAGAGGTCATCAGTGGAATGAATAAAGTCTGTTGGGAATACCTGTTTTTTCCTGCATTGCCTATTGTCTTGATCACACCCTTGTTTTCAGGTAATTAATATAACTGTGCCAGAGGGTAAAGTATTTTCACTACAGCCGTCTTTTAAACAATTGAAACAATTCCTGCAGAAAATTATCAGCAGTTTCCAAATGATCACACACTTTACACAAAAATGTAATATTTAGGGCTGATGTGTGGCATGAAAACTGTTACTGTAGTGTTACTGTAAGGTGAGTGTGGAAACAGAAGACTGTCTGAAAGCAAAATACTGAAGATGAATATTAGACATTTACTAATACTACAATAATATCAATACCATACCACAAGTGGTAAATGAAAAACTCTGATTATACTGTAGGTGCTGCTGTAAGACATTTTATGGCCACTGTTTTGAGCTATAAAAGGATGGCTTTGTTCACTTTAATAATTTTGAAATAAATGCACCTCCCTGTGAGCTTCAGTAGATTTTTCACATTAATGATTTGGGGTAACCCCTGACCAGTTCTGCGTGGTGTTGCTATAGCGTTGTACCTTGCAGGTAAGCTGTCCGTCCCGGTAAAGCCAAACGTGTTCAAGCCCTCCTGTCTCCTCCACAGCCTGAACCCTCATCAGATTGATGTCATCCAAAGTTCCTGTCAGGGACATCATACATCTTGTCTCCCTGTTCCGCAAACGCAAATACATCTGCTTCTGTTGGAGGGACACATACAAAACCAAAATGGTTAGATGTGATTCATCGATACGTACATGTCAAAGTCATTTACAATTAGATGTGTGACTTGTTTTTTATTAACTGACTATTTATTAGTGGAGCAGTGTTTTATTTGTCATATATCCCTAATCCCTAATAATTCATTTTTCATTTGAGAACTAAAAATAAACAAAACACTAACTTAATGTAAATGAGACTGAGTCTACTATTTTTATTTCACATCTCTCCTTCCATACCTGGAGTAATGGACGTAGGGATCCTATTCGCTGCCAGCCGCTGAGCTTGCATAAATCAGCCACTTCACTTGGCTGAAGAAGCAGCTGTCGACCAGAGTAGTTACTACCTTCATACAACACCCACCTGAGAAGACAATCAGCCCTGTGTGTTAGCTCAGCTTCACAGGTTTGCATATAAAAATATGGGGTAATGACTAAAAGAAAATCATAAATGAACTGACCTTATTTACATTTAAAGCTGAGCTCCAATTTTACAGTTTTAACATATTTAATTGACTCACTGACTCATCTTACATGACATGTTTACTGTTCTTAATGGGAACAAAAGCTAAGTTACATAACTTTAAGGTATACTCATATACACAACTGAAGGGTTCAGGAAGAAGGGTGATAATTATTCAAAATGCTGAAATGTATACAGATAGTAGTGTTTTAAAACAACTGTAACACAATGGTAAACCATCTATAACTTAAATTTTGTTGTGTTAATATGTGTATTTTATGACCTGTCAATTCAAGATGAATCTTGGTTCTCAATACTGGCGTTCTGATTGCGAGTGATGCAGCTACGAATTTGTTTAAATTCAGATCATAGACTATGTCTTTAAAGACACCAAAAAGATAGCAGTGGAAATTTTAAAGTAGTGACTTACATTCCTCCCTCCACCACCAGGGAGTGTATGCGTGCATCCAGGCCTGCCTGCACCAGGTTCACAGCTCCATCTGCCAACACCACTCTGCGACCTCTACAGCCCACCTTATTGAATAAGATGATGGAGGGCAGAGAAAGCTCCTGAAAAAGAAGACCAGAGAATTGAATTCATTGTTAGTCTCATTCACAGTGATTTACTACACAATCACCAACAAAGTCCAGTGACCATCACAGGGCTAACTTCCCTATGCAAACAAACACAACACAGACAATACTCACATGTCTAATGGTCTGTATGGAGCGGATGGTGCAGTGTGAGGACAGGAAGCCCATGGCCTCTGCATTGGGGTATTCTCCCTTCTCCAGCACATACATGTTCTCTGTGAACTGGGCTCCTTCATATGCAACCCAACTGACACACACATACACACACATTATTTATTGTCATAGTGTTGCCATAGTCATAGTATTAATTTGTCAAGCAGCCAAATCATCATGTCAGCCTTCTCTATAATGCCACTGACAGTTCAGTTGGTTGGTGTCAGTTCACTTGTGCTTACCTGCCAGCCAGCACCTTACAGGACCTGGGCATGAAGTCCTCATCCAGAGCTGCTGCACTGTCCTCCAGAGCCACCAGCCTTCCCTGGAAGTCTGGCTCAGAATACAGCTGCACCTGAAACAGACATAGAACAGAACTTAGTGACTCAGACAGAACAGACAACCAGGACGGTTGAGGAAAAAAAAGTGAATCTTGAATGGAGGGCTGATACCTTGAATTTTGGGGTGTCCATCAATGCGTCCTATAGAACAGACAGGAGGGAGGTATTAACATCAGCTTTGCACTGAGTTCATAACAAAAAAATGTTGCTTCTGGCTAAGCTTTATTTTAAAAGCTTAACTTTACATTAAAAAAGACAATTCTGTAGATCACTCAATATGAAAAAACCTGATAAGTTATGTCCTGCTTTTAATTGATTCAACAAATCATTTCTTACATAGAAGACTGGCTGTATGGATGAGATCTTGTAGTTCATGGCTCCCCAGTCCTCTGGGCTTGCATAAAGGCCTTTCTCCAGGATGTAGAGCTCTCCACTGAATCCAGGCTTCTCAAAGCCCACCCACCTGCCAGGGACACAAAAACAACATCCTGAGATGCAAACCACCACAGTGACAGAGTGATTCATCAGAACTCATTTATCAGAGACTGATACAGATTAAAGCTGTCTCTTCATAATCAGAGCACACCTTAGAATCCAGGCCTTACTGATGTGTTAGGTTCTCAGATTAAATCATTGTATTGAACTGTATGCAACTATTAGAAAACAAGGAATCCAATGCTTCTAAAAGTCTGTAAAACAATTCAGCAGGTGAGGCAGACATAAATCAATCAGTGGGATGTTACATAAAGGTGTTGATATAGGTTAAATTCACTCAGCTCAAACATGCTGTTTGCAAAAATCTGTTAACTGAAAAAATGTATGCCATGTTTTATAAGATATTATGTAAGATAAATCACTGACTTCAAAATGTATTTAAAATGCTAGTAAACAATTATACAGATACTTTACTATAGCTTCACAAACTGTACAGTATGAATGTATTGGATCAAGGCTTTCAAAAAATAGTTAGGGATGTATATCTTTAATATTAACTAAAGACACTTCTTATTCAAATCATCAGTGTAAATCCTTGCCCTTAAGAGTCAAACCTGTGAATTAGCTAAATGATTCGTCACACTAGATTATTCATAATTATATCCTCTAGGGCTGTGTGTGTGCGTGTGTTTATGTTTGTGTGTACAATGACAGAACACTTAGTTATGGCTGGAAGGTAAGAGACACTCCCTTATAAACACTATAAGGGCGTTGACAACACAGGGCGTTTCCCTCTTTCCAAATGAATTTGAACTTTTTGAGCTACTGTTGTTTTTTTTTTTTTAATTAACAGAAACTGTTTGACTTACACTCCACTCGTGACATTGGCAGACTGAGTTTTGACCCCGTAGCCGACGTCCTCCATGTTGACAACAGGACCCAACAAGTTCACGCTGAGCCCTCGCTCGTCTAGGTACCGCTCACTGAACAGTTTAACATGGGGGGACAGGAAATCCTTGGAAGATAATAACACAGAAAAATAATGAGAAAGTGAAAAGCCAGTTCTCTCATTTCACCTTCCTGTCCCACAGGAAATGAAGACTTTTACGTTTCCAGTTCATTTCGAATCAACAGGGGCAGCGCTGAGTGTTTCAATGACCTGTGAACTGTGAAAGGTGGAGTGCAGAAACACCACAGCATGTACTGCGTAGTGTAATGACAGTGTGTAGTGTAATGACAGTGCGGGTGACAGTGCGACTTACCACGCATACAGGCCGAAGCGACAGGAGACTGTCCTCAGATCCTCCCCAGTCACTGCAGTGAGGATACTCCCCCTCCTCCAGGATGTACTGCTGGCCTTCAAAGTCTGCCTCTTGATAGCCCACCCAACTACAAGGACAAAGTGAAGAAATATTACTAAAAATTCACTTTTACTTTAATCTGATTTGATTTTAAGAAGACTAAATATCTTGGTGGTTGGCTGCCTGCCAAACACAGATAATTAGAAAATGATGTTTGACTGATGATCAGCCCCTTGCATCTATTAAAACTCAGATACTTACAGACCACCAAGTATCTTTATAGACCCCACTGTAGACAATGTCTTCTTGTTCTCATCCATTTTGCCTGTTTTTTCATCCACTGGTTCTTCTTGCAAGTTGTACAGGTCACTGTCGACCTCTACGCACTCTCCATCAAAGTTGGGCTTCTCGAACACTAAGGCCTGGAAAACAGAAGGACAGGAAGGAGTTAAAGAGCCTTAGTTGTAAACATGCTTTAATGTGTGTCTGTGTGTGTAGAGTTTGTGCTCCTTGGTTTATGTGTTTTGGGCTCATTGATGTCCGAAGGTAGAATGCCATTCATTCCATAAATTACAGTGCAATGCAGTGTACAATATATCCTGAAATATCTAATGTCCTGTCTTAGGCTGGGGCTAAGATTCTGAGGCCCACAATAAAGTGTTTGGATATGCTCTTTATTTCTTTGAGGTTTCTCTTATTGGTTTCTGTATCTTGGAAATTTATACAGAACAGAGAGAGTGAGAGAGAGTGGTCAAGAAAGCTAGCAAGTGAATGAGGGAAGGAGCAAAGCAAGTGAACAAATGAGTGAACAAAGCAAGTCAACAAGAGAAATACATTTTTACTGTTGATAGTTTCATGGTGTTCATTTTGTAAAGCTGAAAGCCAGCCATCCATCGAAAACTCAACAGACTGTCTACTGTGCGCTCTGGAGGTTTCAGTCTCTCTCCATGTCTGCGTGTCTACTTTCTATTCATTCATTACACTCAACTCAAATTATGTTAAATTAGAGTCATGCATCAGTTAATACAAAGAACAGAAGGATGACTTCCTCGTGTTTGTCTGATCCTCATAGTTCTGCAGTGAGAACACAGACAGTAATGTGCAAAATGGACTTAATTCCTACTTTAGTTCCTATGTTTCCATAGTTTTTGGAACATTTTGTTTGAAAAGGACAATTAGTTACCAATTCCTAAATCATGAAAAAGAAAATATATATTTTGGGTAATGTGCTAGATGAACTTAAAACTATGGACACAACTACACTCACTGCATCATGATTTAAAACTTCTGAATCAATTGAATGTTCAGTGTTAAAAAGTGATGAAAAAAAAAGCCCAATCTACTGTCTTCTATATGCTTGTCCGACCAATAAGTCCAAAACCTAAATCTATTCCATTTAACAGTTTTTATTTTTATTTTAAAATGACTGATATATTGAAAGAGATTCTCGGTGAAGACCCTATTGATTAATTTTCTGTTGATTGACAAATCAATTAATCGAGCTCTAGTTCTGCCTGCTTGACCAAAAATCTGAGCATTATGTTCCCCTCTCAATTATGTATTTAGAGGAAGTCACATCCAATCTTTACTACTAATTTACTACTGTGAATTTGAGCCCAGCCATCAACATGAAATTTCTCATCTTGACCATTGTTTGCCTCTAAACAAGATTCTTTAAGGGCTAGTTAACAAATGTAACATAAAACTTTGTATTTACATTTCATCATGTGTGTGGTTAAACCGAAGATATTGACAGAGGCAACAAATGTATTGTAGTGCAGAACAAACCTTGAATTCATTAGGATGCTCCACCCGTATTGCTCCCTGTAATGAAGAGACACACATTTGTCAGACCAAGTCTGACAACATGTCACTATAGTTCAAACATATATCCATATTTCATGAACTGTACCGTTCGGAGGGGCCTGAGAGACCCAATGAAAGGCTGAGGGAAACCCCAGGCCTCTGGACAGGGATACTCCCCCACCTCCAGCACTCCTACAAAACCTCCAAACCCTGGATCAGTGTACACCAGCCAGCTACAGACACACAGAGACAGCATGTGATAGAGAGTGAGAAAAAGAAGGAGAGGAAAGAAGAGTTCAGTGCAGCAAAACTATATACGCCAGACTTGACAGAGTAATGACCATTTGAAACACTTGTTGACAACACTTGAAAGTAGCAAACCTGTTTTATCCTATTACATAATGAAGGGACTAAATACAGTACTTTCACACTCTATACCATGAGCAGGTCAACAAAGGTACAGTAAGTACTAACCATCAATAATCAGCAGCCATTAAAACTATGTCAACCACAAGCTTGAGCCTGTGGCGTGCATTCCTTCACAGATGTAGAACAGATGCTGCACACACACTCTTTCCCATACAATCTCCAGAAAGTTTGCATCTTAAGGCTACTAGTCAGTAGCAGGGTAGCCACCAGCAATGAAACTGCAATATGTTTCCATTTACACACATTCCCCGTTACTTTAAATGAGTGACACAAAAGGGCCTTTGGTACAAGTGTCAGTTGGACTTACACTCCAGAATGGACCTTAATGGAGCCAGTGGTCTGTGGGATCCCATAGGAGCCGGTCTCCACAACGCCTTCACAGTAAGATGACATCCTCCCCAATCCATTTACCTCTGCAAACAGGTCAATCCGGGGGATACTATAGTCCTATAAAGCACAAAAGAACATTAGAAATTATACTTTACTTTGAGTATTATACATTTTTTCTACAAAACATTTACTCATTTAACAAAAGAAGAAGAAATGTATCAAATGTCAAATGCTGTTTAGACACAAGCAGCAACATAAAACCTTCTACCTAAATAAAATGTTCTTAAAAAATCTGAAATCGCTTAAATTAAATTGGAAAGACTGTAATTTCTATCAGAAATTGCCTGATAAAAAAATAAGTGAAGTATAAAACTAAGTCAGTAATCAGTGCAAGTTTTGGTATTTTACAGGTTTTGATACTTGATGAGAAGGACACATTTTTGTTGATACCAAAAAAGTACTGAGGTTCATTTAGCAATTGCACTGGTAGCATATGAACCCAAGGTCAATAAAATCTACATAGGCATTTTGTGCAACTCTACTGGAAAAACAAAATACCAGGACATATAAAAACTATAACAATATGAATGCAGTATGACAGACCGACAAATGAAATCAGTCATCAGTATTTACCCTGACTGCCAATCGCATAGAACCTATGACCATAGGTGCTGTTGGTACAGGCTGACCCATCTTGTCTAATGTTGTTGGAGATCCATCTTCTGCCCACATATTCATGATGCGCTCTGTAGGACCTTCCTCAAGTGCAATGACACGACCCTGGAAGCCAGGTTTTTCATAGAGGAGCCAGCTAAAGAAAAAGAAAATTATATCATTAAAAATCTGAACTATTTCTCAACACTCATTAAGGGCTAAGTGTAGGCATATTACCAGGATAGTCATTTATATTCTACTGCATCAGCAAAAAATGTCAACACAGAAATGGATAAAGGAAAATTCACACCCTGTATGGCTTTAGTGAATTACACTTACAATCATCAGCATTCATATTAAACCTGCAGGGACTTTAGACAAGCACAAAGACTCACCATCCTCTGATGACTCTGACTGAGATGACAGGGGACAGCTTCATGGTTGTGGCATCCTCTACATCCCTGTAGAGTTCAAACGCTTTTCCTCCAAACTGAGCATGTTCATGTATGACAATCTGGATGAGGAAATAAGACATTTCATTAAAATATATAGCAGCAAACAATGTATAATTGAAAAACTGAAATAATAAACATTTGTTCATACCTTTCCAGGCCTTTTGTGGAACCCTCTTATTGCAGGTACCTGAAAGGAAATGTGATATTTTGATTATGAACTCGAACCTGTCCTTTAAAATAGACTTCAGTCCTCTAAACAGTATAGTTCCTGTTAGCCTCTTCAGAGCCAAATTATTTCCAGAAATATAGAGTGGTGACATTGTCTTGTCTTGTTCCAAATGTGTCATTTGAAATGATTTTAAACTAGATGATATTTAAAACTATTCATTATTTTGTATAAAAAATGATTATTGTTACAATAATGTTTTCACAAAATTGTGATTAGATCATTTTGGTCAAGTTTACACTACTACTACTAGCACCTATACCAGCATCTGCTATCTATTTCAACCAGCCTCTAATAATGTGTATCCATTATTTTAGCTATTTCACCATTTATCCTTTATTTGTACCTATCTAACACTCTATTCTCATTTTGCTCATTTTCACGCACACCAGCGTAACACATAGTGTCCCTCTACTCAGTGTGTAGATATATAATTTTTAATCAAATTGTAATTTCTATTTTATCAAATTAGTTGAGCTACTGTACAATCTTTCCAAATATCCTGCAGCAACTGCAGAAATACCCCATGGGCTACCATACCCTGTTTGGGAATCATGGAGGTATATCCATTTTGACTGAAAGAAACCAAAATAATTATCTTGTAATGCTAAGGGAATTGACAGATGTTGCATTATATGCACACTGTGTTCATCTAAACACAAAAACATTTTTTGCATAGTTCTGTTTCATTTGCGTGTTTTATGCAAATATCATATTGCATTGAGCTTTGGATGTTCTTTGCAAAGACTTCCTGTGCAAACTTCCAGACTGAGGACAAGCTGCTTTGTCATGTCCTCACTTGCAAATGATTCATGACTTTGTTGCAACAGCACAGTAAAACATAAGAACAGGATAAAAAAAACGGACACACAGCACCACGGCAATAAACTAGGAAATATCAATGATTTCTGTAAAAACCTTACAGGTCAAAACCCATTCAGGCATTCAGCAAAAAACTGAACTGAAACCACAATCAATGAAGGCCTTCATTTAAAATATTGAAATTCCTACCTTAGGCTTAGAAGTAGAAAGTCCATTTTGAGAAGCTGCTGGCTGTAGCGGCTGGCTGGAGGTAGTCCTGCAGGGCCCTTCAGGCCCACATTAGGTGCTCCTGCTATTGAGGCCTGGTCCATCACAGTACTGCCCTTAGGATTCTGTTTAGTTTTAGTTGTCTGTGTAGAGTCCTGGGGGGCCTCAGATTCTCTTTTGTTTTTCTTGATGTATTTCTCTAAATGATCAGGCAGCTTTATCTCAGAGAACAAGGGCAGAGGAGGAGGAGAGGAGGGGCTAGGTGATAACTCACTCACTGTACCTCTGCCACCACCCACAACTGGGCCTTGATCTGTACCTTTTACACCCTGCTTATCTGCTTCACTGCCAGGTTTAGGTGAATCAACAGCTCCCTGCTGTCCAAGCAAGGGCTGGTCCTGTTGTTGGTTAGATGAAAGTGTGCTATTTGAGGCAGAGGTAGCTTCCTCTTTTGTCTTCCTGGAAGACCGAGGAGAAGTCAGTAAACTCGAGAGGATGGACATCCTTCCAAGTCGTGACGTCAGCTTCGCAGGGTCTTCTCCATTGTTTTGTCGCTCTTCTTTTCCTGCATCAATATTTGTCCCCTCTTTGACTCCATCTTTTCCTTTCACCTCATTGAGTGATTTCATTTGGTCTGTAACTGTGGGCATGGCATTATCTTTTGCACGTTTTTCCAGGGTCCTTCCTTCCCTATTAGCTGCCTTTTGTTTAATCACCATAGCTGGGGAAGGATCCTTAAAAATGTTGCTATTTTTTCTTAAGCCGAACTGGAATTCCTCGGGATCAAACGTTTTCTCAAAACGGTCCTCCTTGATGGCCGGCATGGCAAAAGGTGGCGATGGTGACTTTTTACGGATATGCCTCTTTGGAGGTATTGAGAAAGGAATACTGCCCTCCTTAATGGTCCTGATAAAATCGTCATAGTGATCGGGCTCGAGAGATTCATCCTCACTGACTGAAGCATCTAGTCTTCTTTTATGTTCCTTCTTCTGTTTTTGATGATGTTCCTTCTTCTGTTTTTGATGATGTTCCACATCTAACCAGCTAGATGGAGATTCCTTTTTCAGCTGAAGACTTTGAGATGGAGCCGATGGTTTCACTGTAGCTGAAAAAGACAAACTGTCATTGAGTGTTGACTTTGCAAGCTTTTGTGAATCACTGAGGTTTATGGTTTTCTCTCTTAAGGTCTGCAGTTCCTGTTTCAAATTGCTATCTGTTTTTGTTTTTTCTTTGGTGTCTTCATCATTCTTCTCAGCATCAGTTCTATTTACTACTTTATCTGGAACAACAGTGGGCCTGTCTTTTTGTTCTCCACCACTGTTTTTGCTGGATGCATCTATAACAGAAACGGGTCCTGACTCTTGCTTGGCATCTATCTCCGATGCCTTCATCTGCTGATCCTCCTGCTTTGTCACCTTGTTTTCAGCTTCAACATGCTCTTTAACGAGGTTTTTCTCTTCCTGTTTCTTATCAGGAGTCTTACTAGCTGCTTCCTTAGCTGGTAAAACACTCGACTTTTCAGGTAATTTGGTATCGTCTTTCTTCTTTAGAGATTCTTTTGTTGCAGTCTTTGGTTCTTGTTTTATTGACTTGTTTTTCTCTGATTTCGTAATGTCCTCATCTTGGTCTTGAACAATTATGGGCTTCTGGTCTGGCTGGATAGCAACTTCACTGTTAACATTCGGAACTGCAGTCTCATTCGCCAAACTCTTCACTGATGAATCCTTGGTTCCGGTCTCATCTTTAGTACCTTCAGCACTCTGGGTTTTACTTAGTTCTTCAGTTGTTTCTGTTTGCAAAACTTGGCTCTCTGTCTTCTCTGGAGCTTTTACTGTCTCAGTTTGTTGCTCTAGTTCAGCATTTGGAGATTTGGATTTTATTGATTTGTTTTTCTCTGGTTTTGTAATATCCTCATCTTGCTCTTTAGCAATTGAAATTGTCCGGTCCTTGGGGCCACCAACTTCAGTGTCAGCTGTCTCATTTGAAATCTCATTTGGTGAATTCTTACCAAATGCTTTTGTTTCACTCTCTTCTTTAGGACCTTCAGCGCTCTGAGTTTCGGTGCTTGAGGCTGGTAGTCCTGGGGTTTGATTCTCCTTTACAGCGTCAATGTGTTTGTCCTCCTGATTTGGTTTATTATCCATGACTTTCTCATCTTTGCTTAGAGGTTCTTTGGTGTCTTCATCATTCTTCTCAGCATCAGTTCTACTTTACTACTTTATCTGGAACAACAGTGGGCCTGTCTTTTTGTTCTCCACCACTGTTTTTGCTGGATGCATCTATAACAGAAACGGGTCCTGACTCTTGCTTGGCATCTATCTCCGATGCCTTCATCTGCTGATCCTCCTGCTTTGTCACCTTGTTTTCAGCTTCAACATGCTCTTTAATGAGGTTTTTCTCTTCCTGTTTCTTATCAGGAGTCTTACTAGCTGCTTCCTTAGCTGGTAAAACACTCGACTTTTCAGGTAATTTGGTATCGTCTTTCTTCTTTAGAGATTCTTTTGTTGCAGTCTTTGGTTCTTGTATTAGTGACTTGTTTTTCTCAGGTTTTGTAATGTCCTCATCTTGGTCTTGAACAATTATGGGCTTCTGGTCTGGCTGGATACTTACTCCACTGTTAACATTTATAATTGCAGTCTCTAAAACACTTGACTTTTCAGGTAATTTGGTATCGTCTTTCATCTTCTCAGATTTTATTGACTTGTTTTTCTCAGGTTTTGTAATGTCCTCATCTTGGTCTCGAACAATTATGGGCTTCTGGTCTGGCTGGATAGCAACTTCACTGTTAACACTCGGAAGTGCAGTCTCATTCGCCAAACTCTTTATTGATGAATCCTTGGTTTCACTCTCTTCTTTAGGACCTTCAGCGCTCTGAGTTTCGGTGCTTGAGGCTGGTAGTTCTGGAGTTTGATTCTCCTTTACAGCTTCAGTGTGTTTGTCCTCCTGATTTGATTTATTATCCATGAGTTTCTCATCTTTGCTTAGAGGTTCTTTGGTGTCTTCATCATTCTTCTCAGCATCAGTTCTATTTACTACTTTATCTGGAACAACAGTGGGCCTGTCTTTTTGTTCTCCACCACTGTTTTTGCTGGATGCATCTATAACAGAAACGGGTCCTGACTCTTGCTTGGCATCTATCTCCGATGCCTTCATCTGCTGATCCTCCTGCTTTGTCACCTTGTTTTCAGCTTCAACATGCTCTTTAACCAGGTTTATCTCTTCCTGTTTCTTATCAGGAGTCTTACTAGCTGCTTCCTCAGCTGATAAAACACTTGACTTTTCAGGTAATTTGGTTTCGTCTTTTGTCTTCTCAGATTTTATTGACTTGTTTTTCTCAGGTTTTGTAATGTCCTCATCTTGGTCTTGAACAATTATGGGCTTCTGGTCTGGCTGGATACTTACTCCAATGTTAGCATTCGTAAATGTAGTCTCATTCACCAAACTCTTTACTGATGAATCCTTGGTTTCAGTCTCTTCTTCAGTACCTTCAGCCCTCTGGGTTTTACTTAGTCCTTCAGTTGGTTTGCTCTCTGTTGTCTTCTCTGGAGCTTTTACTGTCTCAGTTTGTTGCTCTAGGTTAGCTTTTGGACATTTGGATTCTGCTGATGTATCAGAATTGTTCTCAGTGTTCTTAATGTCCCCATCTTGCTCTCTAGCAATTAAGGCTGTCTGGTCCTTGGTCCTGGAATCCTTGGTTCCGGTCTCGTCTTTAGTACCTTCAGCACTCTGGGTTTTACATAGTCCTTGAGTTGTATCTATTTGTAAAACTTTGCTCTCTGTTGTCTTCTCTGGAGCTTTTGGTGAATTCTTACCAAATGCTTTTGTTTCACCCTCTTCTTTAGGACCTTCAGCGCTCTGAGTTTTGGTGCTTGAGGCTTGTAGTTCTTCAGTTTGATTCTCCATTACAGCGTTGGTGTGTTTGTCCTCCTGGTTTGGTTTATTATCCATGACTTTCTCATCTTTGCTTAGAAGTTCTTTGGGTTCCTCTTCATTTTTCACTGTTGATGCCTTCATCTGCTGATCTGCTTCCTTATCAACACTTTCTGCATTTTCTTTTAAGAGGATGCCAAATTCCTGCTTTGTAACGACCACATTGGATGGATTTTCATGGAGTGCACTTCTTGCTTGATCAGTGTCTGTCTTCTTCTCTTCTAGGGCATCTGTAACTACCGTCTGTGGTTCCTTCTCTGAGTCAGGCTGTAAACATTTCTCCTCTGATGACAGATGTGTTGGCTTCTCTGGTTTTGTAATCCCTTTCTCTGCTTCATCCTCGGTAGTTATAGCCTTGAGCTCCTTTTCGCAACTGCTTTCCACTGCTGTGTCATTCAGCCTTTCATTTGGTTTTGAGTCTTTCTCCCGTCTTTCAGATTCTCCTGCCAGTAAAAGAGGCTCTTTGTCCAGCTGATTTTCAACATTCTTGGGTGATTTACAAACAGTCACAGTCTCTGTTTGAATGTCCAAAGCCTCTATTGGTTTCCTGCCAACTTCCTCTTTGCTTTTCCCCTCTACTTCAAAATCTTTTAATAAATCTCTGCTGCATGTGGGCAATCTATCACTTTCAAGAGAGATATTTTTCAGTAACTCCTTTTGTTGCTCTTTACTGGTCAAGTTATCATCATATGAAACAGCAATGGAAGTGGGTGAAAGTACATCTTTTGGCTCAGCATCTTGGCTTTTTGAAGCCAAATTAGCAGGAAGAGTATTTCTGGTATCATATTCATGAGAGGTGACCTTATTTGTTTCTTTAAGGGAAACACTGCCAGGCATAACACCTTCCTGATCGGAGTAGGTCATTATGTCAGAGTGAGTGTTGTCAACCAAAACAGGTTTGGCTAACATATCAGTTACATCCTGAGCTGGTATTGTGTCCTCAGCCAACACTGCAGGATTTGGCTCTGTAAAGCCTTTCTCTTGGATTAAGTCTGGTTTAATGTTACTTATTAAGTGGGTTGTCTCTGAAATGTCTTTCTCTTTTCCATGTTCTGAGTAAATCTTAGGTGAAAACAGTGTTTTCTGTTCCTGTCTGGTGTCATTTTGAATTTGAGATACTTTTTCAGGAGGAGACTCAACTTTTGTTTCTTGTCTGGTCTCACGCTGTCCGTCCTGGCTATCAGCCACAGCCTTATTCACATCAGTAACTGGTGACTGAGATGGACTTGCTTTGACAACTTCACTGCTGACCAACACCTCAGTTCCTGGGCCTGTTACTGGTGTAACTTTTGCTTGAGTGTTCTCTGTAATAATTACATCCTTGTTTTGAATTGGTTGGATTTTTGAAATCTCTTCAGCTGTAGGACTTTTAATGCCCTCCTCTAGTTCTGTTGTCTCTTTTCCTTTCTGTTTGATTACACTAGTACTGGACAGATTGTCTGTGAGTTTTATTGTTTGTTCTTCTTCCTCTGTTGACAAAGACTTGGATTTAAATCTGTCACCACTGGCACTGTCCTTCACTTGTTCTGCTATGACACTCTTAGATGCTTTGGCAGCTGTCTCTGTGTTAGTGTTGGAATCTTTCTGTTTAGATGTAGATGTGCTTGGAGGATTCTCAGGTGGGGATTGTTTTCTGGATTTTACTTTGTTGGGGCTTCTCTGAATTGTTGTTGGAAGCTTGCTTACAGATGATGATAGATCAGCTGAATCCTTTACTGGACTTTTGTTGTGTTCAGTGTTGTCCCTTTGTTTGGAGGGCATCAATGAGACAGTTTTCTCTTGCTTGGTGGGTGGTGGAGAGTCACTCAAGGTGTGTGTGTCACTCTCTTTATGACTAATGCTTCTTTTAGAGAGGTCTTTGGGTGGTCTTGTTGACAGCACGCTCCCTGTTGGAAACACAAGCACACACAGTTAATACATATATATATATATATATATATATATATATATATAATAGAAAAAAATCATTAAAGTAATAGTTCCTAATCACACTTTGTTTTGCTTTGTTGCTAGGAGTCAGATGAGGAGATTGTTACCACTCATGTATCTTCATAGTAAATGTGCTGCTGGAGCCAGAAGCCAATAAAAGCTCTGTCCAAAGGTAACAACATCTGCCTACCACAACCTCTAAAGCTCACAAATGAACATGTTATATCTCATTTGTTTTTTGTTCAAATTGGTACAGAAACGAAAGCGTAAAAACAATACATTATGGTTTTACAAGGCGTTATATGCAGGACTATTTCTTGGATGGCTATAGTTTTTGTACAGATTAAACTAACAAGGTATAATATGTTAATTAGTGAGCTTTGGAGGTGCTGGTGGGCAATTTATGTATTTTGACAAAGGCAGGCCAATTGTTTCTCCCTGTTTCAAGTCTTTCTGTTAAGCTAAGCTAAGCAATTTACTGCACAGATAAGAGAGTTTTTTCAATCTTCTAACTAACTCTCGGCAAAAAGGCAAATCATTTCCCAAAACGTCATACTATTCCTTTGACAGATGAACAATTTTTAAATCTCAAAATGAAATGTGTCTAAAAAATGATCTTTCATTCATTGTGAGGATTTTGCTATAATGACAGTGTAAACAGTACTGTAACTGACTGATTTACTGTCTAGCAACACATGTTCTGATCTGTCTTACCTTTCTTGAGACTTTCAGGAAGGATGGGCGGTGTCTCAATACCAGGTCTCACGCCAGGAGTTACCTCTTGCTGCTCTGAACTCTGCTTCTCAACCGTCTTGGGTCTATCTGAGTCTGTCTGACAGGATGTTATTTTTTTGTAGTTGATGACACTTTCAGTTATCTCATTCTTCTTTCTTGTTGGAGATGAAATGGGCAACCGACTATTCGTTGCCAAGGAGGCATTATTCTCCAGAAGATTTTGCCCTTGTTTTTTGACATCTGGGCTGTCCCTGTCAGTTTTGTGTCCTGTTTTAATACTAGTTTCCTTGTGATCTTTCTCCACAGCCTTTATAGTGCCACTGTCTTCATCTGACTTTTCTTTAATATGTTTTGTTCCTGTCTTAACTGTTGTTTTTGTGGGAGAACTGTCTCCTGACAAAGCCTTCCCTCCCTTGGTTTCTTCAGAACTTGGTTTCCTGGCAGTTTTGGTTGCAGTAACTGGAGATTCTTTGGTTCTGGTTAGTTTCTGCAGTTTGGAAGTGACCACTGACCCAGAGGCATCAGTCATTGATGTTTTATCTGGTGTCACTGGTGATTTCACATCAGCATCTGATGTTGCCCTTTTGGGGATTTTAGACTTTGACCCTGCACTCGAGGGACCACTGGTGCTATGGTCTTTTAATGTTTGTAACGTAGAAGCTATTTTATCACTGCTACTTTCCCTCTGTGGTGGCATATCACTGATAGTTCCCATTTTCTTGCTCTCTGTGGAGGCCTTATCCTTTGTTATCACACTTTTGACCTTGATGCCAACTGTTGAGGATGGGGTCTTTGGTTCATTTGCTGTGGCATGCTGACTTTCTGATCCTGATTTAAGCACTCGTTTAGAGGGCGTTGCCCGGTTAGTCCTCTGGCCTCTTACCCCAGACCCCACCACTTGTGACTTTGCTCTGTACATGTCTGAGTTTGCAGAAGTATCATCAAAGTCAGAGGCCTCAGAGTCTGTTTTTCCTTTAACTAGGGGTTCATAAATATTTGTGTCAGAGTGTGTAGTCTCATCTGCCATTGGAAATGCCTCAAGGTTGGCTTCCTTGAGTTCCACATTGTTGTTTTGGAGGCTTGGCAGTCTGAAGGGAGAGACACAGACAGAAATATTAACAGAAATATTTTAGAGTAACATAGATGACCACATACACATGAGTCTTTAAATAAGACACAACAAATAGTACATTTCATTTTATTCTCCTATTGGAATGATAAAGTATCTACACGCAAGCGTAAAAAGTTGAGGTTTTACATGGGGCTATGGGTCAAATTAATCCATGGCCAGCACATAACCCCCTGTAAACAGCGAATTGTTGATTTTACACTTCTGTTCTTTGTACAAGAGTATAAGCTCCATTCATTAGTGAGCTTTAGAGGTGCTTGTAGGAAGATTTTGTTAACTTTGGACACAGTCATGCTTTAAAGTCTTCATGCTCAGCTAACTTAACCAGATGCTGGTTGTAGCTACATATTTAGTGTACAAATGTGAGGGTGAGATCATTCTTTTCATCTGAAACTCAGCTTGACAACAAACTTGGTGTCTTATAAGAGCGTTTAACTTGAGACTTAGTATTTCATTTCAAATTCAAAGGCAAAAGAGAAACCACTCTAAAACCCTGTGAGGTCAAACTTTGGCTATGTAAAAGAATCCCCCTGCAGTAGTTCTGAAACAATAAATCAAACCTAGTCTTCAAGTATTTTTTAGGCATGACTATGGCTTGGAGTGAACAGTAAATCATAAGATATTGCTGTAGTTCATTCTTTCTTCTTTTGAGAGCAGAATTTGTATTTATAACATTGCCATGCAGAATACTCAATTCTGACTGGCGTGTCCATTAATTCCTGATAATTCATAAAAATCTTGATATTGATTTGGGGACATTGACATGACTGGATAGCTAGCCAGTCTTGTTGTCAAATATAGACATTAAATTTACTGTTTGTCAACCATATTCAATGTTATTGACTTCAAAGACTTGCATAAGAATCTTATGGGATGGTCAAAAAGTCAGGTGTTACCGAGGAAGCTGAGTTATTGCTTGTAAAAAAAGAGAGAGATTTTGATTGCATAACGCATGAGTACATAAATTAATCCTGCAATCAAGTAACCATTGTCTAAGCATGATAATACCCTTTGAGGCATCCATAATCAGGAATTAATGGACGATGAGGAGGTCTTGGCAGAGTCCTTTAATTCAATTCAGTTTTATTTATATAGCTCTTTATAATATCCTTCACAAAGAACCAACAATTCCCATCATGAGAAGGTGCTTGGCAACAGTGGTGAGGATAAGCTCAATTTTAAACAGGCGGAAACCTCGAGCAGAACTGGGCTCTGGCTGGGTGGCCATCTGTCAGGTATTATCCCTTACGTATGCTATGTCTTTTATCTACAGGCATCGGCCAAATAAGTGTTACCATGCAACCCTAGAATGAAACAAAAATGTGCAAGCAGCTCTGTGATGACTAGCTTATTGAGGTAGTGAAGATACACCATAGGTAAACACAGCAAAGGGGACCTTAATTTCAGTTAAAACTTGACAATCCTGACTTCATTATTACTACATTTGTTGTTTAGTCAGTAGACAAAATATTAGGAATTCTAAGCCAGTACTTCATAGTTTTTGTATGATTAGATGTACAGCATATGAATATTTCAGTGCCTCAGTGTGGGTTCAGCCTGTATTGTTCTCCTCTGGTACAATGGAGCATGGGAACTTAGAGCTCAGGTTGCATGCAGGCTTAGCTCGCTTTAGCCTCCCTGCTTTCTGTTTCTCTCAGGATCAAAGTGACTATCAAACAGTAACCACAGAAAATTAAAATGGGCAGACACTCACGGTTTTACTCCTGTTGAATCTGAAGTCCTTGAAGTTGAATCTCTGCTGTCTTCCTCCGGTTCGCTCCCATCCAAACCTGGCTCCGGACTAACATACACCTTCCGGGCGAAAACCTTGTCTTTCGAAGGCAGGATCACAGTCTTGCGCGTAACAAGACTTTCTCCCGATTTGTGTTTCTCCTGAAGTGAACTTCGCTTTGATTGCTTGCCAGTGTCATGCCCCTCTGGCTGTGGCAAGGTTGTTTGGAACTCCCCTGCTCTTTCTGGCAAGCTGCCACTGGACAGGAGAGTTTGTGAGGGGGTAGAAGGGCTGTCTACAGCGCTCTGAGTGACTGAGTCGTCCTCAGGAATTACTGTGACAGGTATAGCCAGCACGGGAGGCGAGTCTGCTCTGAAGACCTCCTCCCCTCCTTTAGTAATATCCGTCTCTTTCTCCCCCTCCCTCTCCCCTTCCTCCTCCTCTCCCAGGTGTGTTTCCACCCATATGGCTTTGTGGAGTTGGACAGGAGAATCACCTCTGGGTACTTGCTCTTTCTCAGGTGAAGGGCTCCATGCCGAGGCTACACTTTCCCAAGAGAATACCTGAGCCCTCCTCTTGGCTCTGGAGTTTTCCCTTGATGTGTCTTTAGAGTCCTGGTCATCCTGTTGAGTCGTGATGACGTGTGAGCTGGATGACTGAGAGCCTAAAGTTATTCCTCTTAAAGCAGTACTGTGCCCCTTCTCTCCAATTTTCACTGATGTTGTCTTTGATGCTAAGCTTATAGAGGTTAGGTTAGGTGACTTTGGGGCATCAGTTGCCTTGGAAAGCGGGACTTTAATTGTCGACAGCGTGGTCTGGTTAACCGCATTATCCTTGCTGGGACCCTTTGTATTCTTCGAGGTACTTTCTTCCAAACTGACCTGCAGCCTCTTGCTCACTTCCTCCACCACTGACTTGGCAAAGCCTAGTTCTGAGTTTGAATCTACACTTGGATGAGTGGTGTTGGCAAAGTCCAGAGTGGTGGGAGTCACATTCCCAGAATTACTTCCATCGCTGGCTGTGCTGACCCTGCACACATGCACCTGCCTCACGCTGCTTTGGCCACTGCTGTTACTATCTGCGAATGGGAGCTCAGATGTCACCAGAGAAGCCATGCTTGATGTGCTGCGGCTGGAGCTTTGACTGAGGGTCTCACCACACTCTGCATTATGGGGCACTGTTATCTCACTGTCTTTTCGAGAAGGAGTTGGAGTCTTTAGCCCATCCTCCTGTTGAGACTGGAATGAATGTGGAGACAATGGGGATGTTGGGGAGCTTGCATCAGCAGAGGCATCTGAATGGTGCCGACTACTGCTCTTCTTTCTCCTGGAGTTGAAGAAATTGGTGAGGCGATTAAGCACTCCTCTCTTCTCCTCCGAATTCTGAAAGAGTACAGACAAGGAGCAGAAAGAAAAATAAATACTGAGGTGGAGAGAAGAGCTGGCACACCCTTTTCTTTTCTTCTTTGCTTAAACAAAGAAAACATGAATTGAAACCTAAATAGTGTGCACTTCAGCAGATATGTTGCCGAAAGTAAGAAAAGTTGACATGATTTACCATGAATTTCCTTTCAGGAGCTGCAGTTAAAATATTAACTACCACACTTTTGTTAGATTCAGGTTTTGTTTAGCGTCAGGTTAGAGGCTTCTTACACATTCTTGAATTTACAGATTTTTTTAATTTGTAGTGGGAAGTCAATAAATGACCTGCACCAGATTACTCAATATCTTTGGAAAAACTCTGAACTAACTAATCAAATTAAAGCATGATATAACATTTTAGAACAGGGACAAGATTTAGATGTATAAGTTCAGAAAATATCGAAAGAAGATCTAGGACTAATCAGCATGGAAATCATATGTAGAACAATAAAATTACTGAACAAACAGATGCACTATCACACTGATTCAACCATGCCTCATATTGTAGTTTATATAGTGCGTGTGTGTGTGTGTGTGTGGAGAGAGACAGTGAGTTGTAAATCAACTATATATAAGGCTGATTGACTTGAATGAGCCTGATGAATACACCTTTTGTACAAAGAAGTTAAGTTGGTCAATGCCACAAATTTGCTTAAATTTGATTGCTGACCTAAAAATACTGCAGAATCATAAATATTCTTCTTCATTTGCATGACTTCTTATGTTTTTAAACGTTTCTGAATCCTCAAATTTATTTCCAGGTTTACATGAAAAAGAGATTCTCTGCTCTATTTCTATTTTCTAATGTCTCTTAAAGGAGTTACTAAGTTACAGACTCTTAAAATCTGTATATCTCAAAACTGATGCAGACAACCTGGTGTAAATAGCAGCACACTGGTAAAACAATCAGGTTGGAGTGAGACGACTAATGACTAACTAGACATATATAAAACTTCTGTGACGCTCAACTCAACGGTTACTGAAATTATGAGAGTTTCTAACTACATAAAGAGTAAAACAATGAAGTTAAACAAGACAGGTTTGGGTGCAAAAAAGAGCCTAATAATCAACACAAACTATATTATTAATTTACAGAGGATAGAATGTGAAAGAGCAGTGACTTCCAAACGTTTGTGTAGTCAGTTATAAGCCACATTTCAGTGCGGCCATGGTACTTATTAACAGGTTTTATATCACAGCCAAGACGTCCTGACGCAAAGGAACACCATGCCAACATAAAAAGACTTTGCAAACCCTGACTTAGTTTAGTCACAGTGTAAAGAGGACATGTTAGGACAAGAAGCATGAACCACAGTGTAAAAAACAGTTACAGACCATAGTGTAAAAAGCCAAAGTTACATACCATTTTGACTTCTTGGAGGCTAAACTACTGAATTCCTTTGGAGTTCTGTGTCTAATTAATGCTTAGATTGCAAAAGTAGCAGATGAAAGAAGTTACAAAGGTACAAAGTTGCACATAAAATTAAATAGAAAAGCCGATGCCCTACTTCTTTAGAAGGTGACATAGGAAAATAAAATCAGTCAGTCCTTTATAAGCACGCAAGCAGTACTGGCTGCAATGACTTGTGTTTGTCTAGTTAAATGTCCCAGCTCTGAACCAAGTGTCTGACTTGAGGGCATGGCCATTTGCATCACAGCTCCAGTGTGAAAAAAAATGATTGTGAAAGACGGTTCACATGGCAAACAAGCAAAATAATTCCCAACCCAGGGAAACTGAAAGGGTGTGGATAGACCTGCTGGAAAGAAAACCCCACCCTTCCTCTTTCTAAAGCTGGACAAATCAATAGGATATCTGTTATCTACTGTGCCTTTATTTAAGAAGAATTCAGTTTGTATCAGTTAAGACTCATAAAACCTATCATTTAGATAGGAATTTTACAGTGAAATGGGTCAAAGGTGTCACGATCCAGTGCTCCAGTGCGAATAAGTAAATACAAGTGTAATCCAATTTACATTTATCTGCACTGCTTTGTGAGTTAAATGTGAATATGTCCAGAGTACATTCTGAGCAGGCAGCTTTCTGAGATAAAACCCTGTTTCGACACACTCTCCAGTGTTGTCAAACATTCACATAATTTCAGTGAGCAAACAGCTGGTAAAGTCTGTGACCAGGTTTTCCAGTTCATGTCTAAATAGGATGAAACACAGAAACATAATCAAACAGCCTTGCTCTGATCCAGCCATGTGTTTGCTTTAATATGTATGCAAAGCCGTGCTACTGTACCTTCAGGTTGTTTTGATCCATTCACAAATCCACCACGTTGAAGCAAAGTAAATTTAAAAAGAATTCAGTATCCTTTGTTCAGTGTACGTTTAAGTCTTGAATGGCTACCTGTCATCCCTCTACGTAAAGCTTCTGCTATTTGCTCTCCACTAAGCAATGCCCTTGTATTTACTGCTAGCAATGACAAATGCCAGGTAGGTGGAGATAAAGTACCATATCTGTGTGCATCATGGCCTACTTCCTTATCTGTCATTCAAAGCTCTGCTTCATTCTCTGAACTCAGTAGCAGGAATTAATAAAAGGCACACACAGG
The DNA here is from genome assembly GCA_025331565.1 of Holacanthus passer. Taxonomy (NCBI): domain Eukaryota; kingdom Metazoa; phylum Chordata; class Actinopteri; family Pomacanthidae; genus Holacanthus; species Holacanthus passer. The sequence continues at coordinate 1,452,273 of JAFREQ010000048.1, read as the reverse complement.
AACAATGATACTGATCTTAATTACAGTTAAATACTACAGGGCACTGGATCTTTCAGACTCCATGCAAAAGTGTAAACACCACAGATTGATGTTTTGTTTGTTTTGTCCTGCTATAAACCCATAGAAATAAAAACTATTTCTTATTGTTACACACTCTAAATATGAAACTTATACTACTCCTGACATTCATTCATTAAATTCCTGTTTAATAAACATAGAAACACACTTCAGCATCAATTCCTAATGACTCCCACAAATATCACTGAGAGCAGGTTTGGCAGGTTTGAGTCCATGGAAAATAGCCCAGGGACAATGAGATCCCACTGGATTATGTGCATCTTATCTTAAAGGGGAAGCATAATGTTACAGCTTCTAAATGTGTTATTTCAATCGCCAATGATAGGCTGGCCTGTCAGTCAGTATTTACTGTTCTACTGTCAGAAATTAGAGAGAATAATCTCAAATTGGTGATGTTATGGAGTTGTGCAGCCAACTGTAAAGGACTACTACAACTAAGCTTGGCCATATATATCCTTGAGCTAGCACTCACAATAAACATGGAACCTGCAGGAGATACAAACATGAAAAGACAAAATCAGCTACAGAAAGGTTATTTAGATTATTCTTCTGCCGTACCTTCTTCCATTTGTGACCCAATTACTCCTAATTATGGAAATGCTAACTGTAGTGAAGATATAGTGTAATGTTTTGTTTTCTCTTACTCATCAAATTATTTGTGCGATACATATATTAATAATAATAATAATATTTATTTTAATGAGCAGCATAGCTATTAACAGCAGAATATACAGCCAAAAGAAGAGTAATTTATTGGTTTATTCAAAACATTTAAAAAAAAATATTTATTTGAATCTATTTGAAGGGTATATTTTATATACCATTTATTGTGTAACAGGACATCACATTTTTATAAGCTCGTCATATGTTTTTATATTCAAACTCTTTGTCAATAACCAGTAACTAAAGCTGTTGAATTAATGTAACAGCAGTAAAAAGCACAATATTTACCACTGAATTGTGGTGGAGAATAAGTATAATGTAGCATGAAATGGAAATACTCCACTAAAGAGTACTTAAAACTGTACTTGTGAATACTTGAGTAGATGTTTGTCACAGTTTAGCACTGAAAGAAGTTTGCTCTAGAAAAGTAACAAATGTCAGAAACAGAGTCAGCTTTATTGGCCAAGTATGTGTACACATACAAGGAATTGTTTTTCATTGTTCTCAATGTACTCATACAGGAATAGACACAATAGCTAAGAACAAGGGCAACTAGGTAAGTAGAAAAAAGTAGAAATCAGAAAAACAGTAACTTCAAATGCAATAAGTCAAATATACTTAGTATGTAATTGCAACATTATTTTTTCATTTATTTTGCTTTTATTACTGTTGTTACTATTTGAAAGTCATGTATTATTTTTCTTCATTTCTTTTACAAAAGTGTGATGATGGGTATGAGCCAATATGGTCAATATGCACTCTAATTTTAATTGTATGATTTTTTTTTTTTTTTAATACAACAAAATCAACATTACTACTTAGGTATTGAAACATGAAGCTAATTGTCCCTAAAATCAATGCTTCAACCAAGAAATGAGTAATGACTTAAAGGAAAAAGACCAATTCTTTACAGTTACTATAAAAACTATTGCACACACACGCACACATACTGTACACACACGCACCAATCTGTAATGTCTTTCCACCATCTGCTACTGTCTTTTAAGTGTAATGCTGAAGACAAATGTGGTAATAAAACCAACCTTGAAGGATTTGGAGGGTGAAGTGGGGCTGTATGGCTGAGTCATGTCGAAGCTGATCATGGAGGAGGACTCGGAATAAGGGTCCCAGTCCGATTCAGTCCGGAAACTGCACTCTGTGGAAACACTCAGCTGGTCGTAGCTCCTGGTAGAGAGAGGCAGGAAACAGAGACACAGAGAGCGAGAGGGGGACAGAGAGGATGTTATGTCACTGGCCTTTTTGTTTCTCCTCTCCATATAGAGTGCTTGCTTTTACAGTCACATGGATTCATCGAACATCTCGTCAACAACCAATGTATTTTATAACTATAATGAGAGTATTATTTTTGTTTGTATTGTATATGTATGTGAGTGCAGGAGGGCACTATTTTGAACCTAAGGTGCTGCGTTGGTCTACATCAAAAAGTGTCATGTAAGATCATGGGCTGTCCTCAATCAGTGTACACATAACGTTCCTTATGAGTTATATACAAGTAAAAAACCTCAAACCCAAACCTGCTCCAAGTCAGATGTTGGTGTTCTTAGGTGAACTGCTACCTAATTGTTCTTAACTGCAGTGACGTTTTCTATTCTGCCATTGTGTTGAGTTGGAAAAACAAACAGAGGAGACACACCATACGATACTTGACGGACAACATTCACTACCCAGTGGCAAACCACACACGCTGAGCAATTAGAGGGCCACTGAGGATTCTCGAGCATACGTGAGGCATGAGGAGTCGACTCTATTTCAAGAGGAGTGGCTTTTCTGCAGCTGAGGTTAGTCAGTTGCAAATGAATCACGCCCAGCCTGGAAGCAAAGAGTCCTCTGAGCGGCCTAATACAATGACATAATGACAGACAGCATTCCACCTTATTTAAACAATACATGCGCTAAGTTTGGACTTTAAACAGTGTTGTAGTGTGTCTGCAGGACTCAGGTGTGCAAAGTGCACAAAAATGGCGTGATGTGATTAATTCTCCCAGAGTGCAACATATCCAAATGTCAGTATTAAGTTAATAATAGAGGAAATTCAAGACTTCAACGCCAGGATTTGTTAAGACATAACAGCAATATGACAGTGTACTACTGGCACCTGTGGCAGTCAATTTGCAGTAGTTCCCTTTAGCAGCACCTTGTCCCCAGCCTCAATCACCAGGACATGAGACAATGTGGTGTTTCCCCACACGGGGGCAGAGCTAGATTGGTTATATCATTGGTGTATTTGTTTTTCCTCTCAATATAGAGTGCTCACATTTACAGTACTATGTATTCATCGAACTACTTGACATGAAGCTTTACTACAGATTTGACAGATATCTCTTTGAATATGTACTGACTTTTCAATAACAAATCTATTATATAACAGTAATGAGAGCAGAATATTTTTTGTAATATATTTTCCATAAGAGCAGGAGCACACTATTTTGACTTCGACACCAGGATATTGTTTGTGGCCGAAATTTTGCAGTAGCTCCCTTTAGCAGCTCCTTGTCCCCCAGCCTCAATCACCAGGACGTGAGACAATGTGGTGTTTCCCCACAAGGGGGCAGGGCTGGATTGGTTATGTCACTGGCCTTTTTCTTTCTCCTCTCAGTAGATTGGTTTTCCAGTAAAGCTGGCAGAAAGACAGTTCAGTTGACATGAATTACTGTTTTGCAGCTTTAGTCTGTGATGAAATGTGCCAAGGCTTTGAAGTCAGGTTCTGCAGTTGATGACTGGTTTACTGACTGAGAAAAACATCCAACTTCCTGATGGAGTTGTCTGGTGTAAAAACAGATACATCAGTTCACTTCATGAAACCATGTTAAGTAATCTAATGTGCAGTATGTGGACTTTGGATTATTCTTGGCTTTCAAACTCTGAAAGGGTCAGAAGAGTAAGGACTATAGATCAGTAGGGCTTGCGCCTAGATAACCTTGCATATTTACATTCTTTGTGCAGGGATGAGTCAACCACACCTCACCCGAGATGATCCTCAGTAGCTTCAAGTTTCTGTTTGTTAACACAAGCTGATAATCTGATTGCGCACTTTGCTGGAGGTATTGAAACCTCATAATGACATTCACATGACCTAACAAAGATATGCCCAGTTGATCGCAGTCGTGTTCATGGGTACACTTTACCTATTAATGCTGATTTAAATGATGTTATTGTTTTCTTTTGCTATACAGAATGTTCTTTGTGTCATACGTACGTGAGACATGCATTATATTAAACATATATTAATTGTAAGATGGGTTTTTGTGAGGATGTGGATGAAGGCATTTTGTGTGTGAGACTAATGTAGATTCTGTTGATTTAGACTGATTTGATTCATCATTTATTCTCAGGACTACGGGCTCCCTCCACCAGCCAGCCCGGCCAAGTACAGCCCCTATTACCGCCACAAGACTGACACCACCAGGCAGGACTCATCTACTCATTCATACTTTCACCTACAAACTCCAAACTTTAAAATCCTTATCTTTCTTCCTTATCTTTCATGCATAATGAGTTTTATTGAACTTTTGAACTGAATCCCATTCATACCGATTAGATCATTTCCCAATTTTCCAACTCTTCATACTCCGTCAGCTGCTTCTTTATACAAAGTTAAGCCAGTAATACAGTTCAGCTCCTAGCTTCCACTATTTTTTGCATCCTTCCCATTCCCACTTTTCTAACTATTCATATTCCTTCCTACACTTTTTTCATGCATTTTTGGTCAGTGGTTCGATCCCGTGCCCCCGCAGCCTACATGTTGAAGCGTCCTTGGGCAAAATACTCAACCCCACATTGTTCCTGATGTCAGTGTGTGTGAATTGTTACAGCTCCTGGTGAGCAGGTGGCACCTTGCATGGTAACCTGTGCCACTAGTGTATGAATGTATGTGTGAATGAGTGAATGCTCGTTTGTGTTGTGAAGCACTTTGAGTGGTTGGTAAGGCTGGAAAAGCACTATATAAATGCAGTCCGTTTACCATTTTCAACTGTTCTCTATTCATTTACACTGGAAGCAAGGAATTCCATTCTAACCTTATAATGTTTCTCATCTTTTATGAGTTTTATTCAACGTTTTAATCCCATCCATACTGATTAGATCATTTCCCACTTTTCCAACTCTTCATACTCCTTCAGCTGCTTCTCCACACAAATTAAAGCCAGCACTTGAGTTCAGCATCAGCTTTTCAACAAGTCTTAAAATACTGCACATCTTTCATACATTATTGGTATTATTCAAATTTTAAAGTCAGCTATGGAGTTTAGCGTCAGCTTCTCAACATCCAGCATTCACAGTCTCTTAAGAAACTGCTTCTCTAGTTGATGTATAGTCTGCCGTGGGATTTCACATGTTTACTGTTATTGCACCAGTACAGCAGTGGATGGATGTGCCCTATCACTGTGTCATGTATCCTGTTGGTGGTTTGGCAAGATCACAAATTTGTTGACTACTGATGATTATTGAGTGTTTCTTCAACAAGAGGCCCTAGCTGACCAATCACAGTACTTATGAAGTCTCCACATGGTATCTCCATAGATGTTAGATGAAATAGATGTAATCCTGAAAGGTGGCTATATTTTTAAGGAGTTGCATATCAGTTCCAGCTATGCACAAACCTCTTAACGAGTATAAATCCAGTTTAAAAAGTACAACACATATGTTGTATTTGGATTGCATTGCAGTCTAATAAGGATATTGTTAAGGAAATAAATGTATTTTTTGTATCAAGAAGACACGTCACAGATACATAGGTTCTTGGTGCAACACGAAAGACAACCTGCCAATTCTTTGCTTTACAATGGCTCATGATCCTGAACTTTACAAAACAACTTTACTGAACAAAAAACTACAAGAAACACAAACACATCAAATGGTGAGAGCTGGCTTTTAAAGGTGGGCAGGCTGGAGGCCAGTGAGGATTAAATTCAGTAAAAGCCTGCTGTGAAAGGAAAAAGTGACCTTTGCACTCTGTAACCTTTGACCCTAACTCAACCTTTAGGCTGTATATCAAGAGCTGGACTGACTGCAAGCACAAGCATGTGTCTGAAGGCCAGGAGTCATCTTCAAAACAGTGACAGCCCACTATGAGAGGACAAATGCTTAAAAAGAATAACTTTTGAGAATAACCATTGACCTTGTTAAAGAAACGTTACAGAATTAGTTAGGTGAAATCTGTCTCCCCCAGCAGCCTGTCAACGTACAGCCACCAACTAGCTCCAACTTGTCTGAACCTTCTCTTTGTTGCACCACAGACAAAAGCTCAACTGTTGTAAGCACACACTTTATGTGATTTTAACAAGGAAGGTTTGCCGTTTTGACACACCATGGAAACTGACATCAGTGCTTAAATATTTCTGGGGGCAAAGGTTTATCTTTTTCGAGAAGATTTGCTGTAGTATTTGGAAGAGAAAAAGGTTAGGTTTAGGGAAGCTGAGTTGGCTGGCTGCTCTTAGGCTTACCTTTGCTGTCACCGCTAATCCTTTCAAAGACAACTAGTAAATACGGTCACTGTGAGACTATGAATGATGGAGGTTGTGTCAGTGTTGAAATGTTGCAATTCTACATTCTCAAAACCAGTGCTAACCATTAAAGTATTTATGCTTGAGTGAACAGCTGCAAAATAGTGCAGAGCAGCTGAAGTTAGCGGTTTCCATTTGGGCATTTTCATTCGCTACATTATAATAACAAACATCAAAGTGACAATAAAATAATAATAATAGCACACACACTTTTAACAAACTACTTTGTGATCTTAAGAAGGATTATGTCACAGTTCACAAATTAAATCTGATATGACAGCATCAACATACAGCATAGAGAAACCATACACAGCACAAATTAGTTTGCTAACGCTTTTAAGAATAAAATAACTAGACAGACTAGACAGGAATGTCTGTTTTTGACAAATTAATTACCTGAGAAATCAAGGTACTGTGATTAATTAAATTGATGCTATGCCTTACAGTCCAGCAGGGGCATTTTTTTTTAAACACACACTACAGTCTGAGCTAATGCTAATGCATGACCTGTCGTCCTATGAGTAAACTAGGTCATTCTTCATCATCACAGTGAGGTTGAAATGCAACCACCAGAAACTCCAGAAAGCCGCTGCCTTGTCCAATAAATAGTCTAGCACGTGCTGTAAATTCTGTGCATTATGCAAATAGCAACAGTGGTAATTTGCCTTGCTTCACTTCTCTGTGTGCCTTGAATTGCCCCCCAGGGATAAATAAAGTTTCCTTAATTTAATTACCTTTTCACTGGCTGTCAGTCTAACATTATTTAGCCAGAGAAACTTATTCCTTGATTCTGTGTCTGAAAAAGTAAAACCTCAATCAATGTGATACACATCGTATGTATATAAGCTACATTAACTATTAACTAAGAGGACATTACCCATGCACATCCACGCAAAAACTCACGAACCTAAACCGCTGCAGGTTTTCAGCGGACACCACATTGATCAAACATGCTGGTGCCGAGAAAAGTTCAACACAAACTCATCTTTCACTGATCAGAAACAATGAGGCAAATAAAACAAACAGACTTCAGTGAGCTCGGCAAACCTGCAGACCTGTGTGGAGCTACTGGATAAACTCAAACAAGGGATGGAACGGATTCAACAGCTGACTCACCCTCTGCTGTGCATATGAGGGGTATAATGAGTCACTAGAGGCTGCGATGGTCTTGCTCTAATATAAAGAAGAAAAAAAAACAGACCACACTGAAGAGGAGCACTGGATCTGACTGCTGTACACAATTAGAACAAACTGTGAGGCACACATCGGGCATGGCTGGACTGCTGCCTGGTGTAAGGGCTTGTTCCAAGGTCAAGTTGCCCAACAGAAAACTTGGAGTTGCCCACTAAGCTAAAGCACAATGCAGCAAAAAAGTAGAGGCTCACACTCTGCAATAGGTCTAACTTTCTCTTTTCATGTTCGTACACCACAGCAGTTTTCTTTAGGGCTGAAAAAAGCCAGATTAGTTAAGTCATGACTGATACATTTATAAAGCAAATCCATAGAACTGTACAATAACCTGATGTGCTAATAACAAGATATAAATACTCTCCAACATGGATTCACACTAGGAATCAAAAACAGCCGTTGTTTGCAAGAGCGAGTGTGCATTAGGGAGTGTCTGGAACACATGCTGCAGGGCTGAGTGTTTGCCAGATGCTGGGCGGGTCTGAAGCAACCAGTAGGCTGCAGCCACTATACTTCAACTTGGACCAGAAACTGGTATGATGGCATACAATGAAGCCAACATGTTTGGCAATGCTTTCGAGTGTTTACCTCAACTGCAGAGTGCAAACATGATGCATCTTTCGGAAAACTACAGCCAAACTATGTTTATTGTGCTTGCAGTACGGAGGCAACTGCATGTGGGCTCTATCCTGCAGAGGAAAGCAGGAAAGCAGAAAGCGCAGAGGAAGTAATAAAATGAGTACAGTTTATCATTGTTACAATCACCTACACAGACAGTTGTTGAGGTGGTGTTAAGTACAAGCCGATGCCTGTGTCACAATGGCAGCTCATGATGCTGACATGCTGGATTTATTCTTTTCTTTTTCATGCAAAAATATAAATGCACACTTTGAATGTGGGCAGATAAGACTGCATTTCCTCCCAAAGCTTCTGTGCTCAGTGTGTTGCAATAATGATGAAGAATGTCAGTATGTTTTTGAAATTCTTAACAATAAGAACTTTCTTTACTATGGAAAAATTTGACTCAGCCCACAGTGCTTGCCTAATTCCAAGTGGACCTTAAAAAAAACTAGCTAAAAAAACCACTCCTTTTACAGCCCTGGAGGTGTGTTTGTGTGAGAACTGTGTGACTGCATGAAAGTGTGCTTGCATGTAGAGTATGTTATATACTAGTTTCTGTGTTTGAAACCCACCTGAAGTAAATGCACACAGGTTCAAAAGCAAGTATGACTTTCAGGACCAAAGCCAGGTCATGTTGACTTTAGTTATACCTGCCTGTGTCCTCCCTCACCTTGATTTTAATGGCTGTGCTTTGAGAGCCGACTGCAGCACAAAAGGGCAACAGTGGGTTAGGATTAGGCTTATCCTGAAGTTAACATCCAGTCATCCTGACACAACCATCGTTTGTCAAAATGTATTCAGGATGCAAATATTGACAAAGAACGGAAACACTACTACTACTACTACTACTACTGAAATCAGACACAGGCTACATCTTTAGCGTCCTTTGAACCTCGTCTTAAAAATTGTTATTATCGGAAAGCATTTATGAATATTTAATGCATCATCTGGATTTTATCTTCCTCCCTCTTGCCATGTTTAACATTTTTGCATTGCCCAGTGTTTGTGTGCATTATACACAACACACTAATTTTTGCTTGCAGTTTCTGTAAAGGGAGCAACTACTTCTCAACCCACAAACCTGTTTCAAACAAAAAAGTCTCTTTCAACGGTGAGAACATACAACACCACATTTCACAACTTGCTCCCTGGAGCGACGTCCTTCACATGTGAGTGAATTCATTTGCTTTCTCTCTCAACCCTCCCTACAGCATACGTCTCCTTTACCCCACCTGCATGTCCTTCTTTGGTTCCTTCTGCAAAATCTATCTAGGTCAAAACTAATCTCAATAGCACACAACAGGGCAATATTCAACACTGGTTATGTAGCAAATGTAAATGTCAGAAATTGAGGCTGGTTGGTTGAACATATGACAAAATTCCCCTGTCTTAAAAGCTGTGTGTCCTTTTTGAGGAAGGCAATATCTGGGTAAGGACCCTAAAGGTTTGGCAGTGTTGATCAAGCAGTTGCCATACACTGCAAAAGCAATGAATCATCACTTTCAGATCATTTGATCGTTAGTAAGTGCTGCTAGGCAAAAGCTTTGCTTGCTAAGTGCATTCCTGCAGAGAGAGAAACCCCTGAGAAAAAAAAGAGCAGAGAACAGGTAGAGGGACGAACTGAATCACAACCAAAGGAAGATGTGTTGATGTGAAAAACATGACTGAACACATTTTATTCATGTAAGAGCCAGTGTGTGCCTGTACTGCCTTTGTCTCCCACACTAAAGTAATGTCTCGTCAACCACCTGACAGCAACACAAATCCATTTCTTCAGACCTACTAAGGCGCAAAATACAACAACAGCCTTGGCCAAGAACACTTTGAACAATTAAGCAAAGCATGGAAAATTTGAGCATACGTAATATTTACTGTAGACCATATTGCCTGTGAACCCTTTTCAGTACCTTGATTTAATTACAAATGACAAGCATCATTTTATAATTGTCACTGTTTGTTGAAGACAAAGTCAGTCTCGTCTTTGTGTGCACATGAATGAGCAGGTGTGAACAGGTGTGTGTGTGTATATATATATATATATATATTCTTGTCAGCCACAGCTCAGGTCAGCCAGCTGTCAGCTTCATACACCATGTTACACAAACGCTTTCCCTTTCAAAGATAGTCTGAGCCACCAATTACGACAACACAGGTTTGGCCTCTGAGCAAACCCACTCAACGGCACAGCGCCAAATCTTTGTCTATCCTAAATGTTACTGTTATAAGGGGTTTCTCAAGTAGGCAGTGAGTTGTAACTCCAGTGATAACACATCATAATACCCTCATAATCACACAGCTGATAAATAGGTGATTATGTTATCATTACAAAGACAACCACTTTCATTATATCATCAAGTGTCTCGGTGCTGCTATTGTATGTACCCATGTTTAAATGGCATAATTTTACCAAACTGTATGAGATAAAAATCAAACCAAATTCCCAACAGCATAGAACATGGTGCCACAATTAGGGGTGGGTTTGCAACCCAACCACAGTGGGTTGGCACACCGTGACTGAATGTGTGCAACTTAGCTAAAACACTGAATGTTATTGACATCGACAAAAAAAAAAAAAAAAAACATGATATTGACGGAAAAAAAAAACATATTTCATGTGGACCTGTCACTTCATGGTCACTATCCAATCCACTTAACAAGGTCATGATCAGCACAAATACCAATCTGCCTTGTCAACATGATGCATCATGTCATTATCATGACATCCAACCATCTAATAAATAGTGTGAGGAAGAATTATGGATTTGACACCACAGGCATAGATTGTCATTAAAGTTAGTGACTGAGCCTGTCACTGCGGTAAGACAGATGTACCGTGAATGACATGTTTAAATTTGTTCAAACTTGATTTTTTGGAGAGAACGACAGCCCAAAGCTCTCTCTGCCCAGAGTATCAAGCACAATTTGGCCAATTTTAGACCACACTTTAGTTAGAAAAAGCTCTTGTGAACTATTGCTTCCTTCCTTCATTAAATTAAATAAAGACTAAAGCTGCGTTCAGACAGAACATAAAGGATTATGGCCTCACGTATTCATGCAAATTTGACTGCCAGCCAGACCATGCTTATAAACCAAATTAGTCTATTTACCAGCACCACAGACTTAAGCTGTAACCTTGCCAGTAACTTAAACATCACCCATGTATGAGTGTGTCGCTATGTGTGTTTGTCCATATTTTCATGGCAATCCATCCTATAGTTTTTGAGATATTTGAGTTTGGACCAACTATCTAACCAACAGACTAATATTACCATCCCTCATGCAATGCCGCTACCATAGTTAAAAAGGGTCTGTAGAAAATCATACAGCATTTATATTCCTCAGCTTAAACTGGAACTAAACTATAAACCTAAAAATATGACAGCAAGGACGAACTAATCAGCCAAAATCTAATTTGTTCAAACATCATGAAGTGAAAGACGTGAGGATATGAATGCTGGAAATAAGTCAGGAAATAAGTCACAAGGGGTTTAAAGAGAAATGATTTACAAAAACTTCTCAACTACAGACATAAATTACAGTGGTATGCTGTCAGTGCTGTGCAGGTTTTTTTCATTAATGGTAGCTATTTCTGGATATTTGACAAAATCAACCTCATGTGACATGTCAGGGCCTTCAGAGACATAGGTACATATATCAGAAAGCACAACATTCATCAGAATATCATGTATATACAGTATATATTGTATCTTAACAGACTTGACTTAAGCTTGGCCAAAGATAAAAAAACATTTCTCCAAGTAAGCTTAGCCGTTTTTGTAAAGGTGGGCTATTAATGAATACGCAATTATTGAACAACATGAACCTGCATCATAATAACCATATTCATACCCCATGTTTGAATCAATCAAAATGGAAAACATGAGTGACTGTATTAAGGGTGATTTACTTTTTATTTCCTGCATTGCTGGGGGACCACAAAAATGTGGACTTGTTCATTTTGGTTTCAAACTCCACACCCACACATTAGGAATTATCTAGAAATTGTAAGGGCAGGAATCCACAGTCTCTGTTGAAGGGTGTGACAGGTTTATCTAATCTGCTAGATTACAAATCCGGTTCCAACACTAGGACAATGGGACGCTGTGTAAAACATAAACAAAAGAATGTGATAATTTGATAATACTTTTTGATTTAACTGAAGAAAGTACAAAGGCAATATATTTAATGTTTGACCTCATCAACTTCATTGATTTTTGTGAATATATGTAAGCAAGGATGGGGCGTTTTACACAGTGTCCCAAAGTTTTAGTTAGTATCAGGGTAGTAGATTGTTTTGGAGCACTGTATGAGCTTCTGTCTGCTCTAGTTTGAAAAACTGTGGTTAAAGCTATCCAGTGAAATTGAGAGCTTTTTTTTACAGACCCTAAAGACTCTTTGTTGAGGTACTAGTAGTATTGTTGCAGTAATATCTTGAAGAAAGGCCCAAGCGTGTATCCTCACACCTTCGCACTCAAACAAGCAGCCTGCAAACACAACCGAACTTTTCTAATCCCTCAGTATTATCAGTGACTTTGTACAGGCTGTACTTTCCCTGATCCCTCACAACAAGATTTCAAGTGCTACTGGTGAGATTCCAGCAAGTCACAGGCCTGGAAATACAAAAATGCTGTGACATAATTCTCCTCTGTCATTTTGACAAGACAGAACAAACATGAATCAAACTAACGTGTTCTCATTCTTCTGTACTGGTGTGCTACACAGTGTTGTATCTCCTTCTCTACCATAGATACAGGATATAGGGCATATGTCTGGACAGCCCAGGTATGCACCTGTACATTTGCTCAACCCTGCACAAACTAACTGAGGCTTACCGGCGATAGTTTTCAGAGGTTAACTGTTTTACAGGCTTATTCTGACAATGTAGAAGACTAGTTAAAAACATACAGTGGGTAGTGTGAACGAAACAAAGGGCGACACTGATTGAACTTTGACTGAATCTTTGAATGACAAGTGAAAACCAATAAAATTTTGTCTATATTATATGCAGTTAAGTTTGTGTTACTGAAACACTGACAGGGTTGTCAATGAACACCACTACTTGAAGATATGGAAAGAATGGTGTATCAGCCACAAAAGAGCACACATGACGTCACCTTGTGTTTCTGTTCCAGGTCCTTATATAGAGTTCTTAACTATTAACTTTAAGAACTGAAATCTATAAAAGCTAACACATCTATCATGTTTGTCCAAAGTCAAAAGGTCAGTTCGTTAGATAGGTAGGTCTTTATCTAGCAAAGCAGTGTAAACATAACACTTTGCAGATTAAAAGTGCCTTTACAGAGTTGTTTCAGAACAAACTGCACTGGCTTTGTTCACAAAAGTATCTGTTTATTACATTTTAGGTTATAAAGGAGTCGCACAGAAAACAGGGTATATCTAGTTTTGGCTACACTGGAGGATGACATAAATAAAACTCTCTATCGTGGATGTAAATATAAACCTCTAAGTGATTTTATATTGTGATAGTAATACATATCACAATATAGTATATTTTCTGCAAGATTTAATTTGAAAGTGTTTACAACCAAAACTGTCAGACAGGAATGTGAGTTCTCTCAAATTAAATGCCCGACAAATCGACGTACTTCATCACCACCTTCACCCACCCCTCCTCCAACTATTATTTATTTATACTCTAAAGTTTGGAACTACAGTTCCCATAATTTGGGTGCTTTGGGGGATGTAAAGAGGAAGTATAATGGTGCATGAATCAGTGAGTTAGGTGTGGGCTAAAACTTGAGGCCCACATTTTGGCAAATTGGAAAAAGTAATTGTAAGTATTGCCAAATTAGCTATTAGCAGTTCTTGTTTGCAATGTAGTCAGACAATAGACAATACAGACACTGAATTACTCTGATACTAAAGAAAAGAGGACTTTCTTCTATAAGTTCTAAGCGGATTTGTGGATATCTATTTGCGATGGACATAAGTGGCGATGAAAAACAAAGTCACACTGAATCTAAAAATATGTCTATCATGTCTGTGCAGTCACATTTGACTGAGTTATGACTGCATCAGTCTGTTACTGAAAGTGCTCCGCTGTTTGACCACGAGACCATCAAGAGGATGCGAGGTGTTTTTCATAATGTAGTGCAAGAGGAGAGTGGAGCAAGAAGCAGCTTTGTTAAGAAGAGTTTTGAGGTTTTGCAAAGAAGAATGAGTAAAAATTCCAGTGTCCAGATGCACAAAGCTGCAACAAGTGCATCTACAAAGTACTGACTCAAAAGATGTGAATATTTGTGCAAACAATAACTTTCTTAATATTTATTAAAAATTAAACCAACGTGTAGAAATTTTCTGTTAACAATAGTGGAAAAAAAAAAACAAGTTTAATGATGTAAGACCAACCCCAAGATTACACAGACATTTAGTAGGTTATATTCATTGTTAGTTTTCCAGTCTATCCACAGAAACTGAGGGAATAAAAAGATCAGTAGACCAACTTTTTAAAATCTTAAGCATGATGTAGATTTTTTTTGTTGTTGGTGGCTTTTTGCTGGTTTTCCAGTAACGTCACTACAAACATGGGCTTGATCAGATCAGATCTCCGTTTATCACTGCATGAGCTGTATGTTACAAATTAAGACAGAGTGAAATTTAGGGCTGCAACTAACAATTACTCATTAATCTTCTGATTATTTTCTCAATAGATGGACACATTGTTTGATCAATAAAACATCAGAAAACAGCAACAAATGTCAGTCCCAAGGTGACATCTTCAAATAGCTTCTTTTTTTCCGACCACCAGTCCGACACTCAAAAATATTCAGTTTACCATAAATTCTAATCTCTGGAAAGAGAGAATGTTTAGTTTCTGTGCTTGAAAAATTACTTTTAATGATGAATAATGTTTGCAAATTAATCCACTAATCTATTCATCAACTACCATAATTGCTTTATCCCAAGTGAAAATATTGCATTTAAATGTCGTGGCTTAAGCATTTTAGAAATTCTGCTGAACTGTTGAAAATACACAAGTGGCCCAGACACACAACTGCAACTGTATGATAGTGTTTCACCACATCCATTGAAAGGGCAAGGGGGGAACTGTTTGCCCACACCTCAGCCATGACAACTTTATTTGACATTAATATGTCAGGCGTATGTGTCTTTCTAGTTTTACAGTCTTACTTCTAACCGTAGCAGCCTGAGGCACCACAGCAAGTAGTCAAATAAATAAAGGTTCATATCTATAAAGAGGTGTCATATTGCACATGAAAGTTCTCAATGTAATGGAAGTGTGGTGATGTGCAGATGTTTGGGAAGCAAAGACCAGTTAATCACAGAAGGTTTAAAACAAATGCTTGGGACTAAGACTGAGATTATCTGTGAGCAAAGAAGATTAATTTGATGCACTCAAAACACAAAGTGACTGTATTACAATATTACACCCGATCAGGCAGAGTGAGGAAGACCCCCTACATCTCATTCATGATCTTATGTTTTATTACAAGTGACAGTGACATTCATGTCTCTGACCTCACGTCTCTCACCTGTGTACAGTGTCACATGTGTACACAAGGGTCATCCCTGCTTTGTCTTCTGTATTAGTTGTATTTACTCAGATCCAGGTCAGCTCAGAGAGATGATCAACTTGATGGAGCAACATATAATCGGACTGACGAGGAAAATGTGTCATACCTGCATGGCAGGTTTTTCACTTCAGCAATAAATGTTAAGCAATGCTTGCATTCCTCGTATCACAACAGCATCTGTTAACCTGGCAACATGTGACAATAACACCTGAGTCAGAGGCTATAGATCACAACCCATCAACAACTTGGTTTGGACGCAGAACAATATAAAGCTAAATACACATTTGAAGAAAAATAAAGGGAGAACTGGAAATTTCTGGGATAAATAAAGAACTGGAAACTTCTCTGTCATTATTGTAACCACTTGAGGTTAACCGGTTTCTATTTGAATCTTTAATTTATCCAGGGAAGAGTGAGTCAGCGTGGATATATTAACGCTTCACAACAAGGAGCAGCCACAGTCTTGCCAGTGAACAAGGATCAAAGGGGTGTGGGTCAAATGCCTTGCCCAAGGGCACCTGAACAGAATGGGGTTAGTGTGCAAGTCATATTCACTTTCCATGACATCCCACACAGTGGAGACCTAACATGCAAAAAATCTGAACTGCACAACAAGAAGCCACAAAACAGCATCTTCAGCTCAACTGCATTCCACCTTCACGGTTTCTGTTTACCTCCCTCTGCATTTTCAAGCTTGCTTACCAACAAAAGCAATGCATGACTAAACCAGCTCATCGCTCAGAGCTGGTGGTTAGTGCCGGGGGGACAGTTGCTCTGTCAGATACTTCTACTCACACACAGTTCAGCACTGGTTTAGTGAGTGGGATCTAACTACCAGGGGCCCTATGGGAGTTTCAAAGGGCCCCATTAACTATTATTAATTGACCTACATTTACATATGAGAAAATGTATGTTATGGATTTGTGTTGCCCAGGTGTCACCCTCCAGAGTAAACTGATTTAATATTTAATACAAATATGTAGATTATATTTGACAAACACATTTTCAGATAAGGCCTCTCAGGAATATCATTTCTACTAAATGTGGGGTTGTGCCCTCTGTCTGAGGTGGTGTGTTTATGAACTATTGTGTAAGTGTAGGTTCATATATATCCCAGCTTGAGTTTGTAAGATAATCCTGTTCAATGAGTGGAAGAATGAGATGAATAAAGTGAGTGTGTGTCTCACCGGTGGCGGCTGAAGCTGTCCAGTTCATCAGTGTCAGGGAAGAACACCTCTCCTCCTCCTCCCCCTTCTCCTCCTCCATCTTTCTTGGATTTCTTCCGTTTCAGCTTGAACGACAACAGCCGCTTTCCCTTCTTGGCTTTGGGGAGAGCGGGTAACTCATCAGCGGCCGGTGTGGCGGGCTCTCCCGGGCTGAGCGCACCGGGGCTCGCCGGTAGAGTCGCGGACTTGTCCACGGAGCTGGCGGCTGTTCCATCTTTGAGGGTCTGTTTGTCCTTGCTCTCCTTGTCGGGTGACTTGATTTTAAAGAAGCTCTTCACTTTCAGGGCGCTGGGCTTGCTCATGGCGTCTGTCCTCGGTGAGAAAGTGCGAGCAGGAGATGAAGGCAGTCCTCCTCCTCCTCCTCCTCCTCCTCCTCCTTCTCTCTGCTGCGGGACTGATTCACCGGGTTCAACCTGTTTGGGACGTGCCCACACCGGCGGCGCGCGCCAACAGGTGAGACAAATGAGCAGCAGATTAAAGAGACCCGGAGGAAACAACTACACTTCCAGCTCTGAGCTCCAAAATAAAACGCCTTTATTTATTTAACGAATGCCGTATTATGTTAAAACAACGTGTCTGAAGTTACCGGAAACAGTTTGAAAACTTTTTGAGGTCATGACCCCATGGTTGCAACCACATTAAATTTTGACCAGATGCCAAGAAGGAAGTCGCTAAAGGGTTTATTAAAAGTGTGTATTATTATTTATTTTGTCGAATGATATAATTTTATTTACTCAACATAACAATTTTGTATTCTGCAATTTTTGTTTGCCAACTTGAAGATCCATATCCCTAAGCTTTTTTCATGTTAACTGAAAATTGCAATTAAAACACTGTTAGAGAAATACTGATTTATTTTATTTATGTGTGGGGGAAAATGGAGTATGGGAAATATAAGAGAAACTAAGAGAGAGAGGGGAAACATTTTTCTCTGTGGAATTGTTCTTTATGTATTTAACTTGCTTTCAGTAAAAATGTACTACAACAAATAAACACATAATACATAAATACTTTGAGACGAGAAATAGCGGAATCAAACTATGATGAACATTTCATCATCAGTTAATCTGAAAAATTAATTAATTAAAATTAATTGATTAATCAGTAACAGTTTTGTCTAGATTTTATCCAAGGTAACAAAATCAAATCAATGCTTTATCTGACCAAGAGTCCAAAACCAATAAATACACAGTTTCCTAAAATATAAGACATAGAATAGGATCAAATCCATGCATTTGAGAAGCCACAACCAGCAAATGTTTGAAATTTGTGAATGTAAAATAATGATCATCAACATAGTTGGTAATGAATTTTCTGTCAGTAGACTACTTGATTAATAAACCTCTTGTTTTAAGTTTCTAGTGTCAGTTACAAACAAGTTGCTAAAATTTCCACACCTCAGTGTCATCAGTGCTAGTCAGCCTGTCACCTTGCTCCTTGTTATGTTTTTTTTTTTTTTTTTTACATATTCATGTAATCTAATTATTCAATCAGAACAATGCCCCAGTGTTCTTCCTCAGCATGAAAGGTATTAACATGTAAAATACCTACTATCCAATGAATATGCAGTTCAATTTTTTTCAGACAGAAAGGTTTCTATTAAAGGAACTGAGCTACAGGAATAATGAGGTTAAAAGAAGGTTTAAAGGTCAAAGCAGGAAGTAAGCTGTTCCCTACAAGTACCCAAGTCTCATATTGACCACTGTTTTTTCATCATTTTATTACTGATGAAACAAATTTAGGCACTAAAATCTGCTTGTAAAATTTAAGACTTTTCTCACACACAAAGCACAGGCTACTTCCTTTTAAGGAGTTACACTAAAAAGCTTTTATTTTGAAAGCAACATATTACTTTTAGCTTCCTGCTTGATGCAGCTGGCAAGCTCTTGATGCCCCAACACAACCTTCCAAATCTAACTTAAAACAAACTTTTTTTTTATCCTCAAAAAATCTTAAATCAGCAGTTTGTCACTGTGATGTTCAATATACATTTATATCACTGGTTCAAAGATACATCTGAGGATGAGGCCCAAAAGACAATTGGTTCCCCAAATACAAGGTCAGTCGAGATGGTTTCACCCTCCACTATATATCAAGCATTCTGCACACATAGACTAAACTAGAAGTAATTTTTAGTTATGATGTACTCTTTGCATTGTGTCAGTCACTCTGACAGTCAACTAATTATCTACTAATCGATGAAATAACAGCTCTATCTGCTGGCCAAAAATATCTAAACATACAAACAGTTAAGGATGCATTAGGCTAAACCAGGATTTGCAATAATATAATAAATAATTAAAGCTTAAAATAACTTTAAAACAGAAAAAACAAACATTAAATTGCACTTTAAAAACTGTCTAGGGCAAGGAAAACTAAGTCACAGCAAACCAGTGGAGGTTTCAGAACAAGAATGAGAGAAAAAAAGTGAGTTATGATGTGGTATGTTGGTGTGGTCAAAGACAGAAAGGAAGCAAGCTTTTGGTAGTAAATTTGGTAGTTTGTAAAACTCAAAGTTCATTGATGAAAACAATTTTCAGTATCTGCAAGGGAGACTTGTTTTCTTCAAACTGAGAAAAATTCTGATGCAGTAGTTGCTCCCAAAAAGAAACTGTGAGCAACTGGGGTAAATCAGGCAATCTTGCAGTAAATTGTTGCTTGGAAAACAAAAGAAAGCTCCAAACGTGCACTGAGCAAGCAGGGGGAATGCCCACAGGAAGACACAAAGTGTTATTTTGTTGGTAGTGTACAATCTGTGTACGAAGGTGGGCTGCAGACAGAAGAGTCAGAGATCAAAAGCAGGAAGATCAGTGAAACAGCGCACTCACACAGCAGCAGAGCCTGTGAGAATGTGGTTTGGGCTTTATCTTCTTCTTTTGAGATTTTTTTGAAGCGTACAGTAATCGTGACATAAAGCCCCCACGCTGAAATCTTTCTTCATAAGCACTTTCAAAAGGGTGAAGCTTTCACACCTGGGAGAAGCATTTTTCACTTTCTTTTGACTCGACAGCATCAGATCCAGAGGATAAAGAAATTAACTGAGACTACATCATTCCGCAAGGTATGTATGTTCTGAGCAGAAAATGTCAGTGCAGGTAAGCAGTGAAACTTGCAAATTCTATGCTGGATTTTGGTAACTGCATAATGTATTCTGATGTCTCTGTACATGTTAAGTATTTAGCGGCATCTAAGGGTGGAGGTGTAATTAACTGGTTTTCTTTGACATAATGTGATAAATGTGATCAATTTTGAAACCTGAAATTGCACTGGTCAATGTCAAAGCTTTCCAATGACTGATCAGATTTAAATTGTTCAAATGACCGATCACTTTAAAGGGTTAAATAGCTTGAATTTCACAGTAAACACATTCAAATTACACAGACAGAACACAGAACTGCCAGTTCTGTAAAATATGGAAGCAATATTTACAGAGCACATAAAGGTTCATCCCTTTCCTGTTCCGTTATCTTTCTTCTGAAGAACCTGATACCTTCCTCATCGATGAGTGCTACTGCACCACACTATTCTTACCTTTGTGATTTGTGAGAAGTGAAAGTGCGGTAAAAGAGGTTTCGGATGTCATATTTGTTTCATACATCTGGTTTTTGAAGAAGTAAACTGAAGCATGCAAACAGGTTTCTTACATGTTGCTATTTGCATAAATAAGAAATCGTGTGTTTATTCCAGTGTTGTATTACTGTACAGTAAGTGCTGCTTCGTGTAATTTAATATTCATCAGTTAAATCAGAAAAATCACAAGAGGAGTCTAATGTTCTAGTTTCACACAGAGAAACACATTATTTTCTTAGTCATTTTTATTTGTACATGCAGGTTTCCTGCTGTTTGTGACCTTTCTATATACATACTGATTCTCAGAGATGCATCTAAGATCCTTGCTGATAAGGAAGACAAAGATCAAACAATGTACAGAGTGCAGCCACCTGCAACCTGTCAACTGGAAATGTAATTGGGTCATTCATGATCAGAAGAAAAGCTGAACTAGAACACTGACTTTTATCCTGTAAACAGACAAAAAGCTATGATGAAAGTTTGACCCGGTCCATGCAGGGTGCAGACGGCTTTCTTAATGGTTAACAATTGAGGACTTATTACTGATCTGTTAATAAATAAATACATATGTTCTAAACCATGAATATAGCCATTAGTTACAATTCATAAACTTTGTTAGCAGTGGAGGAAGTATTCAGATCTCTCAGAGAAGTAAATGTAGAAATATTATCTACAGTGCTCCATTACATATAACACATGTCATGTGTTCAAAATGTTGCTGAAGCAGTGGTGGAAAGTAACTAAGTATGTTTATATAAGTATAGGTGAAGTATTTACATTTGCTAAGTCCAATTTTGTGGTATTTGTACTTTTCTTAATTCC
The DNA here is from genome assembly GCA_025331565.1 of Holacanthus passer. NCBI lineage: Eukaryota > Metazoa > Chordata > Actinopteri > Pomacanthidae > Holacanthus > Holacanthus passer. The sequence goes on along the minus strand of JAFREQ010000048.1, from coordinate 1,431,027 downwards.
ATTTTATTCTGCTTTAGGCTTTTGCCTCCACTACATTTATCTGACAGCTTTAGTTACTTGTTACTTTGCCATCTCAAATTATTAATACAAGATATAACCCATTAGTCAATTATGTAAAGCAATATATTAAGCTACTTAGCAGTATATAAAGTAATTAAATAAATATATAATATATATACATATGATTCTTAAATGGGCCATTCTACTTAATCAGATTACTCTTGGTACGTTGGATATATTTTGATGCTAATACTTATGTACTTTTACAAAATTAAATTAAAGACATTTACTTGTATCAGAGTATTTCCACACTGTGACATTGCAATTTCTTTAGCTTTTTTTTTTAAAGTGAAGGATCTGAGTACTTACATATAGAAGCATTATTAGCACAATTTATTCGTAGTATTAAAAGTACTCAGAGGGTTACTTTTTTTTTTTTTTTTTTTTTTTACAAATTTATACTTTTAATATCATTACTTACAGTCTCAATCTGTCATCTGAAATGTGGTAGAGTAGATGTAATTCTTCAATTATTTGTGTAAATGGTCTTTTCTTCTCCAGACTAAAAACATGGAGCCAGTGACTTCAGAGTATGATTACACAGATTACACAGAAGATTACGAAGATGTCTGCAACCTCGACCCTAACCCCATGGAGTTCATCACCCAAACTTACATCCACTCCATCATCTGTGCCTTCGGCCTGATCGGCAACGGTCTTGTAATCATCACCTACTTATTCTACAAAAGAACCAAGACGATGACAGATGTCTATCTCTTCAATGTGGCTGTGGCAGACCTGATCTTTGTGGCAGCTCTGCCGTTTATCATATACAACGAGCAGCACGGTTGGCTAATGGGTCCTGTGGCTTGCAAGATGCTCAGGTCAGCCTACAGTATCAACCTCTACAGCGGCATGCTCCTGCTTGCATGCATTAGTGGCGATCGTTATGTAGCCATAGTTCAAGCGAGAAGGTCCTTCGGTGCTCGCTCGCACACTCTGATCTACAGCCGCCTCATCTGCTCAGTTGTTTGGGTGTTTGCAGTGGCTTTAACTCTGCCCACACTTATCTACACTGAACGCTTTGAAGAGCAGAATCTGGGCGCTGAGGCTGTCACTGTGATGTGCCAACTGTCTTTCAGCAAGAATGAGACAGCGAAGCTAATGAAGCTACTGGTTCCCAGCCTCCAAATGGCCATTGGTTTCCTGCTGCCTCTGATGGTGATGGTGTTCTCTTACTCCAGCATCATGTGCACTTTAGTGAGAACGCAGAGCAGCCAGAGACACAAGGCCATCCGTGTGGTTTTGGCAGTTGTTGTGGTTTTCATCATGTGCCACCTTCCCTACAACGTGACTCTGCTAAACCACACTATGTCTCTTTTTAAGGAGAGGAGCTGTGAGGCAGAAAAGATTAAACTCCAAGTCTTGGCCATTTCCAGGAGCATAGCCTACCTCCACTGCTGTCTCAATCCCATCCTCTATGCCTTCATTGGGGTGAAGTTCAGGAGCCACTTCTGGCAAATAATGTTGGACCTATGGTGCTTCAGCAAAAAGTACATCTCCAATGTTCGCTCATCACACAGGACGTCTGATACCTGCATTTCAGCCCGCATTTCTTCCGATGGCTCCAACATGTCATCTTTCACTGCATGAACCTGCAACGGTACGAACCCTTCTAAAGGTGATAATTAGCAATGGTACTGAGCAGCTTTGCATCTTTCCCAAGCTGTTACTTTGCTGTGCATAACTAGAGGTGAAGTGCAAAATGTGCTAAAATAAAACATGTAGTGTTTTTGAAATCTACTGCATTCTGAGCAAGTTATGTTCAATAAAATACAATTTTTTTTGAATGATGTAAAATCAAAGCTCAGTGCACATGAATAAGAGTAAAGAAAAACTGATGTTTATAAAAGCACTTATGGATACTCGAGCAGTTAAGTATTGCTTTAATGAAATCGATGGGATGATCAGCGACAGAGTTTTAACCCTTTGGAGAATGTCTGCTGATCGTTGAGGTCAAAGTTGCATCTTATGTCAACATTGTCATTTTCAAGTAGTTAGTTGGACAGAGGTTAAATCATGTATTAAACCGTCATTATGAGGTAACCATGGCGCTTCTGTTGACACATCAAAATCTACAACATTGTGATTAAGCTTTTTTGTTGTTGTTACTGTTATTTTTAATCTTGTACTCGTAACAACTTCTTCTTTTCTATATATATATATATATATATATATATGATTTTGACTGAATTTTGTTATACATTGTAAAGTTTTTTTATATTTTGTATATCTGATTGTATTGTTCTGCCATATTGAATAAACATTGTCACCTAAAAAAGTACATTTTCTTTAACACAGTTTTGCACTGAATTGGAAATTTTCTACTAATCGGATGCCAGGAAATTTGAGTCCTCTTTCTCAAAAATTACTGAAGATAATACTCAAGTTTACAGTATTGATATAAACTATTAATCATTACATACACAATGCTGTAAAATATATTTTGTACCATTAAATAGCACATAAAACAGTCATGTTCAATATGTATGACATGACATTTGAAGCAAACTATTAAATAAGTCATGCATATCTTACCAGTAAACTCTAGCTACTTACTGAATCTATTACTAAATACCAAATTACTTTTTATACTGATAATTACTTGACATTTAAATCCTAAAGAGCATACAGTACCTGAGTACTATTACACACACTTTACTGTAAACTGTGTGTGTAGTCAAACCTAAATGAAAGTTAAATTCATTTTTCTGATAATCGAGATAAGAGAAAGGGGAAGAGTGGCAGCACATTGTGACAGTCTGCTATTATAGGTCATGGTTTTCCCACAGAATGTGTTCAGATGGTGAGAGAGCGTGCAGCTGGTAATGAATTAAAATTAACTAGTTTATGCATGGTACAGCATTGCTTTTCTATTATAGTTATAATTTGCTTATAAGCAATTTGTAAAAGCATTCAGTCCTCTGTCATCGTTCTGCCTTGTCTCAGTTCTGCCTGCCACGTTTCAGTTCTGTCTGCCTCGGTTCAGTCATGTCTTAGTTTCAGCCTTTTCTTAATTCTGCCTGTCTGTTTCACTCTGTGAGTTTGGTGTTTATCAATCAGAAGATTCGTTTTGTTATTTCAAAATAAAGGACATTTCCTACAACCTCTGTATCTAGTGTGTTGCAAGTGAGTGAAGAATGCCACCATGCAAACATTTTAAGGAAACAAACAGATGACACATTTCTGCCCTGTAAGTGTGCTCTTTGTGGGGCATGACACAGATTTCAAAGTCCATCCATGGCCTATTGTGTTTCAGAATAGTTTCCTGTTGTTGGTTCAGAGAAGATGTCAGTCCCGACAAATGCCACCAGGGGTCCTAAATGAGTCAGACTAGGTTGACTATTTACAGAGATACCAGCATTCCTCACAACTGTCCAGTCCTGAAAAGTCCTGATATAAAAATATTTACCGACAAAAACAGTAAAATGCAGGAGAGATATTGACCAGTCTTTGTGGATGTTTGAGAGCTTGTGTTTTTTTTTTTTATTACAGCATAGAATTACTCTTCTCTGAACAGTGATCTTGAACCACGATTTGCGCTTTCCACACTGTTATTACTGATGTCTGTGCCCCATTGCTTTCAGGAAAGAGACACACAGAGACACCGAGCAAAGAGCACAAGCCAGCCCAGGTAGGCTAAATTCCAGGCCTGGTCGAATCCAAACCTGCTTTTACAGCCAGTTACTTTGACAGTGTGGCTGCATTCTCCTGGGGCTTTTGGCTACTAGAGACAAGTCAGTGATGGACACTTATTTTATTCAACAGATATTTTCTTGCAGAGATGAGGGGCAGAGAGAGGAGAGAAGCTATACATTATGGGCATTTTGATTAGAAGAGCTCAGGTCCTCTGTGATTGTGTCCTCTGGAATGTATAGACATTGTAATTGAAAGAGATCAGATTTTGTGTGGAGTCTTTTTCTGTGACAAACATTTGTGTACTTTGAGACTGTACTTCATATATGCAAACCAAATTCAGCTATTACATCAAGGTGACGTATTTGCAATAATAATAAAAAAACTGTATGACATTTTGTGTAGTTTGTTTGTACATGTCATTGTAATGATCCACACAACTGCTGTGCCCATATCACAGCACCATGTCAAAAAACATCTTCACTTTTATCAACAAATACAAATCCACAAATGCAATACGCAGAAAGGTGTTTGGTAATCCACAATAGTACACAAAGAGCTGGGTGGTGCAGATACAGCGGTTTGTATATGGTAGCTCTTTTACAAAACAGAGCAAACCCAAGACATTGTTACACAATACACACCTGCAACATAAGTAAATTATTGGTGATCTAAAAGAAACAGAGAAATATACCTGTTACATAATAGGGTATTAAACTGCACCATTCCTCCTTTTTCATCCACTGGATGTCCTCAGTAAGCTTTATTTGGTTTTTGGTTTGACTTGATGGATGAAATACTATCCTTCCCACCCTCCCCCTGTTCTATATGATTTACTGTACGTAAAGCAGCCCGAGCCAGTTGCTAGCTGTTAATTGCAACTGTTTTGTTCACACTTCCCAGCTTGACAAGTCACACTCTCAGTTTGCTTGTCTTCTTGTACTGGTGCGTTTCCTGCACAGCTCGCTCAAACCTTTCACATCTGTCCTGGGGCGTCTCTGTTGGACAATCTTCCCTCACTCTGACTCCATACCTCTTTATTGATTGCCACGCCACACTTACCCTTGCATCACACACTCACAACTTGACATATATACCTTTTACATATGTCGTGAGTATCTTTCGGATTTGGTTGTTCCTTAGTTCTTCGTGCATTTTGAATCTGTGTGACCTCATTTTGCATTGCCAACCTTGAGCCAGCTGTTCAGACATGTTAATTGTATAGAATTCCACAACTGACATTACGCAATTGAAATGATTCGATCAAATTGATATTTCACTCGAGACCCATTTTAGGCACATTTGAATGCCAGATGTGAACTGTGGTTCAACTCAGCTGGATCCAGGCACAGTCTGAATACATCTGGACACAAGATAACACGTCTCAACTGGGCGAGTGAGTGGTGTGATAAGACAGGATCGACAACATTTTACAATCAAAAATGAAAATCTTATGGACTTAATTTCCACAATCATTTAGAAAATTTTGTGAGTTTTAGAACTATTTTGACTTTTTCTCCCCCTTCCTTCTCTTCCTCTAAGATTTCCTCTCTCTCATTTTTTTTTACCAATGTGGAACTGATTCTGTTCTGGTTCACACACCTAATTTTGAACTGTTTGACCAAAAATAATTTGATTTGGAACCCAAAAAGTTGGTTCCCACAACTGGAGCTGTAACCAAAGATTTCCTTGATCTGAAGTGCTAACCAAAGTGGGCATGTCATATTCTTCCTTCCTCCAATAATGACACATCTTTTATTATAACGGTTCAAAAACTGGCAGAAACATGGGCAGGTTTGCTCGACAGCAAGAATCTGGAATGGAACTGGTCCAAGAACCAGAGCTATTTTGGTGGATAAAGGTTGAGCGTATGTTCCTTTGTCAGGTTTTTGCTACAGCACCTGTTCACTAGGTGTCCTCAGTAAGTTGACGGTCTACACACCCACTTGACCTCTCTTATGAGCCATGACTTGTCTGTGCAGCTGTTTCTTATTTGCTTGTTGGCAGTAATGATAAAGACAAATGTGCAGAATCAAAAGCATCAATACATGAACTCTAAGTGCATGTGTGTCTCACAGGACACAGCAGAACCCAAAAACAGGAATGTCATTACATTGTGCAATTTTGCAATATGTATGTATTAAAATGCCAGAAAATGTTGTGAAATACTGAAACACTTTCTCGTGGGCTTTTCATAGAAGGAAGAGCACAGGTGTAAGTGACAGGTGTAACAGTAATGATTAATGATGGTTCATTTAGGTGTCACAGTCCATCATGCCAGTAAGAAACCAGCATGCATAATCCTTATTAGTAATGTTCTTTGTTATACTATGAGACAGGTCTATTAAAAACTTGATAAAAAATCATTTTGATCATTATAGATGTGCAGGCAGTCTCCTTATTTTTCTAGAAGGTTTATATCTGCTCTTTATAATTTTAGATGAGCTATTTAAGATTCTTGGTTTTAGCTTTAATGAAAAGGATGATTGTTCCTCAGAGGAAGAAGATCCTACAATGCATTCCTCTACTTACCCTTTAGACACAGAAATCTATCAGACACAGTCCACTCCAAGTATTCCAGATTATTTTATTCAACACCTGCCCAGTTGCTGCACTCTAAAGACTTTCCTCCTGACCCAGTCACCTGCTCACCCAACTGCCCCTCATCAGCAATCAGTCACAGCCTGTTACTTTTTCACCTCCTGCTGATCCAACATGCCTACCTGTGTTGATTTATGCTCGTAAAACCAATGTAACTGTGCTTTAACCCTACCTGTGTGTTGGTGTCTGCTTTTGGGTTCAGTTGCCTATTACCCACAGTATTTAAAGGCATCATTGTATATTTCATTTCTTTTCTCAGGACTGTGTGAGAGTGTGCAATGTTTTTGATTGGCATCTTCCTCACTCACCTGTGATCCTTGTAGAATCAGGGAGGGACAAATGACACCTTATCATTCCTATTGGTGCAGTGCAGCTCTGCTCACCTTCAACCTGAGCAGACGTCCAATCAGCATGCACAGATTCAAACACCTGTGTGAGTGTGCAGGGCCTTCAAGCAGTGCAATTTCACTGCACAGTCCAAATAACATTTTTGGATAGTACAGTCAAAATTAAATAGAAAATTGGATGCCACAACAGTAAAAAACATCAGGCAACAACAGGCCTTTTTCCTGACAAACATTTTGCAAAGCACTGGTGTAATTACTAACTTCAGTGATGGCCATTTCCAGGTCCTTGGCAATGTGAAAGCTAGTTCACTGCAATGTTTCACTGGATCTAAGCCATTCTTAAGGTCATTAATTACACCTGTGCCCTTTCTGCTATGTCAAGTTAAAATGTCAGCTGTAAAAACGGAAGCCTACATAGTGATCAGAATTTCTGACTTAGGTGGTAGTTTTGGAGGGACGGGACACAGATATAAGCAGCTTCTTTGTTGATTTGAACCAGTCACCCCTGGTCAGGAATTGTGGCATCAAGTGATGTATGACCATCCATTCATCTTCAGAGGAACGTCGACTTGTAAAAGACCATTTTACTGTGATGATTTAGAGACCTTTAGCCTCAGGCTCATTCCAGATACCCTCTTTCAGTTTCACATGTTATGGACGTGCCATAACAAGGCAGCACCATCTTTGGCGCCGCAGTAAATAAGAAGGGTTCTGCTTTGAGGATAAATTTAGTCAAAGTGTATCCTTGATGCCTTCCATGAGGGGTATCTCTTAACCACATTTGAGTATATTGTGCTAAACATCTGGTATTTGATAATGAAGTCACTCCTTTGACTCCTATACCACAATTATCGTGTGATTCATTCTCCCAAGAGTCATTGCTGTTGAAGGGCTCTATTGTAGCAGCATGGCATATTGTCTTGTTGCCCTTCATACTTTCAGTATTTCAGGATAGTATTTCAGCCAGGGCAGGGATGACTGTGCTAAATGTGTGTTTGTTCATCTCCTTGTGTGCATTCATTGTGACTACCTTTGTTTGTACATAGCAAGGCATTTACCAGATGTTGGTGAACAATGGTCTATAGTTTAGTTGTATAACTTGTCCAGACTCCTGACCTTCAAAACATCAGAGAGGAATGTTTTTCATTCTACCATAATCATGCTAGACTTTAGTCCATTACTCATTTGCTCATTTTGGATAAGCTGATTGGAAATGCTTGAATATGCTATGCAGATTCAGATATGACAGCAGCAAGAATTCTGAGAGTCGAGAACTCTTTCGCTCAAGATTATACTGTGAGTGAGTACTTGAGGTTATCTCTCCCTGTGGACTGTTAATGGGAAAGTCAATGGAATGGGAACTACATTAGTGTGACCTGTGGGGTTGTGCTACATAGGACACTTCATAAACCACTTAACAGTTTAATTGGAAATGAGGCTAAAAGAGCAATAACCTGTGAAACCTGGAGTATAACTGGACATACAGTATGTGTGTTGCCTTTTGCAGGCACAGTCAAACACTCTATTTATGCACCATTGCCTGCCAGTGATATCCTGTCTGTTTTCCTTATTGGCAGAGTGCGACCTTTCAGGCCTTAACAAGCTTCCAGTCATTTTAACAGTATGACATTCAATGCTTTAGTCACAGCAAACTGCATTCATTTGTATTTCCACAACATCTTCACAGCGGGAGGTAACCGCAGTATTATGCTTCAGTTTAAGTGCAGGGCCGAACTGTGGCGGTCCTCACCCACGATGCACGGTCAGAAAAAAAGCCATTTCGTATTTCGACAGACTGTTTTATTCTTTTCTGTGCAATGTTGAAGTATTTTAGATTTATGTTACACTCTCACATTCCTGTTGATACCTTCATCCAACAGACAAGAGTCCCACTGTTCTGATCTGCTCCCCTCTGCTGTGCTATTGCAGCTGTAATGGAGCGTTAGTGTAATGTCAAAGTAAACTTAAGCCTGTTAAACCATGTTAGTGGTTTAAAAGTAAAAGTAAACCATTAGAGGCCCTTAATTTTAAATCAGCTGCAGGACATGATGACGGTACTCAACAACGGTACTCAAGTAAAAGTATTTTTACTTTATAATATAATGACTCAAGTAGAAGTAAAAGTACTCATAAAAATAAGTACTTGAGTAAGAGTAAAAAAGTACCTCGTAAAAAAACTACTCAAGTAGTGAGTAACTTCAGATGCAATTTATTACTTCAAAAACAAAAACTGTTTCCACTGACATCAGCTGAGACATTGACCCGTTGGTCAAAGGAGTTTAGCTTGAAGCTAAACAGTAACATCAAATTTGACGGTGTATGATCTCAAACGTTATTATTTATATTTATATTATTGCTGAAACAGAAATTTTAACTGACTGACTGTGATCGGCTGGAGGCTGAAATGTTCACATATAACATTACGCCGGCTTATTAAAGTAGCGTAACCGGCGCCGAAACCGGCCGGTACGGCCGGTACCAGCGGGTTAGCCGGCTAGCTCGGTGAGACGCCGGCGTTTCATCTTCTACCATGTTGTTGAGCTACAGTGAGGTGAAGGAGGGCCGTGGAGGGGCGGGCACACCTCCGTCCACCTGCGGTGCTGCTGCTGTGATTGGTTAAGGATGTGTCCCTCAGCCGAGAGCTGCAGAGCTGCAGAGCTGCGTCTGAGCTCATCTCAATTTATTTATAGATAAATTAATGTAACGACAAACATGTAGCCCAAAGTAACGGAGTAAATACATATATTTTCTCACAAATTTACTCGAGTAAGAGTAAAAGTATTCTGCAAAATAACTACTCTTAAAAGTACAATTTATCAAAAAAATACTCAAGTACATGTAACGGAGTAAATGTAACGCGGTACTACCCACCACTGGTGGTTACCAACAGACCATCTGAGAGGAATTCAGAACCGTACCTTAGGATGGACTTGACACTGCTGGTATAGAGGGAGCTGTATTGCATAGATTATAGATGGACTCTCTGCAATGTTGTCTTAATGTCCGTCTGTGTCCTGTTGTTCTTGCTGCTTAAATAAGTGTTCTCCACAAACTCAAGTGGCTGACCATTTATTTAAAATGATTCCGTTTGAAGTTTATGTTGAGACCTATTTCTCTCTTTTCTTGCATATGTCGTGGTAGTTGGCGGCAAAGGTGGTTAGGTCATCGGCAATGTCCATATCTCCAAGATGCCTAAACAAGGTCCACTGAATTGGAATTAGAATGGTAAGACCTTTCAACTTTTCTGTGGTTAAATGTACTGAAAGATTGAAATTTCATAGTGATTTTGAGTTGCCAAATTTTGACTGAACCTCAAAGCTCACAAATAAGAACAATTGTATCTTGTATGAGAAACATAATCTGATTCATCTATCTGTCCGTAGCCTGGCATCTTCATAGACAATTGTTTATGGCACTGGGGTGTGGCAGGGATAAAGTTCTCACCAACCACTGTAGAGATATGGGCTTCAATCTCCGGTAGCACTACCACCGGCTTGGTCGTACATTCTGACACATTTAGCTGTGTTTGTGGATGAGAAGCCAGTGAGGAATCTCCTTGTTGCAGCATTAGCAAGTCTTTGTAGTTGGTTGAGGTTTTACAGTCTTTTAGCTCTTCTATCTATTCCAACACGTTATGTCCATGTGATGCTTTTAATGTTTGTGTCTCCCTCCAAATACTGTAAGTGCTCACCTGTGCAGAAGTTCATACATTGCAACACATGCAAAAACAGGAATGTTTAGTGGTTAACCCCACCGGATGCGACTGACAGGATGTCCTGCAATACACAGCTGTGTATTTAATGTGAGCATCGAGGTAATAATAGGTATTAGTTACTGCAGTCACACACACACACACACACACACACACACACACACACACACAGGAGCACACAGCAGTCCTTAAAGATTTGATTTCGTATCTTGACAATCACAACAGAAAGGAGTTCCCTTTTGTTTTGAGTCTTGGCTCGTCCCTCCTCAGAGATACTGGATGTCATATTAGGTGTATTGTGTATCCAATTCTCTCTTGTCGGTTATGGTAATTTCATGCACTTTTCAAACACCTCAAACTAAAATTTCCCAATCTCTGGGAAAAATACGCCTGCCAAGTGAATTTATCTTGTCCTCAATAGATTTCATTTGGGAATATGTAGTGTAGATGTTTTGCAGACAGATCTTCTTTTTGGCACAGCAGCGAGTGTGTATGTGCTTGCGTGCGTGTGAACATACATTCCTTCACTGTGTCAGGTTGGCTTCCCCATTAGCTAGCCCATTTCAGGTCTAGAGGAGAGCTGATTAGGGGTCCTGGCAGCGAGGGGATTATCACGCTGGGTCAGACTGTACCCCGCTGGTGTCCACTGAGGAATGCAGGCAAATCAACCAGGGAGTCGGTCACGCACTGAGTCATCCCATCTGCCAGTCAGTCATCTGCCAGCGCTCAGCCAGTCCTCACATGAGATTAGCTTGGCTTTCTATCAGCAACAATTACTTTGTAGGATCTGTATGTTCTTCTCAACTCACAACTCGCCCGGTGCTCACACACAGACACACATATTCGTATCTATGCTGCGTGACGCTGAAGATAACTTTCCTCCTCTTATCTGTTGACCTGTTTTTCTATACTTCAGCAACAGGATCCATTCTGTTTTGGCAATTACAGTTAATAGACCTGGGAAAGGAGTTTGGTATTTTCATACGGGGGAGAGAGTCCTCCCAGTGGGAGAGGGGTCAAATGTAGCACTCTATTTGGCGCCGAGTTACAGCCGTAAATCAAATTAGTGTAACTTAAACGTTAGGAGTTGGAAACAACAAAAGCTGAGAATTACATCAGGGACTGAAGAGGAAAGAGGAACGCAGGCATGGAAGTGTAGCAAGTGCTGAACTACAGACCAATACATTCACATGCATTAACATACACGCAGCCACATATTTACTGCAGGCTACTGTAAATAAACATCTATACCATTACTAGCTAAACCATGAGTGTGAACAGATACTGAAGCTGAGTGTACATGTGTGCATCTATGAGGAAGTCAAAAATGTCAATCACAGCAAGGTGCCAATGGTATTAAATTATCATTGTAAGTCCAAAACTTTGTTAGTGACCCCTCAAGGTTCCATCCCACAATACCAAAGCATCATTATAAACAATAATAAATAATATAAAATTAAGAGTAATAAGAGTAATAAAATTGAGAGTAGTAACTAAGGAATGAGTCAGGAACTACCTGATAAGTAATCGAGGACTTTAGAAGATAATGATGAGCTACAATCTGACAATCTGTACAGTATATAACACCCTCTATCCTTAGACCCTGGGCCCAGTTAAGGAAAAAATCCCTACAAAGTCCCTCCAACATGGAAAAAAATGGAAAAAACCTCAGGAAGAGCAACAGCGGAAGGATCCCTCTTCCAGGACCAACAGACGTGCAATAGATGTTGTTTGTGCAGAATAAACATAGTAAAGTTACATTATGGACAAACAGAATGATAAAGTTATAAATAGATTGTAAACATATATGAAGAGTGTATTGGGGAGGACGCCGAGCGACTTCAGGTGTCAACAAACAGATAGGATGTGAGCCACACCACCTCCTCTCCATCACAGAAACCTGGAAGAGGACAGACTACACAAACACACAGGAGGCAAAACTCATATACCATTCACACAGGTAGGAGAAAAGAACAGACACACATAGAGGAAGAGAGAGAGAGAGAAGAGAGAGAGAGAGAGAGAGAGAGAGAGAGAGAGAGAGGAGCACAGGCTGAATCTCCTGGATACAAAGATCCAGATCCAGAACATCTGGAATGAGGCACCAACAGCCAAGGGAGTGAGAGAGGTCCCAGGACGGCTGATGGTATAGTACAGAGAAGCCTGAGGGTAAAGAAAGGACAAAGAGGAGAAACCTGGGAGAGAGAGAGAGAGAGAGAGAGAGAGAGGGCAGTTATGCTTGTGGGACATAAACAAACAGAGGATTGGAGAGATGTAGAGGTTTTTTAGGAAATTTACAGCAGTGGTTTTCTAATTTACAATTTTGTAAGTCATCAGAAGCACCTTAAAGTCTGACATGGTTAGGGAGCCAATGAAGGAACACTAATGAGTCTAATATGAGTCTAATATGGTCAAAAGATTCTAGCTGCAGCATTCTGACCCATCTGAAGACTTTTGATACTGGCAAGACCAGAAATTACAATAATCAGGTCTGGATGAAACAGAGGTGTGATGGCGTGTGGTCCGTGGGTGCTGGGACATCACCACTCCTGCAGTTCCAATTGTGGAATACATATTTTGATGAAAAATCGTTTTTGTTGTGTACGTATGTAAATTTCAGTCATCTCTCACATAAATCATACATTATTTCAGAAATGTGCTACTGAAAAGGTGCTGTCCACAGTCTTTGTGGGACGTAGGATACTTTTCTGTGCGATGTGTGTAATGTTCAGCTTTTGTCACAGCCCCCGATTGGTTTACACCACATCTGTGACCTGATTGGACAATTTTCCACCCAATTATGCAACTTTAGGATGGATTATGTTGGTAAAAGTTAGATTGGTTGCCATTTTTGGTCTGAGTGTCATATTGTGCATGTTTTTCTTATCTTTATTTAATATTCATATGCTGGGTTAGGGTTAGGGTTCTGGCTAATAATGATGTTTTGAACCAACCTGGCAACACTGCAGAAGGCCACTTGACCAGAGGTCAACCACCAGAGGTGCGCCTGCTGTTTTTTTTGTTTTTTTTAAACTAGCTGAACCAGCACACACACAGTCACACTGACTTACATCCTGTACTTGTTAAAAAGCACGGCAAATGATAAAAATATTGGAATATATAAAGCTAATATCAAGAACAGCTTCATATTTAACATCGAAAAAAACTGCATTTGCCATCAGGGGCCAATAAGGCAGCTGGTCCCAACAGGGTTACGATCAGATGCGCACAGAGAAAAGTCAAGAGGGAATATAAGGATAAAATGGAGGGGAACGTTCAGGAAAACAACAGAAAGGCTGTCTGCACTGTCAGTCTGAAGCTCACTGACTGTGGTACCACTGGAGAGGGGCCTCCTCAGGGGGTAATTAGTGCAAATGAGGTCAACAAGTTTGCCAGGTTTGATGAGCATGACTTCCACTGAGCATGCATACATTTTCTTGTCACTGTCATAGAGAAACTCAAACATTACAAGTTCTGAAATCACTATCAATGCTGATCAAGTTCACTGTCAATTAAGGCAACTTGGAATAAGTTTTAAATTGCCTCAGACCTCAGTATGCTATATTTAACTGAAGAACAATTTTTCTGAATTTTTTCATAAAAACTAGAGCCAAGCCTCATGGCATCTTCAATAATGGCAAGCACCTCATTGGATGGCACATAAGACGTTGATGAGGTTGAAAGGTTAGTCAGCTGGCATGAGCAGCAACTCCAGTCTTATCAAGAACCAGCAGGCTGAGATTGTTTCCTTGTACAAATAACTGGTTGTTCATGTTGATATGAAATTTAACCTTTGGAGATGCAGTTTAGTCATAAGCCTTATCTATCATGTCTCATTGTCCTGTCTGTCGTAAGGTCATTTAGAGCTTTTGTCATGTGGTGCATAGAGCTATTTTTCTCCATGGGACAGTGTGTTCTGTTGAATGTGTCAGCAAACAATTTTCTACTCACACACAGACCAACATTAGCATTCATTTGGAGTTGTGTTTCTGGCCACACTGAAAAAAAAGTCCAATATTCACTCTGCCTTTAGCTCTGTTGTGGTCTGGACTGACTCTTGTAAAAAATATCTGGCGTTTTAGCTGCTAAATACTCCACAATGTCACCATCTAGCTGCTAACTTGCTGCTGCACAGGTAAAGGCGATTGATGTGAGCAGAGTTAGGAGAAAACCAATAAGCCAAAAGACTGAACTGCTGAGTTGGGTGATCTGTGGGTACGAGTACAAGTGACATCTTACAAATTACACATAATCATTTGATCCAAAATACTGATTTGTGCAAACTTATTTACACTGACGTGGTGGGGTACATGAAGGGATGTCTGGTTTGTTTTGTCCGTCCTATACCTTGGTCCAAAGCAAGATATCTCGACAATGTAACTTAGTAAGAATATTCATGGTCCTCAGAGGGTGATTCCATGATTGTTCCCGTGAGGAAGCTCCCACTGCCAACGATGCAAGAAATAAGGAAATGGCATTCCCAAGAAATGCACTCAGCATGTTCTTCAGAGGATGAACCCTTTCAATTGTGGACAATCACGGATCTTTCCTTTTGTGCCACCATCAGGAGAAACTTTTCATTTAAGCTCTATCTCTTATTATTCAAATAAACAACACAAAGTAAAGACAGTGTTAAAATCAAGACAACTTAGAAAACAGATACCAAGCAGGTAAGCAGCCACCTTCCCAAACGGTTTTACTTATACAGTAACTGCCTGTGCAAACACCTGCACTATAAACTCAGTAGGCTTGTGTATCAGAGCCAAAAACACTAGCGGGAAGCCATCTCATGACATTTCCCACCTACTGGGGGTGACAAGCCATCGCCGCAGTCCTTTGAGTCCCGGGATGCAAAAGCTATTTTCCCCCAGCGGGACGCCACTTCTCTCTCTTTCATCCACCTCACTCTGGAAATGAGAATGACGTTCCATTAGCGAGGGGAAAGAATTCCCCACCTTGGCGAGTGAGAGGTGCAACACGGAGAGCCAATTGCCTAAATGAAATTCCAGTACGTGATGAGTGGGAAGTGAGAGGCTTGCTGGGTAGCGAGGCTTGTGGAGCTGCAGGCTTGTGTCCTGTCCAAACCCTGAAAATCCTCTGCCTCTTTCCTGTAGTCTGCTTCAAGACCTGAACGGTACTGGAAGGAGATTCAGAGCTAGAAGACTTCAGTAAAATTTTGTACGTTTGTGTGTGTCATATTGTCTGCCTCGATCTAGCCTCAGACACCTACAGCACTTTCTTACTCAGATAATCAGATTGTCTGTCTCTCTAAAGTAAACAGAGGAGCTTTCACTCAAACAACAGCCTGGATCTTTGGCTGTTGTCAATAACGGGAAGGGAAACTCTGCAGCAGATATGGGAACAACCCAGAGGAAGTGCATGTGTGTGTGTGTGCATTCATGTTTGTATCTCCCAGGGATAGACCTATTACTCCAAGTAAGGTAGGTCCCTTGTTGTCAGGGTGATAATGTCTTTTCCTGCCTGGCTAGAAGATAAAGGCGCTTTTATCTGTGGAGCCACTGGAAACCTCATTTCCTGGTCCAGTTTTCTTTCCAGAGCCTCGGTCCACTCACCGGCCCAGCTGCCAGCTCTGAGTCTACAGGGAGAAGTATAGAGGACTGAAGGAGGGACGTGGACAGTGAAAACAAAGTGAGGGGATGGAGATGGGCGGAAGCAGAGATACAGTAAAGGGGGAAAGCTTGCGTTATCAAGTTTTTGAGTCAGTGCTGATCAACACAAACACACTCCAGCTTTAGTATTTATCTGAAAGAAACAAATTCCAGGACAGATATAGTTTGTCTCAAAGCACAAGCATAAGCAGGATGTGGGTTTTTGTGCCAGACAACGCACATGACCAACAGTCTGAGACAGATCTAACCTCACATTGTTAAAGTTCTCAGGCCTCTGAAGCGGCTAATATTACTCACCTTACAAACATCTTTCCCCAAACACCTCACAGCTGCCAGCTGCTTTTTGTCTTTGGACACACTTTAGATAGTGTTGTCTCTCATGTCAGAACCTGGCAGAGAACCATACGAAGAACAACTTACTGAAGTGGTCAATGATCTACTACTTGTTTTATCTGTTAGGGCTGAATTGATTTGTCGATTTATCCATTTTGATAATCAATTCATTGTCCGAGTCATTTTTGAAGCAACAAGGCTCAGAGTCTGCAGCCATGCTAGCAGTTCTGTGAGGCTGTACTGAGCCATAGTGGTGCTTAGAGCTATATGCTAATGTTATGCTAACATGCTGATGTTTAGCAGGTATACAGTAATGCTTAGTATTCAGTACAGCTCTCATTACCTGACCACTAAAGCAAAGGTTAAGGGATCAAAGTTATTACTATTCATCCTAAGGGGAACATGAATGTCTGAACCAAATTTCCATCAATCCATTGTTGAGACATTTCACTCAAAACCACAAATGTCAAGCTCAAGAAGACAAGTCATCACCAAAGTCATTTGGATTCATGAATTTAAATGCTGAGATATTTCACAGGATAAGCAGACTTTTTGATCTTGTGATGGTGCTATAAAAACCCAGGGGTTCTCTGGAGTCAGTAGAATTCATTCTCTGGGAACCAGAACATCTGTTCTACAAAATTTCATGGCAACCCATCCGAACAGTTGTTGAGACATTTCAGTCTGACCAAAACGGTGGACGTATTAGTGAAGTGTCTGTGTTAACACAACCTCGTTGCCCATGAAAAGCACACAAAAGCAGAGACAGCCGACTTAAGAGCAAAACTATATGGTTTTTAGATGCTTTGTTACAAGTAAATTCAAAGTCAGCAAAAACGTTTGAGCATTGTCAGAGCATCAATGAACTGTGACGCGTCACATCTTTTACACTGATCTCATCTGTTGTTCAGTAGCACTACAAAAAGAACAGGCACCAACATGTATGACTGTAATTCAAATGTGGCTTATTTATTTATTATTACTGTCGAGAGGCATACATTACAGTGCAAACCATTCTTTGGCAAACGTACAATACAAATGTCATGATAGGTACTATTATATCCACATTGACCACTGGTTAAGGGACAGTGTAGGTAAAGCATGTTCAGTCTTGCGGAGCAGTGCATTCCATTGACACTTGGAAGTTTTTTTTTTTGGGGGGTGGAAATAAAGGAGAGGGAAGTAAAATAGAAAATAAAAATGAACTAATACAACAGATACAGTATACAGTATGAATAGGAAGACTGGTAACGAATAGAGCTCACAGCCAAACTTTGGGACACTTGCCAAGATGCATTTAGCCTGTTAATGAGACACACACGCACAAGCTCATCCATACACAAAGTTTATGAAAATATATCAAAATACTAAATTCAAGAAAACATACACTCATTGGAGCACATAAACAGGATGTGTACATACAGGTGTTGTTGGAGGAGCCACAATCAGAAAGTAATGGAGAGAAAAGCACACAACTGTAAACACACAGTTTGATGTCCAGTATATTTAAACATATGATATGATACCAATTTACCAGTGTGACTGCCAGCCCCGTAATCCATCTGGAATCCTGACCGGAACATTCCAGAGAGTATTATTTCTGTTTAGTGACCGATGCTCAGGACGTTACCACATAAAGAAAACAATGGAAAGGAACACTGCAGCTGCAGCTGCTTCACCATAATTAGAAGCAAAGCAAAACAGGAAAACAAAAACGTGACTTATGTTACACTAGGCAAGGCAGTGCATGGGGTTCAATGAGTGGCATTTGTCTTTGTACAGTAACTTGTTTACACATGTATACCAGCTGACATGAGTCAGTGGAATAAATCTGTCTTACAATAGCAAGATGGTGGAGACTTGTTTTGATTGACACCGTATCCCAATCATCAGCACCCCTCCCCCAACATTACCCTTGCTTCCCCTCTCATATGGCTTCCATTACAGCGGAATGAGGGTCAGAGGGCTAGAGAAGCCTGCACTCCACACATGCTCTGCCGAAAGACGTCACCCCGGTCTCAAAATCTTTAACATGGCAAAGAAACTTGAGCAGGGCGAGCATTCGTAACCTAAATCAACACTGAAGACAGTCCAAATATCCAAACACTGTACACACATAGCAAAAACTTAAAAAAGGGAAAACATGGAGTCAAAGTGGATGCTTGACAAAGGAATGCATGCAAGCGTGTCCTCGTCTTAACAGGAGCTAGAAAGGTGCAGGTCCACAACAGCAGAGAAGAACAGTCAACAGTTACGGCAACAGTCCTTCAGTTGTGTGTAGTCTGTGGACTAAAGACTATACATGAAAAAAAAAAAGTCTGAACAGGCCAGAAGGAGAATACTGCTATGGTAGAGCCAGCAGTACCAAAGGCTGAATCCTGACGTCATTGCAACATTCATACAGAGTTTCATAGATAAGACACGTGCTATTTTAGTCATTTTAGAAGTAACTAAATCATACATTTGGCTTTACAAGACTGAGGAAAATACTGGGACAAAGTTCACAACATTACAGTGGCAAAATGGATATTCTTTCACTGCATTCTGAAAGCAAAATGAAACTTGGAAAGGAGCACAACAGTGCAAGAGCTGGTTTGAGTGTCCTGCAATGGGGAGCGCTACACGGCTCCGCCTCACTCAAGTTCAGGACAGGCCAGCAGAGACAAAAAGTAAGTTAACTAACAAGTTGTCCATGGATAAGAGGAGCAGTAATCAGTAGACATCTCTTTTGCATTACAAACATTTTCGTAGGGCTTCACATTATCTTCATATGTAAGCATTTTTATACAAAAAGGGAGGAAAAAAAATACATATTCATAACATGATAAAAAGCACCTTGGATTAAAAGTTGAAGTAAATCTATTTATAAAAAGTCTTTACGTTGGAGTAAAACCATCCTCTCAATTGTGACTTATCATAAAAAGGCATATACTGAGTGTATATAGGTTGTGTTGCATACAAAAGACAATACTTTGAAGGTTCGTATTTAGTGATTAATAAAAAGGGGGAAAATAGCACCAGTTTTCGGCATCTCTAACCTGAGAAACTTTTGTGAGACCACAAAATGGCTGCCGCCTTTCAATCTACTTCCCTTTCCTGCTTGTCGACGGCAAGTGGCCCTGCGTTTAGTCACCGAGTGTTAGTTGCAGGAGAGCAAACACAGTGGCTGTTTGTTACACTTCAGAAGCCTCAGTGGACTCTGAGCAAGAGGTTTGTCCCTCTTGTTTACAGTCCACCCATTCATCCATCCATCCATCCATCCACCCATTGGTTCAGAAATAAATCCATTTAGTGATTGCTGGCTGGTTGCCAGCGGATTTCAAACCGAGCCTCAGGCTGCTGGCCCTGGAGGGGGCAACAATCCAAAAAGAAAAGAAAGCTACCCCACTGCCCTGATCAACGCAAAAGGATACAAAATGAAACAAAACAAAAACTGAGGCTATTGGGTCTATTGGCTGTGGATTAGCACACCTTCATGAGTCTCATCCTCTCTCTGGATGTCTGTGTGTGAGTGTATGACTTTCAGCCATTAGAGTGTGTGTGTGTGTGGGGGGGGAGGTCCTGAGGGTTATTCATGGCGGGTGTCTGCTTTTTTCCACTTCTCAACATCTGCCTGTTCGAGGCACACTGGGCAGCAGGTACCTTTTAGCTTGACAGGCCGTTTGCACTCGGGTGGTGGACAAGACTCCACAAAGCACGTCACCTGGGCATCCTGAGGGGGGGGGTTAGATTAGATTAGACTGGATGACATGTTTGTTGTCACTGTCTCACTGAGTGAGACTGGCATATCAACAAAGCACAACAACTAGAGCAACAGGCAACTATTATATACACAAAACCTGAAATCGCACTACATTAGATGCTTCTCAGATGTAAATATTATGAATATAAAATGTGTGAATGAATGATTTTAATATGTGTGGTCATGCACTGGTCACGTATTTTGCTTTTGTTTGGCATAGAAAAGAAACTGAAACATTAGCCCACAAGAAGTCTGAGGTGAAGCGCTTGATGACAAGGCTGAACAGAACAATAAAGTGCTTTGTTTCAGAGCAACAGCATGATGTGTTGAAGCAAACCTTTTTCCAGAGTATCCTTCTCAACGTGCTTCTGCCTGCCAAATTTAATTATTACAAAAATCCTCCAATTACAGGGAGGCTTGGTAGGTGGAAAGAGATAACTTTGAGGAAGCCAAGGGGAGAGAGAGAAATACAAAAGAAAAACTGACAGGTGTGTTATCAGATGTGGTGAGCAAAATAAAGTTTAAGTGGGAAAGATAGCAACAAAAGGTACTGAAGAAGATCAGAGGGAGCCAGGTTTGGCGTGGATGCCGTCTCCTCTGCCAGCAGTTGGCATTGAAGAAGTGTTAAAAGATCAAGAATGAAAGGCAGAGAAGTGGCCGGTGCACACAAACACTTGGGGAGACGCCGGTGCCAGGAGGAGGGTAAAGCCAAGAGGTGCTGGAGGAGGTGAAACACAGGCAATAGTGCCAGACAGGGAGAAACTGGGGCATTTAAACTGGGCAGACTGCTCACATAGAAAAGGTTCTGATGCACAGCTTGTCCTCAATGAGAAACACTGAGGTACTAAAACATGATCAGCTTCTCAGAGTGTGAAAAATGAGCAGATGAAGTAGTGCGTGCATATGTTTGTGTGGTGTGTAAAGCATTTCCACTGCATTTTGATTTATATGTTGAACATACTCTGCATTCACATATGGTGCAGGAGTCCTTTTTCCACCGCTCTCCATCTGTTCGCTCACGTCCCTCACTATCAGTGCAGTCAGTCTTGCTCAGACGAGTCTCCAGTCTTTTAATCTGTAGAGATACAAGGACATTAACGTTTATTCAGAGAGCGATAGTT
This sequence comes from Holacanthus passer, assembly GCA_025331565.1. NCBI lineage: Eukaryota > Metazoa > Chordata > Actinopteri > Pomacanthidae > Holacanthus > Holacanthus passer. Next base: position 1,409,845 of record JAFREQ010000048.1, on the reverse strand, counting down.
TCTGGTTACATTGACACAGCCACGTCTCGTTCCTTTGCAACAAACTTTAACAAACATGAGCCACATACTTGATGTGCATACTGCATGAGTACAATATAAACTATCAAGTGAAAGATACTGCCATACTGAACAATCACATTCTTTAAACTATACAAATCCAAAACACATGCCATCTTAAAAATGCCAGAAAGAAAGACAAAAGTAAGAAAATGATTGACAAATAAAAGAATTGAACAAAGTGCTGATAAGAGCTGAAGTCTAGACGGTGTCAGGCATTGAAAGTGGAGATGGCTTGTAAGTTTCTAAATGATCTGAGGTTTACTGAAATGTCTTGGAAATATGAATTAAAATGTGAAGTGCAAGCATTGAATGGAGTTTTACTGTAATTAACTTAAGTTTCCCAAAAAAAAAAGGTGTTGAGGTGTCAGCTGTGAGAGAATGTTGAAGTTGAAGTCAATGTGTACAAATAAAAGTAGAGAAGGTAATAAAGAGAGGAGAGGAATTCCCACCAAAGCAATATGTGTTTATTTGTCAGTATGTGTGTGTGAAACAAATGCAGGAAACAGAAGACAAAGATGACATGCACATTTCTAGACATCTCAGGAATCGAACTGCAGACCCTGTGAGGGGAGGACTGGAATATATTTCTGACACAAAATGTATGCGAATCCTGAAAGTAAGAAAGTAAGAAAATAAATTGCAAAGCATTGCTGAAAATGAAGAAATGTGGAATAAAATGCCTGAAAAATAATAAAACCCAAATACATTTGTACTGATTACTGAAAACCCTTAAAGATGACATGTAAAACTAGCAGAACTGAAAGTTGAACTGCTTTGCCAAAAACAAGAGATGAAATTAGAAGATAAACTCTAAAACTGTCAAGGCTAAAAGTTGAAATGAATTGCCTGAAAATGCTGAAAATTAATATGCATTGCACTGCATAGAATACAAGTTTAACAGTCCGAAGTCTCAAGACCTGTTTAATCAAGTCTGTAGCAGAAAATATGCAAATATGAGTAAGTAGTAAGTCTGTAAGTAGTATGACTTTTGAGTGTGTCTGCAGAGAATTTGAGGATTCCTCCCATTCACTTCTGTTGTAAAAAATGTTAAAAAAAAACATTTTAAAAAGTATGAATGATGCAAAAAAAAAAAAAAAGGTCAATTTAAGCAGAAATGTCCTCAAAAAGCATCATATTTTGACATCTGAATGGTTTGTGTAGCTGAAAGTATGCACTGCACTAGTGACTGAAAAACAAATTCTATTTTGAAAATACAGACTACTCCTGTTTTTTGTGTGTGTGTGTGCGTCTGCGTGTGAGGTGTCAAACATAGACTGTATAAAACAATGTCAAAGGTTTCGTCAAATGCCTCGCCCACTTAAGACATCTAAGATCTGACCAAACACTTCACACAGACTCACAATGGAAACACAGACGTTACACACATGTTGTGCTGGTGGTGGTCGTTTCATATAGATGAGCCCTCACACGAACTTAAAGTTGTCTGCGATCATGTTATTCAGCATACCATAGGACTGAGAAACTGTATCTATGTCTCCATTTTATCCTGGTTAGTTATAGCAACTAATGTGTTGGAGTGAGCATAGCAGAAGTCTCATTTTACAGAAGTGGAAGAAAAAGCAAACAATGGAAGAATTTGTAAAATTCAAGTGCTGTTTTTATTGTTATCATGCTGTCATCAGTGGGCCTTTTTGTACAAACACTGTACAAATAGAAATGTTTTGACAGTAAACATGCAGCTTTAATGCAATATTCATTGCACAAAAAAATGCAGTAGAAATGAAAGTGAGATTGAGGATAACACTTCATCTGTCAGTGTGTGTGTATGTGTCTGTCAGTGTGTGTGTGTGTGTGTATGTGTGTATGTGAGACGGAGGCAGTTTTGAACTGTGAATTAAAACTGAAAGAGCTGAAGATTTGAATTTATTACAGCAGTATGAATGCTGAATCAGCAGCAATCACTCGTTATGGTTATAAAAATAAGTCTGTAGTCGTTAATTCAGGACAAATATTGTATTGGTTTTAAGCTCTTCTAATTTATGCTCCTAAATGTCATAAGCAATGTCAGTCAAGCAGCAGCCACACCTTTGTTAGTACACATCAGAAGCCCAAGTCCAACCCTCACTAGACAAGGTAAAAGGGCTGTCACCAAGTCTATTGTGAAAGAGTGACAGTCATTCACTACAGTGAAGTCCAATTGGTTTAGGTATCCTAAGTTAGAACTTAGTGTGAGCTATCCTGAGCACCAGAGATAAATCATTTTGTATTGCTTATGGCCGTTCAACTGCAGGGAAATGATGATGTCATGTCTTTATTTTTTGCACCAAATTATGGAGATCAGTATCCATGAAGCATATCAATAAGATAAGAGTATCAATAACTATCTGTATCAATGAGCAGTAACAGCATCAATATTGCTAATAAATCTTAACAATGCCAATCCCTAATTCTCATATGTTTCATCTTCATGACAATGAATAACATAAACAGCAAACCAGTCAATTATCAACCATAACAGACAGACACAGAAAGTGTGACAGTGGCTGCATGAGTTGAGCAGGTACCAGCTTGGCAGTACAGTAACATGCTTAAATTACCACCAGAAACTCTCAGAGTCTGTCTGCATGTTGCCGCCTAAACCACAGACACAAACCTGTTTAAAGTCTTTGAGATTACCAACAAACCACAAACAGAAAAAAGTCAACCTGGGAGTAAGTCACTGAAAAAGCAGACGCTCACCTGCTTTCGTAAACTTGTGATCGTCTTCTGCATGTCAGAGACAAAGTCCTGGAAGTCGTTGATTGAGGGTTCAGTGCTTTTTTTGGAGGTAACAGTAACATTTACAAGACTTTCTACAGCTTCCTCCACTGGGCTGCAAAGACAAATGAACAAATATAAAATTTTCTATTCTTAAAACTATCATCTCTTTATAGCACACCCTAAGACCACAAACACTGTATACTATTCATAAACGTCCTAAATTCTTGCTTGTAACTTCTCTGTGCTAATGCTGAATTAATGTCACACAGAGAAAGGCGGCATTTTAGCAACATAATAGTCTCATACTATTGACATTGCAAGGTCTTTCTAAACATTTCATTGCATCCTTAATTCCAAGATTAATTCCTGGTGTTTGTCAGGCTGTACCTGTTCTCCTGGATGCTGCTGGCAGGCCTGTCCTCCTGGTAGCTGTGCTCTGCTGATCTGCGTCCTCTAAAGTGGTATGACAGGGCGTTGAACTGACCCTTGGTTCTGCAGTCTGTTGGGGTCAAACACAATACAACACACTGTGGTTCACTAACAGTCACCAATATTGACAAGAATCTTAAACCAGAACAATGGAAACTGCTTGTGCAGAGAAATAAGGTAAATCCTTAACACACATGCAGCCGCCCACCACACGCATATAGACATGAAACAGGAAACCATGACTGTTGATGCCACTTTCTTTTCGCTTCAAAGTGCTAATCTAAGACTGAGGCTTATTGTGTTATCGTGCCTCACTCTCACGCTGCCATCATTGTGCCCACATCAAAGAGAATAAAAGACACCCTCACAGAACCCTGCTCACGCTCCAGTGCAGACCTGGGGAACACCAAGCATCAGCAAATAAGCACGACGAGACATAACAGACCTGAGAAAGGACAGATGGATCAGGAGGGCTTCACCTTTATCAGTGAATGTTTAAAGCTGGCTGCTGCCTTTGATTTACCAGACAACATTCTGTCAAAGACTATCTAAACACAACAAGGCTTCCTATCTCGTGCTGACAGACACGCATGAGCACACAGACGCACACCCACACCCACACCCTGCTGTGCTGAACGCTTCCACATATGCACCACAGTACATTTAAGCTCTCAGCGACGTCCTCTCCCTCAATTGAGCCAAACACAACTGTGAATCTGGCTACAGCTTTACTGACAGACAGACAGAAACAAGCGGCTCAACTCTTCCTCCCTCTTCTTTCTGGCAGGATATTCTGTTTATTAGCTTAGCTCTTCCCTCGTACAGTTTGTCAAGGGAGGGTGAACGCTGGGGTCAAGATCTGGGATTGGAACTAAAGCCTGATGTGACTGAGGATCAAATCCACTCCACTATGTTTTTCTGAATGAAGTCTTTCATTCATGGTCATATACTTTTGTAAAATACAGCAAAAGCGAATAAATATATATTTTTCAGTGACAGGAGGAACGCATCATTGAGTCAGTGTGACTATAATAATAATGTAATGTGGCTGTGTGGAATTTTATTGACTCTGGTAACGTTAGTGGCTAAACCATAGCTGTTTGTGGGAAGGATCTGGAGCGCACACACAGCCATGTGATCTGTATGCTCTTCTTAACACTTCTTACATCACCTCATTAGTGATTCAATGGAAAAAGCTGGGAAGCCTGTGGCTGTATGGTTTACAGTGGGCAGTAAATGGCCACAAGTCACTGAAAAAACACTGTATTCTCCATGAACCACCCAGAAGATACTGAATCAGTTTTTAACAGTTTTCACATCTTGAGTTTAAATCAATCTTATAAAAAGGACTATCATGTTGCTCCTGCAAGCCCTTTATAAAAGCTGAAGAGACTTTGATTCAGCGTGCAAAGATAGAAATGAATAATTTCTTAAGACTTCAAGCTCATCATTTTAATTGCTCAATGTTGTATTAAAAAAATCATTGCATGGCTTTCATTCCCTAAAGTTTAATTCATTAAATTCTTTAGATTTATTGTAATCTAAGCCATTTTCTCATTTCACAACTGATTATATCTCCACACAAATGAGGCAAAAAAAAAAAAAAAAGTCACAATAAACCCTAAAGCTGGTTTATTATGACAGCATGTGGTGTCTCTTCAGTCATCTTCTTTTCGCTTTGTCGGCTGCACCCATGGGTGGAATGTTTAAACATCCAGGATTTAAATCCAAATACCTTCTCTTCCACCTACAATTAGCGGGAGCAGTCTGTGAAAAGTACAACACTGGTTATGTCATGAGTGTTCAGGAAGAGGAGGTCTGCTGCTTCACTGAAGCGTTGACCCAGCAGAGGAGCAGCGGCGTGACATTTAATGGCATTTGACTTCAAACTTTTTTTTCTGACAGAAGGAAGTTTTGCTTTCCTTTCAGCCACAGATAGTTAGTTTTTCTACAGTCAAACCTCCTTTTCATTATGAGGTGCTGAGGCCTGAAATGATGTTTATTCTTCAGTTCTTCTCTATGTCATCTCTTCCCACATTGAGTGACATCTATTTGATATGAGCCGTGCAGACAGAAGTGTTGTCACATAAATTGCAGTGAAAGAACAACCTTGCTCCTTTCCAAAGGGGGTGTTAAGACAAGATAAGATAAACCTTTATTCGTCCCACAGTGGGGAAATTCACAGTTCTAAACTACAGTACATAACAGGTGATTATTGTGAAGCCAGGCTGCCTAGAGGAAGATATTATCAAAGGGAAACAAAGGTTGAGGATATTGTATGGCTTTAATTTAACAAAACAGCCCCGATACTGGACCAGTGTAAGCCGGTGACTGAGATGTCTGGGTAACTTCCTGTGCTGTTAAACCACGTGTTTTCTCATCACGATAAAAGAAATGTGGTTTTAAAGATTAGTAAAGATGACGAAAGATGTGACAGAGAGCTGATGGTTCTGTACGTAACTGTGGTTTCAGAATGTATCACACTAACGCTGGATAAGGAAGACAGAGTCTGCAGATGTTTAAGAGCACTTGTCATTTCTATTTGTAGCTAATTTGTGTAAACTGTCTGTCCTGCCTGTCCTCATGTATGCAAACACGGTTGAAATAGTAAATGGACTGCATTTATATAGCGTCTTTCTAGTCGACCAACAAATCAAAGTGCTTTCAGCCCATCAGAAACAGTCTCCCATTCACTCACTCTCTCTCACACACAGTCTTATGTCACTTTTGGGGAATTTACATAGACTTACATTCATTTCCTGGAGACTAACCTGAAGGACTACGTGACCTTAACCTAACCCTAACCTAACTGTTGACCTAAAAACTCAGTTTTCCAAATTGAGGACACCATTTTTTGTCCCCAATTGCACCACTGTCCTGAATCAACTGGTCTTGAGTCTCTATATCCCCAATTTGGACATAAGCGAGCGAACACACACACACACACACACACACACACACACACACACACACACAGAGAGAGAGTAATTTGGGGCTCAGTATCTTGCCCATGGACACTTTGACATGCAGACAGAAGGAGCCAGGGATCGAACCAACAACCTTCTCATTAGAGGATGACCCCGCTCCCAAATCAATTGAAATTAAAGGAACACATAAAGCAACACCATGAAAGTAACATTATAACAAAATCAAAACTCTTGATAATTACAAAACATGACATTTGTGACCCATCGATCCCACAACTCTCTCTTAAGCTCCTACCTTCACAGCAGTCCTGCCACATGCGCAGGTCGATCTGAGGGATGTCGTCACAGCTGCCGTAGCCATGGGGCAGCTCGGCCACGCTGAACACGTCCTGCTGGATACGTGTGATGTTGTCCCCATTGTCACACAGCACCCTTGTCAGAGAGGCCTGCTTCAACTGGGTCAGCTGGGCAGGAGTAAACACGCCTGGGTTTTCATACCAGAATCTGAAACAAGTCAGATAGAAGAAATGGAAGTGACTAATACAAAAATGAACTAAAATTATACACCTCACATTTTCACATGATGGAGAAACACCTGGTTTAATTTAGCATGATTCCTAAAAGAAATACGTCAGAGCTTTAATACATTTAAGGTATTCTGTTGTTGCATGTATTTAAGAGGATCAGCTCAATAAAATGTAACAAATATATTAATTCATGCTCTTGATTGATCGTCTTACAAAAAAATTAATAAAAAGCTTTAGTCATCATCATGGTGTATCATCTTGCCTATAACAAGAAAAATGCATGACCTCAGTAAGCAGCATTCTGAAAAAAGAGGAAGGGAAAAAGCAATCAAGCAGTAGCTGTAAGAGGGTGAGCTGGAGACATTCTTTGTTCTTCTTTGAGGCCATGCACGTGTGAATGGTGAGGTGACGTGTTGCGACCTTACTGTACCTGTCTCCGTCTCGCAAGCGTTTGAACTGAGTTGCCAGCAAGCACATGAGCGTGGGCCCCACTCTGCTGCCAGGGACCAGGTCTTCAGCCATCAGCGCAGGGAACAGGTCAATGTTCAGAGGAGTGCCATACAGCCTGCCACACAGGAAAAACAGTCAGGGGATACTAAACTGTGTGAATACATAGCGATCCAGAATTATTTTGGAGCATGCACTTCTCATCAGCCCAAGACTGTTTGTCTCAAAATGAAAACGAGAACCTTGAATGTGCTTTCTTTAACATGTGCATGACTATAGCCCACAGATTACTGGTCTCAAGCCAAGTTATGGAAAATTCTAAAAATATGAATTATCATCGTGAGAGTATAATTACCTCTGAATTTTCTCTCTGACATTAGGATTCTTAATTTCATTCCTCAAGTCATCAAACGTCTGAGCCGAGGTCAGGTTACAGAAGGTCCTGTAATCGTTGTATGGGGGTATGCCGTGATCCCTTCCTCTCTGTATATTCATGGCAGCTAGATCCAGAGCCACAGCATGGGCCATAGAGAACAACCTCTCCGTCAGCTCCGTGTTCAGCAGCTGTGTGGTAACCCGCATTTTACCAGCGACCCCAAAGAGCCCACGGAGGAGCGGGTCAATGCCGCCCTCATTCACGATGCGGAACGGGGAGAAGAAGGCCCGGTGCAGAGAGATGTGTCCCTGGGGAATAGGCTGGAAGTCCTCGCCTAACCTGTAGAGGATTGGGTTGATGAGGGTGTGCCCAAAGCGGAAAGCAGCAGTAGCGAAAGCGCTGAGGATACCGCCGTTAATATTGGGGTTGTAACCGGTGTAAGGCCCCATCATCTTCATGCCTGCCTCACCCAGGATCTAGGAGACGATAGAAGGAATGTAACAATGTTTCTTCTCATAATCTTTATGATTCTTAACGTAGTATCACTATTAATGAATGCCTTTCTTTTTGTTTTCACCACAGAAATAATCAGAGTTTAAATAATCAGAAGTTTAAAAATGAGAAATTATTAACTACAATTAGCATCATAACAAAGGAGCATTAGACCGAAGCTGACAGATGTTACCTTTGGCAACCAGTGACTGTAGGTGATGTGCTGCATCTGGGCCCCCACTATCTTCCTAGCCTCGTGGTAGATGGTGTCACCATCCCAGTGGGGGTTCAGTCTCAGTAGCTCTGTAGCTATGCGGTTGTGTTCCCTGAACCACACTGTGTGCATGGCAGTCAGACCAAGCTGCTCATTGGCGCGATGATCTCCAGCAAGGAAACATGGAATTGGACTCTCATTTTCATCCCTCATGCACTCAGTGGGTGGTCCAGTGGCAAAGGGCAGAAGCGGCTTCCCTGTTCGCTGGATGATGCCTTGCCGGAGCAGCCCCCTCTGGCTGGCCAAATCGCGGATTTCCTCAGATTCATGTCGTGAGCTGCCGTAAACATTCGAAGCATCGATGTAAGAGGTCAGCTGGTTGATTTGCTCTCTTGGATATACGCTGTTCATGAGAAGAGAAGTCATCCCACTGCCGCACACAGGGCTGGAGCGGACAAAGAACATGCAGCGGGCGCCACTTCGCAGCTGCCGTGGGTCATTGGGTGGGAACTGGATTGGGAAACATGGCGGGTCATTGGTGCAGACCTGAGTGCACAGCTGGCCGTCAGAGAACCGTGACTGGCTGAGGGCCGCCACCGTTGAGTCCAAGTCGTGGTCTAGGAACTGACCCCACTGCATGAGCATGTGAGTGTAGCGGTCATCAGGAGTGATGGTCTCTGTTCCGATCATGGTGGTAGACACCAACCTTGGCAGAGGCAACCTGTATCCATTATGCAGCCTCTCAGTAGCACCTCTCGGCAGGTTAAAGCCATTATCGTAGACGGACTTCAGGAGTCGTTCGAAGGCTGTGAGCGAGGCGCCCCACATGGGGTGCTGCAGGTTGTTGCAGGTCCCGTCATGGCTGCGGTACTTCTGGTGGAAGCAAATGTCGGAGCAGTTGTTGAAGCGGCGGTGGGCTGTGCAGCCGGACAGGTTGGCAATCACATCCAAAAAGTGAGGGGACACCAGGTCGTTGTAGCGAAATGCTGCGGGAAAGCAACATAAATTCAACACATGAAGAGTCTGGATAATGTTAAAAGGCTTAAGATTTGTGAAAATTGTTCACATATTTGTAAAAAAGTACAACATTGTCCAAGCCATCAATTAGGATAAACAGTAACCTAGTATCTATTAATATAATTCAGGTACATGTATCAAATATTTTCAATAGCAGACACAATCACTGCTTCTGGCTCTGAGAGTGGAAAGAACCTCGTGTCCTGAGGGCACAGGTAGCAGTAACTCACTAACCTGCCCTGACTCGCTTTGATATGTGATAGCGCCTCTGCGTAAGCTCCAATGTGCAGCATATCATTGTGTGTGTGTCTGTAGTGTGTTAGCAATGCGGTGTTACGGCTGTGCATGAGAGAGGTGTGAGAGAAGTGTGAAGTGTGTGCGGCCAACCTCAATGAGGGTTAGGTGAGACTTTCAGTCTAAACGGCATCACCTGCTAGCAGCTTCCCACGTTCTCTCACTTTACACACATCACTGGTGTGTCGTGTGTGGGTTTGTGTGGGTTTGTGTGTGAAGAGAGAGACTGGGGAATCTGGCGTTGCCCTCCCAGATGAAATAGAGATACAATAAAAACATCACGTTTGTTTCTGCTGACGGGCAGAGCTCTCTCTGTTAGCTTGGTTCGGGGCCAGTGCAACAATGAACACTTGGTTGTTGGCCTAAGTAATGAAAACACTGTCTCTCTCTCTCTCTCTCTTTGTTCATATTTCACAGAGCCCTACTGCTCTTTCCCTATATCTCATTTTCCTCCAACACAAGCTTTCACCTAAATGTCTCTTTTGCAACAACTTGCAACTACTTGCAACTTGTACATACTATCAGTCCACATTTTTTTCTTTATAAATCTGTTCTTGTTCAGTGATTCAACATTTTCCAAAGCACCACATATGAGACACTATCACCCAAGACACAGACTTGTTCACAACCAGTCCATTTAAGCTTTGTGGTGTCAAATCTAAACCTCCATTACAATGAGCACTGTCATGCACGATAAAGTCAAATACATGGTGTTCATGATACTTATACATATAAAGATCCAAATCAATGTATGCTCTCCCAATCTCCCCACACACATGCATAATTGAGACAAGCTGTATACTAACACAAACCATCCTCAAATTTGTCCTGTGCTCGACAGTGATTGTCGGTTAAGTGTTGTGGTGTGACATAGGGCTTATAAAACTGTTTACGGGCTCAACTGCCCCATTATTATGTCTCTACACCTCGGGTCACGCTTAAGAGAAAATGGCATACAGATGGAGGGCCCATGCACGGCCAAATGTTGCTCACAATAACATGGCAATTCATAGAGTGGTTGAGAATTGAATTACTGGCTGCATGAGTCTTTGCTTAGGAAACTGGATGTGAGCTTCTTACTGAATCCACAGTGAGACTTTAGTGGAATGTATATTCAATGAGAAAATGACATTTCATCCAACCATCCATCCATTAGGTGTGCACATTTATGCTTGAGGGTTGCGGGGGAACATTTAATTTGTTAAAACTAGCATTACTAAGACAACCAATAAATATGCACAGGATGTATATTCATATTAGGATGACGTGTAAGAATTTGTGTACTTTGATTTGTCTGTAGTTCTTTGCAATCCAGAGACGAAATTCGATTACATGCCTTGTTGTCCTAGCCTTCAGCATTTTTAAATTTCACCCAACAAGAGCAGTACAGATTTAAACACTGGCTAGATGATGTAAATCATCTGAGTACAGGCTTGAGTTTTAAAAGTGATTAAGCTTGTGTGTATATGTATATATATATATATATACACGTACACCTGTGCATATACATATGTATATATATGTATGTATATGCACAGGTGTACACAAACTTAATCACTTTTAAAACTCAAGCCTGTACTCAGATGATTTACATCATCTAGCCAGTAAATTTCTTACGACTAAGCAAAAATACATTTAATTTTCATCATTGAAGTCATTTGATTTTTTTTTGTCTTTGATTGTTTCGTGTATTCTGTATGGGTAAAATTACATTACAGAATGACCCCTCCCTAAGTTTTGATCACTTCGTGCATGTCTTAAAACTGTGGAAATTAATGTAATGTAGAGGCACTCATTATATGTACAAACAAATCTTTATCAACAAATTTGCAAAATGAAGTGACTCTATCCAGAATCCCCATTGTCACTGATCAGTAGCTTGAAGCAGTGAAGCCCCTTACTAATGACTGAGAGCACCATTCTCAGCTAAAAACATATTAAACGACAGCCAATGTCACAGAAAATATCATAATCTTGTAACTCACTGGTAATAAGATAAGATAGATAAGATAAACCTCTATTCGTCCATCAGCGGGGAAATTTGCAATTTAATTAATAAACTATAATTAATAAATTATTAACCTTATGTGCTGTGCCTATTATACCTTATGCAGTGCTTGTATAGGCTAATTTTGTACTGAACTTAACAATAATGGTTTGGACTAGCAACAGACTGAACGCATTACTGAGCTGAAGATGTTGTATCATATGATACATACTGAAGTACCTTTGAATGGTGATGCATTCACTTACCGACGTACGTTTTCGATGTGCATTTTGACTGAAATGTGACCGCTTAGTTTAGGACAGTGAAACATATATAGTCACTGACTACAAATCTATGAGCTAAATTGAACAAAGCGGTTCAAATCTGCAAATCGATTTGTAATTTCCACCTCTGTTATCAGGAGCAACTTGAGTTCACAGACAACAAGACGAAAACCATTCTGTTTTGATGACGTCAGGCTTTCAAATGTATGAACACCTATTAATCATTTCCTCCAAGCATTACGTTCTTCCAGTGGTTATTCCCCATGCTATGAATACAGCGTAATTAACAGCAATGGTGTGCCAAAAGGCTCCACCCTGCAACACCAGTAAACCAGAGAGCAGACTCCCATAGGCCCTCCAAGGTTGTTCACATCCTGACAGAAAGCAGCAGTACTTGGCTTCCTTCACTCAGAGAGCCGGCAGACACAGGATGTGTGTAAGGACCGGGCTCTCTCCTTCTTAGAGGAGATACAATATCAATGGTACCATATAATAAGTTATGCAACACAAGAAGCAGGTCAAACAAACTGTTTTTGGATTTTAGAAGGATGGTGCTACGCAACAGCTCATTGTTTATGGCCAGCAATGTTAATCACATTGCTGACACTCACTAAGCCCAACACATTCTACTTATCACAAGCAACCACAATCCAATAAAATATATATATATATGTGGAATTTGCTAAATTGAAAAAACAAAAACATGTGAATAAACACTTCAAAGTCACGACTTTGAGCCATCAAGTTGCTAGTTACTGGTTTAGTAACGGTGCAATATACTAGGTTATCAGCCTCACCGGTGCCGTTGGTGTCGACCATGAGCCCCTGGTTGACGTGGTTCTGGATGAGCAGAAGCGTCTGCTCGAAGATCTCCCCTGCTCGTGCCTGCTCCACCGTGTAGGGGTCACGTGGATATCGGAAAAGAGCCAGCAACTCTCCTGGGGTACGAGGCTGACTGGAGGGATGAGGGATAGAGAGATAGGGCGTAAGGGAGGTGGGAGAAAATGAAAGAGTGATGAAGGAGAGGGGACAATGAATATGATGTTATATGTAGAGAAAATGCAAATGGAGTGAGAAACAGTAGAAAGATGTGTGGAAGTTAAGAGGGGGACACATTAAAAGAAAAGATTAATTTCAAATTTCAGGCTCAAATGACATTCTTCTGGTTACAATGTTTTTCTTGAGGGCAGGAAAAACAGGCAGAGCTTTCACTGACACTTTCCAGAAAATGTCTGTGCAGCAGCTTGAGCAGGTCAGAGAGTTTAAATAAGGAGAAGCCCAAAACAGGCACAAACATCTTAGTCATTTCAATCATGAGTTGGATCATCATGGGCTGAGTTTGTGTACACGACTGTGTGTAATTCCTGCTTTCACTCCCTCTTAAGGTCACTGCACTGACTTACTATCACCTCAACCTACTTTTTAAAACAAGTACTCAACTCCAGCTCCAGCCACTACTAAGCCATGTGCCAGATGCACAGGTGTTGCACCCAGTCCAAGATTAAAAACAAAAAAACAAAAATTGTCTCATTTTACAAGCAAAATTAAATGATGACATAATGCACATGTAAGCCAAGTTACTATTGAAACAGGAACATGTGTTTAAAACTGAACATTACGTAGCTTTTTATCGGATTTCTGGTACAGCGGTAATACACTGCAAATGCATATATTCTAAAATAAACACAGCTCATACATGTAGAACATAAAACTTACGAACTACATAATTTAAACAGCTATTCTATAATAAAATTTTATCACAGCAGAGTGTAATAAAGTTGATCATCCTGTGATTTACTAGCACACACACAATACGTTTTTTTTTGTAAACATAAATTCTTTCTGTGGTTAATAACATGCTTCTTCCTCCTACCTCTGACAACGTCAACATTGGTGTGAAGTCGAGAGAACCGTTGCCAAGACTGATCAATGGTGTGTTCACACTATTGTTTTATGTGGGAAAAATTGATACCATGGCAAACTCAAGGTCCAACTGTAACAAGTGTTACAAGCTTTTCTCCTGATACATTCTCATTCTCCAATGTCATTCTGTTTTTTAAATATTTCCAAACCATGTTCAAAGGCTCCGGTGCCATCAGCCAAGGAGGAGGCTGCGTCTTAATCTGCGATTGCCATTAAAGAGTGCTGGAAATCCCCTCATCTCAATTTAGGTTACCACTGTGTGTTCATGTGTGCGTTTCTCTTCATGTGTGTATACAAGGTTGTGCAGTGTATTTGTGCGTGTATGTGTGTGCATGCCAAGAAAAACACAACTGCTAACAACATCATTCAACAGGATGGAAACGCTTATAAGCTTTATTGAAACCACCTACATCTGTTATGGTGACATAAAGGGCAATGGAACCCCCACTGGATAAACAAAGATTCAAGACACAACCTTTACCGTCCTGAAAATGATTAGGTTGATGGACCAATGAAAAAGAGGCTGAGCGGTAAAGATAATGAAAAGCTGCTAACATGCATTCACAAATATTCACTGCAGCTGTCAGAATTACTGTGCGACTTAATAGCTATTAGTTCTGCGCCCTAAGGCACCGTTTCTAATTGGGGCCATTCTGATGTGAACTTTAAATCTGCAAACCTTGTGCTCTGAAACAGGATAGTGCAGCGATATTAGCAGCCCTTCTGAATGGCCACACTCTTTCCCTGAAGGCTCTGACTCACACTTAGACCATGCAAATGATGTGCCAAGATGATGTGAGCTAGCTATTTGTATTCCTACTTAGGCCCCATCACCCTGTAGCTCTGGACTGATTCTATGTATGGCAAAATATTTCATTTCCAAAAGGCTACAGGACTAATGACATAATGTTGCAGATTGGTGCTCTCACCATACAATCTCTATCAAAGGTGCTTTGAATTTTGAGACACTTACATTTCTATAATGCAATATAGAATACAAGAAATATAAAATGTGCTCCTGTACAGGAGGACTTATTATAATGTAAAAAGTGTATAGTGTATATATAAAGTATGTAGGGAGCTGCATGAAGTTGTAGACTGGCTGTTAAATGCAACAAGGTACTGGCTGTACTCATCCTTTTCTCTATAGCTGACCTTGGATAAACTATAAACTTTGCCTTTGCAAAGAGCAGCCACGTAAACACGATATGATGGTGTGAATGCTGGTCTCCGCATTTTTGTGATTAAACCACCACAAGTTGTGTGCTAAAGTGATTACAAGCTAAAGTGATTACAAGCTAAAGTGATTACAAGCCCAAGTCGTTGACATACTTTATGGAAGATCTCCTAAGCTGGACTAATATGGGGGAATGTATTATGAATATTAAGAGTTAAATACAACATTATATATGTTGGCCATATTATGAGCAGCCTTCATCTTACACTATTTCTCACTGCTAACACTTAATTAACAGCATGGCTTTCTGATTCAATCCTTTGAGGGACTTGAGTATTAAAACCTAAGTGTCACTGTGTGTGTGTTTATTGTGTGAGTTTCTCATATCTTACCCATCAAAGAGACGTCTCCTTGTTGACTCAATTGCACTGTCCACATTGCGGATGGCCTGCTCGATGGACGTGCTCACGAAAGTGTCCCCCTCTCTGCTGACTGCAGGAACTGTTGTCACACAGAGACAGGCGGGCTGCTTAGAACCAAGTTGCACCAGGTAAGAAAATCTAATATGTTTGGAGCTGCGACTTTGTTGGGGCCTATAGGCCTGCTCAGCACAACCAACAGAAAGTTTGTTTTCCACTTTCTCATTTTGTGGTTCACTATTTTTTCTGTATGTAAGTATTTCATAAATAATTTCTATCATACAACCCAGTGCTAACATTCTATGCTTTAACATACATTAACACGTGAGCTTAGGTTCAAAAGTGTTCTTCATATCCAGCTGAACACTGGAAGTGACTGAATCTTTTAAGGTGCACTTCAGCTTCCCTTCTGAAGTTGGAGTGAACACATTTCTGGCACTCTCCTTCATCTTCGTGTGCCATTGAAAACAGTGAGATTGTGACGTGAGCAATGAGAGAGTCCAACAACAACTGAGCACATTGATACAGTTTATGGTTCACCAGCAGAGTGCTGCGGTCTGACCTGAGAAATCTCAGCAGGAAACACCAACACACAGGGAAGAGCTGACAGGAATCTGATAGTATTGCAGCAGAGTGTGACTAAATTACTGACTGACTTGGACAAAGAAGATCAGCAGAGGGCTTCTCACTCTCTGGACTCGACACTAATGTGACAGCAATTTACACTGAACATACAAGATGTTACACCTCTTGATGAAGGCCCTTTTGAATGAACCACATCACCTGTCGCACAGCTTAAACAGTGCTTTCCAGCTTTCCTGCTTCACTGTCTCATCTTTGTGACTGGTAAATATTTAATCAGACAAATCAAGGATAATGACTTTGACACTGATTCACCACATTAGTGCTGCATAAAGCGGGAGTGTGAGCTCCAGTGCTTTTAATTCTGCAGCACATTGGGGTCTCCTGCTTGACCAAATATTATACCTCACAACTTACCAGAGGATTTAAGATAATAATAATGACATTTTTTTCATTTGAGAGCAGATTTACAAATGACAGAACACATCACTCCACTTAAGCGTCAGGATATGAGCGGCTGATGTCAGTTGTGTCTTACCTGTGACAGTAAGCACCATGCTGGCAACCTGGTAGCCGATGGGATTGCGGGCGACGCACTCGTAGCGTCCAGCATCGGCAGTGCCCACGTCCTTCACCTCTAGATAACCCTCAGGGCTGATGTGGAACTTGCCGCTCTCCGTCACCTGTACACCATCCTGGGAGAAATTGGGCGGGACAAAGGGCAAAGGTCACGACTCTGGGAGCAAGCATGTGAAGGTGGATATCAAATTGCGAGACAATGAATAATAGCCTCACAGATGGGATGTGTTATGTCCAATCACTGAGCTGTTTAGTTTGCAAGGATGCTTTTGGACAGAAGCTTCAACTTAAGCTAAAACATTACTTCCTTGTCATTATTTGCATTAAATCATAAAATACAAATAAAGTAAGCACACAATATTTCCTGGTCCCTTTCTTCTTCTTCACTGTTTTCTTTCAGTCAATTAAGCACTTGTCTGACCCAGTGACCTCTGTGGTGCCAAGCTGGCAGGCACCTTACTCAGCCAACAGGAACTTTATCATCTTACCTTGTTCCAGGTGAGGACAGGTTGTGGTTGGCCCTGAGCGCTGCAGGGAATCTGGACGTCCTGGCCAGACTCAACCGTCAGGTCCCTTGGAGCATTTGTGAAAACAGGCGTTACTGAATGAGTTAAAACATACACACACACATGCGCATGTGTTAATGATTATACACCACTGCTCAAAGTACTGTACATGTAAAGTGCATTTTGCAATCACTCACAGCAGACATTTAACTCTGAGACTTATCATGGCATTTTACTGTCCTGCAAATGCTCATAGTGTTTGTGTTACACTGCAGTAGCTATTTTTCTTTTTTCATGGCTGCAAAACTTTAAACAGCTTAAAATCAGTGAGGAGTTCAAAGGGAGATGAAGGCATACTGTATTTTGAAAGGATATAATGCAATACAATGCATCATGTGATAGTAAATGGTGCAATGAGCAAGTGCTTATAGTGAAACAAATCTGTACTGTAATTCATAAATTGCTTGTTCAAAACAAACAAATCAAAAAAAGCACTGTCCATTATTGTTTGTTTTTAAAGTATGAAATTGAACTCACAGATGTGATACATGCACACATACACGTACACACTGTCTTGCTTGATTACACGAAGTGAAAAGAGCTGTTTTTCATTTGTGTACAGAGATTGAGTAGGTCAACAATCACTAACCCCACCACCACCATACACACACACACGAGCATTGTTTTAGAGTGAGTCACCGAGTGTCATATTGTCTAAGATTCATGATACATCTCTTCCGCAGCTGAAGTGTTTTGTGGGAGAAGGTGGATGTTTGCCCCCCACACACCATGTTCAAATTCCTTCATGGTTCCCATGTAGCAGCCAGCAGTGAGCCACCTGGCCATGGGAAAATCCCATGAGTTTTAGAACTTGGAAGAAGTGGAGCGGGAGGCAATTTCATAGTAGTCTGACACTAATTAACTGCCTTTAAATCATAGTAGAAAACACAGGGTTCACTGCAGTGTACAGTACACAGCATCAGAGTGGCAGGCAATGTTGCCAGTACCAGTCTGCGACATAGAGGAGTCAGCAACACAAAAACTGTTAATAATATTATAGATAATATTACAGGGATGCTGAAATATCCAAACTAGAAAAACTACATCCTGCTAATCCCTGCTTTCGCTTTCTTCTAACTCTTTGTCTGTTCTTCTGCACAAAGCTCTTTGCAGCCGTCACACACTGCTGGCATGGTTGTGGGCTTGTACAGCATTTTAACAGTGTGGGGCCATTATGCAACGTGTACTTTGAGCCATGTTAACAGCCATTACTACATGGAAAAACATGGTGTCATCACGGGATTACAGACTGCCATGCTTTCCTGGGCTACACCAAGCCTGTAATTTCAGTCACAGTCACACACACTCACACAGACACACACATATTTCTTTCAGTGTATACATGCATTGTAACAGTTTAATACCAGACTTGCATGTGCAAACAACAAATTAGCTGTGAATGGAGAGTACTACATCACTCCCACCCTCTCAACATTTTACCACCTAGCACTCCCCTCCTCCTCCTACACAATCATGCAGTGTTTGAAGAGGGCCTTTCAGCAGCCACACTAACAGCCTGTGCATGTTTCAGCCATATTTTTCTGTTGTCTGTCTTCCAAAACAAATTGGTGTCTATGTTAACAACTGCAGCAGGTCTTTGCCGGCTTCATGTTGGCTTGACCTTCCCTGATCTTCCTAATGCAACTGTGCCCTGAACTATCCTTATACACGTAGTCATTATTATGTCCCCATCGTCTACATTTATTTTGAAACTTCACCCTCACCTCTCTGCTGTATGCTGAGCTGCACAGCAGAGCGCACAGTCCCCACGGGGCTCACCGCCTGGCACTCATACTGGCCCTCGTCATGGGCCGCCACCCGAGTGATGCGGAGAGTACCGGAAGACAGGACCACGTGACGGCGGTCTAGGGGTAATGGACTGCCCCCACGTGTCCAGGCAATCACCGGCTGGGGGTAACCACTTGCCTCACAGGGGAAGTCCACGGTGTGACCCTCCAGGACTGACTGGTCCTGTGGCGTGACTGTGAACTGGGGGATTGCTGGAGGCAGAACAGGGGGAAAAAAAGCAGCTAAATTTTGTATGAAAATAAAATCTTGCTCCACAGGAACCTTAATTACTATGGCAGACCACATTATGGAGCTATTACACCTCTGGATACCAATAATTGCAGCTAAAAATATAGTAAGTGCAGGGGAAGCAAGCTATGACAAAGTTCATGTTATGTCATGCATAAAATCTGTCATATTTATTAATAAAAAAGTCCATTCACCTAACAGAGGAAAATAAATTCTGATTCCTACCTTGTACGATGATATACGCTGTTGCGTGGATGGTATCAACATTATTGGAGGCAAAGCAGGTATACTGTCCTCCATCAGCCTGCACCACATTCTGGATATAAAGCCCTCCGGAGGGGGTGATGTTGATGCGAGCGTCGTTGGGCAGGGGTGTCCGATCGCCCTTTGTCCAGGAGACCCGGGGCTGCGGTTGGCCTGTGGCGCTGCACTCCAGGGTCACACTCTCTCCCACCAGCACCTCGGTGTTCTGGGGCTGGATCACAAAACTTGGCCGTGCTGGAGGAGCAGGGGGAAAGGGTAGGGGAGAATGTAGGAATGGGGTTAGATTAATTAGGTTAGAGGTGATATTGCTTTTCTTCTGGGTCTCTGGTTTGATTAACTTCAGGGTATTGGAAATTAATGAGGACCTAAATAAATGTTGATAAGAAAGCTACGTGCATTTGAAAGGTCAGTTCATGCAAAGATCAAAGATCATCTTTGTATATTTCTGTCGATAATGCCACTTTGACAACTGCTAAAACAACATCCTATGGGCTTCACAAAATGTGGTTAAGTCCCGTCCATATTTGGCTGGTGATTACAGTGGAGTCTGAGGAAATATGTACACAGCAAGGGGCCTGGTGTTTACAATCACACAGAGACAGGAAACGCACAACATCTGCTCTCAGAAACTGTTCCTTAACAAGGGGTCGTCACTAGGGCCATCCGTCACCTTGTGATGACCCCTGGGTCAGCTAAAGACAGATGGGCTAACCTCCCACTGTGACAGCTATTGGCACTTTGACTGATTGCTGTGTGAGCACCTTTTAAGTGTGTATGTATATCAGGCAGAAGATAGAGAAAGAGAGCAACAGAGAGAGAGAGAGGACAGAATGTACCGGTGTTGTTGGTGTGTGTGTGTGTGTGTGTGTGTGTGTGTGTGGAAACTTTCACATGAAAGTCCGTGGGCTTTGCTCACAGCTCAGTGGGACATCCCAGTTATTTGACCTGCTGACCTCTGAAGGTAACCTCAGTGCTACTCACAGTGCACACACCTTGCTCTATACTGACGACAGAAAGAGATGATATTTTTCTTGTCATATACATGATCTAAGGCTCATGGCAAAGCCCTGCAAATGTGTACAGTCTTACCCACAATGACAGCAAGTTGAACCACAGAACTCAATGATAGTCTACTTGCCAGCAATTGAACCTGAAAATGTACCGTATGAATGACTGTTTACACCAGAAGTGGCCATATTTAAACTCCTGGTGGCCAATTTTGATCAAGTTTCAGTCAGTTGTGAAGTTTTAGAGGAGTCTAAATCAAGTAGACTGGACAAATAACTTATGCAGTTGAAATAACTGAAATACCAATAGCCTCAAAAACAGAGAGAATGGATTCTAATACGAGTAAAAAAATGCTCAACAGGTAGAGCACGAGTCCTGGAACAGGTTTTGAAACACAAGTATAAGCAAAAGTATCAGAGCAGAAAATTATGTGCATAACAAATTGCAACTGGAAAACTTTCATCAAGCACTTGTACTATTCTGCACTGTTCTTATCTTCATCATCGACCTCATCGTCTGCTCTGTCTTCATCTTTTTCCACATTCTTGTTGTCTTGCTCTTCCCACTGCGAGTGTGTGAGCGGGTTGCAACATGTACTATCACAGTCTTTGCAGAAGCTGGTACGGGCCAGGCCTGCAGCTGCACTTTGCTGTTGTTCATGGCTTTAACCAGCTTTGCAGCTACAGCTGATAATGTCCAACAGCGCAGGAGGAGCAATGAAGCTTGCAACCAGGACGGGCATGGTTACTTCCTTCTTGTCTCATTCAAACATGGTTATGTCCACAGCTTGTGCATCAGGGTCGTCTGCTGCCAAAGCAGCACTTGAAGATGGGCGCATCCTCCGTCGAGGTGTGCATTGTGCTTTGTGGAGGCAGTGTCTTCAGTCCTGGGGGGGATTTGTGCTTTTGGTAGAGGTCATCTGGCGACGTTCAGAGATGCCAAGGTCCTCTGGTTGTATGGAGCCAAGAAGAAACCCCTCACTGCCTCTGTGATCTGATCATGCAACACCCACCTTCTAGCACCATTAAACCATTAGCACAAACACATCAGTGTTGTCACTGAGAATATGGACAGTTGTAGTTCTGTACCAGGCTGCATCCAACATGTATAAGATGAGAGAGACGTCAGTCATATGCAAGTTAGCATTCGGCAGTTTCTAAGTGCTGAGGACCCAAACTGCTCATTTGTAATGTAAAACCTTCGGGTACTCAACATTTCCAGGTTCACAACAGGGCTCTGTAGGTTGGCAAATAGACAATCAGGGAGCATCTTCATGTTCTTCAAATTGAAAATGTCACCAGTCTTTTCCAATCCCAACAAACATATGAATGCAGGAAGTTAATAAAATACAAGAAATTAAAATTGGATTGGAGAAATTCTGTCTAAGTGGATGCACAGTAAGAGTAGAGATAGTAAAAGAAATGTTTTTACAAGAGGTTCACTTTTATCATTAAGTGCCCTAAGTCTAAATCTTCCACCTGAATCTGAGATGTAGGTCAATTAACCTGAACATTGTTATGACTGAGACTTTTACATTAAATACTGCATGATGCAGCTTTAGTGGTTAACAGGTTGCCTGTGATGAGCAAAGGTTGACATTAAAAGCAGCCACTTACAGGGGGCTCCAAAATACCGCAGTGTGACCTGTGAAGTCTTGACCTCCCCAGCCACGTTTTTGGCCATGCATTGGTACACTCCCTGGTCCGTCTCCCTGGTGTCCTGGATCATCAGTGTCCCGTCTTCCAGCAGGTTCAGACGACTGTCGTCACGCATGTTTAGAGCATTGCTGACCGGAGGGTATAGAGATGTACATCACAACTGATTAAACATAAATCAATACATCTACAGAGTCTATTAACACACTGTACTTGTCTAAAACTCCACATAATCATTATAACAGCATTACAGATAAATGTGCAATTGCTGGTATAATCCCAAAATTTCAAAGATGGAAATGGCAATGTTAGAACTTTTGTTGATCTACTTTAAAAGTCTGGATATAAATCAAAACATGTATTCAATCTTTAACCTGGAACTGGCTAAAAACAGTCAGTGAAGTCTTTGGTCACTTAACATGATCATAACATTAAGTGCAGGGATGGAATGTAACTTTTAATGCACTTTTAAAACTTTAAGTACATTTTCGTTATTATACTTACATACTATTACTAAGAAACACTTCAATCCAATACTTTTGTGTAGTGTAGTATTAGTACTTTTACTTAAGTAGAGGACCTGAATACTTCCTCCACCACTGCTTAAGTGCCTTACTTGTTCCTGAGCCAGATGATCTGTGGTTTAGGATTGCCTTCGGCCCTACAGGTGAAGTAGACAGTGTTCCCTGATGTAACATCGACATCCTGGGGCTCTGAGGTGATCCTGGGTACCTCTGGGGGAAAAGGAAAAGATAATTATGCACGTGTATATGCATGTGCATTCATTTGTCTGTGCCAGTATGCTGTGCCAATAAGTCTGTCTGCTGAGCCAAGCCTGTTGTGAATCTGCCTTGTCCTTCTAAGGCTGCTGGCTGGGTGACGAGGTCTAGCTGATGCTCTATGTTCTCAGGCCATATTTCCTGAGACACCACATTTGAAGATCACTGACACTTAGCCTCATAACCCACCAGAGTGTATAAAGCACAGTGAGTTAACCTCTATCCTGACAGAGAGTCAAACTCCCACACTCACCCGTCCACTACACACTCTCTCTGTGGCCCCTGCCCAACACACTCAGCGTACATATGGTAGACACATTTCAGAGCTGCTCTTTCAAATGGTTCCCTCCACTATGTTCACACAGAGAACAATCCATGAGACGGGGATAAGTCTGTGTCCTCCAGGAGGTAAACCAACCCCATGAGAAGCTTCTGAAATGAATGAACGCCACCAAATCATTCCACATTAACACTTGGGATTGTAATTGCAGTGGGTTGGAAATCCTGCTTCTTGGTGAATCGGCCTCCATCGTGGTCTGGAGGCAAGCCTGGCTCAACAGATACCACTTGTGCATGGAGGTGGCACTTCATCTCAAGGAGGACGGCTGTTTTCACAGCTGTTCAACCCGCCGCGCATTGTTCTGCCCCGCTTACATGGAGGTAGAAGGAGAACAAGGAGGGAGGGGTGGAACGGCTTCCACCGTTATTTAAGCGAACATTCTTCCTCTGCTGCTTTGCTATGCAGACAGATGAAGTGGAGGGAGTTACATTGAGCAAGAATGGGCAAGTTGGGGCCATCAAATTAGCTGCTGAGATTTAAAAGTGGTTGGGTTACAGTCAGCTGCCAACTGGCCTGCCTGGCTCAGACTGCTGCATTCAGTGGGAACTGGAGCAAAAACAGAGCTAAGACGGTTGGATTTACTGCTGCAAGAGCAAACTGCCTGTTACAGAAACAGACTGAAAATCAGCTGTATAGAAATGTGGATGCTCTTTACTACTTGCAGTGTCTTTTCAATACATACAAAGCCAACTTAAATTCATGTCGGTCACAGCGGATTACATTAGCAATATGTTTTCACAGCGGAAGAAAAGTATCCATCAAAATGTTCACAGAAATATCTAAAACCACTTATACTAACCACAGCTGCTCTTCCTATGAGCAGACTTTTATAGCCACATGTCCACAGGAGACTTGATTCCTTATTCCTCTTCAGTACACCATTTTCTTCTAATAATCCAATTCTTAAATAATTAGGACTACTAATCTATTCATCCATCTTTCATGATGTAATGAGCAAAGGTTAAGTGAGACCATGTGACCACAGACAGGTGACCATGGCATCCTAGTATGATCTGTGAATCATCGGACCAAAGAGTTTAATTTTAAAAGCAGCTAAAAGAGAAGTAGAAGCAACAAAAGAGACACGCAAGTGCTTCGTCAACTGGGTGGCAAAACTTGGCATCGAAGCCAACCTTCCAAATATGGCACAATACACCCTTCAAAGCTTCTGTCAATATGTGTCTGGCAGAAGTACAAACTCACAAGTCATTATGCTTTTTTATTATTGAGTATGCTCAATATAATTCTATTCCAAATTTCCCAATGAATACTTCGACTATAATCATGAGAGACAGGTCTTTAAGAGGTACTGTCCCAGGTCTGTATAGCATATTGATTCACACTTCCTCTAATTTTAGCCTGCAGACTCAGTCCCAATGGGAACTTACTCACTCACCTCTGCACAGTGGAAAGCCTTCAGTAATATCCAAGTCAGGAAGATTCAGAGTTATGCAAGTGAAAATCTTACACAGAGCTTAAATCATTTGCTCCGGGCTTAAAAAAATGGATCCAAGCTCCTCTGATCTCTGCAGGCATAGTTGTGAACAAGTCAGTACTTTGATTCATATGCTGTGGCACAAGTCCTTCTGGACAAAGGTGTTCAATGTAATATTAGTAATTATGAATATAAACCTCTGTGGCACCTTCGCCCCAGTATTTGTGTCTGAGATTATTTTGAAACTTCATTTTCCATTACAGCTCAGGTAGATCCCCCATGATCACCAAAACAGATAATTAACTAAATGATGGTGCTGCACTGTGGTAATGTCGCTCACACTCTCTCACACACACAAAAGCTGCTGCTGGTGGTCTGATACTGGGGAGACCAAGGGCCAAATGGTTTACCAGGACCAGAGACACAGCTGGTGCTGTATGAAGACTGAAACAGCTGGGTGGCTGGACATCTCAGACACAAAGAGAGGATACACCTGTGAATGTGTCTGTGTGTGGGTGTACATGTGAGACGGTGACTAAGCATACCTGCTATTTGCTGGCAGGAAGGCTCGAGGTTTTGTATGTAGGCTTGTGGTTTAAGTTAGGAGAATGTATAAGAATATGAACATGAAAACACGTGTATGCTGCTACGTGTGTATGGCTTCATGTATGCTTGTCGAGATGAGTGTTCCTCTGAGTTTCAAAAGTTGTCCCAATGGAAAACAAAATTAGCTTTCAATAACCAAGTCAGCCTAGTTGATGTAGTGAATGTTATAGCACAGAGTTCCACAGAGATAATCAGGCTAATTTCTACTACAGCTGGGCTTGATGTAGAGAAATGCAATGGAACAGCTGAAAACTGATACATTTACAAAAAACCCTGATATCCTCAGACTCCTCACTCTAATCCAAACACATGACTCCCCCTGTTTGAAAGTGCCAACAAACATTCCATGATCTTCCAAAATTGTCATGCTCAAGTGGGAGTTCTGTTTTCTCTCCATACCACAGTTTAGCTCCTCGGCGGTGAGCGTTGCCACCGATCTGCCCTGCAGGCGGCTGGGGTAGTCGCAGGTCGCTGCAGCCTGAGCATTGCCCGACTCAGCATACTGCTTCAGCAGGTCAGCCAGCCACAGCAGCTCACAGTCACAGTTTAATGCATTGGAATCCAGTCGCCTGAACACACAGACAACATGCACAGACACATATGGTACACACATAGCAAGTGAGAAACGGGCATTTTGTCCATACATGAAACATACAGTACATGATGTGTAAATGTGGAGTTGTGAATGCAGTAGTGTCATGTAAATCCTCTCAGTTTATGAAGTAAAACCGGTCTGGCATAGCCTGGCCCGGGCCAGGCTTAGTCCAAACAGTGGGGCTCAGTGGGGCCATATTGGAAGACTCTCCCTTCCTGCCGTGGGAAACTATCTCTCTGCTTGGCCTCGTCCTCTGGTAACTGATCCAGCGTTCAGTTCTACCACAATGTGTCCATTATCCATGACATGGTTGTCAGAAAATTTAACTGGCATGGTTTTACATTGTGAGCCTGTTTTTGAAGCTCTCTTTTTAATAAACTAGTTTAGAAGAAAAGCATGTTATGAACTAGAGCTTTCCATAAGCTGCCAGCCAAACAGCTGACTGCTCATTAAGTGCAGCTGCAGCTGAATTTTTGATTCTAATAAAATAGATTTGATTATCACAATTCGCTATGCGTGTACATTATATGGCCACTAACCATTAAAACAATGGGAGCCTGATCAGAAGGAAACGTGCCTGTCTATCTGTATCAGTCCCACCCCCACATGCTCTATATGGGTGTGTGTGTGTGTGTGTGTGTGTGTGTGTGTGTGTGTGTGTGTGTGTGTGTGTGTGTGTGTGCTTAGCTCAGTATTTGACAAATACTGGCAAAATAAGTGATTACAAAAGACATTAAGAATTGCACGGATTGCACAGACAGGAGACATCCTCATTAAATGGGCTATTTCATAAAACACCCAAAACACCATGGCAGCAACTTGACGATAGCAAAGTGTTAAAAAAGTCCACTGAAAGTGCTGTATTTCAAAATATGCCAGATGTTTATGGGTTAATGAATGAATGAATGAAATATGTTTAGTTGACTTTTTTTTTTTTTTTTTACAGCAGATACATCTCTAAGGTATCTTGTGAACACACACTAAAACTGGTAATGTTGTCAAAGTAACAGGCCTAGGTGTCTACAAATAAATAAATAATGTCTTATTATTCTTGATTACAAAAGTTCTGTTTAATCAGGAATAAGTATAGCTTTAAATATCAATAGCTATTTGTAGACTGTGTGGGCTAAAATGCACAAGAAGCCTGATTATCCTTCACAATAATACACGACATCGTCACAGGCAAGCTCATTAAAATATCCAATAATTAAGACCACTGTCTATGATGGAATAGTGGCTCCACCAAATTTGAGCTTTTACGGACAGAATTTCTGTGGGGACACAGAGAAATCAATGCATGTCGACTGCAGTATCTCTTTTTAAGCACAATGGCATGTCGTAAGACCACAAACTCTCATATTTCAGGGAAAATGAAGCATCTTTTGTGCAAGATGACTAATAGAATTTTCAAACCATGATTAAAGCGCCTTGAATTGCCTCAGTGTATGAGATGTGCTATATAAATAAAGTAGCCTTGTCTTGCTTACACAGTCCCTTCCCCTCACTGCAGCTGACTCAAAGAGAGAGTAGCAAAGCTATGGGAAGGACTGGACTGTGAGCCTTGTGATGGAAACCATCTTACAGCCAAAAAGCGTGAGAACAGTCCAGTGTGGTTACATGGTATTTAACCGACAAACAGACCCCACGTGATACTAGATGTCATGGGAGTAAAGTACAGAAATGGACAGACATGCATTCTCACACAGATTTTGCAGGGATTGTTCGAGACTTTTCCACTTACAGTCGCTTCATGGCCTGAAGGTGAGAGAAGGTTCCTGGGACTAGCTGGGTGATTCTGTTATTGTGTAAAAACCTGAGCAAGAAAGAGAAACACTGTAAGATGATTTAGCAGCGTTTTTACCTGGACCCAAAGACGTCATTCATTTAAGTCACATAATCAAACATGAGGAGCTTTTGTAATTTGAATGAATAAACAGTTTTCAGAAATAACATTTCCAAATTAATTGAACTAATAATCATGGATATATTTAAACAAATATGTGCCTTTTGTTACTATCAAATCAAAATCATATTCCATTTTTCAAATGGGACAGGAAATATGATCATCTTCCCAGACATTCACTGACGGCTCAATCTGACGACCCGGGAGACTTGTCTTCCTTTGCTAAAAGCAGACATCAAAACATTTTCCTGTTTATGAAAGGCTCCACCAAAAACATTCCCCCAAAACTATTCATTCTTGAATAACCATAAATCAAGATAATCTTTGATGCAGTTCTTCGTCATCTATCCATACCTGTAGGAAACCCATATACACATATGCTTTCTGGTTTTTCCCAAAGTGACTGCTTTGACCGTGACCATGGAGATATTCCCCAACAAGCTGCTCGGAGTTTGTATCTGGGAATTCTTTCCCTCCCCGTTCCCCAATTTTTCACAGGTGTCCCTCCTTCTTCTCACCCTCTCCGGAGACTGGGGAGCATGGATAAACTGGGCAGCCACTGGCCCATAAACAGGGACAATGAAACAGGAATTTAACGGGACTTTCTTCAGCCCTTAGACATCTGGTGGAGAGTTTTAGAAGCAGAGGCGACATCACGTGTGCACGTTGTCAGGAAAGTTCCTGGATGTATCCAGAATGTTCGGACTAAAAGGCTATTAAAAGGCAAACTGATAATTAACTAAGCTGACTGAATGTTTATTGACAAAAGATAAAGCCATTAACTGTTAGATTATTCAAACTATGTTATGCACCTGGTTATGTATTACTGTGCTCAGGGACAACAATATTAATATCACTACTATTTTTATAGGAAGCTGTCACATTAACATAACATGATACAGATTTCACTCTACAAGTAGGACATAAGGATGGGTGGAGTTAAAGTACAATCATCCTACACAGTTGGACCCTAACCCATTATAATTTTAATCAAATATTACTGTGATATAAGATCAGTGATCTGTGATGAAGACCACGTTCAGAGTGGCATTCCTATCTTTGATTGCAATTAGCTCAGCTCTGTGTTTAATGTGGCCAAGATGTGTTCTCAGTCAGTCCAAACCAGGACTGACTTGTGAGCTCAGTTCCCCCTCGGTTTCTTTTTGTCTGACTGATTATCCCAATGAGAGTATTTCTGGAAGCTGTATGATCAGAAAAAAATGACAATAATTTATCTCAATACATTTCCAGACATAGGTCTGTTAAACTACTGAACTCAAGTGGTCTGTTGGACAAATAAACTACAGAGAGAAAGGAACGCTTGCGTCATCTCATAGCTCGAACAGGACAAACAAAATTAGCCTCGGGGGACTAAATATAAGTCAGGGATCAACTCTCGGAATCTGCTATCATTGCTGTGTTATTGTTTGAAGCAACAGCAAACCAACAGGGAGCCTTGGAGGCTTGTTGGGAGGCATTTGGCTGCACTGATTTATAGCTTGTAGCATTGTGCAGGTCGTTCCAGTGTGATGCTACACAAAGTCTGGACCTGTGTTGACACCTAATTCCATACCAAGTACATCATGCTAGTTATTGCTTTCTGGTTTCTATCAAGTGTCCTGCTCAATCCAATTGTGCCGGTGGACGTATCAATCCCTTGATTTATGTGAGAACATTTAAGTTGGAAAATCCTTTTTTTCCTCCTGAGAGTTTGCTTTTTGGGACTGTGTGGGAACTGCTTATATTTTAGGAACCTTGGGTGAAAGGTTGGACAGGATGAACTTACAGTCGTTCCAGCTTTGGTAGGTGAGTGAATGATTCTGGTTCCAAAGACTCAATGTTGTTGAAGTGCAGGTACCTGGAGAAGAACAAAGTGTAGACAAAGCACAGTGAAAGTAGATTAGGGCTCCCTTTCTGACTACATGTAATTTCATTTTCCTAGCAGGCCCTAAGAGGTGGGCTTGTGAACGAGAACACTGAAGTGTCCCCAGTCATTGTGTTCACCTGTCAATCCCTGGCACTTCAAATTACTGGAGTAACAGTTTCAAAAAACATGACATAAAGCTCTAGATGAATGCAGATAGACTGGAGGACTTTGCACATAGACAGTTGATATAATGGTCTGAAAATCTATGGCGGAAGTCTGAGTTTAAAATGCCCACAGGTGAAGAGCAAGTACAGCGATTATCTCATGGAATGCAAACATAATTTATGCTCCCAAAAGCCTTTGAGCTGAGAAAACATAAATCAAACCATATGCTAACAAATAAAAGGTTAGGGAAATGAAATCCAACTGATGGCTGAATGGTAACTGTAAGGGCTCAGTTGGGTATCCGCTTGTTTAGACAGGGAAAGCAACAGTCAAAGCAGCTGCAGCAGCAAGACAGACAGACAGAGAAAGAATGTAAAATGAAATGCAATAAATGTCTTCCACACAAGAAAATTTAATTTAGTTTTTGTCTTCAAGTATATCTCAGCAGCTGATTCTTAGCTGTAGTTTTACAAGCTGTGCTGGACATCCAACATTATGTCTTTGGGTGTTGCCTAAAGTATGTGTTGTAGAGGGGCCAGAAGAGAAAAACACAACACAGTCCAGACAAGCGAAAGACAGAAAGGTTGAATGACGCCAACAGTGAATTAATTTTAGAGCCACTTAATCTCCCCTCCAGGATAAATCAGCAACCTGCACCAGTTGTTTTTAACACTTTTAACACTATTTGTGATCCAGTGTGGCTGTTACAAGTTGATCTGGCAACAAGATGAAATCAATCAGCCATGGTCTAAACTCTTCCTGTTTTGCATTCATGTTTCTAACAATTATCTCTGTTGTGTAGCTGTGACACTGTGCGATCCTCCTGTGCTCCCTGGCAAACACACTGACCTGCTGATAGAACATCAACAGATGAATATAGGAACGTAAATGCATGGCTCTTTGGAGCTGTTAGAAACATGTGACTTCAGTCTTTGGCATCCGTTGCCCATTGGGGATGTAGAAGAACTGTTTGCAAAAAAAGTATGCAATCTGGCTCAGAAGTTGTCACCCACATATAAAACCTTTCATTATTGTAGCAAAACTGAAAACAGCTGCCAGGCGTGGAGCCCGATGCTGGAATTGGTTTTACATGGTGAATTAGCCATTTGTTCTCTGTTAATGCAGTAACAGAGAGGTACAGTAAGTCACAGTCTCCTCCAAGAGTACAGAAAAGTACTCATTTGAGGAAATGTGAGAAATGTTTGTTGTGATAATGACTTATCAACATACTCCAGGGATCGGTTCTGCTAACAGTGGTCACAGAAATTCTATGACTCTTCTGAAAACACAATTCAGATTTATCACATCAATCAACAATTGTTTGTGTTATTCTTGTCAAACATGCAAGTGTATAAAGATACAACAGAGGCAGAATTTTTTTGTAAAAGCAGCACAGATCTAAAAAGTTTCGGAGTGTCAACATCTGCAGGAAGCAGTTGATTATCACACAGACTACACAGACATAATGCACTGATAGTTTCTCACAAATAAACACGCAGAGCAGATCACAGTAAATCACAGCAGAGGAGTGGTTTCTGCAGTAGTAGGACAGACCCAAAGCTTTGCTCTCAAGCAGAAGCTCTGACTCCAGCACAGCTCTGCTGGCAGCACATCATGCTTTAAGCTTCGCATGGAGGTGGCGCATATCTGTCGTCCTGACCGCAAGACATGCGACTCATGCAAAAGGGGTCAAAGAAGGTCAGCGCGGCATACAAGGGTGGGTGCACACACGGCATGCATGGTGGCGGTGGAGGAGGGAATAGAGGGGCGCACGTAGGGGAGGGGAGGAGGGGGAGGGTGTCACTGTGATGCAAACTAACTGAGAAGTGCTATCATGATACCTGTATAAGGCCTACACAGTCATGTCACAAAGCTTTCAGAACAGCTCACAAAATGATGCCAACATCTGTGACATGCCTGGCACTATACCATCATATGACTTAGCTTTTCATTGCTTATGATCATGGAGACTAGGGTTGGGCGACCGGCAGAAAGTATCTGCCATCGGCTGTATTGGCTTTTTTGTTTTGTTTTGGGGGAGGGGGGTGATTTGGGGGGAATTTTAGTCATTATATTTTGCTACCTGCTGCTCAGTGACAGACTCTTGTTCAGCGAGATAACCCAGTAACATTAAGAGGCCAACAACGGCAGAGAGGGGCAGCTGGGAAATCAGCATGGAGTATGTTCAAATCTAACTCTGAATAAAAACAGTGGAATGACGAACCACTACCTTTTGGTGAGTCTTATTTTGTTTCTGTCGAGTCTGAATGAGGTGTGTTTTCTAATGACTGAAGTTGGGGGGGGTGGTGTTTTGAAATACAAAACCTAAATGAGTTGGTTCACTAGTGGCAGGTGAATGAAACGAGCCAGGTTCTGTCACGCCGCAGCACACACACACACACACACACATGTGTGAATAACCAGTTGTTGAGCTGACAGAGTCTGGTTGGAAAATTGTAACATATCACCCAACCCTAATGTAGACCTTACAAGGCTTCATGAATTGTACATAGCAATCTTCCAGGAAGGGGGTGTGTGGAGGTATTTTACAGACGGAGAGACAGTAGGTGGGAGGAGGTGCAGCAGGGAAGGAAAAGGTTGACGAGGAAGTTGGTCACTTACAGTTGCTCAAGAGAGACAAGCCCCTTAAATGCTTGTCTGTCAATTGATTGGATTTCATTCTTGTACAAATAGCTGAAAGGAGAGATAATCAGTAACATTAGTAACACACACACACTCACACAGGATCATCTAAAATCTGCCTGGTTATTATGAGAGGAAGTAGAAAGGATCTGATCGATTGTTTTAGTTACCCTTTTAAAATGATATGCATGTTGTGCTACTACTAGTACAGTAGAAATGTCAAGCATTTGTTTAGAGACGTATATGCTACACCACCCTGCTTAATGGACTAGTTGTAGATATGGGTGGAGGTGGCTCTTTTCTGCAAGCTCGTGAACATTTGTGCAGAAAATCAGACACTTTGCACAATTAAAACCTTAAGGTGAGAATGTATTTCTGAGCTAAATGTTGAGCTCTGGCTGTTGCATTACGAGTATTATTTTCTCATCTACAGTACCTCCACAGTGTGTTCTCTCTTCAGCTACAGATGTGCTTGACTAAAAAGTACAAATTAGGCATACACTATGTCCCCAAAGACAGCAGTGGACAGTGCAGTGTGTGATGGAAGACTTTACAGATGATCTGATGAATGTTCATGATTTAAGTAAAACTAGTCCAAAACATCACACAGTGATCAAGTCCATATGGGCAACAATAAAGCAACACAACTCATTAAGTCATTCAAAACTAAAACACTGTATCACGAATAGAAAACATTACATTCACTTAATGAATCCTAATATAAGATTGTAGAGTTTACTTTCTCACTACAAAGTCAAAGATTCGATATTTGAACACCTGAGGAGTAAAGAGGGAAATATAGCTGTTAAGATGGTGCATGCATCAAATAAAAATCAGTCATCATCAGTGAACAAACACATGACATCACAAATTCCTTGTGTGTCAAATCTTTTCTCCATATGTCTCTAGTTTTTTTCAGTGACTTCGAGATTAGAACTCGAAACAGACTGAAGTCATATACAGCCTGTGTAGGATCAACACGGTGTTTTAGCACGCCGAAAGAAAAATACCCTTGACGTGTGCATGTTTTCCCTCCATCAAACATGTTAAAGAAATGTGATACTAGAAAAGCAATGGCTTACAGCTGTCTGCCCTTTCATCTCCCACCTCTCTATCTCGCTTTCCACCATTGCACTCATGATGGGACATGATGAGAGATACAGATCTCCGCACAGCACAAGTGACACAATGTATGGAAATAAAAACATCCTCTTTTTATCATTGCATGCCCTTTTCAGTGCTGTCTGTGCCTATGCTATCACGTTCCTCACCATGAAAGATTTATATACAAGGTTAATATAAAAATTTACTTCATCATGTGTAACATGATAAATGGTAAAGACAAGCTGAGCTAAAGCCACAACTAAGTAACATTCACAGAGAAATGACGCTGCCTTCATACATGTTCCAGATGACGTTCAACCAGGAAACCACTGACAACAAACCAAAACTGTTTTATTAAACTGTGATGCATAGCAACTCTGTGATGGTAATGAAAACTCAGATCATTAGGCATAATCTGCTTAGTTTAGTGGCAACTGAGTAACCAGACATATTGTTGCAATATTTTCTGAACGGCTGACTGACTTTAAGTTGTGGCTTTATTTTCGAGAACTAGCCTGCAGGAGCCTGACGAGTTTGTGAATGAATGTGAAACACTGCAGCCTTGTGTGTGTGTGTGTGTGTGTGTGTGGACAAGTTTTGCGTGTGGGGTTTGTATGGGAAACATTTGGAAACTGTGTGCTCAACTCTCTTCAATGACCAGATAATATTTAGTGGTAATACTCATCAAAAAGGAGACACACACAAGTATGCACACAAACAGTCTGCCTTTAACCAGGAAATATGTTGAGACCTGGGAGGATTTCCCGACTGCTCCTGTCACTTCATTCAATGACCTATATCAACTTTCACCAAGACAAAGGCTTTACATACATACTAAGTCTGCACTAATGGAAATGTGCATTCAAGTGCTTTGATGCGAGTATATATAAAGAATCTGTGCTCTTATAATAAACACACTGAAGGACAATTACAGATGGATGTAATGTAACGACATAATTGAAAAAGGATCAAATAAACAGTGAGGGGTTCCCACAAAGAGGCGCGTTGACCTCTGTTTGACTTGTTTATGGAGGTGGTCGAGGGAGGGGGGGGGGGGTCTATAGACAGCCACCGGGCCATTAGGTTTGGAATACATGAAAGATGACAGGGAGGGAACTTTACTGGGGTCCAAAGGAAGTGAAGAGGTGAGATAGGAGATACAATCTAGCCCCCAGCTATAGAACACAGATTCAGCAGGAAGGGAGAGGTGGGGGACACCTCACCCTAATCACAAAGGTTGGAGCAGGCTTTAGATCAACTCTGCTTTAAAAGGAGAGGGGCTCTGTAATTAAAATAGCTACTAAATAGCTACCAGATTTAATTACAATATAAAGAGTGGGGATATATTCTGGGAATGTGTATGTTCGTGTGTCAGTCAACATCCTTTCTATTCACCCCCTCTTCCCTCTGTGGAGCTGATATATATGATCTTGTATGTGCAGCATGTAACAGTACTTCACACTACTTCTTTCACAGACACACAGGCCTTTTTCAGTAACGGCAACTACATTTTGCCTTTATCTGCCATCATCAACCCTACGGACAACAAGCTTTGCCTAATGAGACAACATAAATCATGACGTCATCTTTTTCCCAAAATGTACAAGACATCTCACCAAACAAAATCATATAAAGCAAATGAAATGTGCCCTTTTTTGTTCCATACATTGTTCCAGGTTTGTTCCAACATCAGAGTACTGCACGTAGGTCCTCCAAAGTCTGAGCAGGGAAATCAGGCCATATGTAACTGTGAGCACAGACAGTGCTCTCGCCACACCTGAGGCCGGTGGGATGATAATGCAAGTGACTAACAAGGTAAGCAAACTAGTATTCCCACAGAAAGCCCCGAGGCTGCACACGCCTCAAATATCTGTTCTCAACTCTGCCTCCAGGTCAAGACTTCCAGACACATAAGTACAGGGGATCAGACAAAGGGAGACTTTTCATTGATGCCTTTTCCGTACACTGCACCGATTACATTTTCACTGACTGAGCAGTCTACCAACATCAGCTGTCTTCCACTTTTACCGTCAATAGGCTTCTTTTTTTTGTTTTGTTTTTTTGCAACAAAAGTGTCGGGCATGTTTCACCACGCTTCCTTTTCTGCTGACTGAACAAAGATTGAACTGAACAGCGTCATTTTGCCTAGAAGTCAAAGTCTGACAGAACAAAGATACAGTCACATTGTTTCAGGAGCTATCGCTCGACCTCAGAAGCAAAACTAAATTGACACAAGGGCAACTTACAGATATTTGAGGTTTTCCAGGTCTTCAAATGCCCCCCTGGGGATCCTTCGTATATGATTGTTGTTGAGGAGGCTGTGAAGAAAAGAAAACTGTGGTGGATATAAGGTAGACAGTGGGTTTGTTCTTGGCTAAGATGCAGTATCATGTCATTCACAGTCGTTTGCATCAGTTGACCTCTGGCACAGTAAAAACATGTTCTTAAGGTCATCTGCTCAGTTTGCTCACACAATTTAACTTTGTTCCATGGTTTGAAATGATGAGGGCTGTGACTTGACATTTCTGTTCTTTCTAAATTTCTAATGGTTTGTGATTTTTTTTGTGTCGTGCCTCAGGAAACATAACAAGAGCAAAACATCATGATATGCATTTTCTATCCCAAACAAACAAAAGACTACAGTTGACCAACTTTGGCCAACTTGAGAGAACATAAAAGTCTCTCCCCTACAGTGGGCATTACAGACATATTTCTGTCTGTACAACAGTAATGCTGCACATGTCGCTGTAGCTCAAAGTCTGACTGACTTCAGGATGTGTTATTGTTCAGTCTGTGGAACTGCAGCCTGAAACCATGAGGAGCTGTTCAGGATATAAAGCCCTCAGCAGTCGGCATGGCTGGCTGGCTGGCTGGCTGGCTGGCTGGCTGGCTGGCTGGCTGGCTGGCTGGCTGGCTGGCTGGCTGGCTGGCTGGCTGGGCTTTTGGCCTGCCTTAAGGCACTTTTCTTCACTTTGAAACTAAATCTAAGCCACTATATCCGTGCCATGCACATATTTTCATGTTTATTAACCATCATGGATATACAGCTGGATCTACACGCCTATACTTTAAGCATTATGCTAAAAGTGCTCGGTTTTCTGCACATTTCTATCTCACTCCACAGCACACACATGGACGAGAAAGCATCTCAGTAATGTTTGCAAATATTTGAATGAGGTGAGGTGTGTTTGATTTATTCTAGCAGTTAGCTGAACAGCCTAAATTGTGGCCTGTCAAGAAACTGATATGACTACATAAACTGAAGCATACACACATTTCTGTAACATTTCAAGAGGGTTGCTAAACTAATATGTTGCCAATGAAAAACAGAAAAACTTGGAGCATTTCTGCTTCATTAGCTTAGCAATGCACCATCTAGCAAGCTGGACATATGATAAATAGCCCTGTGGGTGGAAGTGGAAAAATAAATTCCTCACAGATTACGAGCTGACCTACATGTGTGAAACCACAGCAGAACAGAGCAAGAATTCGCCTGTGTGTGTGTGTGTGTGTGTGTAATGCAAACAGGACTTTCTAGGGAAGTGACAATCATTCCACAGAGTGCTGTTGTAAGGAAATGGGCTGGATTAATTTTCAATAGTAGTCTTCTTGAGGGATTGAAATTTATTACCATTAGTATTAGTGTCATTAGTATTAAATATTATTTAGGAAACAATCTCACCCCAAAAAGAGGTTATACTATATGTCTACAACAGTTCATGACCGTGCATGCAGAGTGGACTTACAGTGTGTTGAGGTTCTTTAATCGTCTGAAGGAACCTGGTTGTAAATCCTTGATTTTGTTGAACCTCAGATCTCTGTAGAACAGAGGGAAAAATACTCATATGAGGGAAAGTACATTATTTAGTATATTGCAGAGAAAATATGCACATAAATACAACAGTTATACTGTGATGATTTCTTAATGTGTCGAAAGCAGACATCTGCATGAACTGCAGTCCACAGCAGAGCCTTCACTTGTAATAATCTTGGAGGATAATTGGACATATTACTCATCTCACAAGAATGCCTTTGTCACGCTTTAATCATGAGTGCAGATTTATATAACATTTGCCCCAAAGATAACAATTGCAGAGCTAGTCGCAGCAGTCTAGTCAGCAGGTTTTGGGATCTCTCTTCTCAAAGTTCCTAATTTAAAGAGGCTGTGTAATGATAACAATATCGCTTGACATGACACTAATCACTATCGGTCTCACAACAAATGACTTGGAGTGCCATGAAAGCGACAAGCTAAAGACCCTAATGCTACGTTCAGCCCTGCGAGGATGAAATCATTCTGAACCCCATGTGGCCTTACCAACCACAAAATGATAAGTTCTGTGAAATTGGAACGTTTAATCTGAACAGTGATGTTATGTTTATGGAACTTACGCTCAGAGACATCTGACCTTCAAACAAGTCGTTGGCTAAGTGTATTTTTACGAGATAAATTCTGCAAGGGGACCCAGCCATTCATAGGAGGAGCATTTATAGAATGCTACAGAGCGAAGGCTTTTAGTAACACTGTTGGCATCAGTCCCCCAGTGTTCCTACAGTCCTGCACACTCTCTACCGATGTACGGCCTTTACTGGTGCTTGAACCCACAACAATCCTGGTAGACAGTTGTGCACTACTTGACCCAGCATGGCATCCTGAGAGAAAAATGCACCTCCAGCCAAAGAGATAAAGAGAGCGTTTGGGTGGAACCATATAGCAGATTTATCACCGCACCGAGGAACTACATCAACCTTTCTCCTCCAGAAAGCTCAACTCCCCCAGTAACAACTTGGACTGTCGACCAACATTCTTGTTAGCCAATGACCTTACAAAGTAAATACTCTGAGACTGGGTCACACAGACATAACGTACTTCACCGATTATGCAAGACTGGCAGGACGCCAGGGTGAATCTTGAGATGTCTTTTTTTTTTTTCATTTTGGAGGAAAGGAAAAACTTGACTTTTGCTCCTTTTTCCGTGAAATGATATGTCACAGCCTTTCATGCTATGATATCCATCCCAGGAACACAGCATTTATCCATCTGCTTAGCATTCATCCTGACTACATACCTTCATGCACAGCATGCAATGCAGCATAAAGCTATACATTCCTGAGTTTTTGTATTCATATACTGTATTTCAGTGAAAATGTGGACCAAATAATAAAATCAACTGATTTCATAGCCAGCGAAATGTTTATGGGTCACTCGCTCTGTAAAAGCCCTCACATATGGATCCAATCAGAGGGAGTCCAACTTTTTCATATGCTGACTTCCTTTCATATAGGCTGTGAGCTCGTGCAAGAATTCACTGGAAGAGCTTTTCTGTAGCTGACATGCTTTGTGTGGAACGTCCTTCAGCTATGGCAATGCTGTTGTTTCTGGCACTGCCTTCGGTATGTGAGAAACTTCATTAAGCTCTTAATGTCAAGATGAGGAAATGAAAGTGGAGCATTGCTTATCACCACTTTTAAATTAGTCAACAGCTTCGAAACCCTGACCAAACCATGAAACTTCACAATCAGAGAGTTGAAGCACGAAGAAAATGAGCTGTCAGAAAGGATTTGAATGGACAGAGGGGTGAAGAAAGGGGATCGCTGCAACGTGAAGAGGGACAGCACCCTCAGGAAAACACCTCTCTCCAGGCCGGGTGCAGAGAGCACTGCCCCAACATGCTGAGGCAGCTTAACCGCCTCCAGCTCTGAGGGATGAAGGCAAGGAGGAGGAGGAGGAGGAGGAGAGCACAGCTACGTCAGGTTCAGGCAGCACCCATCTCAGGTGCATGCATGAAGCAATGGTTCTGATTTCTGCTGAGAGGAGTCTAAAACAGAATTCTCTACACCCTTCTTATCAAACAGCAACAAGTTTAGTGAAAACAACTTTAACGCCCTTAAGTGCTATTACCATGATTACACTCATTATTGCTGTGGGTGAATGTGAGTTAATTGAACCATTTTTCCTGGTTGGTGTTTATGATATTTTGGCCTCTGCCTGTCTCACTTTCATGGCTCTCAGAGCAGGCTAAATAAGGCGAGGCACAGTGTTGTCTGTGGCGGCAGGGTGTGTTTAAAGCATCAGCTGTCAGAGGAAGGTGAGGAGCGGCTCAGCTGACCGGAGCGTCCTGATGTTTGGGAGTTGATGAATCAGCACCGATGTGTCCCGCTCTCAGTGCGCTCAGGCTTACAGTGAGCGAGACTGAAAAGTGGCTTTTGATCAGGGACTGGCAGCACTGGCACTCAGTACTGTACTGTGTGTTTGTCTGAGTGATTGTTTTGTCTGCGGATCTGTTAATAAAAACCTCGTGTGAGAGCCAAAAGCTGACCCTGCCCATCCATCATAACCCGGAGACGGCGACTTGTTTCACAAGAGCATCTACAGTAAAAACACTTCATCCCCATTCAGAGCATCAAGGCTGCTTTAAGATAGACACTAATACCAATGCAACCATGAAAGCAGAGATCCGCCATTTTTTCCCCCACACATTTAAACAGGAAGCAATGACTATAGTTTGTCAGAGGAACAGATGATCTATAAAGTTGCTTTGTTTATCGTCGAGGAAGAAAAGCAGCGGAGGAGAGTGAGTCAGTCCACAAAGGGAAAAAATACAGGAAGCATGGAGGACGTTTGGTAAACAAGGCGTTTGCGGCACATTTTTCAGCAAATACTTCATTGAGTGACCATAGAGCGCTGGGACAGTGTCACACAGAATGAGCACGGACGGCTGAACGTCTTATCATATTTGCTCCGGGACTTATTAGAAAAAACTCCCATCAATGTGTTTTTATGGCACGGAGCCCGAGGGAACGATAAAGCAGCAAGGCCAACAACAACGCAGGGCTGACAGGCTATTCTGGAGTTTACCTACACAAACAACCTGAAAGTGAACCGCTTTCCCGGCTCAGGAACGAAGGAGCAGTGGGAATTCAACAACAGTACTAATACAGTGAGGGCCGAACAAAAGATGATCTGATTTACCCACACACCCATAACTGAACACGCCACGCTGATAAGAGCAGAGCCAGACTTTGAAATAAAAATGTCCACAGATTTACTCCCAGAAAGAGCTTCGTACTGTACTTTTCAACAGACTGAATGCATGATCTTACTATTAAGTCCCTTTGTTTGCAGTGCAGCTTTTGGCATACACTAAACTCGAGCCTTACATTTCTCCAAAGATAATTAGAATGACCTATTTAGACGAGACAATGCTGACAATCTGCCCACAGTGTTTTGGGCACACTGTGGCTGAGAGGACTGGAGGTCCACTGAGTGCACTGAGGAGATTTAGGGACAGAGTAGCGCTGTCATGTGTGGGGGCCGGCGTGACTCTGGAGAATCCTGTGTGGGGCCCAATTACTGGTCAGTGTGTTACTATAAACATTTAACATGCCAGCAACTCCACTCAGAGTCCACACAAAGCCAGCAAAATGTTAAAATGCTGTATTCATGTGTAAACAATTTGCATGAGCATTTCCAGGTCATTTCTGTAGAAACCTCATTGGGCAAACAACAAAACTGTGCCATTGTAGCCGACATCTGGTCAGGACCAGGACAG
The DNA here is from genome assembly GCA_025331565.1 of Holacanthus passer. Classification (NCBI taxonomy): domain Eukaryota; kingdom Metazoa; phylum Chordata; class Actinopteri; family Pomacanthidae; genus Holacanthus; species Holacanthus passer. Next base: position 1,368,870 of record JAFREQ010000048.1, on the reverse strand, counting down.
ACAGCCCAGCTGACCACGTCATTTCATGGTTGGGACCTCGTCTGACAAAATCAATATTGTGCTGTGTGATGAGTTATGTTGATGTTTGATATGTGTGTTTACAGATAAAGTTAAAGCACAGAAAGTCTTTACATTGCCGCCTCCACCTGTGACCAGGCCACAGTCACAGCTGGTCCCACCTCTGTGCAGTCTCCTCCTGCTCTCTGTGCTCACCTGCACTGTGTTTTTATGCAGTCAAATCCACTCTTTCTGCAGTCAGACAACTGAATGTGTGTGACACTACTTTATTAAATCATGGCCCATGAACACTACATGTTAACATGTCACTCCTAAGCCACAGAGCTGTAGTGAGAAAATCATTATTTTATAATTGTGACATCATTTGACAAAGTATCACAAAATCGTCAAGTTTAAGTTTAAGGGGATATTTGACTGAGGCCCCATTAAGTGTTAACCCTAGTAAAGCTCTGCTGTCAGATCAAATAGTTATTAACTGAAGTGAATTATGTGATCTGTCTGTGACACTCACCAGCGAAAATATGCCCCCTCACCCAGGCACCTCAGAGGTTTGATACACGCTCTGACAGCTAATTGATCCTTGAGAGCAGACTTATACCCAACAACATAGCTACAATAATGTCAATCACAACAATGCTGGACTGTTCTGTGTTCGAACCCATCCAGTTTCAGTATCCACATGGGAAATCATCCTGTCTGCTTGATAAGAACTTAATGCCTTATATATCCATTGGCTTCGATTACAAACTTTCCTGGCAGTATTTCAGCCCATCAGACAAAAGAGTTTTGATGTGCACAACAGAGTTTAATCTATTCATGATTGCAGAGCCTCGAATCAATACTCGTATTTCTGTATTAAAGCTGCTAATAGTCAGTGCTTTGGACAGATGTGTAATATCTTAATAGTTGCCTATTTAATGACACATTTAAATGAGTCACTGTTTTACCACAATCTTATTCTTGGCAGGATTGTAAAACCTCTAATATTGTTACATGATACTGCAGACAAAGAGGGAAGAGCCACAGTTGTGCGTGGCTCTGCCAGGATATCACATATGTCTGCTCTAAGTCAGTATTATACATGATGTCACTTTGCATTTTATTAATTAGCTGTCCCACACCAGTTAACTGGGTTGCTCAAGTATGTGGACACAACACAAGTAATTTAAACTCCCTGTTGTCTAAAAATCTAGCAACAAAACAGTCATGGTAATGAGGAGAAAGCAGATGGCAAACCTGTAGAAACCAGTGAACCTGTGATCAGCTGAGCACCAAAAGCCGACAGGGGGGTCGTGGACCTACTTTCGACAACAATATATATCATTAAATCATCAATCATAATGGTGTCAGTGAGACCAATGTGGCCCCACCTCAACATCAAAAAGAGCAGGCAGTGCCAACAAACATGCAGCATTCAATATCTGCACAATTTTGGAATCATAGCTCACCAACAAATCCTGTGTTTAAAAGTGTGATTGTTGTGTTGCTGACTATAGTGCTGGATGAATGTGTTGTGAGAGTTTGCAGCTGCACGGACTATTGCTATGATGTATTTATTATATTACTGCGTGAAACTAAGTGAAAAACTGGAGTGCACTTGCTAAATAATCACTCTCATAGCAACAAAAAATATCTGGCTGTGATCATGACATTTACCATACAGCGTGATGGGTTCTGTGTATTCACAGAGCAAACATAAATATGATGCAGAGCTGTGCAAACGGGACTGTAGCTGCGAGGGAAGTTTCAGAAGAGGTTTCTGTAAATTCTTGTCTGAGCCAGGACGACGAGTGAACGTGGCTGCTGCCCAATTCAACCAGCATCTGAGTGCCATGTGTGGACCTCTCCTCTCGCGCTCTCCCTCTCTAGTCGAGGGAGTCATTTGGCTTTGTGACACATGCCCAAGAGGGTTTGCCAAGGACTCTCGGGCGTGTGTGAATCATTCCTACTTAAACAAGAACATGGCTGGCTCCTTGCTCGGTTGGGGGAAACAGCAAACCAGGACCTCCAAACATGGCTGCGATGGTTCTCGGCAAAACACATCCCGTAAAAATGACAAGGATTTGTTTCTTGTCAGGGGAGTGCTGGCGCAGAGCGAGCGCCTATCAAAATCCTACAGAGCCAGAAGGATTTGAACTGCTAGAGCTGAGGGCCATTACAAATAAAATATGAAAATGAATAAAAGGGCAACTGTTTCTCAGGCACAAATGTAAGACCCACACTTTTTTTAGCTGGAGAGAAAAGTCACTACTAAAACAGAAAGCTGACAATCAAAAGAGACAATTAAGCTCCACCCTCTGTCATCCTGGGCCCTTGTTCCTACTTCTAACTGTTATGACTGAGTTCATAATTTTGACACTTACTTACTTGACGTAAATCAAAACTTTACATGATTTTAACAGATTAACACTCACAACACTTAAAGTTGTTTTTTTAATTACAGCACATTCTTTAGCTTACTTTACTGGCATTTGATCCTCTGTCTCATTAAGGTCATATCACAGACGGCAAACGGACACTTTGAATGGAAATGCACTAGAATGCCGACATTAGTGGATTCAGATGTTTTGCTTTATGGACAAATAAAAATCTGATAATAAAAGAGCACCAGTACACAAAAGAGAATAAAAACCATTCTTATAAGGAGTCTGATATATGCTTCATGTGTTCTTTGTGTCTTCCATCAAACTGGCAGTACACTCATTTTTTTAAAAACTTTGAAATGTAATTACCTTCTATTCCTGACATGGCTAGTAAAATAAGATTCAGATTTAAAACAACCAGAATTCAGTGTTTATTACAGATACATTTGAGAAGAAATGTGAACCAGTGTTCTCCTGACCAGCTGCCCTGCATTGGACGGGCACAGGAAGGGGCCAGTAGGGTTCTTTTCAACAACTATCTTGGACCCAAATCGCCCTGTGCAAATGAGCAAAGCTTTGGGGATTTCTGGCTTTGCATTCCATAATGCTGCAGAGACTGAGCGCCTCACAAAGCCTGACTGCAGCAAATTCCACACAATGGAACTCCACTTTCCCTCCCTGACTCACCAACGCCGTCACTCAGTCAGACCAGGCCACTGTTTTGGGGGCGAGGAGCAAAAGACATGAAGATATTTAGACAGAGAACAATGGCTGGCTCCTGACCACCAGGTAGTTATCCACGCAGAGCTCAAAGGAGGGTGCCACAGAAATGTGTCTGCTTATCATGGCCATTACAAGGCAGAACCATGCTGGGCAATCAAGCCCTGGTGACGCTGCGACCGCGACACCAACCCCCACTGAACTGCCTCACCAGCCTCCCTGCACCCACAAACCCCAGAGCCCATTCATGATCTGGACACTCATTCCATTCAACACCGCCATCGGCCAACACCCACAGCTGCTCGACTGAAAGATACTGAAGCCCCTCGCTGAACAACTACATACTCTAACTCTGCAAACCACCGCAGCACGTAACTCATTCATCAGTACACTAATGGACTAACCAACCGAGTACACTGGAGTCCAAGCACTTTTCTCAAATCACAGAACTGCAATAGACAAAAACAAGCCTCTTCGTGAACTAGTGCATGAACAGATTCACAACTGACACATACATACAGTATATGTATAGCACAGCTCCGGAGCTGTGTGACAATGCTGAAACTATTTTGTTGTTTGTTACATCATGTAATGAAACTTAAAAAGAGATAAAAATAGATTTGAAAATCACACTGAGCAAACAGCTGAACACATGGCTACTGACTTGTGAAATACAAATCCTCTGTTGCGCTGACAAGCTTTGATACTGCACGTCATACAGGGATGGAAGACTTGTCCTAGTAGAGTATGTTCTTGAGCTGCTAAGGTAAGACCATTAAAACAAGCAGTTTATATTTGGTGTTGGCAAAACAGAGCTCCAACTTCAGCAAGTCCCTGAGAAGATATGCAGCAGTGTCATTACAGAGAGGAAACGCAATTTACCGTCATGCCTCAAACAGAAAGTCCTTAGAGAAAACAGCTGAAAAACAAATGTAGGCCCGAAAGAACTGAGAAATTTTGAGAAAAAAAAATGTTTCTTGGTCCGAGTGTCATGTTGAAAAGCTCTTGGCAAGAAGCCCATGCGCAGTAGTACATCTGAGCCAAGACGTTTTATTCTCTACTGCAGTGGCCCAGAGGAAACAGAGATGTTCTGAGTTTCAAGAAGCTGAAGACGCTGACATCCAGAGTTTGAAACTACTCAAAAAAAACCTGTCAATTTAGGGCCTTTGTTATCTTCTGAAACATTTTTAGGGGTACAAACACATTATAGTCAGGAGCTTCACAGCCTGATCACCTGAGCGAAAAAAGAAAAAAAAAAATCCAACAGACACAACAAAGATAAGTAACAACTCTTCCCGTGCTCGACTTCCCTTAGTGTGAAAAACCCCTGATGTCCCTAAAGCTACTGTGATATAAGAGACTCAGAAGACGTCTGCTGGAAAATTATACCAATAAAAATAAATGCAATAAATAGAAAATAAATAAAGTTTATACTATAGACAAACAAATACTCTTTAACTATGTTTTTGTCCCCAGAATAACTGAAGTGCTTTACCTTTACTTCAGTACGCTAAAGGCTTATATGGAGGATCATCTCACATGCTTATGATATTATTTTAAATTCCTATCCTGGCATGCTGCCAGGTGGAGGGGGGAATGCAAAGACTGTACCTTTACAGCAGACAGCTACAGGTCAACCTATTTCTGAACTCCTGCACAGAGAGCTCAAACCCTGAGGACTTCATTGGCTACATTAGAGCTTCAAAGCTTCAACCTTCACACCACAGCTCAGGTTCAGTGTAGGGGACTTTTCCCAGATGACCAGTGATGTGTTGAACATTGAACACAGCAGAGTGAGGGAAGGCCGGGCAGGAACCACATTCATGTCCTGACATGACAGCAAAACGAGAGGGGGGGGGCGACAAGTGTCTGCAGCTTCAAAGCTCACCGGCATGAAAGCTTGTGGGAAACCACGGCGGGCTGTGATCGGCCCTCGGACAGATTTACACACATCCTACAGGAGAGCTAAACAATCCGTGCATTGCCGCGGTGAAGGCCGGACTTTCCTTTGAGGGGATGTGGGTGCACCGTGGGCTGACCCCATATGGTGGAGGACAAGGCTAATTGAGGGCGTGCTGCTGTGGGACAGGCTGGCTGAGTTGCCCCTTTGTCCCCCTGCTTCCAGGCTGAATGAAGCTATTTATAGGCCCGTGCATTATGGACTGACATGCACAACAAGACTGCAGCCGCAATTAAAGACAAAGGGTGGCACATATTTGGGAGCCTGGTCAGATCTGGATCTGTGTTCTCTTACTGTGGCTCCGAGATACTGCGGTCAGCTCCATCAAAAAGGACATAGTTGAGTTGGGTTGAATTGAGTTGGGTGACTGCAGCAGAGAGCTCCTGACAAGCACCACACATTCACAAGTGCCTGTCAAGTAAGAAGCATTGCCTTCCTTTCATCTCAGAGGGAAAGTCAAACATGGAGTTGAACCTGTGCACAATGAAGCACAATGATGGTGATTGGAGACCACAGAGGAGGAAGCAGCTTTTGTGTCTCAATCACAATATGGTGCAAAGATCCATTGTAAGGAGCAAGCCCATTGGTCAAGCCTGACCTCGAACAGGGATCTGGAAAAGAAGCACACATTTCCTAAAACATGATAACACACCCAGTGAAGCCTGTGGAAATCTCATCTCATCTCTCTGCATTTCATTTGAAGGAGACGGTTCTCTCTCTGGTGAAGAGCCTCCACATTGTTTGCAGCTGACTTCAGCAGCTGTGTGACCCTAAAAAGCCTTTTCATTAACCTCTACAGCCAACAGCTGAACTCACTGGCAGGTGTCCTAACTTTGTCACTGGAACAACCTCTGCTCCACCACAGCACCCGGGATTTCCTCAAGTCTGAGTCTCAACTTCAGCCCAGCGACTGAAGTTAGTTTGACGAGTGTTGTTCGAGGCTCCGCTCGGGGCCGGCGAGCCGAGGCTCGACCCGTCACACCGAACACAAAAGCTACTTACAGGATGGTGGTCTGAGGAGAAACTGCCGGCACCGTCTCCAGGTTCAGATGCATACATCTCACCGTGGTCCGGAAACACAGGCAGCGACTCGGACAACTGGACACAAACCGCGGTCCGCAGGCGAGCAACAGGAAAACCGCGGCGACGAGACACGACGGAGAAAAGAGGTGGCCGGCCCGCAGCGCCATTGCTAGCAGTGAGGCGAGCAGACAGAGAGCCAGGGAGAGAGAGAGAGAGAGAGAGAGAGAGGCTGGGAGAGAGAGAGAGAGACAGAGAGAGGCTGGGAGAGAGAGAGAGAGAGAGGCTGGGAGAGAGAGACAGAGAGAGAGAGAGAGCCAGGGAGAGAGAGAGAGAGAGGCTGGGAGAGAGAGAGACAGAGAGAGAGCCAGGGAGAGAGAGAGAGAGAGGGCTGGGAGAGAGAGACAGAGAGAGAGCCAGGGAGAGAGAGAGAGAGAGGGCTGGGAGAGAGAGCCAGGGAGAGAGAGAGAGAGAGGCTGGGAGAGAGAGACAGAGAGAGACTGGGGGAGAGAGAGAGGCTGGGGGAGAGAGACACAGAGAGAGAGAGAGAGTCAGGGAGAGGGAGAGAGAGAGAGAGAGAGAGAGAGAGAGAGGGAGAGAGAGAGAGAGGCTGGGAGAGAGAGGCTGGGAGAGTGGGAGAGAGAGAGAGAGGCTGGGGGGGGGGAGAGAGACTGGGAGAGAGAGGGGAGACGGGGTGAGAGAGAGAGCCAGGGAGAGGGAGGGGGGGAGAGAGAGAGAGAGAGAGGCTGGGGGGGACTGGGAGAGAGAGGGGCTGGGAGAGAGAGAGGGAGACTGGGAGAGAGAGAGAAGCAGACTGGGAGAAAGAGAGAAGTTGGGAGAGAGCAAGAGAGACTGGGAGAGAGAGAGAAGTTGGGCGAGAGAAGCTGGGAGAGAGCAAGAGAGACTGGGAGAGAGAGAGAGGCTGGGAGAGAGGGGGAGACTGGGAGAAAGAGAGAGACTGGGAGAAAGAGAGAGAGGCTGAGAGAGAGAGATTGGGAGAGAGAGAGAGAGAGAGGCTGAGAGAGAGAGATTGGGACAGAGAGAGAGAGAGAGAGAGAGACTGGGTGGGAGAGAGAGAGAGCGAGAGAGAGAGAGACACTGAGAGAGAGACTGAGGGAGACAGACAGACAGAGAAATGTATTTGTCCTCAGCTCAGCTGTACCTCACACCAAATCGAAATTGATCTAAAAGTGGAGCACGTTTCAAGACTAATTTACAATCTGTCATGATCCCAAAATTTGTTGTAGCTCTAACAAATGTGCTCTATTTGGAGACTTAGGTGAAGTTTCCAAATGTCCTGGAGCATGCTGTGGGATTTGGACCTTCTTAACGGGATCCAGTGTGACATTGTCAGGATCAGAGGTGTAGAGGACATGGCTCTGTTCCAGCAGGGTTCGGGTCTCTCTAAGACAAGAAGGTCAATATTCACATCTATCAGTAAAAAGTAAAAATAAAAATACTCTTACTCAGACAAAGTCCTGCAAAGTAAACATTTAAAAGTAGCAAAATGTGCTTTTCTCAAAACTAAAATGACTTGTTATGAAGGCTTTTGTGAGTTTTTGGAGCTGGTCAAAGTGGAGTTAAATTTATGTATGTTTGAATGTGACAAAGTACATTTACTCAAGTAGTGTACTTTAGTACAAATTTAAGGCACTTGTACTTGAGTGTTTGCATTTTATGTTACTCTCAGCTTCTACATTTACACTTCAGAGGGAAATATTGTCCTTTTACGTCACTTTCATTTATTTGATGACTCACTAGTTACTTTGCAGATTCAGGTTATTTATACAAAATATAAATAAAGTAATAAACTGTGATACTTTATATTATTATAGTTTAAGCTATCCAGCAGTATGTAATGCAGTTAAATTAGCTCCACATTCACCAGCTTCAACATTAACATGTACACAATACATCATGCATGTACAAAAATATTTGTTCTTTTACTTAAGATTTGGAATGCAGGACTTGTTGCAGGGTATTTCCACACTGTGGTATTGCTGCTTTTTTACTAAAAGATGTGAGTACTTCTTCCACCACTGCTTTTCAGTACTCATACATGCAAAGCCACAGCTAGTAACTAGGCCTCTAGTGGTCAAATAAATCCAATGGAATAAAAAGCATTTTCCTCTGAAATTCAATAAAGTATAAAGTAGTATAAAATGAAAATATTTACTTCATTACTAGCCCAGTAGTAGAGTAGAATGGTACTTGAGTAAATGTTCTTAATTATAGTTACTATTCCACCATTACATTTATCCAAAGTGACTTACAATGAGTGCGTTCAACCATGAAGATACAACCTATATATCATATCAATTTTTAATTGATGGGCCTAGGTGCAGTCTGGGAGGTGTCAGTGTCTGAAGATGGTCCTGTCCTGATGTCAGCGTGGAGCTTGTTCCAAATCACCAAGTCATCAGTGAGCCAGCAGATACAACACCAGGGCCGTGCGACTGGGATACCTCGATACAAAGCAGCCATTATTAATATTATGAATCAGCTACACCTGTGCTTGTTCTACCATGTTGGAGTTGCTGCCTTGAATAATGCTGAGTGTATTTTTAAACAGCAAAATATAACAAAGATGAACAGAGGAATGCAAATAAAGCTCACATTTGTAATTAGTTTGGAGGCGGCTGCAAGGTTACAACCTGAAGTGTCTTTCTTTTGTTCCATGAACACGAGTATGTTTTGACACAACAAGATTGTTATAGACAGAAAATGTTCACACATAAATATTGACTTTTTATTATATGACTTGTAAATTTCCCCACTGTGGGACGAATAAAGGTTTATCTTTATCTTATCTTAAAAATGAAATTGACCTACCGTTCTGTTGAAGAACAGTGCCTGCCAGTTCTTGACTTCTAATGGTGGACTAATTAATCAGGTGTGCATAATTAGGTGTTGTCCAACTGGAGCACCAATCAGAAGTGAGGACGGGAACCATGCAGCAGATTTACATGAACTCTGTTAACCTTCACCCACTGCTCTATGATCCACGCCACAGTGTTGCTTTGTTAATAGTTTGGGTTTGCTGCCACCTTGTGTTAAAGGTAGAAATAGCACTACTTATCAATACATGCAGTACAATCGAAGATAAAGTTAACAAGCCTAAAATATTTAAGACAGGTCTGTATGTTTTTTATTTGATATGCCGTTACACAGAATGATAATATGACATGATGCCAGTATCTTACCTTTTTATGTTTTAAATACCTGCACCCTGCATTCTGTAAATACCAACATAGGACACGTGTTTGTGCTTTAAACAAAACATATTAGCATTAGTTTAACTGAAAACCTACTAACAGCTGATCTACTGAATGAAACTCCATGACTGTCACACACACATCAGTGACTGATGGCCTCAGCCTGTTTCCCATTATGGAGCTCCACACCCTGTTATTTACAGCCTGTAAGTCGACTGACAGTTTATTTCCCATTTAAGCCTCTGCTGAGCAGCAGCTCACCATACACACACACACACACATACATACATACATACAGACATGCAGCCTCCTGATTGGTCTATCATCTCAAACTGGGGCTCTGCTCAGTATCACTGAACGTGTGTGTTCCTGAATGCTGTGTTGTGTGGCTGGGAGGTGGATGTGACTGCTGCTGCTGGCGTGCTGCTGTGTCATTGTTAGCATTTCCACCTCTAACAATGCTGTCCCATTGCTATTGTTAGCATTTCCACAGCCTAACACACACTGGAGGCACCGATTAACAGTGGCAGCATTGTTTCACAATCTATGGGTGTGGCATTTTATTTACAGGCAGCTCTGGTGGAAGTATTTTTTTCTATCAATGTGCACTGGTGTGTTTTCTTCTCATGTAGGCCATTATTTCTCTCCACCCACTCTAGTTACTTCTTGAGTGCCAAAAGTCCATCTACATGTAAAGCAAAGGCAGTTTTGGCATCACTGATTCCTCCTTGTTGGTCAGTGTTGATGTCAACAAGATTGTTACACTTGGATCTTGATATTTGATCATCATTTCTTGAAATCAGGGCTTTGATAATTACCCCTTTAGCTGTGTTTTCATATTTAAAAATCTAGGACCCTGGCAGCAAAATTGTTAAGGTGAATACCACAGTCTGTCCCCAGGTCAGTTCCAGTTGGGCTCCTTTGTTGCATGTCATACTTCTGTCTCTCCCCTTATCTCCGTCCAATAAGGCCTGTGACCTTTCAAAGGTGCATATAAAGTGCTCGACAAGGTTAAGGAGGATGACCTTGTCAAAACTATTTCATTTCAATGTGTGCCTTGAAAATTAACAGTGACAGTATCTACTCATAAACTGTGACACGTGGGGCCTTAAAGTTATCTGCTCCATGCCTGCCCTGTTAATAATACAAGTATGAGTCGAGTAGAATCAACTTTGCTGCTGGGAATTAGCCCTGCAGGTACCATGAGGTACTCAGTCAACATTAGAGTGCAGGAGTATTCAGACAATTCTTGGGAAGCCCCAGTAGCCTAATGGTTAAAGCTCAGAGCACACAATTGCAGCATCCATGACTTGATTTGCACGTCATACCCCTCTCTCTCCCTGTGTTTCTCCCTCTGCACTGTGACTGTCAAATAAAGGCAAACAATTCTTGAATTCACATGATTCTTCATTTGGCTGTGTAATGAAATGAATCGTGATTTATACTGCTCATACAATCCAAGGGTAAAAATAACTACACTGTACTGACCTCGATGTAACACTCTTAAAAGTGCGAGTCAGTTCTTTAACTGCAAAGTCGCTGTTTCATTCTAAATCCAATGTGCTGAAGTCGAGTTAAACAGCACTTAAACACTGCACTGTCAACTTCAAACATGTGGTAAGGGTCAGTTTGATCATCCCAGCGAGTACTATTGAGCCTATGAAAACAGACTCTGGAGGAGCTGTGTCAAGTCTGAGAAAATGACTCAAGTGATGTAACTTAACAATCTGAAAGTGCACACCATGCACTGAGTCTATGTCTATCAAAACACACTGCAGACATGTGACATGCAGGATTGTGTGTAAACTGTCTTTTGTCTGTCCCCTAAATTTATAGAAATAGCAATACTCAATTGCTACTGTTTCAAGATGAGATGTGCTCTGGAATGAGAGAGAGAGACAGAGGGAGAAGGACAGATTGATCTAGAACAGAACCTCCTTTAATTGTTCCAATATGAAGTGCGTTATCTTGGCTAAATGGCAAATTGAGCTGGATGCCTCTGAATCTTAATAAGCTGGTCACACACAGGTATCTCAAAAAAAGTGTCAATTTGTAGTTTGATTTGTTTGTAATTTTCCACTGCTCCAAGCTTGCAAATAAGTGGTGATTTTATGAACTCTCTGTAATGGTGCGTCGTCGTGAGTTGCACAGCATAAGGCGTGCGTGTGGTGTGTTTTATAGCTTGGGTTTGCTGACATCTGCTGGTGGAGCGTTTAGTGAAACAGATTTAAGAATTAATGTGAGAATGGGTTGTGCAGTATCAATATATTACGAAGACAGGAAAGAAATTATTTTACAGGCCTCTGGCAACACATTTTTTCTTTATTCAGAGTAAGATGTGTCAACATCCAGCATGACAAAAATTGTACAAAGTTCACAATTTATAAATGAAATATCACAGCAACTTGTGATCTCACACATTTATAGCAAAATTAAAATGTCAACAAATCCATGCTGTGTAGTACAAAAATAAATCAAACTTCAGTTCCACAGAGAGCACAATAGTTTATACAAAATCCTGTCTTTGTTAATGGTCACTGAAAACCAGTCTCAAAATGAATTGGCTCAAATAAAATAATAAACTCTGATGAATTCACAATAATTTATATGAAAAGTCAGCTTTCTAAATATGTGACAACCTGTTTGTGTTCCCTATAGATAGTCACAGATAACTCTATTGAGATTTGTTATTTATGTACCAACATCAGATGAGCAGCCGGTTTGTGCTTTAAAATCCCTTTTCCCTTTTTACTGATAATGAGAATTAATTCAAAAACTGGTACTAGCTATTACTCTACTGAAGCATTACTATATTGGCAAAAAGCTGCAGACACGATGCTGTGGAAAAAGGCGTATGCAGTCATGGATGATGGGTAGTAGAGTCCTGAAAGAGGACTGTAAAGTACAATAGATGAGATTCAATCAGGTGAACGACAAGCACCTTTTGCATTAGCTCTCAAAAAGGCAAATTCTGAACATGATCGCTAACAACTAGAACAACAGAATGGAGGGGTGCACACAGTCGGGCTGGATTGTATCACCCCTCGAAGGTCTTGTTCACCATTTCTTCTGCTTTTTTTAAAACCTTGAATTGATTGACTATTTAATCCTTTGTACAGTGATTAGATATAAAGTGCTGCTGGGGGATAACTTCATCTTCCTAAAACATAGCAAAAATGAAAGAACATTGTTAATGTTTTTACACTTGATAATAGCCTACAGTATAACTGCTATGGTTATAATCATCCTCTTCTCTGATTTCAAGTCCCTGTTCTTCCTCTCTCAGTGGTACTAAATTCACACCTACAGTGGCTCCAAGCAGTTGGTTGCTCCGATCGTGTGCCAAAGAGGTCACCTGGAAAATTGCACGCCGCCGTATGTAAGGATAATATCTTCAAGGACAAGTGCAAATAGTCTACTGGCACATAAGTGGGGACAGTGACCCTGTAAGTCCCGCTGTCATACTCTATAAATACTCTTTACAAAACCCTCTGAAACCCTCCTTTTAGGCTCTCGGGTACTGCTTTTAGCTTCTGTAAGAACATCAAAACATGGAAACGAAGGTGTCCCTGTGCAAAATCGTACAGAAAAAAAGTGGAACTCATATACTTTCGCTTCTTAAACTCAATGTCCAGGTTCCCCTCCTCTTTTTTAAAAAGACTTTTTGTATTAAAAGATTTGTATAAAAATCAATATTTTACATAGGCTATATTAAAAAGATTCATGTTACCCCACTATGCTTATAAACAAGAAATTGCATATACCCAACCTTTTTTTTTTCCTTTGCAGATTGCATCCCGTACCTACTATAAACAAATTATTCACTTATTATATTGCTGAGACATTTCTTGATCCTAGCAACACAAGTCTCGAAATTGAGCAGATTTGATACTAGAAAGGCTAGAATGTGGTCTCTATAGGTCATTGTCTTTACACATCATTTCTATTTGAGATTAGTTAAGGATGAGCATGTGAACATGCATGCACCGCACAGATGTGTTCCTCTAGGAATTAATTGGCTCTCCTAGATAATGGGATTTCCACCATCGGGTTTCCGTGTAATGATGTTTACAATATAACTGTTCATACATACATTCATACATACATCAGGTCAGTTTCCTCTCCAGATTCATTTACAGCACCAATTAAAAATGCCCCCACCTACAGCTACACATCTTTTTTTTTTATCAAAACAAAACACAAACGTTTCTCAAGCATTGTCAGAAAATAAAGCGATTCGCAAACCAGTTCTTGCTCTTGAACAATGTACACGCAAAAAAGGAGTAGAAGAAAAAAAAAAACCAAAAACATCTAAAATCATCAAGTCCAAAATCATCCAGTGAGGAGAAAAATAAGTAGCTTCCTCCTTGCTTGTAGTTTTTTTCATTATTTCACTGTCCAGTGTTTTCATCTAAAATGCTTTGTTGTCAAGCAATAAAAAGAACTCACGTTCCGTTATCATTAGCTTACTGTTCAGAAATATACACTAAAAATGTGCATACATGAGCAGCTAGAAACATTACATGACACTATGTCAGCTCTTATGAAAACGTACAAAATGTGAATGTCCTCAAAAACTATTTTGCCGTTTACTCTTTTATGTTCTTCCTCAAAGCAAGGCCTAAAAAGAAAAGAACGAAAGAAAGGAATTATCTCGAGGTCTTTCTAAGCATAATACCTCTTTTTTTGAGAGAACAGAATTTAGAATATATAACACTACATAATTTACTGCACCATCACAGCCTGTTTGTATGTGGATTTGATACACCACCCACTCCAGCTGGGGGAACAAAAATCTCCCTTTGCTGAATGGTTACACTTGGATCCCTTGAACAGCTTGCTTGATGTTTTCCAACAGGGCTTTGTTTTCTGGGCTCTGGTACTGGTCTTGGTTTGTGTACATATCCGTTAGAGTGGTCACGTAGGCGTCAAAGTTCTGCTCGCTTATTGGCTCCTGCGGGACCAAAGACACAACATGGTGGCTATTAGAGGAAAACAGAGGTGAGGGAGATTTTAAGATGTCCTTCAAATCTTCTTGCATATGCAACATTTCAAGAAGAAATGTGTGCAAATATATTTCATTTAATCTAGTTTTCAGATCTGTGTTTTAATTTCTTGTCAATGCTGCTTTGTCTACCACCCAATGTACTGTAAAGCAATTCATAGTTACAAAAAAACTGCGTTCACAATGACACCAGGCTGATATGAGTTTTATTCTTATTTTTATTTTGTTTTATATAAAACACAATCAGATCAATCAACTCATGGATGCTGTATGTGGTTTATGAAGGGGAGAGCAGATGAACACCTACTTGTAAAACCTAATGACTAACTAATACTTAACTTGAAAGACAAATACTGAATTTATAGCCTTGCAATATTTTACTTTGAAAAACATTTGCCTCAACCTGTTCTGAAGAATTTTCAAATAACCAATTGAATCTGAGCAATTATAAAATATTATCATTCTGTGAAGTGGAATTTTCTATCCAAACTTGAAAGTACAGTAAATAAAAAAGAACAACAAACCCCAACAATATTTAATATCACGTTTTTTTCAAAGAGGAGAGTTGTAATTAAATATCAACATTAAGTATTCAGTATTGATTAAGTTTCGCAATCAGGCATTCAGTTGCCTTTAAGATACATATCCTTATGACCTTTCTTTGCTTCCCTACTAATGACAACATTTATAGAGGCAGTGAAATACGATAGTGAACTACAGAGCATGACCAAAGCCATTTAAATCACATGCCATTGACTTACTTGCTGGTGCAACTGTAAGCAGCTGTTATTCCTTAGAGGAGGCTCTTTGTGTGCCAGTGGTTTCTATGGAAGAAAAGGAGGGACATGTTTCTATTAGCTTGCTTTGAGAAACTAGGTTGTTATGGTTACATTTACACACTAGGTGGCAGTATTTGATATACAGCCACATACGTAAGACCTCAAATTACCTGGAATTAAATAGAAGCTGGACATGGATATAGACATACAAGACACCAAGGCCAGCCCGTGGTGTCAGAATGACCCACTGGTGTTAAGGTGGTATCGTTCGTAAAATCTCAACTGCTGAAATTTAAGCTGTTTAACTGCTTAATTTTACTCCAGTGTCATGGACTGTTTTTATCTGAACAACTGCTGAAATATTAAAGGAAGATATGATTATAAAAATGGCTTGCCACTTAGACGACGATGCTTAACTGAGGAGTGATTCCTTCCTTTGTCAATGAATGTTAACTAATCCATTATGCAAGAGGATATCATGAAGAGATGGCATTGTGAAGAATGAAAAACAGGTTGAAATCGTCTGTGATTACTATGAAACTCTCAGCAACAGAATGAAGTACTTTTTGCTTTATCTTCAAGAGCCAACAAAAGATAGAATAAGGTGTTTGAAGCACATGGATATTTTTTCAAAAAACAGTCAAATTGTGAAAAAGTTTGCAATGCACTTCGCAGTAAAGCCTGTAATCATGACACCACTCTAAAGGCACAGACAAAACCTCAATATGCACTGTACATACTTTTTGTTTAACCTAAACAGTTGAATGTAGCAATCATTGCTCCTGTTGGAGTTGCTACCACTGTATAAAATGCCCAATCATACCTCATTTCACAACTCCCCCTCACTGTTTGGAAAGACAAGCAATGCTCCACATTTTCGACTAAGCATGCACAATAGACTGTGGTTAAATACATAAGTAAACGAATAAGCTGCTATAATGCTATGGTCAGCTATATTCTGCAACTTGCCAGCTAGCCGTTCCTGGTGGCCCTTACCATATGAGGGAGCTGGACATTAGCTAAACTGTTAATCAGTGACTGGCTGAGGTTGGCCAGCTCATGCAGGAGAGATTCATTTTGCTGTTCAATCACCTTGTTTTCCTCCTCTATGGACTTCAGGTTGGACTCCATTGTTGTAATCTGAGGAGAGGAGGGGTGGATGACAGGATGTTACAGTGCAGCTTTGTATTCACAGACACAAAGGCACACACCACTACTGATTCAGATATACACAAACACAGGCCAATGGATGTGGCAGACGGGAGGTGACTTACCTGTGTTCTAAGTTTGATCATGTCTGCTTCCACTTGTGAATTTGATTCGCTCAAATCTTTGATTTCTTCATCCAGCTGTTTGATGTCCTCTTCATGCTCCAGTCCTACAAAGGAGAAGCAGCATTAGCATTGACATATTACTGCAAAGACTCAGTCAAAAATGATATCATAGCCTTTATATTTGATCAAAGTAATTAAAAGACACAATATGACTGTAGCTGAGTAAGAATTCTGCAGGTCACTGTGTGTAACAGTCTTCATCTCTACAATAGAACCTGTCGCATCCCTTTATGAAGAGTTAGGAAAACAGATGGAGCACACAACCACAAGCTAGCTCCGACAGTCCAGGTCTGATTACTGCCAAACAAGCCGAGCCCTGTTCTTCCAGATTGGAGCCACTCTTCTCATTATTTGAATGCTACCCCTGAATGGCGGTTTATACTCAGACAATGCTCACTGCATACACTCCTGATTGGTTTAATATCTTAAATTGGTATTCTGTTCTGCAAATCGTTCCTCATCCATGTTCCTGATTGGCTGTATTGTGTGGGTGAGTGGTAGTTGTAGTTACCGTTGCTGGCACGTTGCTGCTTTATTGTTAGCATTTCCACTCCAGAGAGCCTGGCTTTCCTCATGGCGGAGGTGGCACGCGGACAACCCGACAGACTAGAAGCAGCAAGGAGAGGAAGCATTGTTTCAGTATATTCCACACACACAATGAGTCACCGTGGTTCATAGACTGCTGGGCTTTATATACAGGAAGGCTGAGAAGACATACTCTATCAACACATTAAAGGAATAGTTCAACATATGCCTTCTTGCTGAGAGTAAGATGAGAAGATTGACACCACTCTTATGTAAGACAAACATGTAGCTAAAGCCAGGAGACAGTTAGCTTAGTAGAGCATAAACACCAGGCACAGGGGGAAACAGTCAGCCAGGCTCTGTCCAAGGTAACAAAAACCAGCATCTCAAAAGCTCACTAATTAACACATTATATCATGTGTGTTTAATCCGCACAGAACCCAAAGTGTAAAAACACTCTCGATGTAGCTTCCTGAAGTCTTCTGCTTGCCTGGCAGCAAGTAAGCTTTAGCGGTGCTGTCAGTCTTTGTGCTAAGATAATCTGCTGCTTGCTGCAGACACATATTTATCATACAGATTTGAGAGTTGTATTGATCTTCACATCTAACTCTCAGCAAAAAAGTTAATACATGGATTTCCCAAAATCTCAAACTATTCCTTTAAAGCTTATTGCATCAGCTGTTCTCCTGAACCACTACTTTCTGTCCTTTCATGTAAGTTCCAAAGTAGGAGTAGAACATTAAACTAAATCCACACTCTTTATTGAATTTTTCTTCGTTGTAGTAGTTCTCCGTTGCAATTTTTGTATGAGGAAGCACATGTTTGTTAGACCTCAAGAATTCACACAAGGCGTTTTGCTGAGTAACGCTGAGTGTCCACATAACTTTTGTTTTGTTGACAAGAGAACTCGACAGGGCACCTTTAAGTCAGCAACAGCAACAACACACAGCCAAGTTCCAGAGGCCCACCTGCGATGTGTCAAGAAGCTGCCGCTGACGTGACCCGAGCCGTCGCAGCCCGGTGTGGGGCAGGACATGCCCTCTGTCTTGCCAGACTTCCATGTGAACTGGATGCCATTTAGGTAGCCGTCCTTTTGTCTCTTAGCTGCGATGGGGCATCCTGATGCACTTCTGTGGGATGCGTACTTTCCTGTCACGTGTCCCTGACCGTCACAACCCGGGACTGGACACCTGGGGGGACAGAGTGAAATGTTCTCAGAGAAGACTCACTTAGTTTGATTTATTGTCTTTGGTTACATCACACATTCCTTCACTCAACCACAACCTTCATTTTCTTCATTTACACATCAAAGTTGATACCATCATTTTCCAGCTACCGGCTCTCTGGTCTCACTAGTCTGTTTGCCTCCTCAGTAAAACACCATAGAGTGAATGAGCGAATATCATTTG
Source organism: Holacanthus passer (assembly GCA_025331565.1). NCBI lineage: Eukaryota > Metazoa > Chordata > Actinopteri > Pomacanthidae > Holacanthus > Holacanthus passer. The sequence goes on along the minus strand of JAFREQ010000048.1, from coordinate 1,350,522 downwards.
TCTGTTTCCCTCAGTATATTTTGCTTTCATATAAACAAAGATACCATCATCTTATTTAAAGCTGTCCCAGTGGCAGCCTTATCACAGTTTTGGAATGCTGACAGTGCATCAACACCAGTGCTAATCAGATGCAATGAGGCAGTAAAATATTCCATATGTCACAGCTCACAAAATGGATTATGGCAAAAGCTTGTTACATTGGTGAAAGCACCAGTTCTCTCTGCAAATAGCAGCGACCTGTTTTCAGTTCAACTTTGTAGTGTTTTGAAAGAAAAGATACAGGGGCTATCATGTGCACTGCTATCTACCAAAGTGTCTTGTTCTCTGCTATTTGAGATATTTCCTAGTAAATCTAGATTTGCTTAATTAATCCATTCACCAAGACTTCAAAAACCTTAACCCAGAATGTTATAAGGAAATAAGTTACACTCTGTCCAACAAATTCCACTCTGCACTTTCAGCACCAATTGTCCTTCCTTAACACATTCTGTCAAAAAATTCCAGCCATGTTCAAATTCCAAATAAAAACAAACAAACAAAAAAAAAACAGTTTCCCATTTGATGAATCATTACTTATAAAACTGTTGTTGAATTTGAAGCTGTGTGGCATTCCTGTGACAATTTGAGATAATCCACAGTGTGGCTGTCTGTGGAAGTGCTGGTGTTACAGATGTTGGATGAGTTTCTTGTTCTTTAGTCTTTGCATAGTTTTCCAGTATATATGTCATCAGAATGGTACTGTCTTCAATATACTGTTGTTTATACAGATAGCAGAATTGTGTCATTACTTTTAATATACTTATTTTACACCACCATGTAGGTTTGATCTTTTCCTGTCACTCTAAATTTGTTCAAATACTGAGTAAAGTTGCCTGATCATTTTGAATATGTTTGGATATGTCTATATTTTAAGAACGTGTGAACGGGTCATTCACTGCTGCCAACAACACCCACAATGTGTTCTTTGATACTTAGGATGAAAAAGACAAATTCAAACATTTTCAAATTCTACACTATACATACAGTAGTAGCTTTGATTTAATCTACTCCTGCAATTGCTTCCTCCTTTCTAACCGTCGTCAACTGTCCTTGCTGCTCAGTCTGTCCTAGTACAGATGGTACGTTTTCGGTACACTCATTTCGAATCAACTGATTTATTCCAAGAAAATCTGATATCTTGTTGATTCTCAACCTCATATTTAAATTTATTGTCCAACTCACTTTTTCTATTTAAAACACAGGCTTAAACATATTTTAGGCTGCATTGAAAATTAAATTTCAGCAATGGATTTAAATGAATGAAAGTATGCCTGTAACATTTCATTCTCTACAGGTCTGTGAAAACGATATTACTGCTTACGTTAGACCCTCTGCATGACTTAAAAAAACTGCAAAACCTTTCCACAATATCTTCAAATATAACAATAATAGAACTGTAGCAATTAGCTGATCAATCGATGAGAACAGAAAATCATTTTAATTATCCAATAATCATTTTAGTCATTTTTTAATGCCAAACATTTGCTGGTTTCAGCTGCTGAAATGTGAGGATTTAATGGTTTTCTTTGTCATATATGATATTAAACTGAAGATCTTTGGCTTTTGTTTTTGTTGGTTGGACAAAAAAGTCTGAAATTATTAGAGAAATTATAGAGGGCATTTTTTTTTTTTTTTACTATTTTCTGACATATTATAGACAAAATGATTAATCAATTTCAGAGTTCAAGATAAAGCACCCTGATTTAAACATTCAATATGTTAACAGAACATGAATTTTCACGGCATGTGCAACAAATATACACACTAGATGTGAAATTACCATTTACTTAATGTATGGCAAACAAATGATGCATCATGTTTACCAAATAAATGCATTAGGTTTCAAGTGCAGTCAAATATATAAAGAGACTGTCAGGCCATGAAATGTGTTCACCCCTGGACAGAAAACGCGCCTTCAGAACTGTTCATTTTAGTAAGAGTCTAAACTGTAAACAGCTTCTGTATAACATGACTCACATGATAGCCATCTTCTTGGTGTCTCTTATATAATAAATCTCCAGGGAAAGGATGCTTTAAAGTATGAATATGGGGGCAAAAGACCCTCATATGATGTCTCCAAAAAGTCAGACTACCCTCCCAAAAATATTTGTCAGTTCCTTAGTGTTAAGGGTTAGACCAGGCCAGTGTGAGTTTTAAGAGCAAACTCCCAATGACAAAAACAAGAGTCTCCTGATAATGCATAATCATGCAAAAGGTCATGATCTCTACCCTGAAACAGGAACACAGACTACAGAGGGAGGGTGCAGTATTCTTCCCTCTGAGCATAATAAGCTCAAGAGAAAGGATGAAGAAGATGGTGTCAGCATCCCAAATTCAAAGGCGGAAAGTTCAAGAGGTGGAGTTCATTTACATCTCCTTATCTTAAATACTGGAAAAAGTGGAAAGGCCTTTAGAGTTTGTTTGTTTGCCTTAATGTGCTTCATTGTGGATTTTGGTTCTGTAGATTTTTTTTAGACTTCATTTATAAGTTATTATCACCATGTATTTTACTCTGAAGCCATGACGCTTTACTCGTCTCCTTACCATTTCCCAAAGCTTGAATAGTAAATTAAATATTCCACAAAGATATTTTAACCTCAACAGAGCATACTGACAGGGATAACTGTGGCAAGCTGTCCTCAGAATCCAACAGAATGACACGATCAAGAATGGCCAATGTGTGTTATTTGTGCTCTGCACCACCAGAGAAATCAATGCAGCTGCAGGGCTGAGGCCAGAGAAACCCATTGTGGGATTTAGGTAGAGTCCAATCAATCTCTCTCTGCCTCTATCTTCCCCTCTCTGCTTGCCTCTCTGTCTTTCCTTACCTGTGTGTCTGCAGGAGTTCACCAGAGACTGCAGAATCTCCCCTCTCTAAACTGCTACAACCTTGCTCTTCTGAAGTTGCTCCTGCACCTTCATATTTGGGTTGAAACTTAACACTCATACCACATTTGTCTTGTCTGGGCTAATACTGATTTATTCATTCTTGCATCAGTGCACATCAAAGAGTAATGTTCTGATTAGAAAACAGCACATTACTCTTTTGTTCCCATTCATGCAGCTTACTTGCATCATTTTAAAACTGGAAAAGTAAAGTCATATGTCATGTTTTATATTCCACATGGGACATGTAAAGTAAGCAGGGAACAATGAGCAGTGCTGGCAGCAGGAGGAAGAGTTTCACTATCAGGGTTTTATAGGTAGACAGAAGACTGATGATCAGTGTCTGTACTGTACCTGATAGGCTCCTGGTCCTCCTTGTTCTCTTTACTGTGGATGATCTTTATCCCACTTTTCCTGGCCCGCGGACACCCTGAGAGACTGCAGATAAATGACAGTGTTACAAAGCTGAAGCATACAGTGTGTGTGTGTGTGTGTGTGTGTAGGTGCGTGTGTGCGTGACAGAGAGAGAGGGGAAGAAAAGTAGCAGCAAAGTAAGGTAAGAACTTTAGGATTGTATGTGAGACAGAACAGAGAGTTGTGTTGAAAAAAGGGAGAAACTGGTTTCATATATGTGTGCTGCAGACTTTGTGTTGTACCTTCTGTGTGAGGCGTAGTTGCCAGTGATATGTCCCGAACCATCGCACCCTGGTGTCGGGCACCTGGGGCAGAAAACACAAAAAGGGCTCAGGGCCTACATCAACAGTGCAGTATCTTGAGGATAATATACCCTATGCCGTGTATATAATCTTTGGCGTTTAGAGTCGTTGTTGTGTCCATTGTCTATTAAATGTGACAACACATAACTATGGTTAGAATTAGATTGCAAAATACACTATGACTACTGGGAAGGGCTCTGTATCATGTGCAGTGGGCTAGAACAGATCAGGACTATAACACAATACCATGAAAGGAATCATCCTAAATTTTGTGAAAAAAAGTTAGTAAAAACATTTTAAAACAAATTCAAAGATGTGAGGACCTTTTCTAAGATGATCTCCAGAATAAAAGTGGGCATACATGGTCCATATATAGCGGAGCCCGACTGCTAGTATTTTTTATTTACAACTCCAATTCCAGAAAAGTTGTGTTATGCTGTGTAAAACATAAATGAAGCAGAATGTGATAATCTGCTAATTCTTTTTGACATATAATCAATTAAAACAGTAAAAAGACAACATATTTAATATTTGTTCAACTACACTGATTTTTGTAAATATCTGCTTATTCTGAATTTGATGTCAGCCACACATTTCAAACAAGTTTGGACAGGAGCAACAAAAGACTGTGAAAGTTGTGGAACGATCCAAAAACACCTGTTTGGATCATTCCACAGGTTCGAATGAGATTCACAATGTGAAAAACTGTGAGGACATAGTCCAACAGTTTAAGAACCACATTTCTCAACACACAATTGTAAGAAATTTAGCGATTTCTACAATCCATAGCATCATCAAAAGACTCATAAGGAGAAATCATAAGGGGCGTGGCCGATAACCAACACTGAACGTCCATGACCTGGAATCCCTCGGGCAGCACTGCATTAAAAAACAACATGATTGTATAACGGATGTTATTACATTGGCTTAGGAGCACTTCAGAAAGCTGTTGTTGCTAAACAAAGTTGGTTAATGCATCTACAAATGCAAGTTAACTCTACCATGCAAAGTGAAACCAAATCACCAACATCCAGAAACACCACGTACTCCTCTGGGCCTGAACTCATTTGAGATGAACTGAGGGAGAGCGGAAAAGTGTGCTGTGGTCTGACGAGTCCATATTTCAAACTGTTCTTGGAAATCATTGACGTCATGTCCTCCAGACTAAAGAGAAAAAGGACCATCCAGATTGTTGCCAGTGCAAAGTTCAAAAGCCAGCATCTGTGTTTGTAAGGGGATGTGTTAGTGGTCGTGGCATGGGTAACTTGCACATCTGTGATGGCACCATTAATGCTGAAAGGTACATACAGGTTCTGGAGCAACATATGCTACCATTACGACAATGTCTTTCTCTGGGATGTCCCTGCTTATTCCAGCAAGACACTGTAAAGCCACATTCTGCTCGTGTTACAACAACGTGGCTTCGTGGTAAAAGAGTGCTGGTATAAGACGTGCAGTCCAGATCTGTCTCCCATTGAAAATGTGTGGTGCATTATAAAGTGCAAAATACGACAACAGAGACCCCAGACTGTTGAGCAGCTTAAGTTGTATATCAAACAAGAATGGAGAAGAATTTCACTTTCCAAACTTTAACAATAAGTGTCCTCAGTTCCCAAACTCTTACGGAGTTTTGTTGAAAGAAAAGGTGATGTAACACAGTGCCAAACATGCCCCTGTCCCAACTTTTTTTGGATTGTGTTGCAGACATCAAATCCACAATGAGTGTTATATCTGTTAAAAGACTATTAAAAGGCTTTTTGGAGGATAAACATGCACTTTTGCATATGTTTTACGTTGAAATCACGTATTTCCAGCAGGGAGGCTGGAGGTTAAATAAAGGTACGAGGCTTAATATTAGGCTCTATTCATATTTCTTTATATTTGCACAACTATGACACATATTATCCATGCTAGCGACCTTGGTATCAGAAACATACACATTTGCCTGTTCATTGTCAGTTACATTTTCTGCGCTGCAGACACATAAAAAATAAAAACAAATTTAAATGAGAGCTAAATAAGTAAATACAAATTCATCAGTTTTTGAGAGGCCACAAAAATTTGATTTGAGGTTTTTAGGAGGTCTTAGGTGTTAATTAAAGGGTCTGAGAGCTCCTGACAATCAATGTATTTCACAGACTGGTTAGAATTAATGGATTAGATAAGAATAAAGCTGGTTAAATTGTATATGTTTCTTATTGTCAGCAAATCCCAAGATGCATGCGTTCTGATTACCCTACCCTGTCTGTGACACTCAGCCCCAAGCCCACTGGTTCCTACTGAAGATGTAAATCTTACTATATATTCCTAAAACCTAAGACGTGTCATGAATATAAACAGTTTCATTTAAAAAGACTAAAGATTTCCTAAAACAGCTGGGGACCATAGTACTAAGCAAACGTTACTCAAACAAAAATAGTGCATATCAAATACTGCATTTCTTGGGGCGGATTAATCCACATTTGGTGAGTGAGAGAGGTGAGGTGAGAGAATTTGAGGCATCAGGATGGTGTACGTATGAAAATAAACCACAGTGTGTGTTCATGGAAATGAAGGAACATGTCAATCATTGCAATGCTGTGGCCCATTGATGTGTTTATAATAATGTTTTTAATGGAGGAAGAAGATAACTCTGAGTTTGGATACACTCACAATACTTGTTAGTAGGATCAATGCATTTTTTAAGGTATTTGCTCATAAAAGAAAAAGTTTGCATTTCGTAACACTTAAATTATTTTCCTTAAAAGCTGTGAAATAAAGCTCCATCACTCCATATTTGAGTAGTTTACCATTTCTTTCCATATTGTGCTTTACATTACCACCTTATGCAGTTATGTGCACTAATATCAGTAAGGTTGGCCTTACCCTAGGCAAAAAGTGCAAGACATACAAATCATACATATATCAGTGAGTCATCTCACGCCTTACTTGAGCTCTTGCGCGTTGTTGGCCAGCATACTTCGAATGCTTTTATCAGCTAAAGGACAACCTGAGAGACTGAAAAATACATCAGTGGAACATTAGTTACACCGAAATGACAAGCCACCCCAACCACTGTAAGACAAAATAATCTCTCAGACCACACTCGTATCTACACACAGACATATGCAAACACATGCATACATAAAACATCAACCAGGAAATGCAAAAAAGCCATGATGCAAGTGCTGGGAGTTGATTTAAATAAGTTAACCCTCTGAGTATTTGTATTCATATGTAACAACAAGGATGTCTTGTTTTCATGCATGACCTGTTCTGCACTGTATTCAATTAAGACTGAATAAAAATTGTAAATTACCATATGATGTTGTTTTCAAAGACTACAACTTAGTTGGAACAGTGAGCTGTATGGGAAATCTCACGTACATGCAGCCATGTCAGCCCCCAGACTATCATTCAGTCAGTGCAGACTCACCTCACACTGCAAGACTCAGCAATTATGCTTAAGTCTTCTGCTTTGAATGGTAAATGCTTAGTCCACAATGCACTGTGGGAAGGGCCTGGAGGACTGAATAACATTAGCTTAGAAGGCTTTACACATGGCCCATTGAGGAATAATTTTATCCCAGGGTTTAGCTTAAAAATGAGCATGTATCCAATCTTTAATTCATTTAGTCTTTCCTTATGTTATCCTAGCCTTGTTTCAGGATGTCAAGTGGCCAATAGTCAAAGGGCTAACAAATAAGAGAGATAGATATTCTGCCTACAGGTGTTTGACAGCATAGTCGAGGTAAGCTGAAAACAATAAAGAGAAATAGACTTAGAATCCACCAGGAGAAAAGGAAGTCACACCTTCGATGTGAGGCGAAATTGCTCGTCAAGTGACCACTTCCATCACACCCCGGTGTGGGACATCTGCCACCGGAAAAATAGACAGATTTGTAAGCCCAAAGGGAAGGAGAAGAAAATGTGAAAATTACAGAAAAAAGGGGGTCGTTTCTGATTTTTTTTTTTCATTGTTGGTTTTCATTGTTTCCAGTTTAGCTTCACTGTCTGTGATGAATATTGTGGTTCCTGAGATCAGCTATATTTGATATGGCACGATACTGACAACTGGTGTTGTGTCTTATAGAGATAAAGCATATCAAAAGAGGGGAAACTACAATGAAGGCATCAGTAGAAACTTCCAGCTTAAAGATAAAGTGTGGACAAATGGATAAAGCTGTTAAATAAAAGTCATATAGCAAGCCAGCAGCACAGGATGGGGAAGGGGAAGAGAAAGAGCAGTGGTTCTCTGAGGTTAACTGGGGCAAAGAGAGGGATAAAAACAAAAAGAAAGAAATAAGATGAAGGGGAAAAGCAGAGCATGAGTGGGGAGAAGCAAGTGGGGTCGGGTGGATTGGAGGAACACTGGGACGTTGGGAATAGTAGGAGGGCTCTTACGTTATCAGGTCCTTCTTACTCTCTTTGCACTGGACATACTTGGGCTTGGGGCTGGGCATGTTAACATCTGTGGTGTAGGAGCGGTCCTCCAGCAGGTCATGGAAGGGATCCAGGTCATCCGGCTGAGGTTGGGTGGGAACAGAGGGAACAGACGAAGAAGAGATGGAGGGGGAAGATGGGGAGGATAAGGGGACGAGAGAGATGATGAGGTTTTTTTTTTCGTTTCTCACTCCATCATTATGCATTTTCAAGAAATCATTAAGTCTTTTACCCTCTCCTATCTTACCTCTTTCTGTGTTTTTTCCACACGCGCACACACACACACACACACACACACACACACACACCTGTCAGACCATAGAGGCTTGTCAATTTGAATGCTAATGGTTGAGCCTGTGTGACTATTGAGCCTCACCTGTCAGTCTAACAGAGCTAGAAAATAGAATCCCTGGGAGGAAATAATGACTCAGTGCCAAACGAACAGTGTGTGTGTGTGTCTGTGTGTGTTTCCAGGCTCACTTGAGGTTATGCACATGTTCATAGAACATTCTTGTGTGCGTGTGAGAACAGAACATTCAGGGAGTTGGCTGGTTAATTTCTTGTAATGCACCAGTCAGTCACTAGATGGCACTGCGATGTAGTGTCACACCGTTGCTGCCTGTGTTATGTGGGGCTGTGCTTTGTCTGCAGTGCATGCAGCCAGGGCACGACGGCTGTTGATGCAAATCCTCTTTCCTTTCTTCCACGCTCACAGTGTATGTACAGTAATGCCCATAAAGAGACAGGTCCAGATATAGCCCAAATTATCCAGCGCTCAAGCTGTCTCGGAGTGTGTGATGCTGGGTCAGCCAGCGAGCTTCTCCAATTAAAGGGAGCGCAGGCTGAGAGGCAGACAGGAAGGAGAACGACACATGCATACATACAGAGACGCAGAGCAGAAAGTAGGCTAGGGATGGAACTTGCATATACACGCAGACACACTCCCAAAGAGACATGGGTACAGACACACATACGCATATGAATATTCACATCTCACACACACCAACAGAGGCACATGTACTGTACATGCATGCGCCTGTACACACCGACAGGCGCACCCAGCAGTGGTGCATTGATTTCCAGCAGTTCTTTGATGAGATGAGCTATTCCGATTCCCTCCCAAGGTGCTACTTTGCATAATTCATTTTGGAGAAGAGCAAAATGTAAAAACAGAAAGCCAGCATGCGGGGAGCATGATACAAACAGAGCAGATACCTCTGTGCATGGCAATGCTGACATCAATTAACATGCAGATTCATTAGGTTTCCCTCAAAAATCCCTAATATGACTTTCTAATGATTTGAAATATAACAGTGAGTCAGGCAGGGAGGTAAGAAACCTAGAAGACAATCAGGCAGCAATGCAAATGTTTGTCTTGGAGACACTGTGTTGAATCAATGGCTTGGAGGGAAATAATTTGGGCTGAGACACATTGAACAGACAGTAAAAGTGACGCATGCCAACTCTACTGTCTATCAGCTTCCAAAGCCAGAAACTATCATATACTACTGCTTTATAATTATATAATTATCATCAACATCGCCACTGTCATTTGTTTGGAGTCTCTGTCATTCCTCTCTTCATCACTTGTCATCATGTCTGTCTCAATGGTAGTATCGCAATGAACATCTTAAAGGAAACTGACTATGTGATGGAACATTCTGAGGAGAGTAGCATTATGGGTTTAGCTCATCAAAAATAAAATGTTTGTATGAATAACAATGATGTGGCATTCTGCCTCATAAAGCAAAATTTTATTGATCATTTTAAGGTGATTCAACCTTTATAGGCAGCTTCTTTGACATTTTAAATATACTGAATAATTAAGTTTGGGCAGTCATCTACGATCCTTACCAAAAAAGGATGCCGAACATAATTTCTAATTTATCTGGCCACAACCAAACATTAGTGGTCAAGTGAATTTCCAACATTGTGCTCGTCAATATCCCCCTTTACCTCTTTCTCGTCCTCGTCTATGTGTTTGATCTTGGTGTAGTCTACAGGCAGGTCCCAGCAGTCAGCGGCGTCCCCCATGCCATAGCAGCGGGAGCCCAGCAGGGCGGCTTGCCTCTGGGGGGACATGGGCTCTAGAGGAGTGAGCACCGAGTCCCCTGCACCACCGCCGCCACTACACAGACGCTTGCTCATACTCAGGTCCAATGTACCGTTCTCGTCAACATCTAGACCGGGGCTCTGGAAAGTGTATGTGGATGTGGTTTTTGAGCATGTGTATGTGTGTGGGGGGTAAAGTCAGGTCAGTATACGTGGAAGAGATGGGTGTTGAGTTGTGTGTTATCAGTAAGATGATTATGAGGAAGGGTAAAAGGATGCACAGAACATAAGGAGGCAGGGATGGAGAGAAAGGGATAAAAGAGAGACAGAGTTTCTGATTAAATAGCAGTCAAACATATTCATATTCTAGGATCAGAGCTGGGCAAAACAGTAGCTGAATACATGGTGAATACTAAAGAAGTACATGAAAAGTGCTTGAATTTTCTGTTCTTCCAGTGATGTGTTTCACTTGTGAACTTTTCAGATGCCTGGAAAGATGGATCAAGAACGCCTGCAGTTCAAATACCTGAAACAATATTCCAATTTATTTTTTGCCCAAGACTGTCTAGGATGAAACATTAGACACTTGCAGCGTGCAGTAACAAAGTACTGTTACACTCATAAGAGGGTCAAAAGAAGAAGAGGTCATCAGTGCTCAAGGACGAGTGCATCCCTCTGTGAACCCCTCCTTTTCTCTTTCTCTCTCTCTGCCTCTCTCTTTCCTTCCATCCGGCTATCTGCTGTGTTCTGTGCAGTCAGAAGGGTGTGTGCGCATGACATTGTGTTGTGTGTGTGTGAGTCTAATGTGAGTGGACATCACAGGAGGGCAGGGGCTGAGGGTTAGGGGTGGGGTTGAGAGCAATGATGAGCAGCAGTGGCTGGAACTAGACTGCTGCAAACCCAAAAATAGAGGCAGAACTATACTGTGTTCTGGAACAAAGTGGGCCACATCCAACAAGACTGACTGCTCACCAAAGCATTCACTTTGCCCCCTGAGTGTGGGTTTGTATCTCATATCTATGCATGCATGCCTTTTCTTTAATCTACATCTGGTGCGTCCTGTATGTAACATAAGAGTCCCACTCCCGTAAGGATTACGTTTGAGTAGGCATGTGTTTTTGTCCTTGCTCTCATTAATACCCCTCTCTCTGACTCCCTCTTCTCATCTCCCCTCTCCTTCTCATCCTCCTCCCTGCCTTTCATAAGTAGGAAAGCCCGCTCTAATGCTGATTCCGGCCGACAGTGTCCCTAGGGGTGGAATCTCCTGGTGTCTGAAGCCAAAACCTCTGTGACGCACATTGACTCAAACACACAGGGTGATAGATTTGGGAAAGGGCATGGACAATGCAAGCACTGAGGCTGACCCACGGACTTAAAAATAGTAGAAAAAAGGGCCAAAAAACACTATTACTGCTGGGTCATTAGTCTGAAGAGAAAAATATCTCACTATGAATAATGAATGGTACTACATAAAAGTTGGGAATCATGCAAAAAAAAAAGAAAAAACACAGAGATTATGGGGTGCTAAATACAAAGCCTGTTCATTATAAGGCTGAACAGGCACAACACAAACTGAGCTTTTACAATAGCACCTGTCTACAAAACTGTTCAGCTGACATTACTGCATGATGTAGGTGTCTGCTTCGATCAAACACTCACTCATTATCAAAACTTCACTAAATGTTCATTTGCACGTTTGGCTAGGAGTTTGAAATACAGAGAGGAAGCAGAAGATGAGTAGGACATAAGAAAGGACTGTAAGAGCAACAATAACAGTCACTGTAAAATAAAGGTCATGTTGCTAAGCAATAGATCCAATGGTGCATGCCTCATCATGTATTGCTAAGACTTGTCTTGTCCTTGTGAATGTGCTCAGCGGACCACTCTCTCCTTGTCAGCCATTGTACTGTACGTCATCGTCCAATTAATGTGACCCATCCCTTCATATCGAATTAACAAGGATGATATGTGAGGGTGCAGCCCACCTCCTTCATTAGAGACCACCCCTTCTCGCTTTAGCACCCCCGGTCACCCCTGACCTCTGTTGCCATGGAGATGCTGGGAGGAAGGGGGCCAGAGTGTGAGAGGTCACCTGCTAATTCTCACCACATTACTTCTGCCCCCTATTTCAGGTCTTAAAATAAAACCAGCATCATGGCCTGTCTTCCTCTCTGGCCTTTTCTTCTCTCACCACTGCTCACCATTTTCTTCCTCCACCTCATGTAGTCTTTAGAATGATGGCTCAAATTTTTATATCTGTTTTTCCAAAAGCTAAAGCTGAGGATTTAAAACTTTGTAGTCATCAGGCTATTGTCTGTATTGTCATTTAATTTTTTAGAGTATATACAAAGTTGAGTTTTAATATTTTCCTTTAAATTGTATTACATTTTTAAAATATGCTTAATTTTTGGTTATTTTGAGAAAAGATCTTTTTTGTGTTATAATAAATATTTCATTTCATGTTTTTTAAATTTTTCTTATTTTATTACTAGAAACTACTACTACTAGACAAATTGTTCAGTTTTGACAAGAAGCTTTTAACAACTAGGGCTGTCAAAATTGATGCGTTAATGCGGAGTAATCCATCATCATGATTAACCCAACAGCAGCGCAGAATGACTCAAAATCCCTGAAACGTCTCTGGCAACGCATTTCGGGCAGTTTGTCCAAGTAGAGATACCGTCACACATGCGCAAATGGGCCGTTGATCCGGTACTGACAATGTCAACAAGTTAGTTTGTCTTAGTAGCTGGTTGAAAAAGGAGTAACAGGGCCATATTAATGTGGATACATGTTTGTTTTGAAAAAGAGACAAGTTTTTTGTTAACATGAACTGTTAAAGGTGTAATCGTGATTAATCGAAATTAATCCACAGCAACCCTGTGATTAATCTGATTAAAAATTTTAATCGGACAGCACTAGTAACAACATATGACTATCTTGTTATATCACAAAATAAAGTCAAGTTATCTCATCTCACAAAATCAATGTAACACATTAAAACATCTCGTAAAAATGGGATGAACTGATATGTTGTATATGATGAAAAAGCCTACACCGGCTTTACAAGAATGTTTTTTGTAAAAGTTCAATAATTTGGTATCTAGTTATAACAAGAAATAATGACATGAATAATATTTGTTAATGTGAAAAGTGTCACATTATAATGACAAATAATATGATGTGTGTGTTACAACTGTGTGCCTCTGTATGCTGCGTATGTCAGAGACTGAATATGAAAGCAATGAAATCCACTGAGCTAGTGCACAAGTTTTAGGTCTCTGGAATTTAGAGTGGTACATGTACCTGCCTGGAAGGTAGAAACAATATATATATATATATATATATATATATATATATATATATATGAATAGTAATAGTAATTATGATATGTAATAAAACAACTAACGCAAAAACACAGGTATGTTTCAGGTATGTTTCCCAAAATTCCTTGGTAAGTAGAAAGTAGTAAAACTCCAGAAACAGAATTTCTCTTTAACTGCATCAATTTTTTTCCCTCTTACTCTAACTACTAAAGCAGCCTAGCTTGGCATAAGTACCTCTTTAAAACATTAAATACAAACAGTTCATTTCAGTATTTCAGTCCACCCAGCTACCAATAAATTCAACAAGCAGACTGAGAGAAAGAGAAACAGGCGGATAGACAAGATGAAAAAACAAGGGGGCGAGAATAGATATGTGTGTGTGTGAAGTTTCATTCAGACATAGAAAGGAACAGTGTGTGCCATGAGGTGAGGTGTTGAGATGAAAGAGGGAGAAGAAGAAAAAAAAAACCCTCTGAAGTCTCCCGTCTTCCCATCCTGCCCTGAGAACATCCTGCCCGTCTGGCCCCGAAGCAGGAGAAGGACAGACAATGAAATGAGGTAGGACCAGAGGAAGTCCTTACTGCTTCAGGCGTTTGTTCCCGCCAAGTTTATTCCGTTCCACTTTTCTTTGGAAGTACGTTGCTTTTGGCTTTTATCCTTTCCTCCTCCTTTCTTCTCCTCTCCCCTCTTTTTCCTCAGTACCTTTCTCCTCTCCCAGTTCCCCTTCTCCTATCCTCTTCTCTCCTTCTGCACTGTGACATTTAGAAACCTCCCACCAAAAAGTCTTTCTGTGCTCTCTTTCTTTATTTTTAATTCTATCGCCCTTGTTCTCATTCTCTGTCTCTGCTTTCAACATTAGCATTAAGCCAGCATTAGCCCTTTGCTGTGCGCTCTCTCTCTGGCCCCCATTTTCCAGCTCAGCATCTGAGCACAGATAATACAGGAACACCGTCACCTTATCTCCTCAGAAATGACACACTGGGCTCACACCGTGTCAAACGGCGCTTCGTCTTGCTCCTATCTGATCCCCAGACGGAAAATAAAAAACTGCCCTCCTGAGCCCTGAGTGTAAGACACAGCCCCGGATCTTTAATGGAATGTGTGTGTGTCAGTGTTTGTATGTGTACGTGTGGCATGTGCAGCAGTCTCCCTATCTTTGTCAGTTTTCACTGCCAGCATTAGTATAATGAAGGACGCGCAGAGATAATCTGTCAGTGGATGTTTTGTGACTGCAGTAGGAGGCCAAAGTCTTACAAGGCGGAGTGAATACATAGTCACATGACTATGTATTCACTCCGCCTTCGGCTGTGGTGTCAAATCAGGTGATGTTTCTAACTGCCTTTTATTAACAAAACAAAAGTGCTCTGCTCAACCAAAGCACTTACCAGAATTTGTAGAATGAGTTTACACCTGTTGATCTAATTTTTTTGGCATTTAGGTACGAAAATGTACAATATGAAATGATCCTTCCTCACCCCTCCCACCTGTGAGCACAGGTCCTGGGGCTTCCCCCCCATGCCGTGGGGCATTTCCCGGCAGCGCGTGGACAGGTTGAGGATGGCCGTAGCCGCCATGTGGGCGGCCTCCATGTCGTGACTGTAGTCGAAGCTGCTCTTGCTGCAGGTACTGCTGGCACTGCTGCCCCCGCCCCCTCTGCCTCCTCCCGCGCCCCCTCCTCCACCTCCACAGCTCAGGCTACTGCTGCTACTGCTGGGAGCGTAGGTGCTGGTGGTGCTGCTGGCCGAGCTGGAGTTCTTACAGTAACGTTTGGCTGCGGGACACATTAAAGAAATTCAAAACAGAGCATTTTGTTAAATAATTCCAATGATGTATTATATGAATTTACATGTAAATTGTTTTTCCATTCATCAAGGTGATGGAAGTGTGTTTTTATGTCTGTTTAATTTTGATCCTGCAAACCTGTACAGATTTTAGGATTTCTGAAAGATATCTTGAACTAATTAAAGAAGGACAAGAGTGCTTTCTCTGCCAAACTTGTATAGTTTTTAGATTCATAAAACATAGTGTGGAAAAAAAACAGTAATGGTCTATTAGATTTGGTATTTTAATTGACACTCTAATCCAAATTTAAAATAATATACCACATCAGAAAATTCCACAAAATATTCTTGGGACCCTGAAATGTTTATGCTTGAAACAGCTCAAAGGAATGAGGAAGGAGTTTACAAAATCTTAAACAACAGTTAAAACAGCAAATTAACCATGAGAGAAATGAAAAATATATCATGGGATAACTAATGGAAATAAACATGGCTAATTGGATCTTTCTGTAAAATAGTACCGTCATATCCTTTGGGGGAGGTGTCTCTTTGTCCATGAACTTTGGGTGCGATGGCCCGTTTCCCGTACACTTGGTGGTTGTTACTTCCGTCAAAGGCGCTGTAGTCAAAGCTGGTCTTGGAGTACTTCTCCAGCTCCTTGGCCAGGTTGGAGCGGGGCGTGCTGGTGGAAACATTGTTCTTGTAACCATACTGTGGATAGTCCAGTTGTTTGACAAAGCACATAGGCCTGGAAAATAAATGACGAGGGGGTGGAAGTTGGACCGAGGCACTCAACATTGCCCAGGGGAAGGAGAGGGGCTTGGAGTTTGGTTAAAAAATGGGCAGATGTAAGGGAGGGGGCAGACTGTTATGGCAATACTCCAGGATTAAAATATGGACGATGATGCTGGTGGATGGTGGAGTGATTTAGGGCATCCCTTTTATACACCATATAGCATTGATATTTATTTCCACCTGCTTTGCAAAAAATAACCATGCCACAAGTGTTTTTTCATGCCTAGTCAATAAAAACAGTCTAAATTGAATTTCTCCATTCCTTTTATTATAGTTTCGTACTCCTGATGTGCTTTTATCATTTGATATGCATTTATATCTTCAATCTAAGACCAGGAAGAAATGAAATGTAAGATCTTGCACTGTTGATGTTCAGTTAGATATAAATATAAAATTTACTATTACTTATGACTTTTTATCATAGCAGTTTCATGACTATCAAAGAAACTCTCATTCAAAAAGCTCTGTCTTCGCTATGATAAATGAGGCCAATTTTATTAAAATCTAATAAAGCGATTTGCCTTCAATAGTGAGCACAGAAATGAACATGCAGTCTCTTGGAAGTATTCTCAGGGGACAGGAGAACATAAACATAAAACAAAAAAGGGAAGACTTAAAAATAAAATGGCTTAACAAAATGCAGGGGAAAAAAGAACAAATCATTCCAACATAACTGAATAATAGTTCTCTACACGCTAGCTAAGTATTATATTACAGTCAGTACACCTCAGCACAAAATCTACATTTACATGTCCTTTCAGTGAATGACCACAAATTCTACATCGAAATTTTAGATTAACCATGTATAGATGGACTAGAAGCTTACAACAGTTGTAGATCTACATGTCATATGTTTCCATCCCATATTTTGGCTACCTCCAAATGTCATCATACATGACGCTGATAGAAGTGAGGAGTGAATACTACCTTAAGACTCGGTCAGAGGCCTGGTTGGACTTAGGGCCGTCGCAGCTCTGGTGCTTTTCCTGGGCTTTGGCCAGCTTCTCAGCTGCAGCGATGGGACATCCTGACAGACTGAGAAGAGAAAGCAACTTACGTGGCATAGTGGAACAGGCATCTGAGACACATTTTGATAGGTGAAAATGTTACATTGAATGCACATGCTGTAAAATGTTTGGCTTGTTAGGGTACTTGTCAGCCAGTCTGCCAGCCTGAAAACAGCTAGTGCACATCTGCCTGTCAGCCAATCGATCCCAATGTCTAACAGTTTGAAAATGCCTGACTATAGTTCAGGAAGTGTCTGTTTAAAATGCAAAATCATTAATTTTCATCACTTTTAACACTTTCAATAACAACGAAATTGGCAACAGCTTGCATGTCTCTGGTTGAGCGGCTTGAAATTCTCAGAATAGATATTCCCATATGGACAAATGTGCATTTTTATGTGCATTCTGCAGCATCTTGTTTCCTTCAAACACTTGCTGACAAGACACACACACACTCACATACACTTGGGATCTACACCTACAGTCTGTTCCAATAGAATTTAGGGCTGTAAAACTTCCTCCTGACAAGTAACTGACCAAATGTGACAAAAGTTCATGTTGTTATCCTTAACCCCTATTATTCTCCATCCAGTCTGTCAACTGTAGTGTGCCAGGCCGTGGTGAAAAAATTATCTTTGACAATGGCCTGAAGCCAGTATAGAGTTGTGTTCATGAGCACCTGTCATCAGACGTGCATGAATGTGCGCAGGGGTAACAGTGTGTATCAGGTGCGGGAGTGCGCGGTTGTATATGGAGGTTTATATCAGCTCTTTCTAGTAAAAGTGAAAGTTTACTGTGCATGTCCATGTGCGTGCCTATTTTGCGCTGCAGCCGTGTCACTGAGAACAGCACGGAGGCATTCTGGTCCTCCCAGGTCTGCACCTCTCTTGTCACCCTGGCTGAGTGGCAGAAAGGTGCTAATGGCTGCTGCTATGCTCGACTCCCTGAGCATCTGCTGTGGGTGACACTCCTCTTTCACTGTCACCTCGCCCCGTCTGACAGCACTGGCAAGAGCGCCCTGCTATTTCAGTTTCTCCCTCCAAACCTGCACCTGATAGATGCCATTTTTCACCACGAGCTGATAAATGATTTATGCAGTGGAAGGTGTGAATGGCTGCATTCTAATCAGTCTCAGTTAAACTATGGGATTGTTAAGCAGCTGAACAACCTTAATTATTTCTTTCTACTGAACATCATAGGAAAGACCGTACTTATCCACACACAAAAAACAATGCGTTGGGAAGACAAAAATAAATAAATAAATAAATAAACTCAGCAAAACTAAACTAAACAAAAAGATGAGGAAAAAAATGAATATAAAAAAATTGTTTCAGGAATATGGCTCATTAAAAAAAGTCCCAAGGTAAAAAAAAAAAAAAAAGGAGGGTGCAACACGGACAGTGCCGGTTTCATGTGGGCAGGCTGTCACTTACCTTCTATGGGAGTTTCTGTTGCTATTGACATGACCGCGTCCCGTGCAGCCAGGCGTAGGACACTTAAGAACATTCTCATACATAGCCACAACTTCATACAGACAGGAGATAGGAGTGAAAGACAGGGAAGGTTAGGCGCCCCTTACAATCACGCATGAGCTCTATTAGTGTGTGAGGAGCTTGGCATTATAAACATCATTAAGAAATGAGCCTGTGCGAACCCAAATGACCTCTTCTTCATTTTAATGAACACTAGTTTGAGAGGGCAGGCAAGGTTTCCCACCATATTGCTTCCACTTATCCAGCCCTTTCAAATTAGTATTCATGGAATAGGGACAGTCATGAATAAAAAGATGTCATTTAAGTTTAACAGGACAAAGCCAGCAAGAGACAGAAATGGAAGGAAATTTTGGGCATGCAGAGAGCAGAGCAACCAACAGCTAGCAATCATGCAAAACACAAGCTCTGAAATCAATGGAAGAGGCAGACAGATGGAATACAGCGCCTTGATAGAGTGTGCTTTGTTATCATCCGCACGTTGTTAGGGTAGAGAGCGCAGTCTTCAATACCATTTACCATTAAAACAGTCCATAACTGTCTCAGATCCCCTCGGCAACCAGCCAATTAGATTAATGATCTATGGATGTCCGAGAGGAGTCGGAGCACCACAGGCGCGGGGAAAGGGTCGTCTTGTGCGCAGGACCAAACCCCATCGGCACCAGCTTCATCATTATCACCCCCTTAAACTTTAACCCCTCATCATCCTCTTTCCCTTACATACTAATTGGTGTTCGGTGCAGGTAATTGGACAAAGCCTGCCACCTCAACATGCCACAAGCCAATACATTATGCATATCCCAGTTTTTGCCCTGCCCTCTACAAAGACACAGATAGAATGGCAAGAAATTTAAGCACTGGGTCTGATTCAGCGGGCACAGTTGCTGAGGAAAAGAATGATACAAGGAGGCAAACAGGGAGCAATATGGCTTGAAAATGCCTTGTATGTTGGGAAGGTAATTCATTTTAAAGACAAAAACAAAAGCTCCCATGTGAGCTGATTAAGTATTTTAGCATTGTACAGAAAAGAGCTACAATGAGCAAACAGGACTGGGAATTAATGAATTTGAGATATAATTTAATCGTCATTTTTCACATTTCCCAAAGAACAGTCTGGTTGCACTGTGTGATTTCCCAATTAAATGAAGCCACTGCATTAATAATACATTGTCCATTCAGTACAGCAAATGTGTTAATAGGGGAGAAAGACTTGCCCACAGTTGAATCTTCACCACAGGCAGCTACATGTGCAACATGTGCTCATCTTTGCCTTAAAAGTGATGAAGCAAGGAGTCAGTTTGCATGAGCACATATTGACAGAAACCTGGTGCTTCATGGATGATAATGCAGAGACCTAGCAATAACTCATGCCACCTGGAGCAAGGCACCTTTTAACAGCACTCTGTGTGTGTGTGTGTGTGTGTGTGTGGGTGTGTGTTTCACTCTTAAATATCCTTTTGAAGTCAGGAAAGAAGGACTGAAGATGATGCCACAAAGATCAAGAAAAGAACTTTTTGTGATACAAAGCATCCTGTGCCGTATTAGTGATATCACCTCCACAAAAAGTCAGCCCGATCAACACAAGTAAGGAACAGGAGGAGGAACACAGACATCATTTTCCAAAATCTCCAGTGACAATCAATTCAAGCCCATTCCAAATTCCATTTTGGGGCTCTTGATCCCAGTCAAGGTCAACTGCCCTGTCATTTTACATTTCTGGGAGACGAATACATCTCAGGTTAGGGACCTTTGTGTGAGCGGCGCTCCACAGAACAAGAGTCATCTGTGACACTGCTGGTCTTTACAAGCTTGGCTTTAATGGTAACTAATTTCTTTGCCATTATTAAGGCCCTCTTTTATTTTGATTGCAGTCCGGGTCATGGCAGATCATAACTTGATTTTCACGCTGCGGTTAATGAAACGTGTAAAGGGGCTTTTATTGAGAAGTTTGCACAAGGTGAATGAGACTAAATAGCCGGGGTGAAATCTCCAAAGGGAAAACTCACTATTCATTCAAGGCTAATGTTTATTGCCACTTCACTTGATCTGTGGCTTAGAGATATGATACTGCCTTTTCATTCAACGGAATTTAATTGAGCAAGGAATACAAATAAATGAATGGGGTTCATGGCATGGATGACTGAAGCAGACTCAGTGTTATCAAGGTCTGTGAACATTTTCAAGTTTTGTGAAAAATGAAATGTTAAGACTCAATTAACGTTAAAAAGCTACACAAACTGATGAAATACAAAAGCACAACATTTAACCTTTTCTTATCAGTCACACAGACAGTAAACCATGCTGTGAAGAAGCGTGCTACCCATATATCCCTACAATATTGAAACCAACAGTGGATGGGATTATCACATGCTCTTAATCCCCATCAGTCAATCCAGTGGAGGAGAAAGTCTCATGCAATCAAGTAAATCACTGATTGATAGCTCTTGACCATCCCACCAATTGCTGCGTGGCCACTATTTGCGCATCACGAGGCCTTATTTCCCACCTCATCACCACGGCACACTAGGCAGGTAATCAGCAAGCAAAACCATGGCCCCATGCAAAAGATCACAAGAGAAGTGCAGCTGCAACCAGTCTGACCCCTCGCCGCACCCCCCACTGAAATGTCAAACACAATCACGACAGCAAGTACACAACACACAGAATGAGCCAGACACAGCAGTGATCATCGTGGGAAACATTCCTGAACATCAAAGAACATCAAGGCCACAGGTTTGGTAAATAAGCCAAACCAGGGTTTTACTGGTGTGGCACTGAAATGCTTACTTTCTGGTGGCACCCTGTCTTTGTGCGGACAGCCGGACAGGCTCCGATGATGGGGGTACAGGCCCGTCACGTGACCCGTGCCGTCACAGCCTGGTGTTGGACACCGACTCTCCTTCTTGTCTGCACGTGAAGCATCTGTTAGCAGAAGGTCACACTGAGGTGATCACACATGACAAAATGCTGGTGGACTGATGCACTATGTACAACACGTTAGCACATGTGGGGCTGGCACTTTGTCAGCCATATAACATCAGAGCCATACCTTGCAAAGAAACATATCTCCCAGATGTCAAGTAAGAGAGTTAAAATGCCATGGGTGAATAACAGAAAGCATATGACATTATGAAAGGGAGCTATACATTATGTTGTGAGCTGTGCACAGCTGCATCAGCAAGGAACAGATGTTGGAGAACACAAGGTGTGGAGTTCTGCTATTTAGGATTTATATATGTCAGTCTGTCATGGATTTCCTGGAGTTTTCAGTAACTATTGCAACGGGCCAGTAGCCCCCAGTCTGTTGGGGATAGGGTGGACATGTCTCTTACGTCTGAAACCAAATCTACGCCCTTGACGACTGCAACCAATAACATTTGAATTTTAAGTGGATTTTACTTTACTCATAGGCCATTATTTATTGCTGTGCTTATTTGAAGAAATGGAGTGATGACTGACAAGGACAAAGATTATTGCAATAATTGGCTTGATAACAGATCTTTTGATCATGAAGTTTGTTTACTCTTGTCTTAGTGACCTTCAGCGAAAAGTGTTTCATCAGAATTTATCGTACTTGTCTTCATTAAAACCACTCATGGCTTCACATGACAGTTTGTTGTGTCCAAAAAGCATACACACACACGCACACACACACACACGCACACACACACTGAAACACACACAGGCACGGATGTACACACACCGGACAGGATTGTCTTTCCCTTCCCAAAATCTGGTTCTTCTATTTCTTGGAAACCCAGATCAGATATAGTTACCACCAAAAAGCAGCAATGTCAAGCTGTGCCAACTGGCATTGTTTCTGCAGATGTAACCATCCACCTTTAAAACACTTTGACTCTCAACAAGGTCAAGGATTCTTCTTACAATCAACATGCAGTGGCTCTTGTTGATGTGGTTTACATTGCCATCCGAAATGAAAATTATGAAAATTACGAAGCAATGACAGCCTTTAATATGTTTTCGATGCAGAATTACAGGAAAAGAGTGTTCAGATTCTACAATCAATTTGGAGACATTTAAAAGACAGAAACCTTTATCTGGAGCAAGTTTGGGCAAAGCAGACAAGGGAGTGGCTATTATCTCATGCCACAGACAGACAGACCACTGATTAAAGTTTTACAGGCCTGTGTAACTCAGTAGCTCCACCTAAGGCACTTACTGACAAACCAAAATAAACCAGAAGTTGTGCAGTAAGAGCAGTGAAAAGAATAATCAAGTGAAAGGGTAGAAGGGTTGATAAAGGACAAAATTGAGATGTGGGATGGAGCACACCTACTCATACATTTACAAGTGAGTCACCAAATGAAATCCCATGTCTCATTCATCAGAAAAAAGGACCTCATCATTATCCTCTGTGGCTGTCATCTATCTATGCCATGTTAGGGGCATGAGTTTGGTACAATACTGCTATGTCATGTCTGGCTCTTCTGTCTAGCACCAGTGCAGTAAAGACAGGGAAATTTCATGTTGATAAAGAACTTGGTCCGCATGTAAAATGTGGCTTCTTAATAATGGCTTCCTTTGATGCACATCGTTACACTGACTGTTAGTGTTTTAATAAGTATGTTGGAAATCATTCTCCATTTCCACACGCACAAACGCACACATACACATATGTGATGCCTGTGTGTTCTGCCTGCCATTCTTCCATTGCAGAGAGTGAGGCAGCCAAGTGGAAGGCATATTAGAAAGCAGGGGATATTGATTGTGGCTGGGGACGGTCTGCGCTTTGCATAGCAAATGGCGCCCATTACCATACCATCTCTGGATAATTAATGTGCAGTCAGTGGGCTTGTCGTTCGTTATCGGTCATTCTGATACTGTTCAATTTTCATCTCAGCCTCATGCTTCTCGTAGGGAGCTGAGCTTGTCTCTGAACCCCATCCATCCCCCATTCCCCCTCCCTTGCCGTGCTCTGTTTTATGAATCACACAGGAACCCTGGTCAACGAGTGTCTGCTACTATCTTGCCTGAGGAAAGATGTTATCGTGACGCAACTGTCTCGCGTCCTCTCATTATTCCAACATTAGCCAGACACAGTGGCCATGGTAGGCTCTTGAAATTAACATTTGTGTGGCATTTAAGTCGCAATATAGAGTATACTGTACCTGCTGTGAGTTGCGTGGCATTTAAGGTGTAATATCACCCTGCTGTGAATTAGCATGCACTTATTTGATGGTCTCATCTGATACCTTCCTTATGGGAGGAAATGGTTTAACCTAAGTCTGAATATTGTTGTACTAAAGGATATGATGAGAGAAATAATTAGGAGTTAAATAAGGGAGCTTGGCAAATGCCACTGCAACATCTGCATGACTGCAACTCTACTCTGTACATATACAGCCACATCCTGGACACTGTGTAACAATTACTACGGAAGGAATACTGCAGTCTTGGTCATATATGCCATCCATGTGTATTGGACTTTTTGTGGTTTCAGTAAGTATCAATCTGAATGGTAGGTCACAAGCGTCAAACACAAATGTAAAAAGCTTCATTGTTCCCTACAGAATGAATTCTTTCTAAAGGCAGAAGGCCTCTGTTTTGTAGCTTCCTCTCCCAAGTGCTTGCGCAGGTTTAAAAATAGGCAGCTTTACCCCAAGCTGCATCGAAGGGATGAGATTTGCGGTCCTAACAGGCCGTGCAGATTGCCATTACTTATGCCTGACAAGCCTACCCTCTGATGTTTCCATGCTGGCCTATTTTAACAACATAAGCTGCTGCTGCCGCTCCCGCTGCTACTGAGATGCGAATTTCCAAATTGGCTGAAAAAGCTTGTCCTGGGGTTATATTGAGGTTCCCAGAATGCATGTGGGCTGTCTAGTCGCCAGTGCAGGATAGATAGCATACAGAGCCAAACAGTGGCAGACAAACATTTTACCTGAGCTTGTTAAATGAGGTAACCATGTCTACACTTGTGTAGATATGGTTTCCAACGAAGGCTTGGTGTGCATAAGAGCGTGTCCGTGTTTGAAAGAACCACTCACCTTTATGGTAGAAAGGCTTCTTCATACCATCAGGAAGCCGGGCTTTACGCTCAACACCGTAGCCATGCCGTGGGCCATGGTCTTCATGGTTGTACCTCACCCCGTCTCTCCTAGCAGCCTCGGCCGCTATTTTATCCCGCATTGCCTTGGCACGTTCTGACTCTAGTGCAATTGCCTTCTCCAACAGGGACAGATTACCCTTTGTCATGTCGAACACTTCTTCTGATCGATCTGACGTCACAGAGGCTGTGTCCTCGTCAAAGTCTCGGTGATTAGAGTGATATCGGTCGTCCTGTGCACAACTGGAGAAGGCCTTTGAGCGTGGGCTCAGCTGTTCCTCGAGCTTCATGAGATTGTCCATGTCAGAATAGTTCGTATCAAGTGTCCGCCTGTCATCTTGGCTATGTTGGAAATCCCCATAGCTGTGATGCTGGGGCTGTTGATTGGGATCCCCGCATGAAAAATGATTTTGCTGGGATGGTCCATTTCGGTCAGCGGACTTTGTTTCACTTAGTTTCCGAGCCAGGTCAAAGCATTGGTTTCGTAGGCATTCCAGACTGCTTAAACACACTTCCTCGTCACTGTTTTCTATTTGTCCGTTATTGGTGGTCTTAACTTGTCCACTACCACCATTGTGTGCATTTCCCCCACTGTGAGTACAGTCATTCTCATTCCCGTTCTCGACTGTACCATCCTCAAACTCCTGCCCATCTAAATTGTCAGCTAATACTGCACCGTGACCCTGTGCCAGCAGTTTAAGGGAGTCCACCGTCTCCCGAACTACATCACTGTCAACGTCCAAACTCAGATCACCTCTCGGTGTTTCGTCCTCTTCCCCCTCTTCTTCCTCCTCCTCTTCCTCCTCCTCTTCTTCTTCTTCCTCCTCCTCCTCCTCTTCATCGTCATCCTCCTCTTCCTCTTCCTCCTCCTCTTCCTCTTCCTCTTCCTCAGCACTGTTGGAGGAGTTGCTGTTCATCTCAGATTCTGTCATAGCTCGATTGGCAGCATCTTCTGCGATCTTGCCTAGGTTGAGGAGGGACTTGGCCACAAGTTCATCGTAGTTCTCATACTCATCATTGTTGTTGTCGTCCTTCTCCGTCAACGGGCCAGATTTGCTGTTGCCGCCGCCACCTCCACCATCGCCCTCGGCCCCCTCACTGCTGCTCATCTGATCGTCCTCTGTTGGAAAGAAAGAACAAACGTCTTGTAATTTCATTTCCGTCATTCTATTTTACTGGTAAATCAGATTTCTGGGCTTGGTCCATCTAAATTGGATAAGGAACTCTTTGCTTCCCCTAATAATTTACTTTGAGAGTCTTAACAGCAGCTTGTGTTCTGAATTGTGAATCAGCACAGGAAGTTAAATATAGCGGTTGGGGAAGGTTCCAGAGAAAGATGCTCTGGTAAATAAGAATCTATGAAACCAGGGACTACATCTTCAGCAAGTCTTATTTTTTGCCCTTATTTCCTGGATGTCTTTAGAAAATGATATTCACAGGTCTTATGATTAATAATATTGCTAAAGAATTCTGTAAATAGCTGCAAATGAGATAACACTTCATTCATTATTCAGCAGTGTAAATCAAAACACTGCGAGAAATCTTTGAATTAGAGAGAGCATTTTTTACAGGAGAGTCTAAAATCTGAGAGATAATGTGGTGTTCCATCTGCGGCACGATGAACCCCAGTCAGTAGCTATTCATCGTTTGCTAGTAAAGTTCTTTTTTCATTCAATCATCAGTATCTCTAGAATTCCTTTCACTGCCTAATTGATTCTGACAGGCTGCAAAAGGTTAGTGAACCTCTTCTGTCAGTAATTTCAAGCACTCACTCCTGGAGCACTTCCAATCTCTCCTTTCACATTTCCGCCCTGAGCTGCCAAGAGCACATCGCTCACATTGGCGTCACATTTGCCACTTATATTCCTGCGGAGAAAATGAACCCAGAGCTCCTCCCCCCACAAACGCACAGAAACAATAAATGAGAGTTTGACTTCTGGTGAGAACAAGCAAATCACAGGACAAAATAACAGTAATAATAATAATAACAATAATACTAATAATAATAATAGAGAAAAAACAATGAAGTGCAATTGATAATGATGAAATATTAAAATTGTCACCAGGTTCAAAGACTTATCTGTAATCACAATATACACTATAATGTAATCTTGAATTCATTCATCCATTCATCTTGTATTCATTGAATCAAAGTTAAAAATATGAAGCACGCAAAAATGAATATGAATATTATCCAACTACACACTTTATACATAAATGACACAAACACTTTCCCTCGCTCACATACTGTATGCTCACACACTTACACACACTCCAATCTAAGAAGTAACACAATATCGGTGCTTGGGGGGTGAGGGCTTTAGAGTGGGATGAGGGAACAGTCACGAATGACCAGGCACATATTTTGACAGTGGAAGCCTTCTTAAAGCAACCTCCAGCACCAGGGGTTTAGTTTTTGATGGTATGAAACATGGCACAGGAAAGCAATTTGAAGAGCAATCAAGGTACACAAAAGGGATATGGAAGCAAAACAGATTAACAAGGGAACAGAGAGACTGCCCTGCCCTGAATTGGCTATGAATTAGCTGCAGAGATGTGCATGCCACTGAGAAACACAGAGAAGCTCCAGAATGCCACCTCTATTACATGTAGGAGATTGCAATCTGCCAAGCAACAATCCAGTATCGCTGTCTTGGGGTGAAAAGGAGAACATGGTAATGATGCATATGGAAAGACTTTGCTGCCTTTCTTATGCCAGGTTGAGACTGCACAATTATTTTGTCTGTTACGATGGTCACTATATTAGATTAGCTGATTACAGAGTCATGAATTCATTCATGATGTGAGTGATGTCACCAGGAAGGGGGCGCTAGGGATTGACTTCTGGGAACAACAATGTAAACAAACAATGCTATTGTGTATGATACTGGGTGTCTCATCTTCTGAACAGAATAAAATAAAAAAAAAAGTGATGGTGACCTTTACTCTGTCTCACAGTACTTCCTCGCAGCACCAGCAAAATCATTCCTCTTTCATTTCACCATGTTAACAGCTGTGCACAGAAGAGCATTCTGTGCTCCTATTGGTCAATGTTTGAAACTTGTGGAAGTCAAAAATTTTTTTTCAGTGAGGCATCCCAGACGCAGCATCCGTTGTCATCCACTAAGAAACTCTATACAGGATAAAACGATTGTTGTGCCTGTCGCCCACTGCACCTTCCGAATTGACACAATGCCCTATGTCTGCCAGATGGGCTATAATCAAGTTGATATTGTGCAGTCTGAATCCAGCATTATGGAAAATGTCGGGTTCAAATGCTGTTAAATCTTTCCATTCCAATAAAGCAAACATAATGATTATAGAGCTCAATAGTGAGGAGGATTTGGAGCATTTATCAGAGAAGTGACTACCTTCCAGTTATAACAACACGCACTGTGGCATAGCACTTACCAAAAAAACATGGTAATCAGCTACAACCCATGGAAAGAGAGGCGTTTGACAGGCTGAAGAGACAGTGGCAACAGTCCACTGTCTCAGTGTTAAGGGTAAGGCCTCGGCTATGTGCTCTAATGAACACCAGTCTGTAGAGATGTTTTCACATTCTGCAAGAAAATAAGACCATGGATGCTGAGATGCCACATCAACACTTTGGGTGGGTATAGCTACGTGCCAAACAGGGTTAACACACTCCTCTCTCAGAGCTTCACTCTTAATTGGACTTGAAGGCACTGTCAGGTCCAATTGTGATGCGGGGGTGCAAAGCAGATTCTGCTGGAGAGAAACCTGCCAAATCTGGTCTTGGCCATGGTGGGGGTGGGGGTTCTTAAATCCCAGAGAATCCACTAAAAGTAGATGGTGCTTTTTTGTCATGTCAGGATACAGGAAAGGCATAATTAAGGTAATGCTTTGATTATCAACTGCTCTAATATCTTCTATATTTTTAAGATTTGATTTAATTTTTTGAGGGACAAGCAACTAAAGATTTGATTATTAGTTTGTTAATAGCCATACAAAAAATTATCATGGCAACAGTTTTAGCAATTTGACATGACTTAGTTTCTCATAGGCTCTACAATGTAATATTTCTGGCAAAGGTTTTATGCAGAGTGTGAAAATGTTTCAGGTGGTGGGAAAAAAAATTGCAACAGAGGACACTGCAAATTTTAGCTATCAATTTTTAAAGAATTCTGTAATCTAAATACTGAATATTTTTTAAAAGAGCTCTATGAAAAATCAAGAAACTAGCCAACAATTTGACACAAGTGTAGCTCTCCTCCAGCTTCTGGTGGGTTTAGGCTAGCAGTAGAGGCTAGTAAAGTCTTTAAAGTACATATGTGAGTAAAACGTGTAAATAAACAAATAAAGGAATGAGTGAATGAAAAAAGAACAAAAGAAATAACCAATCACTGTAGGAACAATACATTGTTTGGCTTGAGCCATGCTGGATTTAGTATGTTGTGTCAGGTCCTTCATCTTGTTCCAAATACAAACAGTGGTTGAACATCATGCCCAACTAACCTAAACTACTTCATTCAGCCCATAAAACATGGAAATATGAACCACAGATAAGCAAATGCAGCACTTGAAAAATAAAGGAAACATTTTAAAATAGACAGAAACGTTTAGAGGAACTGTTTCGACATTTTGCGAAATGTTTATTTGCTTTCTGTTGGAAAGTTACTTGGGAAGACCGGTGCTACTCTACAGTGCTACAAGTACAGTCAGCAGCTGGTAAACTTAGCTTAGCACAAAGACCGGAAATGGGGAAACAGGTAACAAAATCCACCTACCAGCTCCAAAGCTCACTAATTACCAGCTGAGTGTAAAAACAATAATTTGCCATTTTACGGGGGGTTATGTGCCAGACTAGCTCTTGCCTTCCTGAGTGTGCTCTGGTTGCCTGGTAACTGTTAACTGAGCCAAGAAATAATCCGGCACATAACCCCCATTATAATGGCAAATTGTCATTTTGGTTTTTGTATTAATGAAACAAACGAGATACACGTTAATACTGAGATTTAGAGGTACTGCACATGCCTTTGGATTTTTCTACCTTTGGACAGCCAGGCTAGCCATTTCTTTTTGTTTCCTGTCTTTGTGCTAGGCTAAGCTAAGCTAAACAGCTGCTGGCTGTAGCCCTAAATTTACCGTGCAGATATGAGAGTGGCATCAATCTTGTCATATAAGTCTATCAAACAATTCCTTTAAAATTCTGAAAAATTGGTACAGTGCATTCGAGAAAGTCATCTCACCTTGCCCTTGACTCTGCTCTCCTTCCTCCTCCTCTCCCTCTTCATAGTCCAACTCCTCTACTGCTTCCTCCTCTTCCTCTGCCTCCTCCACCCTCTCCTCATCACCCTCTTCCTCCTCTTCTTGCTCCACCTCTACCTCCTCTTCTTCCTCCTCTTCCTCGCCCTCTCCGTCCCCTCTCTCCACCTCCCCTTCTTCATTCTCCATTTGCTCTACGTTGTAGTCCATGTACCCTTCCATCTCCTCTTCTTCCTCCTCCACTTCTCCCTCTTCCTCCTCCTCCTCTACCGCTCCTTCCTCCTCCTCTTCCTCCCTGTCGTCCATCTCCTCGGTTCCGTCTGTCTCGTAGCACTCCTCCATGGTGGAGTTGTCCATGTCATCTAGGTAGGTGCTCCTCTTAGGGGAGGTTTCCAGGGTTTGTCTGTCTAGACTCTTTCTCTTCTTGGCCAGAGGGCAGCCGTACACACTGCAGAGGAGAGATAAGAGGGCAGCCATTAGCTGTTAGCCTCACCTGGCCGTAAATGCTAATGCTCATTTGCAATCAGGCCTTTGTGTTAAGGCGCCATGGTTAACAAACTACAGTTGGAAAGAATACAATGCACAAAGCAGCAATGGAACAAGGGCCTCTTACTTAAAGGAAAGCAATGCCCCTTAAGTTCTTGTGCTGGGAAAAATATGAAACTTTGCTTAACCAACATAATTAGACATGTACTCATTAGCTATTGAGCAATTATAATAAAATGCTCCATTTCTTCCAGAAAACAGTTACAAAGGGATAAAATCGCTATCTTTGAAGCAAACAAAGCAGAAGATTCGGTTTATTTTCACATTCATTTATATTCAGGTAGCATCAATTTGTTCTTCAGGCAAAAGAAAATCACTGTGCATGCTCCGCAAACACTTTGTTTCTGACTGATATGCCCTTGTTCTGACGTGAACCGAGTGCAGAAAAACACAATTGCCTGTCTGGAATTGACTGTAAAAGACAACCTGTAGCCTGATTAATTGAATCTTGCCAAGGCACCTCAGATTTTAATGTATTCTCTGGCTCCCCTCAGCAGCAGGGGGACAGATCCTAATCTGATAATCTGTGTATTCGCTCAGGCTATTGATCACAGGGGTTTAATCCATTTCACTCATCAAATGTCTGAGAGCCCTGAGCTGCTACCTGGCCTCCCCAATGTAAGCTGCATGCGTGTGACTTCAGAATGTGTGCTACTGTTTGTACATTTATGTATGAGTTTGTGTATGTGTGTGGCTGTGTGCACACATTTGGCACATTTGAACAAAAGCACCCACACAGTCAGAATTATGATGAGTTCTGCTGAGTGTTTTGGCCATCAAATAAACCCCCTGTCCAGGCTGGAGTGTAAGAGAGCTAAACACGCTTTGGGCATGTTCACTCGGCTGTGAAATATCCCTGGCTCCTATTTTTACAACCTCTGGACGTTTCCCCGGCTCTGCGCTACTTAGAGTAAGACCTGATGTGAATGAATGGCACAAGGCTGTGTGCGAGACTAAGAAAATGGTAGTTGTTAGTCAATGCGTGCTGCTTTTGTGGTAGAGTGGCTATGGAAAAGGCTCATGGCAGTGGTGAAGTGGTATTGTAGCATGGTGAATCACAGTCTTACAAACCGATTTCTGTTCCCTCCTTTTCTGTTTTTCATGTCAGTGTGTCCCACAGACCAATATCCTATCCATCCTGCTCTCTCTCTCTCTCTCTCTCTCTTCAGTCCCGGACGTCCATCAGTCAGCCCGGGTCCAGTCAGCTGGCAGGCTCAATCTTGCCCAGCCCAGGGATTCCTTAATGGTCTGACCCCCCGTACCCCCCGCAAACAGAGGCCTCATTTCATTAATCTAAGCCCACATGGAAACTCATTCCCTGCCTGACAGCCAGACCTCTCCCCCAGGGCAGCGCGAGGGTCTGTGGGACAGTGAGGGAGTGGGGGTGTGCTGTGCGGCACTGTGATCAATAGTGCTTGTGACCAAACATCTCAAAAGCACATTAAAATGCCACTCATCCTGGCCCCTCCGTTCCAGGGCCCTCTCCAAATAAATCAAGGGCTGGTCCCAGCAGGTTAGCGGCTGCCAAGGCAGGCGGGCTGGCAGGAGAGGAGGATAGGTGAGTGGGAGGGAGGAGGAGGGGGAGCAGGGATGGAAAGAGGGAGAGGGAGAAGTGCTGTGGGAATGGCAGGCAGACACAGGCCATCAACCACCACTCCCTCTCTGTCTTCTGGTCCTGCCTTCCTACCTTTATCTTAACAGCAAAGTCTTAAGGCAGCGTTTGCTATCAAGCATTGAGCCACAGTGTAGCTGAGTGGTGACGGGACCTGAATCACTCTAAAAAAAGTTGTTGAATTGCTATAATTGCTTTGCAACATCAGCTAATGGATAGCGAATAATAAATGCTGGGTTGTGTGTTTTTCCATTGTATCTTTAAAAGGAGTCAAGTGCACTTCATCATTTTGGGTCAGGATTGTACAAACAAAAAGGTCTTGATAACAGAGAGCGAACATGTTTTAAAACCTGACTATGATAAAAGTTCCACCTACAGTGGAACTGATATTTGGCTCCTGTTTAAAAGCTCCTGTTCATCGAACGCAACTGCAGAGCATCTTATGTAAATGACTTTTCATCATACTTGTGTTAAGAGGCGTTGTCAGGTTGTTGTGACACTGTGAGAGGTGTGTTTGCCCCGATGCTCCTATGCGCCACGATGACTAAGCTACAGGAAGCCTCCACAGCTCCTCCATCCCACGTTCCCTGGCTCTGTCACTGTGTGACCTTGGCTACAACATTCGTCATCACAGGCAATGCATCCCACTCACTGTGCTTGGCAATTAAAATTCCAGAAATAATTTGGTGTGATTTAAATTAAAAAGAAAATAAATTCTGCAGGCATTGTGCAGAGAAAGGATGAGAAAATAGTGTACCGTTCTCTTTCCCTTGCTTTGTCCCCTGGCAGAATCACAAAATCCTCCAAGAGGAGTGTGTGGTATTAGAGGTGGCAATCAAAGAAGAAAAGAGCTTCAGATCACAGAAAGACCACTTCATATTTTATGGAGTGGGCATCCTCAACATTATAAGATGGAACAAATTCTATTACACAGTGAACAAGTGGCCCTTTAATGCAGAAGAAAACCTTCTGGAAATGTTACAGAGAGGGCCCCATTTCTTGAGCATTAATATGAGGCAGGAGAGTGGAGCGGCATGTGAAGGAGAGCTCCCGTTTGGCTAATTTTGGGCGACAGTTGAGCGACTGCTGGAATGCGACAGCGTTCCACGGTGCCTTTATTAGCAGTCATATTAGCGGCTGTTCTCAGCGGGGGCAAAAGCTTTAGCCAGTCATTAGCATCACACGCTATTTGTCTCCCTGACACAGGGATGAGGCTGCTGTTGCCTCTTCCTCTGCCTCCTCTCACTGCCGCTTTTTTTTCTTGACTCCTCTCTCTCGTCATCTCCTCCTGTCACCCAACATTCTCACCTCATATTTTTCCCTCTCTATTCTAGCCCATCATAACCTCACCTGCTCCTTTTCCTTCCACTTTCGGCACCTCCTCCATATATATATATAACCTCAATCCTACTCTCACACCATTTTCTCTCTATATTTCCACTACTTACTCTTTACTCCTTTCCCCCCATTTTTCCTACCTCTCCCCCTCGACCTCAGCTCATTGTTGTCTCTCCTCTCTCAGCAGAGCAGAGTGGAGATGGAAGGAATGCACCACCTCTGGCTGTGCCCCCTATCCAGCAGGAGGATCTATAGACACGTGTGGCAGAGCCCTGTCTCCATGGTGATACCCTCCAGAAATCCATGAGGGATTCACCATCCTCACAGCCAGCCAGTGAGGAAAAATGAGAGAGAAAGACAGACAGGGAGAGAAAACGAGAGGTGGGGAGGAGAAATAGAGGCTATAGGAGCAACACAGACACGAGAATGTATGTTTTTGTGCATGTTTGTGTATACCTCTTTTGTATGCACAAAAAACAGGGAAATCTATAGTAGAGTAGTTGAAAAGAAAATGAGAGGTGTGTGTGTGTGCATCTGTGTGTGTGTGGAAGAGGAGAGAGGATCATTTCAGAGCTGTCAGGCTTCTCCCGCTAGGAGGGGAGAACAAAAGACAGTGTCTTGGTGCAGGAGGCTCAGCGCATGGCAGACGCTGCAATTTGGGGCGTTTTCTGGCGTCTCAGGCTCCAGCTCGCATATCAGCTGCTATGGCTCATTCACCCACACCCACACACACACGCGCGCGCACAAAAGTCTCAATAATACAAGCAATATTTAAGTGTAATCTTTTCATGTTTGGTTTCATATTTCAACAAAGCAATAACATTCACAATTTCTTGACGATACAATGGTTTACTGTATATGTTTTAGATAGCGAGTGCAGCGGCAAAGAGGCATCAGTACCCAACAGACATGCTGTTCAGCTCACCGGTTCAATAAGCCTGTTGTTGCCTATTCACTGCTCCAGCTCTCACATTTGTAGCCTGCAGCTAATAAACCCAACCTCAACTTTAGTCAAATACTCGCACCATCAAGACCATCAGCCTCAACATGACTGAGCTATGTTACAGAGACTAGCAATGACTCTAGTGAGCGTCTCAGATATGCCGAGCAACATCTTCTTACATTCTGTCCCCACTCCCTGAGCTCATCCAAGGCCACAGCTGATCCCCTTTAGCCCCATTTGTCCATATGTGCCAACTACGACTCATACAGGAGGGAAACACCTCCTCACAGGTTGCTT
Organism: Holacanthus passer; assembly: GCA_025331565.1. Classification (NCBI taxonomy): domain Eukaryota; kingdom Metazoa; phylum Chordata; class Actinopteri; family Pomacanthidae; genus Holacanthus; species Holacanthus passer. Next base: position 1,315,976 of record JAFREQ010000048.1, on the reverse strand, counting down.
GTATGTCTCACTGATACTGTCCCCATCAAGGAGTGGTGTAGCTGGTGGGGGATGTGGAAATGGAGCTGAGCGCATTACAGACGGGATGAGAAATTCATCATTTTAGGACTTTTCAGGCAAAAATGGCAAACACTTGAAGACTCCAGCATCTTAACTTCAATGATTGTCTTGTCTTTCTTGTGTTACAGTACAGTAAACTAAATATCATTTTTATCGATTTTTGACAGTTGGTCAGACAAAACAAGCAATCTGAAGACTAATTGATAATGAAGATAATATTTAGTTGCTACCCTAGTCTTTTCTGGAGTATTCTGATTCAATTTCCATAAAATGTATAACACCAGTATAAATAACACTATAGGTAAAAATGCACTTGATGATAAATATTTATTATGTATTTTGAACACACAATATAATGATTTCATATGTCAAATTATTAATTATGTAAGTCTTGAGACTCCTTAAATTGAATGTAAGTTTTGGATTTTATGATGGATCTGGTAAATTATTGATATGTGTATCATACAAGCCATTTTGCATAATTTGGTGGTGGAGGTCCTGAGCAGGAGAGCTCATCCAGCAGCAAATTCTGGGGGTGTAATGCTGCAATCTGTCATCCTGCAGCTAAATTCACTCCTGGATTAGCCAGGTAAGAAGTCTCTCCACCAGCGTAATGACTTCAATCAATCACCCCAACTCAGAGACACACACAGAGGCCAGCTAGTTAGCTGTTAGCCCAGCAGCCATTTTGGAGAAGGAAATCCATTTGTCCATTTGCCTATGTAAGCCACAGTGGAGTCTGTCATAATAGCTGTTTATTTGGATAAACTGACAGAGACAAGCTGATGTGAATGAATAGAAAGACCAAGGTAAATTAGACTATGAGCAGAATGCAAATGATACTTTCTTCCTTCATGTAGTCCTTGCTCTTATGCTGATTACTGGCCAGTGTATTTAGTCTCTAACTGTGTGATATATGCTGATAATCACTGACATGGCTGAAATGTGTTTCTAAAGTTGGGCTACAACAAAAAAATATTTTCATTCTGAATTATTTTGTCAATTAAGTGATTAATCATTTGCTCAATAAAATGTCAGAAAATTCTGAAAACTACCCACAGGTCTAAGGTGAGGTCTTCAAACTGCTGTTAAGTTGGTCAACAGACCAAAACCCAAAGACATTCAATTTACTGTCCTGGAAAAGATTTTGCACTAAATTTTCTGCTTAAAACTAACACACAACTAATCCACAATTTACTCATTATTAGTAATGTAATGCTAAAAAGAACAGCACCCAGCTGTTTTAGGATTTTTTTCCCCTGTCTTTTAAATAAAAGCATATTTTCAGTACCTATAAATATTGTAATATTGAGCAGGAAATTGTGGGCTTGAGGTTGTGAGGCACAGAGCAGCTGGGGAAGTGGCATGTATTGAGAGACACAATAACACATTGTTGGTTTTGGGATTTGTTGACAATAACAAAAATGTAGAATATCGCCAGCCTTTGCCTTCACTGAAAGTGTGACATACAGACTAAATTGTGTGTCCTTCCCGTGCTACATTGTGATTCCCACTCTGCGTCATGTTTGCCAGGCTCCATCTCCCCAGCAGAGGAGATGGGTTTTTTGACATTGATGTAATTTAGTTGGCAGCTGCTCTGAAGGGAGGGCTGTGAGGGAGGGGGAGGCTGGGATTGCAGAGGGCTTGTGGGGGTTCAGGGGTTAGAGGTCAGAATGTGCCCAGCCTGGAGCTGGCCCTAAGCAGCTGCCCGCCCCCTCACCCATCCCCCCCCCTTCATGCCCATGTCCCCCTGGCACGCTCCGCACTCACCACACATGATCTGTTATTCCCTTTGATGTCTTTCCTCTGGGAGGCGGTTATAAAAAAAAAGAAGAAAAAAGAGGAGGATGAAAAAAGCGTAAACACCACCTGTTTATCTGACGCCGGGTAATGTTGGAAAGGTAGTCTGCAGTCTTGTCATAATATGCACAGGAGGCAAATAAGGGGGAAAATTACAAAGGGAAAAAATAAACAAATGGCATCAGAGAGGAAGGCATGATGAGGGAAGTCACATGTGCATGCCACTGTAAATTTGGTGGCCCTGGTTGAAATGCTTTCAAAGTGCGTTTTAAATTACATTAGAGGTTTATGTCGGGACAAAATATGCTGTAGGAAAACAGTCCAATTACTTTTTAATGTACTAAGAAAGAGACTGTGATGTACAATATAGCATTGTTATAATATACTATTATTACCCAAGTGACTGTAGTTTTACAAGACAAGGACCAATCTCAGTCCAGCTTCTTCACACTGTTGAAACGATAACAATGGTGTCAGAGCCAAAGTGAAATGAACCCCAAGGCTCCACATGCAGTCTAAAGTGTATAAGCTAATGACAGAGCTGACAGATCCAACCAACTCTGTTCTTTTCACCCACAGCCCACACTGCCTTTTTGGTGATATAAAGCTTTCCCATTAAATATGGAAATTTCCGTTTCGGTGACAGATACTTCACAGAGGGGGGTTGATGGCATAGACGTGTTTTTTTGGAAGGGGAAGTGGCAGATTTTGATTAATGCGACCTTATCTGGTTCTGCACATGGAGGCAGAGGGGTTGCTGAGCTTGGCGGGGGTGGATGGCTGCCTGTTCTCTTCTTTTTCCAGGCCTCTTTCTCTCCTCTATTTGAAATGGTTTCACTTGCTCTTTGTTTCTGCTACTGCCTTCTTTCCATTTCCATCCTTTTGTGGTTAGTGCACTCATCTTATATCTCTGTTATAACGTAAGCTGTGCTTTAACGTCTTGTAGTCACACTGTTCTTTAACTCCGTATGGCCTTCCGATAATTCTGTCTGATTTCCTTCTTTACCCTCTGTCCCCTCTTCACCTCAGTAGTCTCTTCATCTCTATATCCATACTCCCTTTCTCTGTTTCTGTTAAAACTGCTCATCTCCCTACTGCTCCATTCCATCTTCAATTTCCTATCCTTTACTTACAGTATGTCCTGTATCCTCTCCTCTCCTCCTGTCAGGCAGACAGTGAGGTGCAGCAGTGCCGCTTCCCCCTGTCGCTCCATCACCACCTGGCCCAGTTCCAATGCTTTTAGTGAGAGCTATCTGTCAAGCTATGAATAATACAGGCCCAAGGCTGGCGTTAGCTTGCTAGCTAGCTATGTGGAATCCAAATGAGGTCTACAGCAGGAAGAGAGCACTTGACTTTTAGCTCGCTACCACGATCTCTCTACCAAGACAGGCAATTACTCAGCCCACAGCCCCAGCTGCAGCCGTGGCAATCATAAACGCAACCCCTCACATCCCCGTCTGCACACACACTACACAGACACATACACTTGCATGTATAAGCGGACGCGCACACCCCATCTCTCGATCCAAATAACACCCAAATTTGTGTATGCAGAGACACAGAGTCTAAACAACTTTCTTGCCATACATGACAGAAAATCCATACCATATCTTTCCCGGTAGTGAGAAGAAAAACAGTCTACATTCAGAACATTTCCATAAAGTACACAGTAATAAATAAAAATCTCAAAATGTTTTTGACAGCAATTTTATGGAGCGTCATGACAAAATCAAGGCATTGATTGTTGGTGAAATACTTCTTTAGTCCATCTACAAGATATACAGCCATGGTAGGCAAACAAAAATATGAAAAGGATATAATTTGTACTGCAAAGAGAAAAAGTTGACCTTTTTTAAAGAAAGAAATGAGTCATCTAAGTTAAACATTTGCTGAGGCAAACTCAAACCCACTAAAGGAACTCTTTATGTCATTTTCGTAATCTATATTTAAGGCGCCAGTGAGCTACAAAGATCTATTAATCAACAGTGGAGTCACTTCATCATCTCTTATCTGTTGATTAACAGGAGACACGTCGTCCACCTTTATCACACTTGTTCCACAGTTATGGCAGGAGGGTGAGAGGGCTATCACATGTATCAGGCATATGACACATGTATCTCTGCGTAATTAGTTTTGCACCAAGGCATCCTTAGGTGACAGTGTTAACCCATCCATCATTGCTTCTAATCATTCGTTGGTGGAGTGTGGGATGTAATTACAGAGTGCTAGGCAACGACAGGCTTCACAGGTAAAAATAGTCATGCAGGATGAGAGACTTCTGCATGTGTTTGGCATGAAGGTGTGCGCACAAAGTGTGCGTGCATGTGGGCGGGAGGACGTGTGTGTGTGTGTGTGTGTGTGTGTGTGTGGCTGTGGGTGTGTGCGTATGCATGCCTGCATGTATTGTGGTAATGAGATCTAGTTAGTGATGCTCCAGAGTGTCTTATTAACAAATAATAACAGCACTCCTTTGTTTTTTACCTCTCCTCCCATCTATTATTCACACCTCACAGATTTACTCATGATTCATTTATAGGAGCATCTTGTGCAACCTAGAAATTAAATGTCACCCAAAACATCACTGTCAGATGGTGCTGTGTGTATGAGCATGTACGTAATGATTCTGTGTATGAATTGTATCTTGTATCATTGCTCACTGGAAGTAAATATATAGGCATGTAAATATGTTGTGCATCAGATAAACAGTATATACAGCAAAAATCCAATACTGCTGCAACAAGACTGTAAAAACTGGGACTTCTGCACTCTAGCTCCATCTGTATATGCACACACAAGTGCTAACGATAGAGTGCTATTGAAATAGATGAGTTAGATCTTGCCGGATCAGTAACGAGGGCTGTAGTGAGGCCATTCTAACATTCAACCCCCCTGTTGTGAAATCAGCATGGTGCCCTGTGTACTTTTGCTGGATTTTCTTTCCGCTGAAATTGCCAGGTTGGAGAGAGGCACTCAGCTGGGAATGCTGCTCTACATGTGAAGTAGGTTGTGCGTGTGTGAGGGCTTAGGAGATGTGTGTGTGTGTGTGTGTGTGTGTGTGTGTGTGTGTGTGTGGCTTGTATGTCTACATTTGTGTCAGTGCGCAGTGTGAGAGCCTTTGTAGGTGTGAATGTACGTGTGAATGTGTGTGTGTCAGCGTGTTGCCCTTTGCCTCTCTCCCCTCTCTCTCTCCAGGTGAAGAGTCTGTTCTGAAGGCTCTGCTCCAGTCGAGGCCCCTTGAAGCCAGGCCGGCAGCACTTTACCCAGATAGAGGTAAACCTACGGTACACCAGTCTGTCTTAGCAGCACTTAGTGGACCATCAGACAGCAGCCACAAGTGATGTGGCACCAGCAGGCAGCAACACCCGACACTACAAATAATATCTATGTCCATATTAACAAGTCATTTATTGTATTCTTCTATTGACTCCTAAAATATTGTTTTTCTCTAAATAAGCCAGTCAGTCAAGTGAGACAATGCCAGATGCATATAGCCTATTTCAAGAAAACATTGGTTTTAGCTTTAGTTCATACTCGTAACACTGTTCATACCTACACATATACTATTCCTGAAACATGTAAAAATTCTTGAAAGACAACCAGAAATAATTCATATCGCCAGCAGAATATTTAAGTTGTTCTCGGAAAGATGTAAACTTCAATGATAAACATGGCATTATTCTATGTTTTTCTTGTTCAAATTTCATGAAAAGAACAAAACCAACAACATGTTTGTACGCCTCTAAAAGCCTTCTGGCTACTTCATTCTGTCTGTGGCAGCCCATTGATTCCGATTGAGGAAGTAAAGGTCACAAATACAGTATACATATAGAGTATATATACAGTAGTTTCATTTTAAAAAAGGCTCCCAAGACAGCACTGGGGGTGGGCAGTGGAGTTCTTAACAAATATTACTCATATTCATTGTTCATTGTGTTTTTTTTTCTTTCCATTGCATTTGCTGGCAATAAGCAGCCTGTTTCAGAAAGCAGGTTTAACAAACTCTGAGTTTAAACCTGAACTCTGAATTCACTAAGCCTGAGATGAAAAACTTCTCAGTTCTACAACAGCTGATGAGAATTAATTCAATCAAATACGAGTATGTTCAGTCTGAGTTAAACGTGTGCTTTGGGAGTGAATAAATTATCAAAGGTAGTATGATGATAATATGATTTACTATGGCAACATGTGAATAAAGAGCAGAGACTCCATTTTAATCTGGTGGAGCTAAAAATATGAATGCATGCCAATGTGGACCATGACATTCATCTTAAAAAACAGGAGTGGAGAAAGGAGTCAGTAAGTTAACACTAGTACATTTTATTCAGCATAGTCTGCTCATTTATCTATTTATTTTATTTGACTTTCCTTAATGGATGATAAAGTGCTGAATCCCACCATATGCGGCGTTCAATTCTAAAATACATTTATTCAGTTGTAACCTGATGGTGACAAAGGGCAGGTGGTAGTAACCAGATATGAAAATACAGATCAAACAGATAAGACAGTTTACTTACAAACCTGAAGTCACAGTCGTGCTCAGTAATAATGATTTTGATGTTTTGCAGTTGAAAAGGTGTGTAGGTTCAAACTGACTGCAAATTTTAAGATGTCTCTTTTAAATTTTAATTGTAATTTTTTCAGTGTGTAAACTTAAACATAGTCACTGAAATGATGTCAAAACACATTAAAATTATGTACGTATCTGCAGCCTATATTCATGGAATTACTTTTAAATCTTAAAGTGTCTTTAGCTCCATCACGTCATCCTCACATGACATCCTAACTATGATAGGAATGTTACATCAGTGTGACCAATCACAACATGACAAATAATTGTTCATTGATCAGTGGCTTATGTGTCTAAAGATGAACAGAAGAACAGATTTATTTTACTTCAACCGTCATTATTACACTAATGTACGCTAAATGTTTAGGTGCAGGGAAACTGGTTGACAACCTGACAGCTGCCTTAATATCCACAGAGTCACTGTGTATAGATGCTATTCTGAGCTGAGGATAAAGCCACAATGTCCACACTGTCTCTGTATGTTGATGACAGGTTGATCACAAAAGTGGTCATGTTGAAGATAGTCCTTTGGTAACAAATTAATATCTAAGTGGGATTTCAATGTTACTTAATATGTAAACTCCTGCAAATGAATGTGCTCCGATATCAGTCAGAGAGAAAGTCAGAGTTTGTTGAAGAAAATCTGCTAGCGGCTAGGTTAGGTTCACCGTATGTATACAACAGTATGCTACCACAGGAACTGACCAACCGAACTGACTGAGATTAAGTTACCTTTCTTTCTGGAACGGAAAACCCAGAGTGTTCCTCATCTCAGGGTGAGCAAACTCTGGAGTCTTCACTAAACCCACTTATGAAACAGGATCCCAACCTACAGTGTCAAAATATGGACTGATAACAGCCTCCATAGAGCGACTACTGTAGAATGTTGTCCATCAGTTATTTTCTGCCTTACAATGTGCGCAAACCAATGATCTGTCACTCTTCTAGCCCACTTCCTGCTGTTCCAGGAGCTCTTCTAATGTAGATACCCTGAGACTCATTGTGCCACTCTGCTGGTTGCTTGCTGCTCTCATATCAGTCTGAGTGCTTTGAGAGCATGACATAGTAGAGAGAGTGGAGATGACTGTGTGTGTGTGTGTGTGTGTGTGTGTGTGTGTAAGGGAGTAAATAGCATCCCAACTGTAGAGATGGCATTTAAGTGTCTCTCCCTTTGCACTCCAATAGTACTGCAGACCCATTACCTCGGTGCGCATGTTTGTGTGTCTACCAGCATCTGTGTGTACGTGTGCTTGTGTGTGGCTACAAATGTATTTCAGAGCCATTCCTCCAATCATCTCCATGCTCCCACGCGACTCACCCTCTACCTTTCTGTTCTGATCCTTTTCTCATTCATCATGCTTCCCTTCCTGTCCTCTTGCCAGAGGTCTTTGCTAAGGTGTAATTTAGCTCCTGCTGTTCTTTAATTTCTGCCTTAGTCAGCAGGGGCGTGGCTGGCCCTCTGACACCATGGATACAATCTGTCAATCACTTCCCCCAGCCAGGAAATTGTGTTCAAAGTGAGAGTAATTATTAAGTCTGCCCTGTGTGGTTTGAATTGAACGCCCTCTCAGTTTGGCACAGAGAAAAATATGTATTCGGAGGTAAGGCCAGGTGGATTTGTGAGGCTGTTATTGTTGCTAAGAACAAGGTGAGGGCTCTCCTCATCTCACCTTTTGTCTTGTCTAATCTTTTTGCCTTTCCTTTACTTCTGTCCTCATTCCTCCACCCAGTTTCCAGAGTATATTTTTCATACAATTGTACAAACACTCCTCCCCTCATGTTGTCTGTAAAAAAAAATCACACTGTTTATCTCCAATTTACTGTATGTGATAATATACTGTAGTACAGGGCTGCATTCATTCTATCCAGCTCACATAATGCCAACCCAGAAAGCCACCCCTTGGTGCACTGGCAAAGCATGTCGAGAGACGACAGTAGAGGTGAAAGCAAGGGGCTGAAAGAAAGTCTACTTAACATAAACATGTTGAGTGAGGTAGCTGCGAGAATTCCTATATTTTAAAGTCCTTGAAAAGCTAAAATCAAAACTGGTAAGCAGGAATGTTGTAACAGTTCCTCTGCCTTCATTCTCACGGTTAAATTATTGAAACCTACTTTAGAAAACACGCGAGTCCCTAGTTACCTTTCTGCTCCACAGAAAAATGTTGATTTATTTTCATGGTTACCTTTCATTCCAGGAACCACTTACCTCTGTTTGCTGGCAAATTACTGAATAAATGTTCAAATACTGTGGATTTTGGCACTTCCATACAATATATTCAACCTACAAAGTTTAAATTGCAAACCACAAAACAAGTTCAATCAAGGGCATCAATTCCCAAGATGCCCTGTACCAATATTTGCTTAGAACTTCCTGTGTCTGTTTTAATTTAAGTCAGCCATAGTTGCTTGTCATAAGCACCTCAGTCAATGACCTGTATCAGCATTGACTAATCTGCAATGCACTGCCAACCAAGCCTTGTTACAACAGCCAACACATAAATGACCCATTAACCTTTGTTCATGAGCAGATAAGTCAGAATTAACAAGATGTCGCTGTCCTTCAGCTGAGTGACTTAACAGCTGACCCTGCAACCTTTACTTCGAACAGTTATTGTAATCATGTTACTTTACCTGACATGGGAACAGCATCCTACACAGTGCGGAGATTAAGTCTACTGTAGCCTTGAACTATGAATGGAAAAATCATTCATTAACAATGTATGCATTAACTATGCATATGTAGCACAGTGTGTAGACTTATGGAAGTGTCTCATGGAAATATTCCTTTAGCGAAATCTCAAACTCAGAGGTGGGTTAGAGATAGTAGCTTTTGCTAGTTGCTATGCAGTTCACAGTGATACAGGCTAATAGTGGCAGATTTCATCAGCTGTAGCTAGTGAGCTAATTAACCTTAGCTACATTAGCTACATTACTTGGCTGAAAACACTGTCTTCCACTGACATTTTAATGATTCCAGCCCACTTGTTTTAAAAAAGATAAAAAGAGAATCCTGCTAAATGATTCTTAACTATGCACTTGAGTGGTACATACATGCTAGCGAGACTAAAGACTGAGGCTGAAGCTACATGCTACATGCCCCAGGCAAAATGTCAACATCCTGACCAGTTGCTGATCCATGTGGAAGACATGGAAATAAACAAACGGTATTATTCTTGTATCATAAGTATAAAGAAAACGTAACATCAAACTGTTCCTCCTAGCATAACCCTGTTTGGCTGTTTATCTTACATACTTGTTCGCACTGTCAAACAGTATCTCTTTACTTTTAACTTTATAAGACAACAGGTGTGAAGGCTAACCAAGGTGTTTGGAAATCATAACACCAACTCAAGTAACATTGGTTGGATAACAACCAGGACCATCTTCTACACCGTGGGGAAATACTACACAGTGGGTCTGCTAGTTGTGAAAAGAGCTTTTTTATTTATTTATTTATTTTTTTTTACATAATCTGTAACCCTCAAATAATGTTGTTAGTTAATGATATGCTACTTGGCTTTGGAAGCAGCAATCACACTCAGTTACTACTGTTGGTAGTATGCTCGTTAGTCAAGCATGCTAACAACTGAAGCTTATGTTTGAGGAGATAAACACACTGTGCCGTCCAAATCCATTCCTTACAAGTTGCTTAAAATAAAGAGCAGATCTTACTATGCCTTGACACGTCAAGAAATCTCAAGCTTGACAGGTCTGTCATGCTTAGTTACAGCTGCAAAGGCTATGATTGGACAGTTTGGGGGAGGGGCTTAGCAAACAGTCAATTGCGCAACCAGATCATATTAAGGGTCTAAACTGTCCAGTGAACAAATGCCGCTAATCCATGACTGTACATGTAATTGATGGGAGCTTTAGGTGTGAGTGCACATGCACAACATGCAAATACACACCCACTATAGATAGATGTGAACCAACCCCTACCCCCATGTGTGGATGTCTACAGAGTCTTATGGCATTTGCAGGGCCTCTGAGGGTATTCAAACATTCAAAGGCTGTGTGAGAAGCGTAGAGAGAGGTGGAGGATACGGATTGCGTGCCACCCTCTAAAAGCAGAGGGAGAAAAAGGAAGGGGGTGGTGGTAATTAACATATTAATGACCCCACCTTCCTACAGCTTCTGTCGGATAGTCCAAACACTTTGATAAGTATGCAAATGAGAGCTGCACCATCTGAAGAGGGAATTAGCTCTGCCAGAGACAGTCGGGAGAGATGGAAGGGGTAGAGAGAAAGAGGAAGGAAGGAAGGAAGGAAAATAGCGAGGAAGGGACAGGGTGTTAGGAGGGAAAGGGGAACTAAAAGGGGGCAGGAAGGAGAGGAGAAGAGGAATGTCAAGATGAAGAAACAGGAGGAAGGAAGAAAGGAGCAACCAAAGACAGAGAGCGAGATAGAGAGGGGTCTCAGGCATGCTGATGAACTGATATCCTCATGTTTGTTTCAGTTGTCTTTAATTATCTGGCGTGCACAGCTGGTAAATGTGGGTGTGCGGGTATGTGTGTAGTTTTAGACAGAGAGAATGAAAGAAAAGACTCATTTCATACTTGTGCTCCCCAGCTCTCGGATCGATATGCCAGTGCCCATCAGCCCTGCAGCGATGTGCAGAATGACTGCAAGGGCTCAGGCCGGTGGGCATACAGGCTCAACTGTGGGGGCTGAGGTGGGCGGCTCAGAGAAACGACCCCGAGCAGACAAGGTCAAGTAATTATAACACAGACTGATCTTGCTCGTTCTATCATTGAAGAGAATGACGAGTAATAAGGATGAGGGAGAGCACCATGGGAAAGCAAGTGTTCAATGTGGGTGAGACAAAGGGAATGAGAAAGAGAGAGAGAGAGAGAGAGAGAGAGAGAGAGAGAGAGGGGGGGGGAGGGAGAGAAAGGCAGTACTTGAATGTGTATGTGTGCGCGTGTTGAAGAGACACCTTGTGTGAACAGCCAGGCCAGGGATTCACCGACACGCTAGTAACATTCCACAATTATGTTGAATAATTAAAACGTTTCATTAACTTGATCATTTCCTGTTCAGCCATGTTTCAGCTCTTGACACTGGCAATTAACGCTGGGGCCAGGACAGTACGCCTTCCTCGTTCGGCCAGTTGGTGACAGAGAACAACCTTAGGTCTTTTGTATGGGAGCAGAAATCTGACAGGGGAAAAAAAGAGGGGCTTTAGCAGTTATCCACCTTACTTAACTGTTCTCACCACTTCAGTGCAAAAGCACACCGGGACTGACAATGAAATCTACATGCTCAAGGTGAAATCGTGCAAATCTGGATTTGGTTTCCCTGGATTTTTTTGATTAATGCAAATAAGAGAGTGAATAGTTTACCTCTGCCAGCCAGCCTTAGGCAGTTAGACATTCACCTTGAAAATCTTTGCATATTGATAGCTTTTACACAAAATACGATTTTCCTGATACATGCAGTCAAATGAACAAATACCTTATTCCTGTAAGCCAGACATCCATCATCTTGCATAATGATAGATTTAGTACTTTTGTATCATGTGATACTGTAAGCACTGCACTTGCTAAACTACACAACACCCCAAAAACCCAAAAATATCTTCATAAATCATGGCCTTTGCTTTAAATCAGGGGAATTCTTCACTGTGCATTAACACCATAATTAGAAAAAGCCTGTGCTGTCCTAGTTATGTAAGATCGCTCTTTTTGTCTTTTGAAATTGGATTACTGCAGGAGAAGCCATTTATTTTCAGAAGTGGGGGGTTTGGGGCAATTTTTATCCCAGTGCCTCTGCCATGCAATCTCTGGGCTCTATTGAGCTCATGCGCAGTACTTATACACCCCAATAAACATGATTAGCATGGCAGACTGTAAATATGCAAATGACAAAAGAGATGTGGAGGGGAATGTTTATGCTGTGAGCTTTCCGTCTAGCACAGCCCCTCCCCCACCCACCCCGTGTATGAAAACCATGATGAGGTTTATTGAGATGAGGTCTCTGTTAAAGGTATCTTTATTTTTCTTCTTTCACAAAAGAAATTCAACCATGCAATTGCAGCTTTAACTGGAAGGGGGTGTTGTGGTAGAAATATTCCTTTAAGGTATAAAATGTATGTGTTTCTGAATTTTCATTGTTTGATTATTTATGAAATAATTTCTTGATATGCTGGAGTCCTGGATATGCTGGATTATGTTGTTTAGGCAGCTCAGAAGAGCAATCCATGCCTCTGTTTTTGACCTTGTTTGAAATGCAAAAACCTATGAAACCACTATTGTGTAGCGTCTTGCTTTCCTGGCCAGTAATTTATTAAATACATTCATTCTTAAGACAACAGAAACTAATGAGAGTGTTTATTTATTCATAAAACCGACCTGAAAGTATATTTTTTATTCATCAGACGCCTTTACCTTGCATGTCATTCTTTGCTGCTGCTGTGGCTGCTTCAGCGTGCAGACATGGGTCAGCTGCAGTGACACACAGACACATGTTGAAAGTACCCTCTCTGAACTGCTTTTTCCCACGTCGTCAAACTTGGATTCACGTCCTTTATCTTGCGCTGTGTGCCACTGTACTGTAAGGCGCCAATAATACCACTTCAGTGAAACTCACAAAAGATCATTGCTCATCGTACACTTCTGCCATACACTATACAGACTTCAAGAAGCTATCCTGAGGGTCTATGATTATGACACTTCCACTTCTGAAGATGTATGAGGCCAGGAGGCTCAGGCACCTCGCTGCCATATTCTTCTTGCGACCTGAAATCCGATTAACTAGAATGATTTCCATATCATTTATATAAATTCACGGAGTGAATGAGTGTATGACATATATACTAGAATTCACCCGATACTGGATATTTGAGGTAGATACCAATATTTATATTTGAGAGGTTTAAAAAACAGACATGACAGACCCATGTCATTGTATATAGTTCTCAACTCATTCCTGCTTGTGTGTTTGCTGTATGTGACTAAAGGCTTACATGCATGCATACAACTATGGGTATGCACATAAAAACACACATATAAACACACATACAACCATGCACACAAGCACAACAGCAACAGCCTATCTGACGCAGCCCAGGCTGTACCATGCAAAGTCAAGGCTGTTCGTCCTGAAGACTATCAGCTCTCCGGGGAGAGAGGCCATCGAGCAGCATTATCGACATTATAGACGCCTCAGCCTGGAGATAGGCTTCCCATCGATCCCCTGATTAATTACTATCTGCAGGCAACAGCAGAGTGAGGGGGAGAGAGAGAGAGAGAGAGAGAAAGAGAGAGGGCGGGAGAGAAAAAGTGAGAGAGGGAGGTGAGAATGACAGAAAATGGGGAAAGGGGGGAAAAGAGTGAAAGTGGAGGGGTGAAGGACTGGGGAGAGAAAGGAGGGTGAGTACACCTTGTACTATCTATGAATATCAGCTAAAGGCTACACAGTAATCTTCCAGGTGGAATATTATTTATTGATATATAGGTAGGCAGGAACCCTTATCTTAGCTGCAACCACCCTCTAACACACAGCCAAGGACAAAATTAAATTTACACATTACTGCAGTGGAAACAACTTGCAAAGACAAGTAGAGGACACTGAAATACCCATCCTTGAATTACTACAGGTTACAGGTTATACTTTACACTCGTCAAACATTATTGAAAATAATAAGACAGTAAAAAAAACATATATAATGTACAATTCATTTTAGCCTCTGTGTATAGTGAGTCAGAACTGGAACTAGTGTGGACAGGCAGGTTGAGTGGCTAACATTAATGAACTCAAGTTAAATCCTTTGGGCTACACTCCTCATCCTCCCAAGAGACTGTGTTGCACTGTGTGTAACCTAAGTCAATAAGCTGTTACAACTCACGTATAAGGGCTAATTATTAAGGACAATGCTTAGGACTGGCTGGTCCATTTGAAAGGCAAGTAACAAAGCTGTTTCTGTTGAAATTGGTATTGTGTATCATTTTCGTCCCTACAGTGTCTTTGAGGGCTGCCCCCTAAATGTCCATGATTTGAGTTGAACCTTTTCAGTCAAATCAGTGCACTTTTTAAATTTTTTCAGCTGAGTCATTGTGCACAGAGCAAACCAAGTCTCTCAAAATCTGTAATCAATAGTGAAAAATAGAGAAAGTGATAGCAATGGATGAAAAGTTTCTGTTCGCTGCTCCAATGCGTTCTGCTCTAGTGCTGCATGCTCGTGAAGCTGGCTAAACCTCTTTTGAGCCACAGCGGCTGTCGTCAGTGCTTCCTCTACAGCCGACCACTGTAACTGGCACACCGGCTGACAGAAACCACGCTGGAGAGATGCTCCTCAGTGCGCTAGGACTGTATTACAGAACCAAGACCAAGGTGCCCAGTTTTTATTTCGTTGACTATGAGGAAATCAGATGTTTTCATATCACAGATGATGAACAAAGAGGCTAAATGTGAGTCTTGGTAAAATCTGGGACTAGAGCTAGCAAAAGATGAACAAACATCTTTTCTACTGAGACTTTTTGGAGTTCAGTATGCATCGGGACTGCTCGCCTTTTCTATCCTACTCAGCGTTTATATTTTGGAAACAAAATGGAGGCATCAGAACACTAAACAGTGTTACAAACCTGCTTGAATATTGTGTGACAAAGTTCAGATTTAAGCAACGCAGCTGGTGACTGACTGACAAGTGTTCCCCTCGTAGCTGTATGTGCTCGCTGCTGAAATTGCTCTGCACTACAAGCCCACCAGCTCCAGTACATACTCACTGCCCTCAACACTTCCTGTACAGGCCAAACTGCTGCCTATATGCTGAAGAATAGTGAAGAAACCAAGTGGGGGCAAAGAGTTGGTAGATATTTGTTTGTATAAATTATTTAATATTTTTGAAGGATAATGAAGCATACATTTAATTAAATCCACTCAATGCCAGCACACTCCGTATGTGTACTCTGGATAGGTAGATAGACTTGATTATGTGAGTGTGAGGTGGCAGCTCAGGTGTGCAGGACTGCAGCGGAACTGGACAGCTGCTGCGAATAATATAATTGTACTCGATGGGTGTTGATGCTAACACCAATAACAGTAATAATGTTTAGTATTTAGAGAAACCTTTAAAAAATCCCATAGATATGTAAGCAGGGGGCATATGCACATGACATGACAAAATAAAATACAGACTTTGAGTGAACTGCCATCCCCCAACATGTCATGTAAACGAAGATATGTAGCTGCTGTCTTTTAACATGCATGATATTGAACTTTAAGCTTATTCTCACACTTTTGCATTTCTAAAAAATGACAATAGCTCTTAAAAATGTACTGGGAAGAAACTTTTCCAGTGACAAAGAAAAGCTTCAAATTTGAAATAAAGTTGTGTTCTACCTTCCACCCACTCAAATCACCCAACAAGAACTTTAAGGGAGTGGGCGTAGAAAGAGAGAAAGATTTGCGCTGCATGGGTAATGAATTGATAATTGGCTATCATGCTAAATATCATCTAGTACATGAGACAAAAACAGAATTATTTAGCTTGTCTAGTTGGAACATTAAAGGAGGAGAAAATCCACTTATTTAATATTTAATATGAGGAAATTGTATTAACTAGAGGAATGAAATAATTTGGTGCTTGTTGTTTCTGTTCTGCTGTTTTGTGACACTGAAGATGTCCAAAGTGAGGGAGGGAGACAGAGGGAGAAATTCACACTGGAAAAGAAGGAATGAGGAGAGAGAAAGTGAACTTTCCATAAGTATCTCTTAATGGCTGAAGAAATAGAAAAAATAGAGAGGGAAAGCAAAAGGAATCCAAGGAAGAGGAGGAAAGATAAAGAACTGGCATCAAAGTACACTGTAGTGAGTGGTTGCTCATGTGAGGGCAGCCATCAAACAGTAGAACAAAGTCTAGAACGTCTTTTGTTGGTAATAAGGTGACAGTTGATCCAGGCACTGTTTGACTATCTCTACCCTGGCACTAAGACAAAGGCAGGCCAATTTGTGTGTGTGTGGGTGTGTATGAGTATGTGTTTGCAACTCCCTGGCTATTTTCCGCCTGTCTGTGCATTTGTGTTTGTGTTGCTTTTGTGTGTGTGCGTGCGCTTGTGTACCAGTACAGTGCACTTTTTCAATTCCACTGACCTGAAAAGCTCTGTTAATGCTGGATCCACAGGCACTGAGAGAGAGAGAGAGAGAGAGAGAGACAGAGAGAGATTATGAAACAGCACTGACTTGTGCATACTAAATCCACAGGCTCTTTGGATAACAGAAAAGTGAAATCTGCTGCAAAACAAAAAAATTATGTTTTACACAACATCCAAACTTTTTTGGAATCAGGGTTGTAGTTGACCATTGCAAAGTGTGATTGGCATCTTTACACACCTTAATGTCACTAAAATCAATTTGGTTGTATTTGTGTGTGTATTTGCTGATAAATAATACATTATCTTTTTTTATAAAATATCATTGTCTTATGTTTATCATTCAGTACTTCCAAAAGATGTGAAATCCATCCTTGAATATGCATTTGTCTTAACAGGCTACCTGAATATGAATAGCTTTTAGTGAACAATTGCTGTACAGTAGTTGTGCTCATGTTGTTCAGTGTACTGCTGTGTATAGGGAGAGCGTAAGTGTATTTTCACAGTTCTTAATGAGTAATCTATTTGGGATATGTGATTAGAGGATTTGCAAAACAGAGAAAAGGAAAAAAGGACAGTCTACAGTTTACATTTCAATTTATAAAGAAAAATCAGGACATTCTTAGTAGGTCTATATTAATCTAATATTTGTATTCTGAATATAAAAACAGTAACAAAACATATCAAAAATAAATAATGCAAATATGGGTAAAATCTAATTGGATACTTTTGAAGAGAAGGATTTACAGATTTAATATTTTCTTTTCTTTTATTTCAATGGACTCTTTGTTTTAAGTATGTTATTTGTATTTTGTACCAGCTGACTCTGTTTTATATTTCAGTGTTGTTTTTTGTTTAAACATTTGTTCTGTATGTTAGGTGCTCTTAAGCTGTAGGTTTTGTTTTGGTAAGCTAAAGACAATTTTTCACTGTAGGATTTCAGTTTAAAATAAGCTACCAAATATCAGTGGTCTTTTCCTATAAGTGGGAAAATAACATGTTGTGTGTGTGTACAGTAAACCTGACTGGCCTGTTTAGGGGAATGGTCAAACTAAGACAAAATCTGACAATGGCAGTGGTGAAACATTGTTTAATGGACGTAATCAAAGATGAAGATTTTGTTATTAGAAGTTACAAATATTTAATCTACAAAATAAAATCCACTACCAACATGTCTAAAATCATCCCTTACTTCCTTATAGCACACTATATTTATTGTCTGCATTTTACGTGAGAGTGAAATGTATCCACTTTATAGTGCCCTAAAAAATAGAGCATTTTCACAGCAGACATTTTCATATGTCAAAGCAGGAAAAGCACAGGTGGAATTGATAACATATGTGGTGGCTGCATTCCATTTAGGTGAGCCAGTTCCAGGGCTCTGGTATTGCATGCTCACTCACTGACATGGCTATCTCGGCCACTTAATGGAATGGAACCATCCTTAATGTTATTATTTACACATGTGCTTTTCCTGCCTTAAAATATCTGCTGTGAAAGAGTCTGATCCCACAGTGGATCAAAAAAAGTAGCATAGCTAACAATCACACAATGTAATGTCTCGTATTTTATAGATGTACAATTTACCTAAATCAATTTGCTGCTCTCTATAAAGTAAAATACTGAATTCTGTAATAAAAAGGGAGTTGTGAATGATGGAGTGATTTCGGACACGACCATAATGATGATTTCAGTGCCAGTCCTCCATTAACACATTTGGTTTCTCTTTGGTCGAGAAGTGGAGGACACATGTAACTCCATCAAACAAGGGCCTTGTGGTCATAGCCTTCGCTACATGACTTACAAAGTGCCTGATCCACCGTATGTAGGAATAATGGTCACCACCTTGTTCTTTGTTCGGCCAACATATGTTAGATACTTTCTAAAGTAAAAATAAAATATTCATCAAGAGGGCCCTCTGATTAAAACATGGTCATTTCTTTTTAGATGTTTTAAATGTGTGAGAGTGGACAGGTGGGCTGGCAGGGAGTAAAGTGAGGACAGGTGAACATTTTCACATTTAATTTAGATGCAGGTGTATTATCGACACCAGGGATGAGGGGTCACACCCCCGACAATATTTGTAATGATCAGTCATCAAATGCTTACAAGTGTTACTGCACTTAATGAATATACTCCCCACCCCCTTTAAATAGTCTCTAATAAATAAATCTCTAAATAGACTCTAATTTTTGTTAGCACTATTAGAAAAAAGTTCCATAATTTATTTTCACTTGACACTATGTATAGTTTTGTAGGATTAGATGTCAGTGTGGTAGATATTTTATTTTGACTGAATCTCTTAAATCGTGGACTTTGTGATTCTGTTTCTGCCAGATATATAAAAAGAGAGATAGAGAAAGAGAGAGAGCAGTGAGAAAAGGCAACTCAACTGTGACAGTCTGGGATTTGTGCATTGGTGTGTGTACAGTATATGTGCGTGCTTGTGTCAGTGCATGTGTGTGTGCTGGGGGAGTGAAGGTCACCCTGAATGGCAGTGCCGCTCTGTGTATGTGTGTGTATCTGTGCAGATACCTTTGGAGCGTGTGCGATGGCGCTTATCGTCTGCATCCACCTCCATCTGCAGAGAAGGCACAAACAAGCTGTTAAACACACAACAGACAGCATCGCAAAATTATCTTTAATTTGGATACACGTTCATGTTCAGAGTACTTTTTCCCCCCTTGTCAAACATACAATTCACACCTGATGTTCGCAACACTTATGTACTGCACTGTAGATTATTGACTGACTGACTGACTGACTGACAATCAGTCTTCAATTATTTACCCATTTGTGTAAATGATTAAATTATTTAAAGTCTAAGCAACATTTGGATTCCTGTTATCTCAAATCATCACTGAGTAAATGAGACCTATACAATCCCTTTGCCAATTTATCTGTCCTGCTGAATTTATAAGAATACATTTATACAAAAGGATCCCTTCACTCAAAAGTCAATATTAAGTGTGTCAGTGGTTATAATGGTTTTAATATCAGATGTTTATTCCCTATTTAAGGAAATAACTCAAAACCAATACAAATTATGTGAAGAGTCCTATTCGAACCAAAAGAGATGAGCAGATTAACAGATGAATTCGTTTGACCAAGTGAAAACCACGGAAAATATTTCAGGACATGTTTAATGAATAATCATATATCATTTCCATGATAAATATAACTTCACATTTTGAAATGATTTAATTTCTGAAGTACTCATTTTTCTCCATCCATCCACCTTATCCATCTGTCCAAACATTCATGCACTCATTCATGAATGTAGGACCAACCATTCAGTAATTTTCCAGATGAACTGCAGCCATAACACCATCCAACATTAACTGTAAGGTTTCCATTGATGCTGTCTCCTTCTCGGTATTCAGGCCTTTGAAGATGTTGATATGCCAGAGTAAGCATTAGCCTCCCTTCCACCTCTCTTTCATGTATGTCAGACCAACATATCTCTCTAAAGATAGGTCTAACCCCTCACCAACACATCATAAATTGTTGAGGAGACTGAACGCCTCTGAACGTTGCTCTGTTATTTCCAGATGTCCCTAAATATTCATGCTTGCTGGGTTTGGACTATGACGGGGGCCGTGGCCCTGTTTGGATGTCTCTTTTTATTAAACATGATTTATTAACACCACACTTACTGTACTGTAGAGTCCCTCAGCCCTAATGGTGTGTTTCTTTATGAATGCCCATAAATGTTTCAACAGGAGAAAAATAAAATGATGAAAGCCAAGGATACCTTGTAAATCTTATTAGCAGAAAGGGACCGACGGAGTATTTTGGGGATGGCAACCTAAACTATCTATATATACATATATACTGTATATTTTACTTGAAGCGTAACTGTTTCCATGGCAATGAAAAAGAAATCCTTGCTTGGAAAAAAAGAAAGGACAAAGGAAAATAACAACTTATCAATCTGGTTTTCCTCTCTCCCTTGTCAGGCACTCATTCAGACAGAGACTGAGCATAGAGTACTGCCTGTGAGCTTGTGTATGTATGTGAGTGTGTGACCTTGAATGTTTCTGAAGTAGTCATGTGAGCAAAGTGGAGTCCCCTCTCACTGAGCATATCTCATTGGTCTCATCATTGTTATGTTTTATCAAAGATTCTCTGGAACAATCCACTTGTGCAATTCATTTTAAAGTGTTAGAGAAATCATGTTGCACACATAGATTTTCTTACAGCACACAGACCCGTTCATGTCCAAACAACAGGGTGCAGACGTTATAGCACCCTGCCTAAATGTCTGTTCATGAGGTATCTAACTCTTTACACACAAGCTCACTTGTGCCACACATTGAAAAATTATTAATTCTAAGTCAATTAAATCTAAGTTTTGAGAAATTACTGTTTATCTTTTTGCTCTATTACTGTTTATTAATGGCTGCTGTTTCTGTACTGAAATACTCAGATCACTAAATCATAGTGTGGTTGGTACTGTGTTTTTTATTTTTTATTTTTTCATGAATTTAAAATTTGAAGTTTTTGCAGGTGGCGCTGTTTTCTTTGTCTGTTCAGTGGAAGTGCAATGGAAGGTATTGTTCTCGCACTCTCTCTCTAAAATAATATTCCTGCTGTTTGAAATGTTTTTCTGACAGCACTGGGATCACAGTGTTTAGAAATGCAGCTGCAAAAGCTTTAATGTGTACTGGGAAAGAACCGTTTGTTTATGTGAAAACGCTATTGATAATTAAATTAAAGTAGGTGAAAAGAATATCTGATGAACTTTCATGAACCGACTAGAGTGAGCTGTCTGAATGAAATGAATGAAATACTACAAACGTGAGAAACAGTTTCAACCTGCTTGTAGAATGCTTCCATTTTTAAAAGAACTATATCAGCTGCGGACTAAAATATGAGACTGACTTGTTTAAATGCATGTTTAGTTACAGTGCACTCACACAGTGTGAAAGTACTGTACATACTAACAGTGCCTATCCGAAGCTGACAGACTCTCTCTGAGGGTCCCAGTTTTAAGCACGGCCTGCATCACTGCTGAACACAGTGTCAACAACAAGCAAATCCAGCAGCAGAATAAAACAACAGCAACAATAATGGCAGCAGCAGTGTAAGTCATGTCGCCGCCGCTTCCTTCCCCAAAGCTATTCGTGAGAGTCACATCCAGGAAGCGAGCTTCTGTGGCTCGCCATATGTTGGAGAGCCCTTCATATTCAGTCTGGCTTTTTCTCTCTCTTAGTACCCCATGGGAAAATGTCACGGCTGTAATGAAGGTTAGCCTGCTTATTGAGGATTAGGAAGAGGCCCACTCCTTCTCTGTCTGCGTCTCAATTAGACCCTGGATCAATGGCGTTATAGGCCCACATGAATAACCACAGAGTCACGTTGATCCAAGCTCCAAAAAGTTCAGAATGGCTAGTTAAGCAAACAAAATAATTATGCAAACTCGAGAGAAACTATTGCATATTCACCTATTTTTACAAAACCAGCAACTCACATAATTTCAGTAAGAATTCAAATAAAATGTACTTCATAGCATTGCTGAAAGTGAAAGCCATGTATCTTTGAATTTAGTGATTTAAAATATTTCAAATAAAGTCAAGGATTGTTTGGGTTTGGGTTGAGAACCCACTGGATTATCTGAAATGCACTGTCAAAAAGCTGAAAACAGGAGTGATTTTATTTGTTTGTGAACATTTATGAAGTACAGTTTTCACAGGACAATAGGCTGCTTTAACGCAAATATACAGTATGTATGTGTGTGCTGATTATCTACTTTCATTTTATTCATTCCACATTTACACCATTCATTTCTACTGCAGTTTACACTATATTACAGCAGTTATTAGTATGACTGTCACTCACATCTAAATGATAAATACATAAATAAGAAATATATACAAAAAGAACAACAGCAATATAACTAAAACAAATAATAATAATAATAATAATAATAATAAGGAAGGGCAACACCTCCATTAACTGATTGGCAATTTTTTCACTGATTCTTTTGTTCCACAAATTTAATGTTTTGAGTACTCAAGCAAGGTGGAGGTACTTAACTTTTCACCATTTCATTTCACACACAAACTCCACTGGGATTCAGCTGGTTTATTCAAAACCAAGCAGAAGTCTGTAGGTAATTAGGTAAAAATCCTGTACACTTCATATTCCTATATACCATTCATTGCCTCTAAATGTGTATGACGGAAGTTCTTTCTATGTTTTGCGATTTGCATCCATGAATTTTAATCCATGTGGAATATTATGCAGCATATATTGTGTAAGGATTTTATTCACTTTCAGAAAACACAAGGTCTGGGAAGAGATGGCTACATGAAGTCAAGGCTGCATCCCATTTCAAATGTGTGCCATATAAGCCTATAAACAAAGTGTTTTTTAATACAGCACGCAAATAAATTCTCATAGAAGACTGGCATCCTTTGAAAATACATGCATGTTGTGACTGGAATGTGGAAACATATTGGAAAAAGCAGCTGTCCAAATGCCAACTGTGTTTGTGTTGGTATTGATTGCACAGTTGACATGTAAATTCTCTTCCATGGGAAATTAAAGTGGCTGTGCCTAATATTAGTGTGTCTTCATCATTACAGAGGATACAGGAATGCCATCAGACACAGACAAATTGCACAGAGAAACAAGTAGAGGATTTTTGCTGTTTGATAGAGAAGAATCAGGATATTACTGGGAATGAAACACGATAAGAAATGCTGCGATTATTGTAATATGCACTGAGACACAGAACAAGCATTTTGTGAGTGTGTGTGCGTGTGTGTGTTTATCATTTTGGTGGTGGGGATGGGGGTGCTCAGACATCTGTCACAACAATTCACATCGTTATCAGTTTCCCTTTGTTTTCACCTTGAAGTTTTGGGAGAATGTGTTTCAGGCATATGGCGCCCAACCCCACCCTCCACCACACACGCACACACACACACACATACACACACACACACACAGACTCACACAAACACACATACACACACACACACACACACACACACACACACACACACACACACACACTTACACTCTCACATTGGTATTCTGTACAGTGTAGCGTTAGGGAGCCACCAAAACTGTGCTGGCACTATCGAATTTCACTGCAAATAGGTATTTACGCCATGCATCATCTAGTGACAGTAAACATGTGTGCCAAACCGATGCTAAGTGCATCTGAATTAGTGTGAAGGGCTGTGGAGATAGCATCTGAGTGGGCGCTGACAGTCAGAGTGAGAAAGAGAGCGAGGGTGATAGAGACAGAAAGAAAGACTAAAATCTGGGGAGTGGTTCCTAACTAGTATGGAAAATGGTTTTGGTGGGTGATTACACTGGTGCAGGGCTCTAAAATGGTTAGAGTGAGAAAAGCTGTGATCTGAATACAATTCCACTTTTTTCAGGTGGTCCAGTGATGAAGCTGTCACAGTACAGGATGTGAAGGATTTGTGATTGTTACTTAAATGATTGCTATATAACTAGGGATGCACCGATACCAATGCAGTAGCAAGTATTGATCCGACACTACGCTCACATGCTCAAAATTGTAATCGAAAAATTACTTTGATACAACTGCATTTGATACAGTGACGTGCCATTAACCTCTCGTAAGTTGAGCAGCTAAGTGGAGGAGCAATGTCAGCAGTTTGGAGATGTTGTAGAATAAGCGATGATGACAAAAGAAGAGCAGACTGCAAACTATGCTCTGCTAAATTGTCAAGGTGACTGGTAAAAAGTAACTCCTTTCAAACAATCTGATAAAATAACTAAAAAACCAACACAACGCAGAGTTCAAATAGTTTGCTAATGCTAGCGGCGAGAAACCTCAACAAACAACTTTGCAGTGAATGCTGGAGAAGCGAGAGAAAATGTCCAGAGACAATCCACGGGCAGTAAAAATAACGGAAGCTCTTACCCAATACATTGGTCTTGATGACCAGTAGTTGTCAGTTGTAGATTATATTGCTTTGTCATCTTCTCAGTCAACTGGAGCCGAGGTATGAGACTGTATGAGACCGAATTACCAAAGCTGCACGACTTTGTGAAAAAGCATATCAACAGCCTGTTGGAGGACATTTCAGCCTTCAGCTTCATCACTGATATTTGGACTAGCAGTGTGAGCCCAAAGTCTCTTATCAATTTAACTGCACCGTGGATTGATGAGGATTTTACTCCCCAGAGAGCCTGCCTAGTCCTCACAGACAGCACTAACATATGATAACATATCATTTCAGTTATTCAGCTTGTATGTTGTCGTTGCATTCAAGTGAAATGTGTGGCAGTGCCATGTTTGTTAACACAAAGTTGAATGCTAAAATGTAGGCAACAGCATCATGTTATACATTTAATTTGTTGCAGTCGGAAAGTGAGGAACATCTGATGAACACAAAACATCTATTCAAAGTCATTGTTAGAACTATAATAGTATTATTAAGTGTTCATATCAGTACTCGGTACCTGCATACTTGTCTTTGTGTACCTTACATTCTCAAAACAAGTGGTATTGGTGCATACTTTCATAAGTGGATCTGAGTCTGGACACTTTTTTCTTTATAAAGTCTTGATTCTACTCAGCTTCATTGCCTTTTATTTCAAATATTTTATTTTGGAAAACTGTAATGCTACTGCATTAATTGAGTAGGGAGCAAATGAATTAAACTGCTACTGGAAGTAAGTTGTGTCAGGAGCCTTTAAAAACTGGTTTGTATTGGCTCATGTTTCATCATGGTTCAGAGGACGAGTAGAAAAATATAATCACATTTATTAATCACATTTTTTACATTACATTTACATAAAAAAAACAACTTTTCATCTGACCATCTCACCACTTTTCCTGTAGCTATGGAAGATACATATTTGAAAGTTGGCACACAAGAGGGCTTAAAACAAACACTTACCCCCTTACCCTCTTTACCCTCTCCCTTACCCTCTTTACCCTCCCTCTCTGTCGATTGAGTGGTCAAACAATCAATTTATCTCTCATTTTTTATGACTATATACACAGTACATTATGACTGATGAATGCTGTACTACTGTTTATGTTCTTCACTTTTTCAAAAATATAATTTTATTTTGTTGTTAATGCTAAAAACAGTGTACTTTTAATATTGGCAAATTGCTGTATTTTATATAGCACTTTTATTCAAAGCACTTTTTCCTCTCCTTAACCCATTCACACACACACACCAATGAGTGAGCTATCATGCAAGGTGCTCACCTGACCATTGGGAGCAATTCTGGATACAGCGCATGTGGACAAGAGGATCTGGGAGTCAACCCTGTGATCCACTCTACCTCCTGAGCCACAGCCGCCTCACAAAATGCAGCCGTTTGCGTTAAATATCGGTGTTGTCATGTGCTATGCTACGTTTTATATTTGGAAAATGAACAAAATTTAATAAACGTAGATTCAGATTTATCACACAAATGTGCATCAGAACAAGCTTAAGAATATAATCAAAGAAAAACAAACACATTTGAATGTATGTGTAAAAGCCACCACACTACCTGAAATGGTTTGGGGTTGAGACAGCTCTTTGGTCCAGACTTCTGCTTCCACCGTGACCTACTGACGTTCAGCTGGAGAAGAACGACTCACCACGTCTCCTCCAAACTCATTTTCTACACAGAGGGAAGAAAAAGATGGAGAACATGCATCATTAAAAATCATTTCCAGAACAATCACATTCACATACAGCCATGGCAGGATCTGAAATTTCCTCTTTTCCTTTGACTCCAGGCTCATGAATAGTCATATAGCATCAGCTATGCGGCACACGCCAAGTGAACGTTGATTTCCGCCATAACGACGGCCGCTTGTCGTCTGCGATAGGCTTGGCAACATGGGGTAATTAGCTAGATCTATCATCTTCTGCAGGAAGTGGGGACAAATATAGCTAATGATCCGTGCCTGCCTTCATGATTTCTCTCCTCAGCTCTCCATCCTTTGCTGAGTTAGAGTAGGAGAGGAAAGGGGAGGGAAAGTGGTGGAAGATAGGAGAGGAGTGAATAAGGGGGTCGATGTCCTACTCTGCTAGAAAAAAGGTAAAATAACCTTCGACATAGAAAGCGATAAAGAGAGAAAGGAAAAGAGATGGAGGTGTGAATGGACATCTGCACTCATACACTGCCTGTGTCTTTGTTTCTATCATCCACTGCTGCTAATTGAGAGAATGTATGGGAGAGAACAGATGAGGTGTTGATGGTGTATAGGGACTATCACAAAGAATGAAGGCCCCCATAGGGAGCCTACCAGACGGCCCATAACAAGTATACACACACGCATGCACGCACACGCACACACACACACACACACACACACACACACACACACACACACACACCAGTCATTCACAACCTATCTCAAAGCAGCTTAAATCAAAACAATGGCTGGTCCCTCAGGACTAACACAACCATAGGCATACAGTGAGCGCTCAGACTGCTTGTTGGGTGTTATGTAAAAGGAGCTGTGGTGGTTACATGCATAAGCAGACTTTACTTTGAACCAGCAGGGGGTCTTTTTTACCTTTCATCACACACACACACACACACACACCTCTGTTTTCCACCTTTTTTTGTCCACTTCCTTTGTAGTGTGAATAAAAAGCATGGCCGAGCTGGAAACAGCGTGAGTGAGTTGTAAGGGGACAGTGCAAACAATGGGCCACTCAAACTATATTTTCATTTTACGACTATGGTCCTGCTGTCTTTTATGTTTTTTGAAATCAGCGTCAAAGGCTGGTTTGTACTTGATTACAGGCACCAGTACACTCCTCGCGTTTTCATTCAAAAAAAGTGGCAGTAAAAAAAAGTCAAAGTGCTTATGGGCATGGACAGCTAGCACACTGTGTACGTAAACATGTATGATTTCAGATAAAATGGTTGAAAAAGGTTGAACGATTTTCTGGCAAATTTGTGGCATAATTCCACCAGTTTCTAACCCATAAAATACAAGCAACCTGCAAACACACACATACACACACACGCTCATCCCTGGCCCCTTGGTCATTATAATCAGAGTGTAAGTGATGGGTCTGTCCTCTGATGAAGGTCTTCATGTGGAGGCTGATGACAAATCACAGCTCTCTGACTCTTCATCAGGACACAGCCCACATTCCCCTGGTATATCTGTGTGTGTGTGTACCAGAAAAAAGAGTGAGGGAGGGGACAGGAACGACAGAAAGAAGGGAAGACAAATGGAAGATGACAAATGGCAAGAGACAGAGCAGACAACAGTAGAAGAAGATACAATACAGCAATACAGTACTGTGGCCGTGTGTCTTTATGTATGGTTTTCCAGTTGTGGAGCTAAGGTTCTATGCTGCAAGTTTCAGCACCAAGGACAGTGACAGACAGAGCACAGCAAGGGAAGAATAGGCCTTCAGCTGCAACGGGAACACACACAGGACTGCAAACACACACACAATCCCAAGTCTTATACAATGTGCGCAAGGTATTCTTATTCATCCGCTTTGTAACAAAGACACAATACATAACCGAAGACTGGTGGACTTCTTCTTAGTCCAGAATCCTACAAGCGTGTGTGTGTGTGTTGGTGTGTGATTTTCTTGCAGTCTTTTCCTTGGAGAATGAGAGGGAACCATGCCTGCTCTTTACTGGGCTCCTATATCTATCAAAACCAGGATGCACACTGTAAATAGCCTGGGAGGACTGGCTGCTCTGGCGCACACACACACAACTGTAATGAAAATCATATTGTATGGATGTGTGGAAAGTGGGCTGTAATGTCCACTGTGACATTTTCTATGACACAGGGCATCCATGACAGGCATTTTAGACACACACACAGGAAAAAAAAAATCACACATATATTATAAAGTAGCATTGTCACTGAGGGGAAAAAGGCCCTGGGTGCTAGAAGCAATATTTTTGAAGGGGGGGGGGCATTGAGGTGTTCTAAGGGGAGTTTAAACCAAATATTGACAATGAGAGGAGTTGAAACTTACTATTACTTGCAAAAGAATGTGATTTACAACATTGTAAAACCTGTCCATTAACACCAATGCAACTAGACGGTGCATAATTTCACTTTACTTCAGTGTTTCTGTTAGCTTTCTGCAGTGTAGCTCCATGCTGCCTTCACGGAAATGGGACGTCATAATATCATCTATATCACCTACATGCTGTTAACTGTATTAACTCAGCAAAATAAATGCTGTTTTCACTGGTTTTCCCTGTGGAGGAAATTAGAAAGTTTCTTTCTCTTGAAAGCGTTCATTTCTCCCGAGGATACACTGTGAACACCATGTTATCGTCCTGGTCACACATTTATAAGAGGGATCTTGTGCTATCGGACTTCCCGTGAAAGCAACTTAGTGTCTAGAATCCAGACACACAATATAACACACTATTCTAAAACCAGACACCTGCCACCTGACAAGTTGAGTCACAGCAACGCAATCTGCCGGCTTGATTCCAGCAGAGATGGGGGAGTTTATGCCGCTGCAGCTTTCCTCTGCAGTGTTCTAAAATGGTTTAAAGGCTCAAAGCAAGCTGTAAAGACACCCAAGAGTGGCAGGAGTAGGGAAACCGGAAAGGAGCGCTGCACATGTACAAGGTGCTCAAGTAGGTTCACCCTGACACCGGCATCTCCTCCAAGGTCCTTGGTGAGCCACATCTTTGAGTGCACCGCCTGTGGTCATGACAAGGTCATGACGTCACTGTGTAGCATGTGAATGCACACTGGTAATAATACCCTAACTTAATTAATGCGTTAGTAGCCAGTTAGCTATAGTTATGTAATGCAATCTACAGTTTTTGATATGGTGACCAGGCATGAAGAGGATTACCCACAGGGGGGGACTAGACAAACGGGATACAGCCCAGGTGTTGAGAAATTGTAAGATTGCTTCATTCATAATTATGCTGGATTATTTTCTGATGATCAAGTTTGTTGTTAAATGTTTTTCTAAAAGTTTCTGATAGTCATGAATTACACATGAATTTTACACCTAAGGGTTAGTTTACAACCAACCAAAGTACAATTAATAATCAGAGGAGGTTTGTAAACGTTTCATTTGAATGTGTGATATTACCTATTATTAGCCCTGCCAATCATTGTAAAGCAGCCTATGAATCTAAATAATAGGAAGAGAGAAGGAATGAAGACTACAGATGTTGTTAACAATATTTATTTATCCTAAACTCAATATTATCAAGGGACACTTTACCTGCAACTTTTTATTAAATTTGCCATGGTGAGCATTTTAATTTGACTCGCAGCAGGCCTATAATCATCTTTGGATGCTATTTGGAGACAAACAGCAAATAAACAAACAGTTCTTATTTAAGTATAGGCATTTCTTCATCCAAGGTCATACAACGTAGATATGTTGGTTTTCACTGTGCTTCAGCATGCATCTCCCATAGGCTTCAATACAACTGGCACCAAAGTCTGGCAGAGTGTTAGAACATTGGTATTATGAAGTAATGACCCCTCCTTTGTTGACAGTTTCATCCATCACTTCCAGGGAGATACAAGTATACCAGCTCCAACTGAACTGACCGTCAATCCCAACAACACAAATTCTAAAACGTTGTGCCTTTTTTCAAGCAGCTCTAGAATTTTTCCTTGGTACGCAGCTCTTGTTTTCCGTGGGAATAATTTTTAAAAAGTCCCTTGATTATCATTTTTCTAAGTTTTAATGTCAAATTTCTGACCATTGCATTTGTTAAACACTCATAAATCTATTTTCTATTCACATGCCTTTTTTGCTCCTAATAATGATATTCCAACTGTCCAGGTAAATCATATCTGTTACTTGGCATTCAATGACGTGCTTTTTAATGATATAACACAGCATAATAATCAACAACAATATTCAGGGGAGACAATTAGCCTGCATTCTATTTGATGGGGTGGTAAGGGACCTGGGTAATGGATAGGGGGGTGCTGGCTCAAAAAAGAGAGAACCATTGAGAACCATTGATGTAAAGAAACACATATGGCACGTGAGGACAGGGGGCACACACAAATAAGCACACATTACAAGAAAGACACATGCTTTATTCATGTGATGTGTATGCACACACACAAAGACACACACACAGCAATCTTGTTCTCCCAGGCTCTGAGAGTGACTGGGGCTGTCTGACCTACATTCTGGCAGATACGTATACAGGCAGAGAGGAGATGAAATCTCTCTATTGCTCTCCCTCTCTCTGTTCCATATCCTGTGTTCTTTTCAGTGCCTGTTCATTGCCTCTTGGACACACACACATATACACACATACACACAGTGTAGGTGAAGAAACGACTATGATTTCTTGGCCTGAATGTCCTCGCGCTGCAGTTGAAACTGGTATTGTCAGAGTATAGCTACATGTGTTTGATGGATTTCAGACTGAGGTGAGAGTAGTATCACTATATATTAATATAGTCTTTCCTCCGCTGCATATTGAAGATCCTCAAACCACCCTGTGTTTGTTATGTATGTAAATAAAATATTTACAGGCCCAAAAGTACTCCAGGTCAGGCACAAGTTCAAAAGCCAGCTTCTCAGAGTAACAAATGGTGAGGTGAGAAATGGGGAGTGATGGAGTACAAGCTGAGAACAAGATAACCTGATGAGGAGAACTAAAATTAAAGTGTGCTTGTGAACAAATATGTGTTTATTGGGTGATGGTCTGATTTTTAGCTGGTCTGATTATCCAGAGAACTGGAGATGGGATTGGCCTGATAATAAAGCCAGCTGGCATCTTTATGTATTCCTCCTCACACTGTTATCAGTACTTCCACTGGACAGAGAAGGAGAACTGGAAACAGGAAACATTTCTATCTAGGGATCATTTTGACCCAAACCCTCACGTCTCCTATTACAGTGGGAGCGCTCTTTATTTGTCTAGTTGTGCAAAGAGCAGATTAATTGCCATGCTCCATGTCCACATTTTGACATTTTTTTGTTATTTTAGGTGGCAGTCTGCTCAGAGTGTCTATCCAGGAGTCCTCTCCGTGCCCAGGCAGCACAGAGGTTAGTAATTCAAAAGGGTTTCACTTTATAAAAAAGGACCTGATCCACTACATCCCTAAACTAAACCACCCCAACCCTCTAAATCCCACTGAGGCATTACACTGACCACACTGTCAAAACAGTGATACAGCAGAAAGCAGCGGAAGAAATCCCATGACCCTGCATCTAGACAACTTTAATATTGCAGGATTTTTCCCAACAAATCCTCTTGTGAGTAGAGAGAAAATACAACAGAAAACACATGAAATACAGTTTTCTAAAATCATCTGTAACTGTTGAATGGTTTCAATATAGACAAAATCATAGAAAAAATATTTTTAAAAGTCTGTTTTTTATTTTACAACAGCTTTTTATTTCATAATAATTTTCAGGGCAGTGTGTTGTCGCCAGTGCCTGTCCCCTCAGATTTCATCCAATGTCCCCAGCCTCTCTTAGTATAGCTCAATGACTTCCAGTCAGATCTGTAGCTGCCAGCTACCTAGACAGCTCCTGTTGGCTGCTCTTCACAGAGTTGTGCATCTTTCTCTGAGCAACATCCTCCATGAATCACAACACTGTTGAGGTTACTCTGAATTAACCAAGTCAATAGTGATCGTTTGAAGTAAACTAAAGAAAAGCAGAGGTTAGTTACTGTGTCTTTGCACTGTGTTTATTTTACAGTAGCTGCTAGTTGGTTGATTTTGTTTTGTAAATGCTCAAAAAAGAGCTAACTGGCAAAAGGTGGTAGCAGTTGTCAAGCCCTGCTAAGAGAGGCTTTTAGCAGGGCATTTGACTGGCTGCAAATGCAGGCAGGCACTGGTGATAAACTCCACAGTCATGAAAAGTGGAGTTTAATGGGGAAAATGCCATTATGAAGTGAAAACAATTCATAATAATAATATTAATAATAATGGATTAAATGATTTCACTGATTTCACAATTTATTAATCCATGTATATATCTCATTGTATACATTAATGTGATAATTAATGTCATGTTATCTTGTTTATTCATTTAATATTGAACACTTAAATAAACATACAGTGTCTCATATTTCAATTTGGGCAGGGTTGCTCGATTATGGCAAAAATCATTATCACAATAAATTTAGTCAATATTGAGATCAGAATTATTTAACATTATTTAAATTCATTAATAAATTACTCATTGACTTTTGAAATGTCCATGTATTTATTGAACTTTTAAAAAATTTCTTTTTTAACAGTAAATGGCCTTGAACTTTAACTATAATTCACCTGTAAAACAAATAAAACTTACATGTAATATGTACAGCAGCATTGTGGGCGACATGGGCGTTGTATTGGGTTCTATTTGCATGACATGTAACTAACTGACTTTCTCAAACTCATTCAGTACTGCATGTACTTGGTAACCATGCAGCAACACACATACATGCGCTACAAGCCGTCATATGCTCAGGCTCTCTTCTAACTTACTTGTACGAGGTTTTGGAACTGCCACAGGGTGTAATGACCATCACTTCCTGCTCTCCCAATGAATTCAGCTGTGTATGAGTGTGTGTGTGTATGTTTGGGTATTTAAGGAGGGGCACCACTGTAAAGGAAATGTGTGTGTTTTCACAATTGTTGGAAGTCTACATTGTAATTTAAGATAAAATTCTGTTAATTATCCAGGCCTTATTTTGGGTGATTGTTGTTACAACAGCTAAAAAAATAAATCTGCCTGTTGGTCTGAATCTCTCCCACAAAATATCTTTGGACGCAGTGGTGTTGTCTGAGACACTGAGGTTCAAGGGTGAAAGAAGCTGCCAGATAGTGAAGTGGACTGGCTCTTTATGACTTTCCTGCTCCTATCAAAGAGGAAGAGTGAGCCAAGGTAAAAGCAGTTTTCTGAATCGCTTTTCTCTTCAAGGACGTGAGAGATGGAACTGACCGTGTGCATGACCTACTGGGCTTCACTGTACTCACAAACAAATACACAGATGAGGCCTACCCGAAGAGGTAAAAATAAATAAATATATTCAATGCACACAAAAACACATGCAGTGTTTCATTATTAGCTTCCCCCTCCCAATACGACATACATAAAAATGCACCCCCCCATCCCTCTGTCTGGAGGAAGGTGTCTCCTCCTCCGTAAGGGCAGAGAGTGGGGGAAATAACATTGAGCGAACTGCCGCTGCAATTACCCACAGTGGGGTAATCACCAGCACAATGCACTATGGGTTGGCTGCCTGGGAGAGAGAGTGAGATACTCAGGTGAGGAGAGAAGCCAGACAGCAATCAGCCCAGCAGGAAGAGGAAGAGAGAGAGAGAGAGAGAGAGGGAAAGAGAGAGAGGAGAGCAAAGGGCCATCATTCCTTTAATTTCCAAGGGAGAGCCAGGGCCTTAATTACTTGATGAGTCTCTTTCTCTCTCTTTCTCTCTCTCTGCTCTGTGGCGGTAAAAAGGTGTGTCTATGTGTGTGTGAGTGTGTATATGTGGCCCATTATCAGACTGGGAAGACTCCAATCACCTCTCAGCACAGATAGCAAGTGAAGAAAACACTGCAGTGAGGGAGAGAAAGAGAGTGGTGGGGGAGAGAGAGAGAGAGAGAGAGAGAGAGGTGATTTACGCCTTTAGAGGTGTTAACACCATCTCTCATCCCCAGCACCTATAGAACACCAAGGTTGAGAAGTGACACAGCCAAGACTTGAAATAGCCACAGGAAAAAAAGAGCTGTACAGCACTTCCACCTATAGAAAACTACACCATTCTACTGTTGTACATGAAGCCATGAGGGAGTGTTCATGACTGTCTCAAAGCTAGTTTGGTGACCTGCAGTATGTTAAGGGCTGCGAGCATTTTTTTTGGCATATATGCTTTATTATGATAAAAACAGCTGGAGAGAGAGGGGAAGACATGCAGCATGCTCGCCAGGTGAATATGTGTATAACATTTACAGAGGTAGAATGTGAAAATTATCTGGACACAATTGAGCAACTGACTCTGAGTTCTACCTCTCAATAAAGATTCACGAACCAATGAAAACTACAAAACTTTTTATATGGGTGACGTCTCACACAAGGATCAGCTGCTATTTGTCTTAACTGATTTAATATCAAAGTACAAAACATTCAGGTGGTAAGCTTCATTTTCACCCAGCACTGTTGCTTTCGCTGGTTAGAACGATGATAGTTGGCACTGGCAGACTATATTAGGTGCAGTTAATTAAGCTTAAATTTATGATTGACTTAACAAAAGCCAAAATTGAAACTTGGCTGTTTCTGGTCAATGTGCCTTTTGCAAATTCCTGACATTAACCCTAGTTTGATAACTACACTTCTCATGCTTTATTGTGATATTTGATTGTATAATTAAAGTTGATACTACTCAGATTATAATCCAATATATGATGGATTTTGAAGCTGATAGTGACATTTTAGAATTTAAAATCAGTTGATATATTAGCAGATTACGTATATGTCCCCTAAAATGTTTGATCTTGACTATACTAACTTCTATCTGTACAAAGTCTGTTACAAGAGAGCTGTTTTCACATTGCTCAACTGAAAGGGAAGACGTTTGTGCGTTTCCCTAAAATCTTAAATTCTAACGCGGGCAAGTTAGATTTAGTATGTCACAAATTCAAAAGCCAACCCCTGTCTATTAGGTAAATACTACTTCTGCCAATGAGTCAGTTCCCAGGCAAACTTGGTTGACTATCAAGATAAACAGAAATAGCACATGACATAAAAATCTCAGCCAGATAGAACATACCTTTTTCTGCAATCTCTGATTCAACCTCTGTTATGCATCATAGCAGACACTATTGTATGTTTTACAACCACTAACACTGTATCAGTTACTGCCAGTTACAAGCTAACAAGCTAACAAACAACATGAATTAAGTACACGAACCATTGATACATCTGCTAGTTGCCAACAGACTCCTGATCTGAGCCTGACTGACTGAGGCTCAAACATGTATGGATGAACATTTCCTCTAACCATCTTGAAGGACACTGCTCTTTCACCAGTAAACATAGCACAAACAGCAGTGGTGGGTGGGACAAGAAGTCTGTGATTTATAAATCCAGAATTTCTTAATGAGGGAGAAAGAACAGATGTGGTTCCAGTCCCTTTTCAAGGATTTAAAAAACAACAACTTTTTATGTGGGAGTATTTAAACATACTTTAAAACATGTCTGGAGGGTACCTATAAACAAACACAACTGATCCCTGATCAGCACAAAATCCCTCAGCCTATGACTCTGGTCATTTTCAGTGGTGTCACTGAGAAACTGGGCACGCTTGTCATCATAGAAATAGAGCATAAGATTGTAATCCTTATTGCAACTTCGGAAATATCTGCTGCCAGTATATCGAAATATCGAAACCCTAACCCTAATCCAAAAAAAAAGATTTTATCCATGAGTCAAACTGGTGATACGACGTGAACCCTGAGTTTTGTGATTCATTGCACCACTAGTATACATATACAATAAGCGTTTTGTTTAAGATTGCCTTATATTTGGTTATTAAACAACACTGATTGAGAGAATGGCATCTTGTTACTTATTGGCCAACATACATACATACATACATACATACAACGTTGTTACAGCCTCAAAACATTGTCTCAAAACATAAAACATTTATGCCCCCAAATTTTTGTCAGTACACCTACATTTTTTTACGAAGTTGCACAAATGTCTATAAAAAAAGGAAACCTTAATGCCTGACAACTGACCAGACTGACCAATGATAAAATTTCCTCTGTCATCACTCATTGCTCCACTTGTCCTCAGAAATTTCGATATAAGCAGATCTGAATGTTTTGCTGGCAAATGATATTAGATCCTGGGCCTTTGGTTAGTGAACTGATACCCCTGCATGTGGCTGTCTGTCAATAAGGGCTGAATGCTTATTTACAGAGAATGCATATACTGTACAATCTTTCCTCACTAGATAGACATAGGGATCAATCCAAATAGGCAGTTTGCAGTATCTATGCAGCGAAAAGGATGGCGAAGCGTCTTTGAAGGTTAGCTGTCTTTTAGCACATCAGATTGGAGTTTAACCCTAAGCTATGATATACTGATGCTGTGTTGGAGAGCTTTGCCCCAACTAATGAAATGGCTCCTTTTGTGTTGCCGCTGATGACATTTTCCAGCATTTAGTCCTCATGGCATCGTCCTTCTCGTTATTCATATCAGATCTCCCTCATGAATTAACAAGGACACTGCTGTGCGTGTGTGTACTGTTCATATACAGGATGTGCATGTGCGCCTGCGTTTACCATTACTGATGTTTGACTGGATGGCAGTTTATGTGCGTGTGCAGGCATAACTGCACAGGTCTGTATACAGTATACAAACACATGTACTCATTTGTGTTTGTGTGTGTGACTGTGTGTGTCTCTGATTGCACTCAGGTCTCAATGCACTGATGAGCTCTATTGTTCTCTTCTCAGTTTTTTTCTCTAGTTCTTGTTCCACAAAATCTCTCTTTCTCTCCCTATCTCTCTTTTTTCCTCATTCACTCTCTCTGTCTCCCCCCACACACACACACATTCACTTCTTCCCTCTCTCCTTCCTTCCCTTGCCCCCCACCCCACCCCCCACCCCCCACCCCCTGTGTTGCTGCGAGTGTCTACCCAGAATACCAATGATGCAGTCTGCAGATAGATAGATAGGGCTGTCTGTCACATGACCCTATATGTCCTGAGGCTTTACCCTGGGATGACAGTAGGCACGGTGCGCGCGCGCACACACACACACAAAGGGACCCCCAGCTTGGCATGCTGTATCTCAGTATAGGCACCAAAGCAAGCAGGCAGGCAAACAGACACACACACACAGCATTGCAGACATTCACATAGAGAGGTATACACACACTCAGGCAAGCTAATGGGCATGCACACACTGAATCACCTCAGGGGAGCCAGCCAAAAGAGAGAGAGAGAGAGAGAGAGAGAGAGAGAGAGAGAGAGAGAACACCCCGCCACTGTACACACATTCTCACTCTCTTTCTCTCTCACACACACAGTCCTGCAGGCAAGATAGAAAAACACTGAATATCCCCCCCAATTCCATCCATCTCAAACACAGACACACACATGCATATCTTCCTGTGGGAAGGCACCCCAGCCGTTTCTCACACAAACACATTCGTCACTGACAAGGCTCTACACAGTCACTGGGTATCCTGTGGCACCAAAAATATCAGCCTAATAGAATGGAATAGAAAATGTCCCCTCACTCTCTACTCAAATAGGACCTATATTTCCAGTGTGGGAGTCAAAGGTGTTGGACAACATGAGACAGAATTTGTTTCGATTTGAATGAATCACACAGTCATTCAAAATAGCTTCCCGAAAGCCAGAGAGCATTCTCAGAGGTACACACATACACGTGCACACACAATGCAAGACTGTGCCCTCTCTGCTACCTACTGTCTGTCTGAAATGTTCAGACTGGCAATTCAGAAGTCACTCCACATGTTTGAACAAACACAGAAAAGGAGTCCATGAAATTAGATTTACTTTCACTGATTTAGTCATTTTTGTTATTCAGTATCATTTCTGAGTCACTTCTGATGGCGTTATTTGTGATATTTCAGTTTTTGTCTTTTTAATACATTTGCAAAACCTTCTAACCATCATTCTGGGGTACTCAGTGCAGATTAATGAGGATAAAAAGGGAGTTTAAATTATTTTAGCATAAGGCTGCAACATAACAAAATGTGAAAAAAGTGGTCTACATACTGAATACTTTTATTGTAAATATAATATATATTAAAGATTGTCGAATTTATTTCATGTTGCTTTAGGGTTCTGGTACTGTGCATGCTGGTTCACAATAGGTGTATTTTCAGGGTGCAAAAAAAAAAAAAAAAAATCTGAGTGAAAACACCAGAAATTCGAAAAAAATCTCGAAATATATAAAAAAAAATGTTTTCGATAAAAGAAAAATCTGACAAAGTGCAATGCAAACAAGCTTAGATAATAAAGTATGATGTACATGAAGCATGTGACTTAGACGCCCACTGATGCCTCCTTTCCACTGAAGAGATGAAAAATAGCAGCAGACTAAAACATCAGATCTGTGTGAGGCTGTAATGTTCATCAAATTAATTCATGAAACAAACAGTAATGCCATGTCCATCATGGTTTTTAAACTGTTTTTCACCGTCTGAGGTTTGACTGGTTTGCCACCTCCTGCTTATCTCGATGAACCAACTCCTCATAATTGCATAACGATAGTGGATGGAAACATAGCATTAAGCCATATTTTCTTTTGCCAATTTTCTAAAATATTCGGCTAAACTCCGCAATATATTTGGATAGAAACTTTGGATAGAAAAAGTCATGGCTTACTGTACTCGCACACCTGAACAGAACAGAGCCATCATTCGTGTTATATGCAATCCTTGCGTTTTGCCTTCTATGTGCCAAAACATCTGTTCTGCAAAAGGCCTGTGGCCTGAGGAGCCATGAAGGAAATAATATCTTCTTTTGTCACAAGGTGGTAGCTGTTTATGGCTAAGACAAATGAGTATTTATGGGGCACTTTAAACTCATACATAACATCATATCTTCAAAATCTAACAAAACAAAATGTCCCACAATAATGTGTAAAAAAGAATTTAGCAAACCACTACCCAAAAGGGAAAATCTTAAAACTCAAGCTGAATTAAGAGTTAAAAACTTGTGCACATTATCAGAGACCTATAAAATGTCAGCTGCATGGCAGCTGTTTGGTTACTGTAGAGCTGATATTGGCTGCCTCTATACTGAGTGAATGAATAAGTCACCACAGCACCCATAAAAGCAGCATTTATTTGGACCTAACAGCTCACACACTTGTCTTTATCCCGATTACAGTAAGAGAATATAGTGATTGAACCATGCCCAGTGTCACTGAAAAACATATACCAAATCCTCAAAAAAGAAACAGGTGCTTAATGTGGCACTTGTAAATTAATTTGATTCCGAGATCTTGCCAGAGTCGTACCAGCGACAGCAAGTCACAAGCTCGTTTCAATAATTATCAGCTTGGCACTCAGTGTGCCAAACACACATGCCCACACTGAAATACAAGCTGAAAAAACAATCATCTGCAAACACGAACTGTGTGTATATGTAAACGTACACGCAGACACTACTGCACTACATATTGTGTGTATGTGTGTTGGTGTGTGACTGTTTTGTCTGTTTGTGAGTGTTTGGGCTCTTCCACCACATTCTTTTCTTTTTCCGTACTTCTCTTAACACCTGTTGTGAAATATGTATATGTGCATTTCTGGATTTTTGTCAGGAAACTTGTTATGTTGATATCACACTGCGTATTGCAGCTACATCAAGGTGACAGTATGAGAAAAGGTGAGACGTTTTTATGCAAATGGATGTGAGAATGAAGATAGGTCTGACTAGAGCTGAAACAAGGGAAAGACTCGACATGGCTATACAGGTATGTACTGAATGTTTGAGCTTCTGGGGTTGGTTACATTTCTGCGTGTGCCTGTGTGAATGTGTGTACAGGAGCATGAGTGCAATTGCCTGTGCCTGTGTGTGTGAGGGTGCACATGTGCATGTGTGAGTGGGCTCAGGTGGATTGTAAACTCGGCAGATGGACATTTGGAGCAGCTTTGCACCCTGCAGCAAAATGCACACATGCATAGACACACAAAACACACACATACACACACATTCACACTCCCACACACGGCTGTAACATTAACCTTGTGTAACTCTAGCCGAGAGAGAGCCATAAAAAACATCCTCAGCACCTAAAATCACATATCGACATACTGATCCAATATTTCAACTGTCCAAACACGGGGTAAGTCAAAACGACCATAATACTCTAATATTTCGTCTGTGTCCTGAAAATACCTCCACAGGCTTTTTAGCAAGCCACAGACTTTTCCTTTGGCATTCAAGCATTTTCAACATCATGCAATGTATTTTCACTGGGCTGATCTGGAAATATGATCAGGAAATATTACACCAGTAACAGCTATGCTGAGTTCTGTTTTGAAATATATGAAACCTTTTCTACATTGTCATTTTCGTTTATTTTTACTTTCTCTGTACTTCACAGTAATATATGATCATTCCAGAAATGTTTTCTTTATGTGGCTCTGACTCCTGCATTTTGTTGGTTACTAATACTGCTTGTTTATAATGTTGGGGTTCTGGAAAGCTCATGCTGCTGTTGCTGTCATTGTAAGTTTCTCTAGATAAGAGCAACAGCTAAAAGCTTTAACTGTACAGTATGATGAAAGAGAATAAGATGTGTAAATGTAAATAAAACATACTGAGGGCAGATGATTTTAGAAGTTGACTGAACTGAAATGCAGAAATGATTAAATACTTGAGCAGATCAGTAAAATATTTATTGAAGGTTCTACGGTACGGTCCAATCTACAGCAAAGGCACAATCTAGATCCAATATACTATCCGACAAGAGCAACAATGAATCTCATATGTCTCCCTTTCTCAAAGCCTGGGGTAAATGTACAGCCCCATGTGGCAGCTCCATCAGAACGTCCTTCAAGTGTTTGGTGTGAGTGTTTGGACAGAGACCATTTTCCTACAGTGTATTCCTGACACTAGTTCTGAGCTAGAAGTTGTCATTCCTCACCTATTGCTGAATGGCATTTGTTACCCTGACTCCTAATTTTGTACACGTTTGCCTTCTTTAGCCTGTCAGTGCCCTGTTTGTTAAAAGCCTCTCCCCTCATAGCCTTGTCTTTCCATTCCAGCTGGGGGATGGAGGGATGAAGATATGGGTGGAGGGCTGCAGGGATGTATACGGAGGCTGTGTGGAGCTGCTCTCTCCCTGAGGAGCCTCTTCTGCCAGCCCAGTGCCACAGATCAACAGTCAGCCAGCCAGCCGTGCACTGACCTCATCCCTCTCTCTCTCTCTCTCCCCTCTATTTCTGTCTCCCTCTATCTCGCTCTCCCTTTCTGCCAGAGGCACTTGCTGTCCCCATGTCTCCTTCCTACGCCAACCGCCTGTCCTGCTACCAACGGTGCATGTCTGTCTGGCAACCTCTCTGCCTGCCTTTCTGTCTGCTGCTCTGCATGCCTGTCTGTCTTCCAGCCGGTCTCTCTATCTATTATTCCTCCAGTCCTCCTGTCTGTCTGCCTTTGTGTCTGTGTCTCTGTCTGTGTGCATGGGTGCCTGCCTGTCCATCTGCCTGTCTGCCTGCCAGCCACTCTTTCTAGCCAATACCTCTCTGGCAGAAAGCGGCCAGGCTGTCAGCCGCTCTGCCAATCTGCCTGACTATCTGCCTGTCTATTCGTCATCTGTTTGTGTCTTTATTTGTTTGCCTGCTCGTCTATCTGCCTGTTTACCTGTCTGCCTGTCCATCTGTCTACTATCTGTTTATTTGCCTGTCTTACTGTATGTCTGTCTGCGTTGAGGTGCTTTCTAAAATGGCAAACATGAACCCCTAACCCCATTCAATAGTAGTTGGTACTCACTTCAATTTCAGAAAGATTTACTGACATGACAAGAAAGAGGATTGGTTTTATGAATAGAACCTAAATCTCATCTTTTCAGATTTTTCACTTTGACACTACATGACCTTTCAACACCCAGCCAACACTTTGAAACCTTCTAATATTAACAAAATGGCACAAGTGGATTATCAACTGGCGACTTGTGTTCGTATTTGACTGTGAGGTCATCACACTGTCGCCAGAGCTTCTGGCGTATTTGCCAGATCTATTTCCATATTAAGCTTGTATTCACATTTGGTATAATGGATGCCCTTTGCCATTTCACAATGAGGAGCAGGTTTTCCAGGACCAACAGCTCTAAATCTCAAGGAATTATGCACCACAATTTCTGAGGCTTTCTTTCTTGGCAGACAATGTCTATTCATTCACTGTATTTCCAAACAAGATGCCCGGAGCTCTCCCCTGTCTTCAGACGCTTAGTCATCAGGCCAACTTCCTGCTAATACTCTTCCTGTCTCATTCACCGCTCTTCGTGGCTTTAGAAAGATGTTTGCTGAATTGAAAAAGGTGCTCTCCTCTCTTTTCTCACTATGCTTTCTGTCTCTCTCCCTCCCTCACTCTCCCCCATGTCCTCTCCTATTCTTGTCTCAACAGTAAAGTGAGAGAGCGTTTGACTGGCTCCTCTCAACCAAAGGCTGCACTGTGTGCTCACTCGGCAGTCAAGGACAACTCTAATAGAGGTAGAACAAAAGAAAGGGGGAGAGGGAGAGGGGGAAAGAGAGACCTATCAAGAGAAACAAGCATGCTGTGGTGCAAGGGTCTTTGAAATTATACATATTGTAAAATAATAACAGTGTGTAATTCCTTTTTCAGTGGTGCTGACTTTTGCCCTGCACCAATGTCCACTGGTGGGGAGCGAGAAAGAAAGGAAATTTCAATCTACCTCTATTTTACATATAGCACAAAGCTCAAAAGGCAGCTTTCAAAGAGCGACTCAACACATTTTACCCTGGGCATTGAGCACCTATAGAGCCATATACAATATATTCATTATATTAAATTGATTAATGTAAGGTCAGCATTTTCATAAACACGTCTCAACAGTCTTCTATCTTTCTAAAGTGTTATACAATCTATTCTTCTTTTGATATATTTATAATTTCTCACTAATGCTGTATCTCATCACTTGTGTTTTGCATCCTTGGTTAATGTTTGGTACATTTTTCTGGATTTAATATTTTTTCTTTCCTTCTGTGCAGTGTTCTGTTGTTACCAATTGTTTCATGTATTAAATTTTAAAATAAATATTTTAATTTAATGCTAGAATACTGCATTCTGTTTGTAACATGTTTTCTCTATAGTATTAAAAAGACATAAAAGACATCCCTTAAAAAAACAGTCAAAACAATAGAGTAAACCGTGTATTTCTTTCTGTCTTCTTTCTGACACCTCAGTATGTGTTTGTGTTTACAGTCACTCCCACATAAAGCGCAGAGTTTGCTATGAGCACATTTAAATGCCTCTGCAGCTAGATAGCTAATCCCTGTTGTGGATTGGCCCAGTTAGTGGTTCCCAGCTTTTGGAAGGGAATGCTAAACTGGGGATGAGGTGGGAGGGGGATGTGGGTATCTTTCCATTTATAATGGTAAACCCAGCCCATGTTTGGGCTGTGCTGATAGATGTTATCTGTGTCAGCCTTTGTTTCTTTCTCTCTCTCTCCTCATTCTTCCCTCATGTTCCCTGTTTCTCCCTACACAGCCTGTCTCCTGCTCTCTCTCACATTCTTATTCCCTGTCTTTTTTCTTGTTCTCTTCTGCTTCTCTCGCCTCTCCTCTCCTCCCTCCTCTTTCTACCCGGTGCCCAGATGCAGAGAAGGCAGCTGTGTTGTGTTTTAAAGTGTGCCCAGTTGAAACCACTGTGCCTGGCATCTGCTGTTGGCAAAAAATAATAACCAACCCCCACTATAGGCATCCATCTCTGTCTCTCTCTCCTACTCTCTATTGCCATCCCTCTGCCTTTTAATCCTCTGAAATGAGATGAAAGACAACTGCCGTCCTTTTAGGGAGGAAAGGGTTAACCAGCTACCCAGCTCCTCTTCCAGCAAGCTCACTAATAACCACCAATTATTGAACTGTACATCAGTGTACAAGAGGAGAATGGAAGAAACATTAAAAAAGGCCCTATGTTAGGGCTTGTTAGCCCAGAGGTACATGGCTAGCTAGCTGGCTAACGAGTTTCTCAACTAGAGTAGCCCAAATGAGGTCCCCACAGATGTGCAGTGCTAATGTTTGTTAGACATGATATAGAAATCTCCTGATCAAGCTAAAGAGCTAAACATGTCGGCTGGCTGTCTGGCAGTCT
This sequence comes from Holacanthus passer, assembly GCA_025331565.1. Classification (NCBI taxonomy): domain Eukaryota; kingdom Metazoa; phylum Chordata; class Actinopteri; family Pomacanthidae; genus Holacanthus; species Holacanthus passer. The sequence goes on along the minus strand of JAFREQ010000048.1, from coordinate 1,271,704 downwards.
ACCTCATAACTGTCAACGAAGAGAATGACAATATAGCCAGCTAGCTAGGGATCTCATTTAAATCGTCTAATCAGACACAGCCATCCTTTGTGCTAAGGTGGAGCTCTCCTGAGACCAAAGCTTTGGAGACGAGGGGAACATATCATCTCACTCTGCCAGGGAAGATGCACCCAAACATGGGGGCTGAGGGAGACGCAGGCAGCCTGTAGGAGCCAGGGCTGTAATTAGGTGCCCTGAGCTTGACGCCCACACACCTCGACTGAGACGCCATCCATCCCTCCCCCTCTGCAAATAGGCTCCTGGGCGCTCTCTGCACAGGTGCACACGCACACACATATACAGTATATACAGTTAATATAGTTTGTGTCATCAAGCACACAATGAGAGAAAAACTCATACAAACAAAATTCATATAAGACATGTAATCATGCAGAAACAATTAACAACACACAGCTGCAGAGCCTATACATACATTCAGAAGCACACTTTTCTTAGGGATTGGAAGTGATTGTGTTAGGGGGATGCAATATTGTCCTCAAACAACAATTTTTAGTTTTTTTTTGGTTACCTTTCTGTTATTCTTATAAATACATAATCAGGTTCACGTGAACCTGTGAACCTCTCAGACTACAAGAATTTATGCTGTACAACCAACCATTTCCTGACTGGAATCGTTCAAGGATTGCACCAAATCTGTTTTTTTTATTATTATGGCAAGCTGAGCCAAAATACACAAATATAAATATATATGCCAATATAATTTCTACTGTGGACCAAAATAGAAACCAAAAATCAATCCCAAGCACAGTATAGAAAAAAAGCTAGCTATCTCAACAGCAGAGCCTGTCTTCCCATCTCCCCTGGTCCGCGAGAGCAGAACACACTGGTGCGCTGGCTTTTGACCACGGCAATTTTAATCAGTCTTTTTCACACTTCATTGGGAATTCATCGCCGCCTTCCCCCTTCAAACATTGTTTGGGAGAGTTATCAGCGGCAGGCAGCATATCCGGTAATTATACATGCAAGGTAATGCTGGGAGCTGGGCTGAATATTTCAGCCAAATGCATGTGCTGCTGAGAGGCACTGGAGGGTACAGCTGCTTCATAATGCTGGGTCTGTGGCGGCCATGATTGAAGAATGGTGTCTGAGAGTCACATCCAGAAAGTAGTCGTTTATACACACGATGTCAAGCAGACTGAAACATTAAGTTTAAAGCAATGTGATTTGCATTACAATGAGAACATTTGCCGAAGGTGTTGTTCTTTAATGTACATCCTTCCCATGAATTAAAGCAGATTGCTGTGTTACAGATACAAGCACACAGCAGATGAAGAGTGTGAGTGTTTCAGCACATTGCAGATTTGAATGTGTTGCAGAGGCATGGTGCAAACACTATTGGAGACTAGATCACTAAAAATTTTGATGGTTCAACGTGTTTGTTTACTGTGTGAGTAAGAGGCCAGCTGTTAATAGGGTCTGAACACACAGCCAGACAAAAACCACAAGGACGGACACACACACACACACACACACACACAAACACACACATAGTGAAACCACCAGTCAGACACTAGAGGGTCCTCTGGGGAAAACAGCAGCGGGGGCATAACAATGACTCATCCAAACGGTCACGGAACACACACACACGCACACACATCCTGCCATGGCAGCCAGGCTGTCAGATAGCATCAGCACCCAGCCTATGGAGTACTGTTGACAGGTGTGGCCCGCCAGTCACGCACACACACACACACACACACACACACACACACACACACAAGAGCATCACGTCCCCCAACCCCTCGCCTGACAGGGAACCACATGTGATAATGTACCCCATTCAATGACTGTGTGTGTGTGTGTGTGTGTGTGTGTGTGTGTGTGAATGTGTGTGTTTGACAAAGAGAGAGGGATAACGGGAAAGGCTGTATGTTTTGTCTGAGTGAATGCGTGTGTCCCAGTACTGTCTGTGTGCGTTGTTGGGTTTATATGCACGTATACAGTAGTTTGATATATGTGTGCGTGCCACTCTATGTGCAAGACCAATCTACGCAGTACAAGTATATGGGAGTGCTGCGGTAGCTGTGAATACTGTGTAGAGAGGTATGGAGACAACTCCAGCGTTGCAGTAAGATCAATAGAACAATCCAGAGCCTGACCAATTCTCTCCCTATTGTGTGTGGGTTGAACAGCATAGAACCATATGCCTCTGTATATTTAAAGTTTGTTTAGGTATTTTAAACGGTGGGAATGCTGTTTGGGTGGACACCTGGTACAGTAGAGGCACTGTCACTGATGTCTATACATGGACAGATACACATATACAGTATAGTATATACAGCATGTGCGTGTAGGAGTGAAGCAGATGAGACCTGCACTGTGTGAGTGCAGTTGTACAAATCTGTATCTGTGAATGAACAGTTCAGAATGGGACGCCCTTTACACACAAAATCAGCCTCACTGCTGCCCACAGGTACAGAGCTCTGTACAGTTACTAAATTAACAGGAAACATGGCAAGATAGTCTGTAGCAAAGCACACACACACATGCACACACACACACACCAAGAGACCTGTACACTGCATATACTGTGAAACCTGTCTGAATTAGTTTTCTACCTGTATTACTGCTCATTGCTCAGTCCTAATTAGATAGCCATATGTTTGGAGTGTGAAACAAATAATCTCATTGTTATTAGAGGAGTATGCAAACATGCACGCAGGCACATGTGATGCATTCAAACACGAGAACAGATGGACAAACACACTTGCACATGCATGCGGGCATCCACACACAATAGCCACCCACACCCAGGCATATTAACGCACCTCCCTCAGAACACACACACACACACACACACACACCCACAGACATACTGTATACAACCCACTCTCTTGCCTCTAAGCAGTCTAGTCCAGTTACTACAAAGCCCACCAAAAGCTCTTTGCAGATCAAATAATCATGCCTTCCATCTGTTTCCATTTCTCTACATTAGCTTTGTGAAGGCGCCCTACAGACCCCGTTAAGAAGCGCCGCAGCCATGGGTAAAATAATGATTCCTCTCTCAACCCCCTACTCCTCATTATCTCCATCCAAAGCCAATTCAATGACAGCGAGTAGATATGGGCCAATTGCATGTACGGTCCTCATACTATTCTGTAATGCCGTCTTACTGTGATATTATGCAGGGCTTGCAATGTAATGGGCTATACGAATAGTTATTTTGATGTTGTTATAATATGAAATATAGATCATAGTATAGGCTATGTCTGAAATATGTTTCCCTGAATCTTTATTGGAATCCTTTTGATATTTTACAGTGGTATTTTCTATTCTGGACTCAGCACATACAGTATATTCTATTAGTCTGAATAACCATGTCAGACTTACACTCAGAAATGACATGTTCAATGAATATGAAAGACTGAACAGGCTTAATGTACAAACTGTGAGAAGAAAGTGAATTAGTGAAATGCATAATACCACCATCTTCCTCATACAATGAGGTGGGAAGCTGATATTCAGCCTGGGAGAGTATGTGCCATCTCGCCGATGAGCTTAGGAAGGGGGGGAATGTTTGGTCCCTGTTATGCAAGATGGAAATGAGTTTGCCACGCTTTGCTGTAGCCAAGCTATTTTGGAACGGCTCACATCGGAAAACGCTGGGCCGAGCAGGAAAATTAGGTCATTTACAAGAGCAGGGCAGTGCCTTCTTTCGGGAAGCGAGTCGCGGCGAGGGCTAAGACTAAAGAACTAAAACGTGTAGCGCTATTTATTCAGGGCAGGGGGTATACAGATTTGAGTAAAATGAACAAGATGTGGAAGCTTAACACAGGCAAAGCAAAGAAGCTTTTTAACAGAGACCTAAGAATGACCTGAATACATTGCAGCAATGGAAGGGAAGCGAGAATCCAGCTCTGAGTGCAAAGCTTCAAATTCCTCCTGCATTTTGTAGCAGATCACACTACACACTATGACTTTCTTGTCTGTATGCAGAGACCGATGCTGACACAGAGGGTCTGATTTATTATGCATGGGACTGGTGAGAGGGAATGAGAAACGATGGCATCCTCCTTGTTATCAGTAAATATGTGATCCATCCCCCTCGTTAACCGCTGAACTGAGATGAAGGAGTGAAGGCAAAACTCGCACCCCCCACTCACACTTATATTTGAACTAATCATCCACTAGGACAAGGAAAATCCTGTTACAGAGACCAGGATAACAATGAAATAGAGATGCACTGCAGTCAGAGCCAGAGCAAAAAGACAGAGAGGGGGGGTATAGGGGGAAAAGAGACACACAAGATTTTGCGAGACAGACAGGCAAAGGGGGCTGAAGAGACTATGTTTGCAGAGACAGAAAGAGGGAGACAGGCTAAGATAAATGAAATGACAGAGGAAGGACAGACAGGGAGAGGGTACATGCAACTAGAGCAACTAGAACTGTGTGTGTGTGTGTGGCTCTGTAGGTGTGTGTGTTGAGGGAGTTAGTAAGAAGGCCCAGAGGTGCCTTGTCAGCGGTTTCATGGGGGCATGTCTGAGGAGGCCTCCAGGTGGCAGGTGGATATGCCCTATTTTGAGGAGCGGCGTCTCTGTCTACTCACTTACACTTAGGCACACACAAAAACATATACATAGATACGCAGGAGACATGTGCATAAAGCATGTAAACACAAGACTTGAGGTACTGAAGTTCCAGAGGAGCCACCATAGCCAAAGTACAGATAGATAACAGTGTGCAGCCCTTGACTTTTATTATTCCTCTTACAGTAGTAATCAAAAGCTTTATTTATTGTTATCAGCATACCATAGTTATTAATGTAAATACCAGGCTTTACATTGCATGCTCTGTCAAAATACCTACTGTTATACCATAATGACTTCAAATTTCACTCTGCTTCTTCCAATTCCCTAAAAGTAGCAACAAGAAAAATTTTCTCGCCTCTGATGACACACTGAGATAGCATTCTCTTGCCTGTATGTGATGGATTTACTGATAACTGACAAAATGTCACACTGCAACCAGACTCCAAAAAACTGGACTCTAAAAAAAAGGCGATCGATTTGACTCAAATGCACACGCCAGAAAGACAGATTATCTAAACTAAAATGGCCTTTCCAATTCTCATCATCATTCTGACACCCCTTAAAAAAAAACCAAATCAAAAATGAGTGTGCTCGGATTGTTGTCTGACACAATCCTTTCTGCATCTGAGTTTGATTTTCGGAGCTAGTCAAAGCAAGCCATAAGCACTAAGTGGTCAAAATTGAATCCAAATCATTGTTCCCCAAACAAAAACTGTATGTTCACGAAACAAAGTTATTGATCTGCGCTGTGTTTTCCCAGGAATTTGTGTGGAAGTGTGTGTGTGTGTGTGTGTGTCAATATTTATGCATCTATGTCTGTTTATGTTCCAACTGTTGCCTCAACTTGCATGTTTGCATGCATGTGTACACATGCAGTATGCCCGCCCGCATTCACACATTTGGTACCGCGTGTGAGTGTGTGCATTCGATGAGCTGTCAGTCCTAAAGAGGGGCTATGCTGCTGTCATGCGATGACACCTCTTATTTGCTGCTGTCCTGTGAAGCGGAGCTGAAGGCAGAGGTCAGGCCACCCTCACAGAGACGCTGCGACTCAGAGCACATCATGTCTGCCTGCCTGCCTCCCAACGCTGGAGTATTGGCCTCAGCCCATCACACACACACACACACACACACACACACACACACACACACACACTCTCTCTCTTTCTCTCTCTCTCTCATATAAAACAATCAGACACACATTTATTGGCATGCACACACTCCCAGCTTCATGCCTGCCAAATTCAAAACACCAGCCACATGTATTTGAATTTTCCAACATATAGCAAATAAAGCTTTTCAGTACACACAAAAAACTGCAAAGAAAAAAAATATTAGAACCCAAAAAAACTGGCTGTTTCACTGTCTGTAACAAAAAGTATTTTGAGTCCTGATCGAAACAAATACAGCTTCATACAATGTCAGGCGTGCATACAGTTTTAGACTTATATTCATTCTGTCCTGCACATTAGTGCCTCAATGTAACAGAGGAAGAAGGATGAAGCCTGCATATGAGAAGACCTGTAATACGGCTGCTGAATGCATTGCTACATTCAGCAGCCATCTCTTCTCCCCACAACCTCCCCCTGCCTGCTCCTGTAGGCCGTCCATTCGTCTTGACCGGTGTCACATGCCGTCATCAATTACCCATTAGACAGTGTAATATTCGCCCAATATTGCCGGTGTGTGACTGGGAGATTTTAGAGTGATCAAAACCGACAAATCTGATTTACAGAGCTAGTATAAATAAGGAGATTGTGCCCTCCCTGATTGCCCTGTTGAATAATGGATGCCTGTTTGGTAATCATTTTCCAATATCACACCACTTTCCCATAGACTGGCTGGCCTAGCAGAGTCCTCTCATTCTTTCTTTCTTTCTTTCTTCCCAATATACCTTGATATGCTGGAGTCCCCTGAAAGAGCCCAACAGTGATGGAAAAATTTACGTATCTGGCCCTAATGAAACTCTTTGTCTCTTTGACCTAAAGTATCTGGAGACTTTCAGAAGTGACGCTACAGTGATACTGTAATTACTGAGGAGGCGGGTGTTGTTGTGATTGAAACATTTTGTTTTCTGATTCATCTTGTCATTGTTTAAAGAGAGAAAATGTCAACTGTCAACCAATGTTAGAGTTAATTCAATTCAGCACATATTGAACAAATTTGACTTTAGTACATTTCTTTCTATCGTAACACAGGTAAAACAAAGTAAAGTTGGTTTGCAGCCACACACACTGATCTAAACTATTGCCACCTCAAAGTTTTCTACTTTATTTATGAGTCATGTCAAAGACACATTTCCATCAAAGTGTGCCGGACAAAAAAAGTATTTCTGAAATATGAATCAATACTTATGTTGATGTAATGCCATGTTTGATCAAAATATTGCATGCTCACCTTGCATGAGTAACATATCAGGCAAAAATCCAATGGTTGTGCACATCATTGAGCTTAATGTCAACTTTCAGCTACTGCTTGATGGATGTAAGGTTTAGCTGACTACACTAGCTAGAATTAGAATCTCTGATGTTATCTTTTCCCTGTTAACGTGCGGAGGCAGAGTATCAGGGGAATTAATATAGATAGATAGTTTAGCAGGGGGCACAAAAGATTGAATTGTCTGCTTTTGTACCTTCCCCTTCTACCATGGTTTGCATACACAACCTTCAGTCCATACTAAATGTAGTACTAAAACTAATTGTAATCGCATGACAACAACACAAGCACGCTCAAGGTCAGTGCTTTGATGATATCGTAGCAGTGCTCTAAACAGCTGCTCCTGTGCTCTTTGTAATATTCTTCAAGGCACAGTTGTGCCTCTAATGGGAAAAGGCCAAACCAGGTTATGAAAATCCTTATTTACAGCTAGCTGCCTGGCTGTGTGAAGTAGGTCACAGCAGCTCCCGAAATGGAACGAACCTCGCTCACACCGTTTAATACTTTTCTTTTGAATGCTTGCAGCCGTACAATGGCACCGGAGGGAAAGACACAAAAACACTGTTTCCACTCCTCCTTAGCAAGAGCGTCTTGACTGTTAGAAATGTGTCTGCACCCTGTGGGAAAGTCCAGCTTTTACCTGACAAAACATCAAAAATAGGCAGCAACATCAACTCCAAAGCCTCTAAATACCAGTGGAGGGCAAAGGTTTAGCTATTAATACCATTAGGAACATTCCAGGAGTTGCTTTTCCAGAGTAGCTGACCAGAATATTCTCTTTCTCAAATGGTCTCTAATGTCTAACCATGAAAAGATGCAGAACAAAACAACCCAGGTTTAGTCAGGATGCCTCCTTTCAATAAATGATCCCAATGGCCTACAGGTCAGGAGGGCTAACATAAAGCTACTGTAACCTAGTCTGGCATTTTATGCTCATCATCATATACTCAGACATTTGCACCTTATTCAATATGTCTGACAGTGCTGCATGTGTGTGGGGCCTAGGGTGTAGGTGAACGTTGTCCCCTGGGGTGATGGATGCCTGTGGGAGTCTGTTATGCCACAAGGTGAAAATGTCCATTAATCAGCCCACTTCCTCCATTGCCGTGCTTTCCCATTACCAGCGTACTCCGAGCAGCCTGATTGGTTTTTAATTGGCCTGCCCGCCAGGAGATAGATCATGTTTTCTCTGAGTAAAGGCACAGAGGTGTGTGTGTATGGTGGCACCCGTACTATTTCTGGAGGGATACCCAAACCAAAATTCTCTATTCTATCCACCTATTTTATAAGATGGACAAATGACCAGATCTAGGTGGTAATCTGTCATATACTGTATATTATATATTATTACTTTTGCCAGTAACTAATAATACAACCTTTCTTTTTACAGCTACCAATTATGCAAGTAATTGTAAACAAGTACATCCCTTTATATATAAGATTAAAATTGGGATATCTAAAAACTACATCTCAACCCCATGATGTGTATTCATGAAAATGATTCATCCTCCTACTCATTCTGTAATAATTTATTTAAAAGAACCAGTTGAAACATTAGATGTATCTGGATGGAAGCATTATCATTTCATTGATTTACTTTATATACAGCATCCAGGAACACAAAACAGCAATTTAGTTAATTTAGGAATTTAGTTATCCCAGGTTTTGAAGCTACAGCATGTACTATATCTGTAGCTGTGATTGTGTAATTGTATTAACCTTTGAAATTAATAATACATATTATTTTTGACTAGTTTCACCTTGTCCCTCTCAAGATCCTAATATTTTAGCTATTAAATACAGCAATTCCAAAATGTAAGTTAAGTTTTCCAGTGGCTGCTACAAATCATGAATTTGGGTCCAAGTGATGAATGTGCCATTACTAATAACCTGTAGCAGCAAGCGTAGCAAGGATGCATGTGTGAAGGACAAGAGAGCAGCTACATCTTACACTGAGTAGACGTCAGTATTGACATTCTGTCTGCTCAAATAGATCAATCCCCTCTTCGCCCTGGCCTGACCACGTCATTGAGGCTGATTGGAAGAACACATTGATTCTCTATGGTATCTTTGTACAGGTTCACAAGAATACACGTTCACAACGCAACCACAGGCTGATCCTTCTGGCCTTTGTACAAGTCAGGAAGAGGGAAAAAAAAAAACCTCTATTCAAAAAAATTACAATTTAGGAGGAAATGTTTAAAATAATCCCAGCTATTAATTTATTTGTGCCATGCTATCATTTAGCAGACAGCCTCCATGGCATTGGCAAACACTGCAGACCAGCACTGCTATCGGTGCACCACAGTCTGACGTCAAGGGCAGGTTATGTTAGAAGGCCAGCCTGTGAGCATGCCCTAGCCTTCACCGCAGGGAGAGAGGGTGAACTGCTCTGTGTTGGGTAGATATGGTCCTGGTGTGGAGCTGGAGGTAGCATGATCTACCGGGAGCAGCTTCCAGCGCAGCAGAGGCTGCAGATGGCAGTTATTCTGAGAGACTGTCCACAGATGTGTACAGTAACGTAATTCAAGGTTAAATCATCTTCACCAGTTTGTGGGTGAAATACAATGTCCAATTTTACAATACTTAGTTTCTGCCATAGTAATATTAGACTAATGTAACATTGTGGTGCATTGCATATGTTTACTTCTATTTTTATTCTGACAACTTTTCTTTCTGGTTTGAAATGCATTTCTTCTGTACCGCGGTCTCTTCCTCCATGATGCACATGATGTCAGCAGTCGCTGCCCATTCACATGCCAGCAAAGAGCTTCAAATGGAGGGCAAATGAGGTTCACACTGTTCTCTCCTGATCCTATCCTCCATGCAGAAACACCAACCAACGGGTAGGAGCTGCTAGTGAAGGGACAAGAATGTGATCCCTAAATGTCTAAATGGTTTTCTATCCACAAACTAATTATGCTTATTGGCATGTTGTAAATTAAAATTCTTCTTTTTTATGTAAAAGAACCTTAAAGTCATTTGTCGTATACTGCACCAGGTTTCACTCAGAATTGAAATTGATCGATTGTAATACTGCATGTACATATGCACAAATATTTAAATTTGCCAAAGTAAGTATTTAAACATGTTTTGGAATATATTGTAATGTTTTGTAAATGCATATTTTTTAATACAATAATAATACAGACAATTATTTCCATACGTGAGGACCCTTGCAAAAGTGACCAAAACAATGGATCACACAGACAGTCAAGCATGATTGCAGAGTCATGCTATGGTAGTGTACGGTTCAGACATGCTAAGCATAGCGTGTGGATGTGTGATCCAGCCACTCAACATGGAGGCTAATATTAGCGCATGACTGCCCCCCACCCCCCAACCCACCCTGCCGATTGCAAGCAGGGAATCCCCAGGAGGCTTTTTGCTGCTCATTCATTAGGCTGCTGAGGAATAAGGGGCATACAGTATCTCCCACGCAAGGCTGGAAGACCCCCACCCATACATCCATTAGACTCAGTCTGCAGCCATACATGTTTTTGAAAGACCTGTATTTTTTTTGTCAAATTATTGCACTATATTTAGACCATGATAAGATACATATATACAAATTCTAAAAATGAATTGTAAGAACATACTGAGCACAGACTTTTTCACACATTGCAGTACTTAAGTACAGTGAATCAGTACATTTCTTATGACCTTACAGTCCATATTCAGCAATCCCATCAACACCCAACCACCTCTCCCCTCTAGCTCTGACTAGACTGTTGTGATTATGAGGGGCTGGGTTCTTCTACTTTTATACCAGAGAGAGTGGGAAGGAGAGACAAGATGGAGAGAGAGAGAGGAGAGAGAAAAGATGGAAGGGAGGGGGGTTCCCGCAATGTTGGTCTCAGTAAGACCCGGGTAGCGTGCTTTCCCTCTATAATTTAATCACATTCGGCTGTCTCCCTGTCCTCGGCTCGCTCAGCAAAGCACATCAGGCACCATAGTGGCACAAACACAGACGCAGTCGCACACACTCGGCACACCGACACAAGTCTCAACTAACAAGCAAGACATTTCCTTCCTCTTCCAGCTAAAGGAACATTCCAAAGAACATGGCTTTATCTCATGCCAAGTGGCTTGTCCCGACTACCTCAATAATATAACACAACCCTCTGTAAAATACAGGGCGCTGAAGGAAACTAGACTAAATACAAAAGCTCAGAATTCTTACTATGTAACAGAAACTGTAGTAAAAACATTAACTACAAGGTGGAAATCGTGAGAGAATCAAATGGCTGCAGTGTTCATAAGCTTCTCTCCAATAACGGTGTTACACTAAAAGACAGACTGAATTTGCAAAACTAATGACTTACAGATAGTGAAAGAGATATTGTGATAAGAAGACCTTTACTACGCCTACATACTGTAGGTTGATTTCTTGTCATGAAAAAATCTTCTTGGCATGGGGAACGCGCTGTTACAATCCCAAACAGTATCCCCAGATGCCACCAAACATTGTCTCCATCATTTGTTGACATGAGAAACATTCATTTTGACACACTTTAGGCAAGGAAGAGTAGACACAAGTAGCTCACTTTGTATCAGAGCTTTGTTTGTCTTGACAGAATGAAACATGTTGCAGCGCATCTGCCTTCTGCTGTGTGTATACGGTATATGCCACCCACGGGAGCACACAACATCTGCATTGTCTTTTCTTACACGCAAATCACAAAAATACCACGTGTAGGATGAAATATAAACCAAAGGGACTAATGCACGCGTGTCTGTGTATGATTGTTTATATGCATGCAACTCAACCAAAGAGTTTACTGGATTTGAAGTTGGCAACTCGAGCTCTCTTCCAACTTCAAATTCTCTTGTTTCCCTCCCTCAGTCTCTGCTCTGTCTCTGTTTCCACTACTATAACTACTAATTGTTTTCTGGCAGTCACAGTGCCTACCTTCCCTGGATGCAAAACAGTATCCTCTCTACCTTCCAGACCTCAGTTGACGGCAAATAGAACACATCGCACAAAATGAGAGATTGATTTCAGCAAAGGATAAAAGAACTTCAGGAGCAGACAAATGAAATTCTAAACAAATCATAGGCATATGGGGACTTAAAAGTATTTATGATGAAAATATCAATATATTATTTCACAGCTAGACATATGTATGGTGATAAAAATTGTCTTTAGAAAACTATTCTCCAGCACAGCTGAAGTTTGCTGTGCAGCATTATCCACAGCAGTAGTACAAAACTTAGAGAACAAACTTTTAAATGGTGCTGTCATTAGACCACTACTTCTATATGCGTCTTTATAAAATAAAACTATATTCGAGAGGGAAAATGTGATTAATCTTAAGTAGGCAAAGCAATTCAAGAGTGTCAAAAGCAATGTAACACAAACATAACCTTAGCCATCTCACAGCAATGTAACTGGAACAACAACAAACTAACCCAATCATCTCAGCCAGCTGTTACTTTTTCTCACTTAAGTCACTGTACCAGTACCATAAGAACTCATTACTAAACCTATCTGAACAATGAGTAACACTAGTGCAACTAACGCTACAAGACAACTGTATAGAATTAAGACTCATAATTTGTTTATCTGCCTCATATTAAAGCTGGAAGTATTTTTTTCATTCCACTCAAACATTATATCTCACCTTATATCTTAAATCAATCCAAAAGTAAAGACATAAAATGCAATAAAGAAGTACAAGTTACCCACCAACTGCAGTCTTCTCTTTAAACTTTTCCTCCCGCTCTCCAGAATGCGCTTCCTCTCCTTTTTTCAGTCTTTCTTTTACTTCTCTCCTTTACTCTCTCCCAATTCACTTACTGTCTCACTGCAAAGTTCTGCTCTCTTCCTGCATGCAAATCATTTTTACGACTTGAGAGATGACTGGGAATGAAGGAAGGAGGGAGAGCGAAGGGAGAAAGGATGACAGAGGGGTGGTAGAGTAGAGATAATGGTTGGAAGGCAGGCGACCAATGGGCCTGGAGCCTAATGGAAAAAGGGAATCAGGACACACCAATGAGGCGCAGCCTGGAGAGAGAGAGCGAGAAGGAGAGAGAGAGAGTGGAGGAAACAGGCAAGGGAAGGAGGGATGGCGAGAGCACAGTCGGGAGGAGACGGTGTAACGCAGACCGAGAAAGACACTGAGGGAGAGAGAAAGCACACAGAGAGAGCACAGAGAAATAGAGAGAGGGAGAGAGAGGAGAGCTGTACATAGCGGGTGTGCACGGTAGGTGGAGAGAAGCGAGCATCCCAAGCGAGATGGAGAGACTGCAGATCAGAGAGAAGAATGAAAAGAAAGAAAAACACAAAGAAAGAGAAAAAGAAAGGCAGAAAGAGGAAGGAAGAAAGGGAAAGAAGGAAGGAGCTGACTTACCCGGGTACTGCTAGTGGCATCCTTCACACACCGCCTCGCAGACTCCACACACACATACACATGCACCCACCCCAGCGATACAGGCACACGCCGTGCTGCCGCTGAGACTAACCAAAAGCAAAAACAACAAAGGAGAGGACTGCCAAAGCCGACTGGTATACCCTAAAGCAATCGTGTCTGTGTGTGTCTGTAAGTGTGTGTGTGTGTGTGTGTGTGAGTTGGTGTGCAAGTGTGTGTGTGTGTGTATGTGTGTATGTATGTGTGTGTCAGGAAGAGAGGGTGGGAGTGTGTATGAGCATGTGTTTGTGCTGGGAGGAGAGGTTGGGAGAGACGGCTGAAGGAAGCTAAAATGCTCTCTCTCCTTTCTCAGTCCTATAAGCTGAACTGGTTTCCTTCTCTCTCTCTCTCTCGCTCTCTCCCTTTCCCCCTCTATCTGTGTATCTCACTCTCTCTGTACACTGTGCATGTATGTCCTCCAACACTCAATATGTTCTCTCTCCCTCCCATGCTCTCTCTCTGCCTGCTAATGTGCCCTCCCTTCCTCTTCTCCCTCTTATACATTTATTCAGGGCTGCAGACTGTCTGCTCCCAGAGCCAGTTCTTCCCACGGGCCCCAGGTAGAGATGGAGGGAGTGAGGGGGGGAAGGGGAAGGAAAAGAGAGGGAGAATAGAGGAGGTATGGGGGTGATAGTGAGCCATGTGGAACATGTGCAGTGCATTTATTTCAAATGAGAGTGACACAATTTTGTGGCTTTAAAAAGGCAAAATGAGCTCCACTCGTGGTTCAGTGCACATTATTTGGCCTGGGATCATTCAGAGAGCTGAGAAAGAAACAGGATGCAAACTTAAAGGAAGTCTCTGGCTGATCGCTGGCTTGTTGTTAATTAACACTTTTTTCCCCCCATTCCAGGCTTCGAGGCTGGCTGAGCACCAGAATTAAGAGCGCAGAAGATGAATGAGTATTGAAACAGGCTAGTTGTAGCCATGTGTTCAGTGATGAGCACTGGTAATGCACTGCTCCCAAACAGGGGACAATATTTACAATATAATCATGCTCAAACCATAAAGAGGGTGACATTCATGCGCACTCTTGTGTGAATGAAAATGGGAATAACAATGTGATGATTTCCATATTTACCCAGATATGCAAACACAGAGAATGCTAATTTGATCCCTGAGACATCATCATAATTAGATTATAAATTAGGTTCATTTCTTACCGGACAAGAGGTGCTAATTCATTCATTTTCCATCAGTGGGGGAGACTCAGTTGAAAATGCAGCAGCCACCCTATAGGCAGAACAGAATATTGGGAACTTCTCATAAGCTCAGCTGACAGCAACAAGCAATAACATATTCAAATAAATTCATGTTTACACATAAATATTCAGAATAACATTCAAAGACATGGGCCTATGTTGAGCTCTTCCAATCCAGTATACATGTATATGAGGCACATTGTTTTGATCTTACCCATAACAATAAACAAATCAAATGCCATACAGCAGTATTTTACAGAATCAACAAGCACTGCTCTCTCCAACAATGCTGCCAAGCAGTTGGGGAAGGCATGATAAGTACTCTGGTGGGTTGGGACACAGATGCCCTCGGGGTGTTCAATATTAGCAATTTCAAATTCTTATTTGGCTATGTTAATGCCAATCAAGTACAATTAATTAACCCCACATTCTTAAACAAATAAACAAAGGGGAGAGAGGAGCATGAATAAGGAATTTGCTGGTAATTTGAGGAATCATGACACATTAGGAATACAAGCCGGAAATCGACGTTTAAGCAGTTATTCTATTATGACACTCACTCATGTATCATAGAATCAGAAGTCTCTGATGCAGCAGTGCAGAGCTGACTTTTAAGACCTGGATGTGCATGGGCGTTTTAAAGCAGTGGGTTCCCTCAGATGAAAACTGTGAATCAGTCTGTGGTTGAAATGCCTGAAGAAAACTCAGTAGTTTAAAGCACTTGGGGATTTTGGAATTTTTATGCGCTCCAATGTATTTGTTGAAATATAAATTTAAATGCATGGGTTTGTGACAAGCTCTGACCTGAGTATGGCCCTTAAAAAGCTCTCATACTTGTGTCAAATTCATGATAGTAAAATCCACAGTTACAAATGCTGGTCTTTTAAGCAAATTAAGTTTTTAATTGCAGGGGTTTTGGATAGCTAACGTAGGTCTGGAGCAACACGAGCCGGAATTAAGATTTTACAAAGAAATGTTGGACTAGTCTTCGCCTATACTGGCCCGCGTGTGCTTTATGTTGTACACAGTGTTGATTTTTTTATTTTGTAATTTACATGACAATAACCTGTGTTAACATTTTAAAGCATAGCAGAACACTTACACACAATTTGAATATTACGACAGGTGTATGACTAAGCTAGCTGATTTACCTGACTTAGCGAAAACTAGCTTGAACTAGCTTTATCACGAAGCGCAAATGTTTACAGTGATTTTTTAGCACAAACAGGGCAGCAATGTAACAAGATTGTGTAAAAAAAAAAAAGGTCTAGAAAAAGGTCTGACAATGTAGGACGAACCATACTGACTTATTCTGAATTCCCTTTTTCTCAAAAGTAGTTAGCTTACCTACTCAAGTAAAGGCTAACGCTAACATTAACGTAACTACGCAGTAAAACTGTTCTTTTAACGCTTCTCTAAATTGACTTACCTGTTGTGAGAGAACACAGTAAGTGAAGGACAACGAGTCAAATGTTTGATAACTGGCCCTAGACTTGATAATTTGCGATAAAAAAAATCGTACAAAAATCGTTAGTAAAAGAGGTAAAAAGGGTAAAATAACAATCATTGTTTGCTAGTTTTGCTACCAACAGCCAATTAGGCTAACATCAGCTAATATAAGTACGGCAGCCTCAGGGGGACAATAGAGGAGAATAGTGAGATACCGTGATGGACAGTTCCTGGTGCTGAATCACATCCATGTGCTTACCACTCACAGAGACCAAGAGACAGACAGAGAAACGGGGACATGTCAGCTAAAGGTGGTCTGAAGGGGGAGAGCTTGAGACGAGAAGGAAATAAATGGAGGAAAAGCAGGGGAAAAGCCTGAAATATTTTCACATATGCGAGACTAAAGAGCAGAAAGAAGAGGCACTTCTAGCATGTTATACATCAAAAATATTAATTATATCAAATTTCATAGATTCTTTAAATGTCATCTATGTCAGTGTGGCTCTTGTTTCAAAATGAGGCAGCTCAACCATTTTTCACCCTACATCATTACGTTCCACTTGTTCCAGAAAAATTATAGACTGAAGATGCCACTGCTTGTTTTTAAGGCACTGTTTTGTGCATGCTGAAAATTATGGCATCGAATCAAACAGACAAATTAGACGAGTCACTGAATGACAAGAAAATAAAAATCCAATAATCAAATATGGACCTATAATGCAGTAGTGTGGTTCGTCAGTGACTACACCTAGAGGCCATTTTTTTCTAAAGCTTAAGCCAAGAACAGCCCACTGCTGACCATTACTCATACAAAGAAGTACAGTATGTGTTATGGACATAGACTGTAAAATCCACCAAAGCAGACAGTGTGTTATTTTCACCTAATTAATGAGCTGGACACATTTCTTACCCTCAGACATTTGAGAAAACAATTCACTAATTCCTTTTTTTGCTACTGCATTCTTACTTTTCAGCACCCTTTTTGGAAAATTGTAGGATTAGGGGTGTTAGCGTATTTAAAGATTTGGCTTATCCACGTAATAAAATTTTGTTAAAACAGGCAATCCTGGGAACCCCTACTTACAAAGTTATACTTTTTGAGAGTACATTTGGAACAAACAACCAAACTGTAGTCACTGTATACACTGCTGGAATAAATTAGTTAACTAAATTAGATTTATCTGACAAAGAAAGATATGAGCTTAACGGTTAATTCTTGACCTCGGAAACATTAATTAACAAAACAATCTCAACTCCAGGTCCACTTAACAAGTGGAGTTTTTTAGAACTGAGCAAACTTAATCTGCAGATGAAGACCGTGTCATACAGCTAAATAAGGTGCCTTGGCTTGAGATTGCTTTTTTCAACAGCTGTTCAAGAATGAAATGTGATGCCCCGCTTTTAGGCCAACACAAAAAAGAAGTCCTAAAAATGCTCAATTGATAATTTAAAGTTAACAGTAAACATTTACCATTACACTGACAGCTGAGCAAACTTTACCTGCTGATGTTGATGGTGTATTTTAGTCAAAAGTTCCAAAGCAAGCGAATAAGTGAACCTTGAGATTGTACTGCCGACTTCAACCTGCCTCTCATAGTAAAATCCTGCAATGGTATCAATAAAACACAAAAAATAAAATAAAATAGGAAAAGTAGAGTAATTGAAGGTATCACTCATAGGCTAACTAACATTTAAATGTCATTACAGAGAAGTTTACTTAACACAAATACCGTCTTGAATGACACACTTCAGCAGAAGTCTTTTTTGGCACAAGGTTTTTTCAGGCTACAGCATCACATATGTATACATGAGCATATATGCATGACAGTACAACACTGTTTGGAGAAATGTACCCATGCAATTTTGAGGGATACACTGAAGCAGACATGGCAAATGTGCACACATACTGTATATGCATTATGAATGCATGTGTAAATTTGAAATACGGCACAGCTACTTTTTTTAGTTAAGAGTGAGAATGAAGTGTGACTGAATACAAAAATAGAGACAGAAAGAGTGTTGGAAAGAAGGGAAACCCATAGCTGCAGGAGGGATGGAGTGAGCATGGGAGAAGGATGTTGTTGAGGTTAGAGGTGTTGATGCTGCAGAGTGGAAGTAAGCTTGAGCCAAGGAACCAAAGGAGGAGGAGAAAGAGAATCAGTGTGTTTTGGGACTCGAGACGATAGCGTGGGAGAAGGTGAAGGCTTGTTGTTCAGTGGGACTGAGGGAGAAGAGCGGGTGGGGTGAGGGGGAAGGAGAAGAGGAAGAAGAGAAAGAGTGATACCTTAAGGGAGCAGAGAGAGATGTATAAGGGAGGAGAGGTTGCATTGCTGGCGTTTGGGGAGTAAGGGAGAGGAGGAATAACAAGCTTCAGCCTACTTATGTACAGTATGGTGTGTGTTAGAGAGAGAGAGAGAGAGAGAGAGAAAGAGAGAGCGACTTGTGTCTTTGGAATGGGATGACAAATGTGCCAGACATGAAAGACCAGAGTACACACAACCCCTTAGGGAGCCACTTTACCTGCACACACACATGCACATGCACAC
The DNA here is from genome assembly GCA_025331565.1 of Holacanthus passer. NCBI lineage: Eukaryota > Metazoa > Chordata > Actinopteri > Pomacanthidae > Holacanthus > Holacanthus passer. Next base: position 1,253,072 of record JAFREQ010000048.1, on the reverse strand, counting down.
ACACACGCACACACACACACACACACAGCTACATCACACAGATATGCACAAGAGTGGCTTCAAGGGATAAACACACACACACACACACAGGCACGCATGCACACACAGACACACACACACACAAATTTGTTTTACTATACTTGTGAGGACTCTCAGTGACTAGCTTCAGACAACTTTAACTAGAACCCCAGAAGAATTATGCACCTAACCTCAAACTTATAGTAGCCAATGTCTAATGAAGCTGCGGTAATCAATAGTTTTTATAACAATAGATTCAATGACTATGTGTAACGTGAACAGTGTTGCTCAGAGTGACGCATCCACAGAGAATTATCAGCTGACTCTGAATTTCCCTCTGTTTTAAGGCGCTTTATAACCTATTTTAGCTAAATGTTTTGCACTGCAAACTTCACTCTCATCGCTCATGTTTTTTGCATTTTATGGAAATTTGAGGGTCTTGGTGGAAAGGTGGAAGGAGTTACATTTTACAAATAAAAACTTATGTATATACTTATACATATGTTGGCTAGTTTATAGTTTGATTGCAATATTTCTAAACTTAATATCTAACCTTACAAAAACACATTTGAATTTATCACATCATGTCAAAAGTATTTCACATTTTAATGTGACACAATAACAATGTATTTAGAATAGATATGTTGGGAAATGAACATTTAACAGATAATGGAATTAATCAAATATCAAAAATCCATGTAAATAACAAAAAATTACAAGTGCTTATATCCTTAAACGCTCCAGTGCCTGTTCAACACCACACAGCAGACAGACCAAGTTAGTGACAACAGTTAGTTGGTGGAGACAAAAACAGAGCTCAAAGGACAGAAGTAGAAATTGGATTTACAATCATCAGGTGGACAGAAACACCACACAAAATTAATGCTAATGTTGCTCTGTGTATGCTGGATGTGCAAATAGACAACTGTTTGTTAAAGCATTTGCCATGACAACTTCATAAGTTGCTAGGTTGTTAGGTGCTCTGTATTCAACTATTCAGCCCCCAAGTGGCTGATAAATCCATTAATGCAGCTTTAACTCTAAAACTACACCACAGACTATAAATCTGTGCACTGAACTGAAACCCCAATGTAGCCCTTGAAGAAGTCTGACCGGCCAAAATGTAATTACTTTGTAAAAATACCCTGGCTCTGAGGTCTAAAACTCAAAATACAGTTCCCACAAACACTGACTTACACCTACATGACCACACACAGACACACACACACACACACACACATTGTGGAAATCCATTCACAAAATTACTGCATGCAGTCATGATGATGGGTACATACACAGGCGCATGCACAGGCACGTGCTTATGTAAATTCAAAAGCATCCACATGAGAACAAAGCCATGGCATGGGTATAAACAAGAGGGCATACATAAACATTACATGTCCATGCATTATGCAGACACATGCACACATCCAAGCTCCGATAGACACTCAAACACACACATACACCCCATTTACCTCCTTCATGGAGGTAAGACCACGCATCATTTCACCCCCTCACTCTTGTTCTCTCTCTCTCTAGTCCCCAAATCCATGGCATATGACCTTCTGTGGGACAGATAAAGAATGTGCTTATCAGTCATGCAAATGAGGCTGAATTCATTTTCCACAACAGATGGCCCCATAGATAATGATGATGGAGGAGAGAAAATTAAATGTCTCTCGCTTGGTGACCATGGCAACCGCGCCTCTGCGGCGTAATATCAATAATAAGTGCGCCGCATAATAAGGTTGTCAGTCCTGTGAATCAAAACCTTCCATGATGGGATAGGGCAGGGGGGTGAAGTCTCTCGGGAAGTTTGGTTGAGTCTGTAGGGCACTGTGGGAGGTCTACTGAGCTTGTACTGTTTCACTTTAACACTTTTCAGTATCTCATTAAGGACAGAGCTGGTTTGTCTTGTAACACTTTGTAATAAGTTGTAACTAATGGCTTTAGTAATGGTTTATAAGGTATTTATTAATGCTCAAATATGTAATAAATCAGTTATGGCCGATTAATAAGAATAACTTCTAAGTTGCCATGATATGAAAAATCTCAGTGGCTGTTATGACAAATGACGCATGCTTTATTTGTTTAGCTCTTTAGTGCATTAGGTTGAGCACTAAAATGAACTGTTCAACCACTAACCTTCTGGAAGAGAGCTGCAGAAATACTGGACCAGAATATGTTTATTAGCAGCTTATTAATGTTTACAACTGCAGCCTTGATGGATTGTAGTAACACTGTACTCCATCCATCCATTTTCCACCACTCATCCGTGGATGGGTTACAGTGGCAGCAGGCTAAGCAAGGCAGGAGTCCCCCCCAGCAGCATCTCAGAGCTGGGGCATCCTGAGGTGCTCCCAAGCCAGTTGAGATACATAATCCCTCTGGTGTGTTCTGACTCCTACCAGTTGGACATGCCTGGAAAACCTCCAAAGGGAGGCTCCCAGGAGACCTTCTTATCAGATGCCCAAACCATCTCAGCTGGCTCCTTGCGACATAAATGAGCAGTGGCTCCAGAATGTGGAGAGTTGTAGTTTCATGGGGTGTTGCGTGCTGGACCATATCTTGGCCAGGCAAAGCGACTTCCTGGGCTTTCAAGGCTGTCAGACTTGTTAAACTATGTTACACTACTTCTTTAACATTTAAAACTACAGACATGGCTTATTAGAAAGCGAGAAACCCAGTAATTAGAGGTGTAAATTACGAATCAATTTCCTAATTTGAGTCAGCTTCTTCACCTTAGTTCAAATATTCATAGTTATTGACTTTTCCCACTTTTCTTTCTCAGCTAAGTGATTGCTTCATCATTCAAATACAGGTCAGTATGTACATCACCATTCATAAGCCTGTGATGTTCTGCGCTGATTCTGACTTTCTTCAGTTCAGTAACATACCAATGTAGTTGCTTGCTGTTTTTTTCCATAAGTTTTGAACCAGAAGGTAACTTACTGTGTGACACAGCTGAGCACATGGTGACACTTTCAGTATGAAAGATTTGTTCATACATGCACTTAACAACCCTACCATCAACAATCCATCAATTCTGTCTCTATCAAACCAAGTTTTCCATTGTTTTAATAAAGCCATGAGTTGTACTTTCAAAATGCTTTATAAAGAATGCCTTATCACAAAGTTGTATTTTTTTTATCCTGTACTGAAACATTTATGAACCTAATTTCTGTCCAGGTGATGGGTAAAAGCTGACATCAATGTGGGGATACTGTTGAATTCTGGGATATTAGGACGAAATGAAAGCCCTTTTTGTTATCAACTGAAATCACAATCTATAGTTTGTAGGGTTCTACTTTTCCAGTAAATGACTGAAATATGAATTGATCCCAGCTGTCAGTACGAAGCTTAATAGTGACACACTCACAAACTGAAAAATCCTAGAGGTAAGGCAGCCAGATCAGCTTTTATCCATTAATGCAGATCAAAGCTGATCTACTGTCCCACATTTCTATGCACCACTCTTGAAAGGAGCTATGCTCACTTTGTAAACCACTTTTTAATCGAAAAACATGGTATGACAGAGGCAGTGCAACTCCTATAGTACGTTAAACTTATGGAATTTATACAGTGGCAGCTTATATATACACTCAATCTAAAGCGCTGCTATTATCACTTTAATGTAGTGGACAAAAGTTTGTGTGCCATTAGGCAGCCCAAGTTCTCCTTCAAGAATAATAGTTGAATCTGTAAAATTCAGCCGATTTTGGGGCATACAGAAAATGAGACCGTTTGTTGCAGAGAGCACTTGAGCTCCAATCCTTTTTGCACCACAGTTTGCCTAATTACTGAGCTGATTTATTTGCTCCATTATTTAATCTCAAGCCCCAGCCACAGTCCTGATGAAAACAGTGATTATGGGCCAGGGTGGGGAATTGAACTTTCATTGCAAAGAATTAGGAAAGAGAGGAATTGTTCAAAAGATGCAGGGAGACTGAAAGATGCGTAGCAGCAGGGTAATGTGTTTTCTCCATAAACTGACCTTGAGGAGTGTTTTCAACATCATCTTTCTCTTTATTGACCAGTTTCTCAATCACATATGGTTGAGTACTCATGCTTCGCCTCGCTTCAGTAAACACCTGCTCAAAGCAAAAGTACCACAGGTTTGCTCTGCTGCCTAGACTGCACTGGATTGTGCCTTTGTTGTCTCTTTACTGCTCATACACACACGCACAAACCCATGTTAGTCAATGACCCATTCTGTTACCTGTCGCTGCAGGATTGTAGTAACGAGATCTCTCTAAGCTGATTCTTTATGTATGTACATAAAAACTTCAGTGTCTAACAGTATATGAAGTATCAATAAAGTAGTACTCCAATGGCAGCCTGAACTGTGTGTGATAAATTTTAGGGGGGGGCTCCAGTTTTTTGAAGGATAAAGGAAATGGAACTGTGCTTCCCATAAAGGGTGAAAGACATTTGGATCTAATGACTGTCGAGGCCACTGAAGGAGTTTGTTTGCACTGTTCTGATTGTGAAACTAGCAGGTATAAGAGAGGATAATAATGTCTGATACTTGGGACTGGATTCACCTCAAATCCACATTTTTTGTGGTTTTTGTGTCATGCTGGTTTTGCCTTTAATATTACTTGGACTCAAAATGATTCATTGTCAGGTTGAAGAGCTCTTAGAGTATTCCTGATGTCCTTATGGCTGATGTGGGCAAATTAACTGATGTAAATGAACACAGGCTATTTATGAGCTCAGTAATTACTTGTAATACGTTAAGCACAGAAATATTTACATTTACCTTCAAATAGTTGTAGTGTCATTTACATATTTATACATACTCTGGAATGCTACAAAAAGGCCAGTTTATAATTTTTGACTATCTTTGGCAGTAGCAAGTAATGAGACTCTATCTCACAACACCCAGCTTTGTCAATGAAGATTGACACAGTTGATTAGGCCATGCTGTGGCTCTTCCAAATACAAATGCATACATGAGCTCAGATATGTTGTTGGTTTTATTTAATTTCCACATAGGATCAACCATACATCATGACAGTTACAATCAGGCAGGAAAAACAAACAGATTCAGGAGCTGGGAGGAATAGCACAGTTAATAAAACGGTAATAGTACATTTTTTTGGGAATGAAAATGGGAATCAAAATTAATGAATGGATGTGATTTAATATTTGTACAAACATTTGTAAAATTAGCTTTTTTTATTTTTTGAGTGAAATTCATCTTTGGTGGTTCTGCCATAACTTTGTTTGAATAACTTGACTGAGACTATCTTCAGCATGTCATGAACTTCTTCACGTCTGGGTTAGGGGGTAAGGGGGTTACTTGAATCTTTGAGACTGCAAGTGTTGGTTTTGTGACAGACCCTAAGAGCCAACAGTCACATGCAGCTCTATAAGGTTAAACCTAGGCTCAGCGGTGCCTAATGCTAACATCAGTAGAGCAACATGCTCACAATGACAATGTTAAACCACAACACAACTTTACAACAACAATAGCATTTATTTGGCATCATCTGTTCTCATCGCCTGGCAAGCATAAAGCCAATATTCACTCTCCTTTTACTTCTGTTTTGGTCTCCATCAGCTCCTGAGAAAAATATCTGGATCTAAATGCTCCTAAATGCACACTTCTGTACATGAGTTTGTCACGACCGAACTGTCTGCTGTACGGTCCTGAGCAGCTGCACACTGGGTTTATCAGAGCTTTTTGTGATAGAAACACCTGCCTTTGGTGAAAATAACTCAGACTGCAACACTGCAACACAAAAATGTTCTCACTGTGAGCAACTCCTTTCACATTTCCAAAATGGGCCAATAGACCGACTGAGTATAATCAGATTTCCATAGCAAATGATTGTCTACTGTTATGCAGTAATATGGATCACATATGTATTTGCATTTCATTTCATTTTCTGATAATTCTGTGTTTCCGTAAAATACGTGCAGGGACACTTGCACAGTGAGAGCCAAGGCATGATGTCACAGCAAGACAATTATCGCCATAGTCTCAGATTCACTTCCCTCTGGTCTTGCTCCCCAATCTTCAGGAGAACTCAAAAATAATATGCACATCAAAGGAGAGCTGTATTGGCACCCCAGGCTGCAGCCGGTTCTGTAATATGGCATCCAGTCATGGCATCTACTCTGCCTATAGGAAGGCGTGGCTCTGGTTATCATACACAACAAACTTCTGAGCTAATGAGTCACTGTAGCTGCAGTCATTATCCACCCACCTCCAGCTTTAATGGATGCTAAGGGCTGGTGTCTTTTTTTGTCTTTCTCCAAATACAAACCCATCTAGCTGGAGAGAAAAAACCGGATGACTCATCAAATGATTTTCCATTGCTCAGGGCTCTGGGTCTTGTGCTCCTTCAACTGATTATGCATCCTTTGTGCCATAGTGATATGTGCAAGGGTTTTCTGCATGAGAGAGCTGGTGACAAATTCCATTAAAAAACCCAAACCGATGGCGAATTGATCCAACTAACAATTATTGCCTTTGTATCAAAAGATTTCATTCCTATGTTTCCCTGTGTCTATTGCACTGTTGTTGTCCAAAATTATTGAATGATTATCAAATCAATAAGCCACACCGTTGCAGTAGGTGACACGTTCCTTCATTTCAATGAGCGGAGTTATTAAATTTATTCATTTGACAAAGTGTGCACAATAGATAAAAATCAAGAAATATGTGAGGAGTCTTTTGTGATTAGACCCATCATGATGTCATCATTTTATGGGGGTAGATTTGCCATGAGCTGTACAGTAATATCTCCCTGTAGGGGCCTTGTCACTGGTGGTAGTAAAGGGGTGAAGAGCAATGGCTGAATATCTGCATGGATGAGATGTGAAGCAAGGCTTGTGACGAGCTCAGCGGAAGGACACGTGGGCGCTGGTTGTGATGAAAACTGAAGGTGAGTGGAGTGGAGGAGGTTGCATCGATCTGACGCTGAAATGACGGCTGACAGCAGCAGAGAAGGGAAGAGTTTGACAGCAAAGAAATTGTTGGCTCATAGAGGTTGGCAAAATCTGATTGGTTTAACTGAAAGACTGAAGTCAGGTGATAGAATTGGATGAAGACAAAAGATGAGAAAGAGATAATGTAAATAAACAGAATAAGCCTGAAGATAGTTTTCCCAGTTGTTAAGCTTTGGTACAATGAACATAACCACTGTAGTTTATTTGGACTCACTATAGCACCATATGTGTTGTAATCCGCCGCTGAAAATAGTCCCCTAAAATGCACATTTTACTTGTGTTTGAGCAGAGTTTGCTGAAAGAAGAAAAACTGAACCAGAACTTCTGGATTATATGTAACACTAATAATTAAAATTCTAGCTTTGGAATAGAACTTTTCTCGATAACATCGTTAAGACTAGATAATGATTAACTGATTAAATACTGTTTTTCATATATTTAAGTTTTGTTTTTTGTTGTTTTCTTTAACGAATGCTATGTCCCTTGCACACTAGAACTTCACAGGCTAAACGCTAGAGCTTGACAAAAGAGTCCATGTCCATGTCCATGAGCAAGTGAAGGGGCCACCATTAGTTTAGACATGTCTGTAATAACAGCAGGACAAATGAATGGTCCAAATGTTTTTTGACAGGAGAGATTACCAATTGGAAAAAAAATTGGGGAAATGACTTTAGAAAAGCATGCTGATGATAAAAGTACTCCAGCGCTTGTACATTTCCATGAATGCTTCTTCTGTGCTCGCAAAGTAATCATTGTTTAAAAATCACAAAGGTTCTAATATGTGCTGTTTGGATGCCAGTTCATTTTAGAATATGGACAATTAACCTCAAGAACACGCTCTCACGGTCACTTTTTTCAGAAAGATAATGATGAATCAGTAAGCTAGTGGAACAGAGGCCAACCTGGATACGATGTCATGAATTTGACTGTCTGTGGTTGGTCAAAGTCAATCCAGATGCAACAGATAATTTTACCATTTGCCTTTGTTCTGCCTTTATTGGATGTTGCCATGTTCTGGGATCTCAGTCATTACCATGGTATCAAATGAAAGCCAAAACTATGGAAACTAGACCCCAATTGGTATTAAACCAGATTATCCTTTAATCCTCAAATAATAACTTTCTTGACCACAGACAAGCTGTTAACACAACACTGATATATTATGCTATCCCCAGTTAAGTTGACATGGCTATTATGTTAGCAAAGAGCAACCAAAACAACAACTTAAAAGACTGAAAAGTTCCACAGAGATGAGGGAAACTGCAGATTTGGAAGAATAGAAGAATATGGATTACGGCCACTTTAAACGTTCATCTGTCCAATCAGTAGTTGTCGATTCCTCTTTCATGATGGAATTTAAGTTTGAATCGCTTTGAGGACGACTTTCTGTGCCAAGCCAGAGTCAGTTTTTGTCCGAATTCTTGCATGTCTGAAACCTGCTATTTGCCTATTTGTCCTATTTGGGTCTCTGTTTATTGCCTCCGATAGCCTCTCTCTCTCCTCTAGCCTCATCATGCACTCTCGCCCCCTCTTCTCCTCTGTGTCTGCCAGCCAGACGGTCTCAATATAGCTCTGCTCATAAACACAGAGACAGAGAGAGAAAGAGGCAGCGAGAGAGTGAGAGAAAGGCTCCTGTGACAGTAATAAAAATGAGTGAGGGGCAGGGGAGAGATGGAGATTGGGGTGAACGAGTGGGAGGAGAGAAGGAGGGAGGAGAGGACACACTCATGTAGAGCAGCCTGTGTGTGTGCGTGATAGAGAGAGCAATGCGGAGAGAGAGATGAATCAAGGCAAAGCAGAGAGATAAGGCAATGAGCAAGACAGTGGGGGAGAGAAAAGAAAGATGAGAGCGGGGGAAAAAAAATGCAAGAAGTGATGCAAGACAGGGAGACAAAAAAAGAGACTGGTGTGAAGTGGTGAAACGTGGAAGGAGGAGAGGGTTGGGGTGAGAGCAGTAGAAAGAGAAAGAGTGAGAGAAAGGAGAGCAAGACACGAGAAGATACCAGGGCTTCTCAGTGAGGTAGCTTTGAAGGCCAGGCTGTCCTACTTTAACCACTCATGTAAATAATGAATCTTGTGGCTGGAGGGACAACACACACACATAAACACACACGCACACATTTTGCCTTGTAGTCACCTCTCAAACATTACCTGATTTGTTTGACAGGCTTGGCCATAGCGTGATAACAAACATAAAATCTGTCTGTGCACAGTAGAAAATACAAAATAATACAATAGTAACACAAAACGCACAGGTCATAAATGAAACTGTGATTAATGTAAGATCCATTCATCTTGCTCCCCTGATCAATATTTTCTATATTAACAATGGATCAAGTGACATTGTGTAATGTGGCCAGGGCTGCTTGCAGTAATGACACAGAATTATCACTTTGCAGCTCTGCAGAGCTGTTCAGGCTTCTTTAGCTCATTGTTTTGCAGACCACAACTTCTGCCACTGTTCTGCTAATGTATCTGTGTCTGCTTGATGTGTAAATAGGCATCTGTATGACAGGTTAGTCATACCAACTTTATAAAGAGATCAATTCGAGGTATCCTGATCAATAACAGCATTATGTAGCACTGTTTTTATGAGTGTGTTCCTGTTTTGTGTGAATGAAGAAACAAATGGATGAGTGTATGTGATGCAATGCAAAGTCCTGCTGACAATTTTATGGCATTGCACCAAGTGATTGTTGTTGGCTGTAGTCATCCATAAAAACACAGCAATGCACCAACCAAGGCAACGTCAACTGGAGCTGAAGAGACAGTGGAATGTTTTTAGTAAATTAGAAAATAAAATAATAAAACCTAACCTAACTGATTTTATAGTCACTAATTCTAGACACAGAGCAATATTCATTCGGAGTCTGTTTCTAACAGATGCAAGTCCAATATTTAGTCTCCTTTTAGCACTGTTTTGTTCTCCACCAGTTTTTTATGCTGAGAAAAGCTGCCTCCTGTTGACCAAAGAATGTTAATAAGAATAGTGAGAGTGAACTAAAATAGTAAAGTTTGGGCTGTAAAACCAAAACAGTGAGCTGAAAGATGCTAAAACACTTTGAAGAGCTGAGGGGAACTGCAGAGACAGTAGGTTAATCATTATGAATGACATTACATGTAGTCATCTGATGTTTGTTTTTTCACTTTAGCTTTAACCTGCAAACAGTTGGGTCATTTGAAGACACATAGTTAACTGCAATAACCTGGGCTCAAATCCTGTCTGGGACCATTTTTTCCTCTTTTCCCTCCCTGAATTTGTCTGCCATATCTATCCAGAAAGAGAAAAAGAAACTCTTATTTCATTCTATAATGCAACTTCCTTCTCAAGTTTACATAATGTAGGAAGTGAAACAGTATTTTCGTTGTACATGGCTCTTTGACCTATGTTGACAATAAATGTTGAAAATAAATGTCTTAGGAAATGCAAAGAAGCTGCCACAGTAACTCTGACTAATGCTGCCGCACCGTGTCAGTACGTTACAAGCCCACAGAAGACTCTGGTCTCTGTATGTGTCATGCCTGTGTGTCTTTATTTAGCCAATCGCCCCCAATTTCCCATTAACCTTGAGCACATAGGCATGTAAGACAGGAAGGTGTGAATGGCTGAGAGCGTGAGGGAAAGATGGGGAGAGTGAGTGAGGGAAGACAACATTGTAATTACTGGCTACATGCTGGCTGGCAATCACAGCCTCTCTCCTCCTCACTTGTGTTTCCTCCCTTGCTCCTCCCTCCGTCCTCATCTCCTGCGGACCTTCGACATCTCTTCCTCTCTGCCTCGCTCTCCGTCGCTCTCGCAGGGGGTCCGAGCGAGTCTGTGCAGGTGGGGTGCATGAGGCATGAGGGCCTGCTGGGCAGCTTTTGAAGTAGATGCACACTGTGGCTATCAGGCATCTACTTACTGTTGCTGCACAGAAAATTGCAGAGAGTGAGGCCGGCAGAGCTGGAGATAATTACAGCCATCGCTGTCCCTATGCAGACGATGCCTCAGTGCTCGGCAGGTCTTCGCAGTCTGTTGGTATACACTGCTTCCTCTGCTAACGTTAACTGGGTCCATATTAAGGCGTTGTTATGTCTATCTTGTTTCCTGGAAGAGCTGCAAAGAACACATATATTTTTACTTTAAGCACTGGATGTGCTGCTCGTGGTAGAGTCTCCATAAAATTTGTAAGGCATTGTTTGTTAACCTATAATTGTAGATATTTACAGACACAGTTTTCAAAATGTACTTGCTTCCTAGGTCTGTATAGGACATTGAAAGACTTTTAAACTCTTATCTGAAAGTGTCATATTAAAAAAGTTATAAAGAATAGTAGAACTGAAATTAACTCATGCAACAGAATTGATAGTCCTAAATATTGTATAAACTGCTGATGAAGTATTGAAAGGCAGGTTACAAAAATCAAATTTACTTTACTATTTACTGGTTTAGACATGTGAAGTGTTTATTTCATGATGCAAAATGAGGTTCCACAGGGTTCTGTTCTGCAACCTTTTGTATTTCTGTTTTAATTATGTGTGCACCCTCATCTGAGAAACACATGAAGGAAATTGTTCCGTATTACTGATATAATCAAAAGCTATATTTAAATGCTAAAAAGACAACTTAATAAACTAAGGCTGTTTATTGCAACCCAAAATGTTATGGAGGATGTTACATCCATATGTTACAGCATGCTTCCCTTTGGAGTTAGGCCGCCTTCTAATAGCTTGAATCAACAAAATCGTGATTTGCACTAGCCTTTGTCTAAATATACTGGACAGTGTTTATCATACCACTATGTTTTATAATAGATTCTACCTTTCACATAGTTTACCTCCTACAGGAGTTGCAACTTTGATCTTGTGTATAATAGTCCATTGATTCTGGAGGCTATATATAACTGACTACAGGTAGGAGTATATTGACATACAGGCATCACAACAAATGAAATTGGTGTGTGCTTGGGTGGCTTCATTCAGCCTCTGCAGAAACCGACTGGCGGAGGGCAGGGTGTCAGCTTTTTGATTCCAGGTACCTCAAAGATTGCCATGCTTTGCAAACATTTGCTTATGGGATCGAGTCTTGGTTCTTCTGAGGAGGGCTGCTTGAAGTACAGCTGGTACAGGTGAACCTCAGCACTGAAAGCCTGGTGGTCTACATAAGCCAGTAGCCGTGGGCAGCTTACCTGTACCAGTGGAGTCTGTCATACTCTAAAGTGTCACATCATGAACACAGGCATCAAAACACAAGGCTACAGGAGGTATGCAGAGGTAAGCAGGATGCACTCTCCTGAGGCGACTGAGGTTAGATCCTGGATCCACTGTCTGGCCTTATTCTGGAGGTATTCAACTATTCATGAGTGGATGAGCCTCCTGCTCCCCCCTCACTGAGAGTGTGAGCTGAGACAGAAGGCTGGCAGGAGGAGGGTGGGACACTGCTGTGTTTTCTACTGCAGAGTTTGGAGAAAGTGAAGGGCAAGTTTTCCTCTACAGCTGCAGTGCAGGTTAGAAACATAAGGTCTCTGTGTGATGTCGGACAGAATCAGCGGCAGGCATTTCTTAGAGGACAGATCAGGGGATCTACAGCGCAGCATGCCGCATGGGGGCCCTTGCAACAAACTCACCTGAGACCGTTAATGACTTCATTCAATATAACCATGTATGTTGGCTGTTCTTGTTTTGGGTGGCACGCTCTGTGGAAATTGGGGAAGGACCTGTATTTTCTATACATTCTGGAATTAGTTTCCTCAATGGAAAAGTGCACAGATAAAACTTCAGCTACTTCAGCACTATGGACTTTATAAACACACATGAAAAATGTACTTTGCTTGTTGACCATCTAAAGTATAGCAGTTCTAAAGCATGTGTTTTCAGACTGATACCGAAGCATCTATACTGGCTGACATTCATTTAACTATGGTGTTGAAATCAAGCTTAGACGTGCATATAGGAAATTGTTCATCACATTTTTGCCTTTCATTTTTTATTTCCTGGCCAAAACTGTTATCGACATGTGGTAATGCAGTTGTGAGCAGGGGCTATACTGAGAACTGTTCAAGGACACTCTGACATCTGAGATTTCACAGCTGGCTGCCAAGTATCAGCTGTTAAATCCAAGAAATGACCACAGTTACATTTTATCTTCACTGACTGATTTTCTGAGACATAGCTCAGTGTTTTCGAACTGATCCCTGCAACTGTGTTAAAATCAGTGTTTGGCATTAACATATAAGTGAATATGACACGTCACCTGGCTTTGTTCTCAGTTGAAGTGTGTGTCAACCCTGCAGCTTCACTGTGCAGGTGGGATTTTATGGAGCTGCTATCGATGGTCAGTAAAAACCTCCAGCCCATAGATTGGCTGCTTGTTAAACCACCTTTACTATTTCTGCACCTATGAAATATGGAAGTTTAGTCAGAGACACGTGAACAAATGATTATATGGTTATATTTGGCAGAAAAGGTTCTGTTCTTTAAAGGATAAGGGAACATTAAATGTCCTTTTTCTCTCTGGCCTATCTGCCATTTCCCCAGAAGTTATAGCAACTAGAGGGGCTAAAGGGGATAGGACGCCACTGACAGGCAGCCAAATGAAACACAGCGTATCTGGGTTTGAACATTCTTAGAAACATTGGACATGATGTAAGAACACAACTGAATGAAATATATAACACAGATTGAGTCATTTTTGGACATTTTACTGAAGAAAAGTTACATATTATGCCTTTAATACCAAACACACACAAGGAGGAGGTTGTGGTGGTGGAGAGAGCTGTGGCACTACTGGCATGAGCATTTAAGCAGAGCACTAATGAAAACAATTGAACAAGACTAGTGAGCTGACGCTAAAGAGCAATGTTGACCGGACAGAGGGGGTTCAATATGTGTCAGATGAGAATACACCCCACTCCTCAGCCAATACATGCATCACTTAAGACTTAGATTGTTAAAGGCATGTTTGACACAGGACATTGGGCTGGCTATAAGTTATATAACAAGTAATGTAAAGATTTACTTCTGCTGTTGTCTAAATAGCAAAATAATGAAATTTAGGCAATGGGTTACATTTTTCAAGTAACTGGGCCAACACTTACTACCATGTCATGATGCTGCGAGTTGAATCAACCGAATCTAGAGGCACTGCTGTGTATATGAGGCTGAAGTTGAAGGAGGCTCTTTGTTTTTGTGTGTAACTGTTCCAGATAGTTAAGCTGTCATGTAATCATGTGTGTGTATTGATATGCTGTAATGTCTGCAGAGTCTGCCTACTGGGGTTTCTCAGGGGGAGCTCCTGATCTGTTATTACTTGATGGGCCTGCGGCTGCTGTGTATGTGTGTGTGTGTGTGAGAGAGAGAGAGAAAGAGAGAGAGAGAGAAAGAGTGTTTATGGGGTTTTTGCAAGAAGGACATTTTGTATTTTATGTCATGAGTGTTTTGGTATATGTTTTTTAAGCAACATGTTCCTCCCTTACTTCTTCCTACCTTCCTCTCTTCTTCTCTTCTAACCCTCCCTTCCTTCTGCATTTACATCTTGCAATCTTTCCCTCCTATTGTGCTTAAGCCAGTCTTTCTTCCTTTAATCCCTTCCTCACTACCATCACCCATTCCTTCCCCATGTCGTCCAAACTTTCTTCTTCCTTCCTTCGTCTCTTTCCTCCTTCCTTTTTATCACTCCCTCTATTTCTTCCTCCCTTCCTCCATTCTGGATTTCTTTCCTCTCATCTGCTCTAATTTCTTTTTTCTGATTCTTTTATCCCCCCTCCCCTCGTCCTCCTTTGTGTTTCCTCTCTCTGAATGATTCCCACAGAGTTGTTCCTATAGATTTCAGTGTAGATGCAGATGGTACGCACACACACACACATACACACGCACACAAACACTCACACACAGAGCAGTTAATGACACCAGCACAGCCATCCGTCCCTGTCAGGGAAAGCCATATGATGTTAACAGAGAGAGAGAGAGCGTGGGCTTCTGTCAGGAGAGAGGGTCTGAGTCAGTGCTGTGTGTGTATGTGTGTGTGTGTGTGTGCGTATGTGTGTGTGTGTGCGCGCCGCGCGTGTGTGTGTGTGTGTGTGTGAGTGAGAGTGTGTGAGTGTGTGTGTGCAACATGTATAAGCTAGATATTAATCAATCCATCTATTTCATATTACATGTGCACACAGCTCTAATGTGTCCTTCCTTGTATGTTGTGTTTCATCTTTGATACAGTATGTGTGTTAATACATGTGTGTTCGTCCTTGTGTGTGTGTCGGTGTGTGTGTGTACGTGTCGGTGTGTCTCGGCCATAGCCGGCCAAGCAGAGAGACAGGAGAACTGATTGGCCGACTCTCCCCAGACATCTGACGAGGCATTCTGTCAGAGCACGTTCACGCACAGCAGGTCACCTCATTTCCTCTGACACACGCAGACACACTCATAGGACACACACACAAAAAGGAGAACATGCCAACACACATGGCCAAAGAGTCAAATACACACACACACACACACACAAACACACACACACACACACACACACACAGTGAAAACATAAATCATTGTCAGAGTTAGGATTATTCAGCAGCTGGTTGCTTCTTAGTAAACAGAACAGCAAAGGAAAGCTTGTTGTTATTTACACTTCACTGCTTGTTTACCTTTATTATTGATTTCCAACAAGACTCAGATGCTCAACGCTGACTTACGGCAGATTTTGTGTTTTTTTATTTATTAAATTTTGTTTTACACTGTAATACTCGGATGCAGAAACTTCTCTTCTCCCTCAATTCACTTCAGTTCAGTCCAGCTTGCTCCAGTGGAATAATGTGTGAGTACATGTGTTTTCCAAAGCAAATCAATGCTACAAACGCTTTGGAAATAAAAGCAAAAGGAGGAAACAGCTGTTTTCCAACTGCCAACAAGAATGCCCTCTTTGCAAAACTTTGCATACAACTCTTCCCATTGACATAAAGCACAGTAGTTGATTTCATGCACTGAAACATGCACACACACTCCTGCAAAGCTATAATTATAATCAATTGCTCCATTAGTATCAATAATCTGTAATCAGAATGTTATATTAATAATAATAATAATAGTAGCAGTAGTGGTGGTAGCAGAGGCAAAACTAAAAGTGATAGCGATAATAAGAACAATGGTAATACAATAATAATGATAATAGTAATGATAGTAATAATAATAACAATAAGGTTAAAACTACTGTATATTAATAGAAATTATAGTAACTACTTTTTCCATCCCTGCCACCAACTGTAATAACAACAAAAAAAATCAGTAATCAGTATATAATCACTGTTATAAGTGATAAGGTTTCATCCTGCTGACAACCAGTGCTTTTACATTGTGTGAGTGAAGGTTGTACACAAGAGTAGTGTTTGACCAATCAGTCACTCTCAGCTCTATAACTTCAGCCCAGATTGACTTTGGGGTCCTGGAAAGTCCTTACAGTGGTAAATGGATGCAGTGAAAATTTCTTTTGAATCACTGGGGGCATTGGAAAAACACCCCTGTTGTAAAAGTCAAATTTTAGCCGACATGGATGCCAGTGTATTGCATATGAAAAAAAAAAAAAAAAGAGAAGTGTTATTACTTTTGAATAGACTCACATTTTCCTCTCAGAAATAACATGGTCGTATTTATAAAAGTTCGAGGTAGGGCTGCAAAATGCAATATGTGTGGTGGGAGATGAGGGTTTGACTGTATGCATTTAAATGTCAAATGTGCTTGTGTGGGATGCCACCTCCAGCACTCTGGGTTTTTTTTTTTGGAAAACTCACTTAGTTATTACTGACTTGTATATGTGTGCATGCACGTGGGTGGTAGCAGTATTCTCTAGGTTTTTATAATCTTTATTTAAGTTAATTTTTGACTTTCAGGAACGAACCTTGAAGCTCAAAGTTGATCTTTCTGTGAGTAGGCAGTTTTGTGTGTGTGTCATATGAAAAAAGTTCAGCTCAGAAGACTTGTGCATGCTTACTTTTATTCATGTATAACCCAGTACTGTCAATTCTGTCAGCTGTGTCGTGGTGTCCCAACTTTTCAGCTTTAACCAATCAGGTTTCACCACAATCAATGTTAAACCAGTCATCATGCTGCGATCATATTTTTTAAAATGTTCCTTTCAGTTGTCGGATCTGTGCTGCAGTTGTCTCCCAGCCACCCCCACCACTCCAGATCCAAGTGGGATATAGCTCCTGCTCAACAAGCTCTCGAGGAAGTCCGGCTGCAGGTCACGCTCCGGGCCCTCAGATGAAGATCAACTCCAGGCTGAAATCCTTTTTGGTCACCACAAGTCATATTCTCTGCTTTTTTTTTTGCACACTGTTCCTGCATGGGCAGAAGGCGAGGTTACCATGCACCCAAGAAAAAAATCTCAATAAGGTTTTATTGCCAAAGAATATCTGTATCTCTCTGCTCTGATGCCTACAGTGCAGTCAGATAACATGATAATGATATTCTCATCTTTCATTTACTGTCTCCTGATTTAAATGGCTTCACAGAAATTCACACAAAGCTAATTTGTCTAGTTAATGTTGTAGTGTAATTGATACAATAAAATCTATAATTATAAGACAACATGTATCATGACAATAAAAAATCATCTTCCATGAGCCTGAATCTTAATGAGAGAAGGAAATAAAACTCAGAATCCTGTTGTATAGCTTTCAGAATGATCATCATCAGAAGGTGTGTGCTGGTCATGTTCACACCTGTGACTGGCTGCAGTTCTGAACATTATTTTCTCTGTTGTTGGTGTCTACTAATGCACTTTGTCAAGAAATTACTAATCATATGAAACTGTGTAGTGACCAAAGTCTGATGATGTAGAGTGATAAAAGTAAAGTAGTAATAAAGTAGGAGCCAGTACTTCTTTGCTTTTTGACTTACGTATAAATGAATTATTTTCCACTTTAGTAGTCGAAGCAGCAAAGAGTGTAAAATTGCAGGAAATTTGTTCTAAGAATTAATTTTTTTCAAACCATGACTCACCATTCAACCCCTGATAGAAATTCACAACAGCAAACTCAGCTGTGTTAAAGCACTTTATTTGACTGCTTAGGTGTATATTTCTGATTGACAGCGGGCGTGTGGAAGTTCAGAGTTCAAACTTATAGAACGCATAATAAAAATAGGTTGTATGTGAATGGGGAAAAATACGTAAGCATATACACACACACACACACTCACTCAAGATCTTGGCAGCAGCAGTGGTCAGGTCATTGGCAGGGGTGCCAGACGGCTGCAGGGACAAACGAGTCAGTCACACACACATAAGTAGACACAGACACACACACACACACACACACACACACACACACACTTGGCGCTTACTCTGCACTGGGGTCAGAGTGTGCTCCACAGGAAAATGTGTGTGTGTGCGCATAATGTCTACAGTATATATTTATGAATAGGAAGAGGGAGGTTGAGGCTGCAGACGGCCGCCCAGGTAGTTTTTTTTCATACCAAAATGTCAACAAACAAACCAAAAAAATATCAAATAAGAAACAAAAGGAGAACAAAAGCAGAAACAATCATCTCTATCTTACATTTTCCAACCAGCCATGTCCTCTTTTAAAAACCAAATTCAGCACTTGATATCACATAGCATCATATGTCACACATGTCCCATTAATACTGGGTCTAAAAGGAGCGGAAGATTTGAAATGGGTTGTATTTCCACTTATCTTCACGTCCTCTCTGTTGTCGTTATCCTCTCTGTCTTTTACAGTTGCTTCATGCCGTACCATTTATTGTTAATGAGGAGACAGGTTTTTTAATGAATGACTGCAATACTACGCAGCCATAGACTGCATGCTGGGTGCTTAACAGTACATTATTGATCCCTCTGCGAACGTCGCTTAACATGGCGATGAATTTTCCACCCAGGCAAAGAGCCATAGGGAAGTGATTGAGGGCTTGTTACACTATCACAGCACACCACATACACCTGCAGCATTCCCAGTTCGACTCTGGCCGGTGACCTTGTTGTATGTCAGAGACATTGTTGCATGTATGTCATACACCTTTCTCTCTCTTCCTGTGTTTCTGTACTGTCAAGCTATGCAATAACGTAAAGAAGAAAAAATAAAAGTGAAAAAAAAAAACAACCCACATGGTTTGTTCCAAATTACTCCTGAGTTCACTTCTAAATATTGATACGAATGGATTCTTTTACAGAAACAGAAATTTAATAATTGATTTTTGTGTATGTATGTGTGTGTAGTTTGTGGATGGATACCTGTGTGTGTGTGTGTGTGTGTGTATGTGTTTATGAGCCCATTGCTGCAGAAATACAGGTGTAAACACGAGTATACTTGTAATTTACAACAGTTAACCAATTTTTTTTTTCCATCTGTTTGCAGAGAGAGCCAAACAGGGTATTAAAGTGTACACGTGGACCCTCGCAGACACACACACACACGCAGAGGGTCAGAAAGAGACAGCTCGACAAACACCCCATCCCAAATACGCACACACACACACTTCTTGAAGGGCAGCCAAACCACACAGAAAGGCTGCATGGTGGCAACTGGATCAGGGTTAGGGTGTGTGTGTGTGTTTGTGTGTGTGTGTGTAATTTTTAGAGGTTGCCAGCAACCAAACCAGGGCAAAGCTATTTATACATCACAGTGCGGATGGAGTCTTATCTAGCATCAATGGCCTCAAGCCCCCTCGCTCACACCCCCATTACCCCACACACACTGCACTCCTGCCACACATTTACAAACAAGTTCCCCCATTAACACACACTCATCAGTGCATCATGTCAGTGTTTCACATCCAAGTCCAGGGCCCAGTATTGTTATTATTTTCCACGTCAGTGGGTTTGGGCCACGTCCAAGCGTCAAAATGGGAAAGATGTGAGCTTCTGGCGAGGGACACTCAAGGCGGATTGTAACAGTTAACTGTTTGCTAATTAAGCAAGCTGCACAGTTTGATAGCTCTGGTGCAGAGAGCGCTGCAGCTGATAGCAGGTGGGGGTGATGTGTTACGCTGATTATTCTTAGAGCTTATTTGCTCCTCTTTCACCTTGTTCTGTGACACCTCTGGATGTCAACAACACAGTCAGAGCAACTGTGATAAAGATTTATTCATGATTTGGTGAACTTAAATGAGACAGATACAGGTGACTGACGAATGAAAGGGACAAAATAACACACTGTGTAAGAACATCTTCAGTCCTCCGTGGATTCTTCACGTCTCTGGAAGTGCAATAGAGGGATGAACAGCATTCCTCTGAAAATATTTCCCCAATTTGAATGAAACACTATGTTCATGTACGATGTTAGAGTCACAGTGAGGACGTGGTTGGGGTGGATGGCAAACATTCAAAGTGCAGGACTGTGACACCAGAATCCAGGGTTCACATCCAGACTCCTGTCTGTGGTTAGATTTAGGCAGCAAGAGCACTTTAGTTAATGTTAGGGAAAGACTGTGACTCCAGTTATGTGTCTCATGTCTCGGGTCGCTGCCGTCTCTTTCTGTATTAAAACAGTATCGACATTTTTGTCATTTTTGTTGTTTTGTTTTGTTAGCCAGTTATTTTGGTGGCTTTGTTCACACACACACACACACACACACACACACACACACACACACACACACACACATACACACACACACACACATTTTTACACACATAACACTGCTACCAAGAAGCACTCCAGATAAATATTTAGGGCAACATTTCATGACAAAGAGCATCAATATAACAACCATGCTCCAACTTTCATGAAAAGCAACAGTCATGAATTCATAAGTGCAAAAGTTTAAGGAGTGTGTCTGACCAAATCTATCAAGTTAGCTGGACAACATCACAATAGCTTTGACAAACAGGCCCCTGACATATACTTTCAGGCTAAACATACATATTTGCTAACATTTCAGAATCTGCCTGAGTGCAATGTTGCACTGAAAACATGGTATAGCATTTCATTGATTTGGGCATTCTCTCAATAAGCAAGCGGACTGATAACAGGGCCCTGACACACATCTGAAAAGTGTGCAGAGTGGACAGACTGACATGGCATTTTTGACATGGTAAAAGTGAGGGGTGTAAACTAATAATTTTAACGAGTCCCACCCACACACAATAGCTGTGATTCCTCTGGTGGCAGCGAGCTCTGTTAATTACTTTTTATAACTTTCTGTCACATTTGCTGCTGCTGTAGGGCTGTTTGCTTTGCTGCTACCTTTTGCGGACACATTGCGTTAATTTCTGTGCACAAGCAATGCTCCAAAGAAACGCAGGGTGCACAAGGTGGTCATGAAGCACATGTTAATGTGCAGTCAAAGTATATCAGATCTCCTGCATGCTGGTTTTACATGAGAATGTTACAAGAGATCTGTAAGGTGCAAGTAGAAGTCGTGCATTCAAACATTTTTCCACTTAGAATGCAGATTCCAAAAAAGTTGGGAAACTGTGTAAGAAATAAATAAGAACAGAATGCAATCATTTACAACAGACTGTATTTATGGACAACAACGTGGTAATGTAGTAATCTCCTTTATACAATCATGTGTTCACAAAGTGTTGAACCTCTCTCCATCCTCGCTTGTGAACGACTGAGTCTTTCCAGGATGAACCTTTCATACCCAATCATGATACTATCACCTGTTACCAATGAACCTGTTTACCTGTGGACTGATCCAAACAGGTGTTTTTGGATCAGTCCACAACTTTCACAGTCTTTTGTTGCTCCTGTCCCAACTTGTTTGTTGCTTCCATCAAATTCAGAATAAGCAGGTATTTACAAAAATCAATGAAGTTGATGAGTTAAAACATTACATATATTGTCTTTGTACTGTTTTCAATTGAGTATATGTCAAAAAAAACCTTTTTTGCAATCAGGATTGTAAGTAAAAGGACTTGGGTATAATGTGCTTGATACACAGTATAATATTATACCAGATTATTGTCACTAAATCATTATCATATAAATTTGTAAAGCAGTAATTTAAAACTACTTGGCATACATTATATGCTGGTTAATTTATATTATAAGGTGATAATATTTTGTTTAAAAACCTGTAAAAAAAAAATCTCTATAAAGTATAAAGCAGCATGAAATGGCTGAACTCCAATGTCAGTACTTGAAATGTACTGTGTTACTATGCAGCACTATTTTAAATGAAGATATTTCTGTGCATTCAAATTTAGCCGTATCTGGTAAAGTCTGCTCTGCCACAATACTGCGTCTACATTATGGGATGTCAGTTGTTAGTATTTGTGCTAATTGGTGATGGCAGTTCGTCTGGGAGGCCCTGGCACAGTGTGATCGGCCAGGCATGTCTGCTCCACGCGCCGCCCCCTCCCAGCGCCGTGTACACACACACACACACATTTGGCTGCGGGTAGGAGGATCAGCAGAGCCCAGTGTGGCTGTGATGGATGGGCAAGTGTTATGGTGCGTGTGTGTGCATGTTGAATTTGCTTCAATCTGAGGATTAATCTGCTTTTGTGTTGATGTTGTTGCATGCTTGCACGTGTGTAAGTGTAAATCCAGGTGTAGACAGGGTGGAGAATGACAGTGCTAAGAAGTGATCTGGGTGGGGGTGGAGCTGGTGGAGGGCGAGAGGAGCTAGATAAATGGCCTCTCCCTCGCTCTGCTCCTCCCTCTGCTTGCTGTCTCTTGCTCTACCCATTTTGAGAAGGTCAGAGAGTCAGAGGGAGGGAGCGCTCTTCTCCTCTCTCACTTTGTCCTGAATAAAGTGTCCTGTTTAGTGCACCACATAGAGAGCACTACAGCCAAGCCCTGAACTCATCTACCGAGTGTGCTTAAAAAATGATTACACTTATTTTCATTCTGGGCCTTATTTCCCTAGTTTTTGCGGACACGGAAATCGATGATGTTCAAATTTCATCACTTACTTCCCTGTAGAGCTTCAGATCTTGAGTAGGGCTGTTCCTGAATACACACCCCGAGGGACAATATAGTCTTTAACAGCTGAGTGCAAGGAATGATTAAACATGTCCTCTCAACACAACAAAACTTCCACAGTAGTTATACATCTCTGAATAGCAACTTTCAAACATTTGATTTAGGAAATCTGTGCTCACATATGTCTCTGTTTTTCGTTTCACCACAGCAATAGATTGCATTAAATGGCATTATGCTTCCATGTGTCATCGTCTTTTAGAGCCACCTACGTTAGCATTTTCTGATCTAGTGCACCCAGAGAACGTTGTGGCTTTGTATGTTCTCCCAAAATGTCCAGCAAAAATAGTTCCAAAAGGAAAGTTTAATCAACGTCAATATTTCATATTCTCAATCAGTAGGATTTTTTTTTTAGCTAATAATGTCACAGAAATAATAGGCTAACATAAAGGAAAACATAAACCTACCTGATGATGTCATTTCTTCTCCATTTTTGTCTATTTCGCTGCAGGCTGACCTTTATTGGATGTGGAGATGATGACATCATGCAATTATCCACTCCCAACCTTTTTACAGCGAATGGACAACAGTTTAATGTGATGAATGTCAATGATACTTCTCTAAAGATACATACATGTACACATCTTTGTGAACCTACACGTAGAAGGGTGGTATGGAGGTCGCGGATGCTGCCAGAGGAGCGTCATTTGGTTGATTGGACGTCAGGTCAGGAGGCAGGTCTGTAATGGAGAAAACAAAAGTCATACAAGTATAAAAGAAAAGTTAAGTATAAAAAGTATAAAAGAAGCCAAACAAATGTCCAATTCCAGTTTTGAGGGAAAAATGAGCAGTGACATATGTAAACCTGTAATCCAAACATATGCTCGTCAGTTAAATAGAGAATTATACTTCATCTTTATTATTTTATTTTTCTGTGTATGTTGCTGTTGCTGTTATCTAAGCAGGCTTTTGATTTGTCCAGACAGACAACCTCACTGTGGTGAGGTGGTAAGATGACATACCCATCAACTCCTTCAAGCTAAAAGACAATAATCCTTTGTCATCCTTTATGATTCATAAGACCATTCTCTGATCTGCCACCTCTATGATTACAGCAAGGATTGGTTCAGTCTAGCAACACCAAAACTATGTGCTGAAGGCCAGGGACACATTGTGATTATGTTTAAATGAAGTCAATTAAGTGGTGTTAGAAAGATCGTGGTGTAGGAGGCAGGTTGTGAAGCATTGTCTCCTGTATCAAAAGACCTTCACTGTGATAGGTCAAACAAATTCACTCAGCTTCGGCCTTTTCTACAGGATTCTACCTTACTCGAATATAAGAGATCAATTGTCATGAAAACTTTCACTTTCAGGTAAGAACAGCCTTGAGAAGAGCAGAGCTCGTAGCATAGGTTAAGCCAGGAACATGACCACACAAAAAACACATTACTATAAGAGTATGCTTTTTGTATCCACTATATCACAAGCTGATTCTTGAACAACTGGTTCACCCTATGCATTTGAAAGTCGAGCACACAACCATGTATACACAGATACTACTGTAGAAAAGTCTTATGTTTGGCACGTTTTTCCCGGCCCTGATGTGACGTCAATCTGTTAATGGATCCACTTCTTTTATATTACATTACTTAGGTTAATTTAATAGCCATAACAGTGCACTATAAGGAATGAATCTGAATCTATCATGAATCTATCAATATCAATTGTTTGTACAAAGCCATGCAATAAACAGAAAGTTCTACAGGTA
This sequence comes from Holacanthus passer, assembly GCA_025331565.1. Classification (NCBI taxonomy): domain Eukaryota; kingdom Metazoa; phylum Chordata; class Actinopteri; family Pomacanthidae; genus Holacanthus; species Holacanthus passer. The sequence continues at coordinate 1,228,466 of JAFREQ010000048.1, read as the reverse complement.
AGTAAAGGTGATCCTGCGTGATGCCATTAAAAATGAATGTGTTCAATAATTCATTCATTCATTCATTTTGGACATTTAAATCTTCAGTTGATTCAGTCATTCTCATACATGTAGTCCTTTATAAAGTCATTTTGCTACTGAAAGGAATCAACATGCTGCAGTTCATCATCCTGCAAGACAAGACCTGATTTGACAGGTTTCCTAAATTTCTATTTCAGTGAGCAGTTTGCTTAGTAAGATTAAAAACCAGACAACCGTGAGTTTCGTTCAAGCCCCTGTGACTGACAACAATCATTCACCTGCAGATGTGCTCTTGAACAAGTCACCAAGTTCCTGTCAGAGGTAACAGGAAACAGAAATCCCCCGCCAGAATCAGCAACGTGTGGGTATCATAACTGTTATCTTTATAATCAGTGAAGCAACAACAGCATGCCGCTGTCACTGGATTAGTGGAGCTGCATTGCAAAGCTCCTGATTTAGTGGTGACTGTGCAGCATTAACAACCTTGAATTATCTGCCACACCGTTAGGATAAAAGCAGCGCCAAGGTGACTTGCAGCAACTATTGTCAGATGGTCCTCGCTTTTTCTTCAGCAAAGCGTGAAAGTGAAACGACCCACTGAATTCTCCAAGTCCCTCAGCGCTAAATGGAAAATATTACAATGCACACACTCCTGCCTCCAAATTAAACACCACTGAGGAGAGGAGGAGGAGAGCAAACTATTGTTCTGTGTTTTGTTGAAGCTCTGTTCTAGTTATGTAGAAAGGTGTGTGAATATTCAGTGTAGACGTCTCTTATGGCAAAATATAAACTTCTATATCTGTGTTTAAGCTCAAAAGAATCAAATATCCTGTATGTTTCCACAACATTACTGCCTACATTAGAAGTCCCAATGGGGCGACCCAGGCTACTAATGAATGCTTGGTACTCATTTGACTCTAATTTGCCTCTAAATGGCTGTCACATGGCTACTGTGTTACATATATTATTAGGTTCTCTTACTTGTTAGTTAGTGAAATATAAACTGCTTCAGAAAATTTCTCCATAGACGCATCACGAATCAGTCAAACTAAAGGTGGCAGATAGAAAAGCCTGATCCTTCTACAATATACTGCAACATGTCTCCTTATCAGTTCCTGTGTTTGCAGGTCAGCCTCGTCTTTGCTTCTTACCATGCTCCGTGTTCCAAGTGAGCTTCCATGGGGTTTGTTTATATCCTCATTTGTTTGCTTGTTTGTTTGTGCGCTCGCTCTGCTCTGCAGCTGAGCTAACAAGGCGCCATTTTGCCCGGGCCACTGGTATGGTCCAATTAAAGGGTGTGATCAGCCAGAACGCTTTAATGATGGTTGAGGTGCTGGAGTTGACCGGCTTACAGAGAGAGCGAGAGAGAGACAGAGAGGAAGAGAAAGAGAGAGAGAGATGGCATGCTGTGAGCTGGTGTCTGCAGCATACCAGTGTTGTGGCTCAGTGGCTCCGCTGCAGACAGCAGACAGGGTAAAATTAGCCTTCCTCTCCTTTTGTCAGGAGGAAGGGAAAGACCAGCCAGCTGTGGGAGCTGCCTGAAAATTATTCTTACCGTCCAGAGCTAAGATCTTGGCTTCTGGGTGACTTCCTCTTATTAGTCTTATCTATCTATCTATCTATCTATCTATCTATCGTTGCATGATGGTATGATGATGAGTACTAAGTGATGGCATGGAGATCAATACAAGGCAAAACAAGCCAGCCTTGCCATGGTGCACCGTGATGTCACTTGGTTTCCATAACATATGCCATATACACAAGTATTCAAGATACGGTGGTTGGGATGTGCCAATCCAAAAAGCAAACATGATAAGTTACTGGTTTACTGAACGTGTGTCAACACTTTGACCCCTGATGGCACGTGGCCTGATGATGCTGTTGTGGGTGCACATAGAAAGGACTAAGCGTCTACAGGCGAGGCTGCACTTGGTCACAACTGAGTGACTAACATCAGCGTGCTAACATGCTCACAGTGACAATGTGAGCATGCAGATGTTGAGGAAGTGTAATGTTTACCATGTTCACCGTCTTAGTGTAGTGTGTAAGCATGCTCACATTTCCAATTAGCACTAAAGTACAACTGAGCTGTACCATGCTGACAGTGCTGAACTTTGAGGGTACAAAGAGAAGCTCTCAGATGAAATAAGCAGGACGTCACCAGCCTTTCAGCGCCACATTTCCAAAGAATGCATGAATGCATTTTATTGTAGCGCTTGCTGGTGCGACAGGGTGTTCAGACCAAAAACAACATCGTGTTAAAAATGCAAAGTGGATCTGTTGGTGGGAGTAGGCTGCTTCAGGTACCAGAATGAGAAATACATTCATGGCTTTAAAAGCTTTTTAGAAGCCAAAACAGCATATAATAAAATGAGAAGTGACTTTAAAACTATGGAAAGTCGCCATGTTAACAAGTTTTATCCTCTGTGTCGGCAGTTGCAAAGCAAACTGTAGAACTACGCTGTTGATGTTAGACATTAATCTACCAGGAATGTCCTCTTGCACATGTTGGTTCAATACAGCGCATGGCCAGATGGTGCTGCAGTGCATTGCAGCAAATGCTGAACCATGTTTAACTAGTAGCAAGGTGATCCTGCTCTTCTGTTGTTTTTGGCTGGATTCCTCTTTATTTGGGTGCCATAAAAAGGACCAGGATGATTGGGTTGTTTTGTTCATACAGCACTGATGTCTGTCTGAACATGGTGTTACTATCAAGGAGCACTGTGCAAACACCAGGATTAGTTTGGTTTGTCTGTCATGTCAGAGGAAGTAACATGTGACCAACACAATCTCACAAAAATCAAGTCCGTCTTGAAATAATAGTCATATGAACATTGAGACGTTGCTTCCCATGCAAAATGATGGGGGCAATTATGAGGCTTCAGAAGACTGAGTAAGACAAATCAAGCGGGTATCTTTTACAGTTCTAGCGTTTTTGCATGAAATTCCCTGACATGTTTTAAGATCACATCCCAACACCTGTTCTATTTAAGCATTTAAGCTCAGGTTCCAAATCACTGGTCACACGTAGCGTCCCTCGCTCCCTGCTCGCTGTCACTCTCCATCATACACGCACTGGTAAATACACATACACGTGATGCTGTGCGTGTGTGTGTGTGTGTGTGTGTGTACCCACAGCATTAATGCTACATTGGAGCATGTTTATGAAATGCCCTCACGAACACATGCTTAGACCCGCACATGCTGTCCATACCTTACTGTGCGTGGGTGTGTGTGCACTACTTTGTGTGTCTCTGCACTTTGTCTGCCTCTGTCATGTGTGTGCGTTCGTGTGGCGAGCGTGTGTGAATGTGTGTGTGTAGAGCTTCCGACCCTTGGCTCTCAGCAGAGGCCGGCGTCTGTTGTGGAGCCCTCTAATGGACGCCCAGCTGGAGTCAGGCACACACAAGGGCAGCCAAGGTCACAGCCACTGCCTCTTAGGACCCCATCATTTGGCAGAGCTCTGCAGCCTGCAGTCTGCCCTGCTCTGTGTGTGTGTGTGTGTGTGTGTGTGTGTGTGTGTGTGTGTGTGTCTTAGGCTCCTTTCGAGGACACATTTCAGACTCTAGACCAGTTAATTGGGGACAGCTGGTACAACTGGGGATAAACGTCGTGTCCCCGATTGGAAAATGGACGATCTTTGGGTCAGTGGTTAAAGCTGGGGTTAGGTTAAGCTTAGGTAAGGGTTAGGCAAGTACTGGTTATGGTGATGGTGATGGTTAGTCTACAGGAAATGAATAGAGCCTATGCAATGTCCTCAAAAATGGTGTAAGTAAACTCTTCTGTTCATTTGTGTTTCTGCATATGAGTGTGTATCGTGTATTTTTGCGTTTGATATTGTATTTCTCTGTGTATTTGTGTGGGTGTGTATGTGCCTTGAAAAGACGGAGCAACATCTTAGGTCAAAACCCACACACACATCCTTCACACACACACACACACACACACACACACACACACACACGGCTAAAATACTACAATTTACATCATCAGTTGCAAATAGAGCAGAAGCCACTACTTGTTTGGCCCATATTTAAAACTAATGTCAGCACTTAATTAAAGGTCACTCAAAAAACTACTGCAAATCGCAGGACTGTTTGTTGTCTTTGAAGCTATTTCAGTTTACAATGCATGGCAACAAAGAGGCAGCAGTCAATAGCCACCCAAGGCAGATACAAGGAGAAATACAGCGTGAGGGTAAAAAACTATGAACATAACAAAAAGTTCTCAGGATTATCTCATCTTTCATTCCAACTTTGTACATTAGCCATATATTCTTCTTGTCTTGTGCTGCTGGTTTGATGTGTGCAGTCAGCACAGCAGTTCCTGTTCTCTCGAGCACCATGAGAGAGAGAGAGAGAGATCCAGAGATACAGAGAGAGAGTCCACTCCAAACTTCTGCGTCTTGTGTGGTCCACTGTTTTGATCTCCCATGCAGGCTGCAGGACTTGAAGCGCGGAGCATCAAACAGAATGCTACACATGGTCAAGGTTCTTCCTTGAGAGACTCACTCCGACACGCTGCTTAGAACAGACACGCTGCTGCTTGATTCGTGTGTGATGCAGAATTGAAAACGTTTTGGAAGCGAGCTTTTGTGATCTGAAGTCAAAACCGCAAAAAGTCATTCGCAACAACTTGCAACAAAAGATGTTGAGAGGGAGCTTGTGCTTGGCGGTTTATAGGGGTGATGTTAAATTGTTTTGGATCAAGAGTACTGAGACTTATACCAGCAACCTAATGCAGTGGAAGGTGGAAGGAGATTTCATCTGCTCACAGTAATGACAAAATACATGTAAGACATCAACAGCAGGATGTTGTTCCAGAGACAGTGGTGACTTTGGATAATCCTCACACCTTAATGTGGGTCAGGTTTTATTAGAACTATTGTCTATGAAATGTATTCCTGAGATTTACCATATGATAGATGAGTACCTGCTACAGCACTTACAGCAGTTTGATTCATTTTAATGAAGTTAAAGTTTGGGCTTCATCAGGGGATGGAATTTGCTCATTTGTTATGGAATTTTGTTCATGTATATGTGCATATACAGTATGTTATATATTTATATACTGTAGATGTAGGTTTAATCATGTGACTTTTTTTCACGTTTGGTAACATGCATTTCTCAATACTGAGTGCACTGTTTCAAAACTCTTCACACAGTCAGCACAACAGAAACCAATGCTGACTAAACTGTGGATCACTTTTTATTGTTTTGTCACAAAATGACTCAATCACAGCATCTTTCAAATGTCATGAACGGTTTTCTCACTCAACTCACCTTGAATGCTTTTACGAAACGTTAAATTTACACTTTGATAACTAACCCAATATATATTTTCAGCAGCAAGCAACACAGTGTGTGGCAGTTCATCTCCTTGTTTTCAAATTTACCTGACACAAAAATATTTCAATTAGGCTGCAATTTGCTACTTTTGGCTACATCTAAAATAATAGAACTAGTGACTTTTTCTTCCACCTTATTCGCCATTCCTCGACCTCGCTGAGGAATTCTGTTCCTCATGGCACACGATCAGTTGTCTCTCCTGGATGCAACAGACCACAGTCACACCATTTTCCTCTGACATAATGATAATAATGATGAGCCTCTGATAAGGTCATACTGCTGTGTTCCAGGTTGCAAGTCATATAAACATGGGGAATATGACAAATCATTACCATTGTAGTGCTTCCAGATTGATCAACAACTGTAGAGACAATGGATAATGAAATTCTGCAGGGACATTGTGCCATATTTTAAGGTAAAGCAACATATTTGATAACTCATAAGTTACCGTTAACTTATCCTAGCAAGTATTACCATTTGATAGTGTCACGTGGTAGGATAGGAAGGGTGTAAATTAATTCTGAAATATAAACGTACATCGTGGACACATTTATTTAAGCCCGTAAGTAAAACACACTGGATGTACTCATGCTTGCAATGTAATGTAATGTAATGTAATGAAGCGGGCACAACATCTTCATGCTATACAAAACACTCACTACTAAAGTGCTGGGAACATACTTTATGTTGGATGCAATCTGTATGAACATTACAAGTTCACAATTATAAGTCACATAATGTTACTGACTTAACCAGAACATTTCAGAGGTCTGGTAACATTACATTGCAAGGTTGATTAATGCCAGTGTGTTTTACTTCTAGTTTACACACAGTTCTTACCGACATGCAGCTCAGCACAACTGTTCATCTCACATCCAAAGTGCATAAATGCAACCAAAACACTTCAAACACATCTCAGAATCAACTTGTAAATCTATCATTTGAGTGAACCTGGAGGTTTAGCCCCTCTCCAAATAAATACTTGCCAGCGTTGTCCTTTAACAACCTTTGCCATCAGTTCAGGAGGATTTGTATGCTGAATGCAGAGGTCCTTTAAAGATCAATGGACAGGAATGCTTTGTTATCGACCAAAGCCTCCTGTATAATATAAAGTGTGAGTGCATCAGTATGGACCAACATGTAAACAGGTCTCTTGTATTGTAGAAGTGTTTTAGCTGGTCTTCATCCATCCAGAAATGGGTCCGAATATGCATGCATGCATCTGTGTGCGTGTGTGTGTGTGTGTGTGTGTGTGTGTGTGTGAGGAGTGGGCCATGGCGTGCATTGTGTGGATCAAATTTATCATGAAGTGTTAGGTGCGGTTTTTTGCCTTTAAGGACCAAATAAACAGCCCACACATCTGTTCTGAATGTGCCTGAAATGCATGTGAACATCTGTGCCTGACACATGCAACTGTCTGTCTCTCTGACTGTTATCATTTTATATGTGCCTCTATCCCATCAATGTGCGTGTGTGTGTCCATGTGTGGCTGCAGGTGTGTGTGCATCTGTAGGAGTGGTGTGCTTGTCAGAGTTTGAACAACACAACCAGGGATTATTTCCCTCCATGTCAGTGATCTGAGGGAAGAGATAAGTGTGGCACTAGCACATATATCAAAAGCGGAGAACCACACATGGTCAAAATGGCAACGTCAATTCATCTCGTGTTAATTCAAAACAAGGCCCGCTCCATTGGCCCTGTATCTACTGGAGCTGCTGATAAAATGCCTCCAAAGACAAATTAAAGACCTTCAAATGATGCAAATATTTTCTTCCAAATTCTTCTTTAAAATTTTATTGGCAATTATTTGATGTTAATTGTGCATTGACTTACTCATCATGTCCCTTTTGGAGTCAAACACAATTCCACCGTGGTTGAAAATGGTCTTGTATTATTTTACCATTTTGATAAGACAATTTGATTGACAGGTGATTTTGTGAGGTACAAAATAAGTGCTTTGACAAACCGAAGCATCTTGTAAAAATTTCCACAATAAACCCTCACTAAGCACCTGGAAGCACTCAGATGAGCATGAAACTCTCATGGATGAATCATCTCTGTAGAAGAAAATATCTGGTTCTTTAAAGCTGCACGCATCAATGTTTGTATTCTGAAAATGGATCAAATGATTACGTGTAATCTGAAAGGTGATTCCAAATGAACACTAGTGTTTGCTCCACATCTGCTGGATGTGTAACAAACTTTTAAGTGCTAATATGTTGATGTTGTGTCTGCATCTTCAAATCACTGATTACAGTTGTGATTTAAAGTGCAGGCCTGTGTACAAGAGAAGTGTCACTCCCAACGAGCATTTCTTTCATCATATCCAGTCACAGAGTTTATCTGTTGTGAGCGGTTAATGCTTCGTAGACACCTGATAAAATACACTGATCATTAAATCAGTTCACTTTCAGATCTTGAATTGCGTATGAACCTGCTGTGGAGTTTGAACATTTGGAATTCTTTACAGCTCTGATTCACCCTCTGGTTGCCGACTCCTCCGTAGCAGCTAAGGCTCATTCTATCATTGATGAAAAAATATGTCTCTGAAACAATATTACAATATTGAACAAAATAAAGCTGATGGCCTAATTTAAGCAGGAAACCCTGATATAGAATTATTCAAATAAGACTGCGAAATGGAATTTATAGTGAGGAAAAATACTAAACAGTGATGATGCAGCCCCACTTTATGATTTAGACCAGGGATTTTTAAAGCCTGACACTGTGACACCCCCTCACCCCCCGATATCTGAAAACCTCTGATTTAGGCTATTGTCATATAGGACCACTCATATAAGTATAAGGACACCGACAGTACATCTGCAAGTAGTCATTCACTAAAGGATACACACACACACTCGTGCGCACGTCTTGTTATCGGCAACGGTGACATCATTTCTTGTTACCGCCAGCAACTTCCAGATCTAATTCTGTACATGTGATCCCATGGTAGACTGAAGCTACCATCTGGGTGTTTTTCTGTCACTGTCAGCACTCTTTTTCTTCCGGCCTGTGGGCTTTGAGACGTTCCTGTGTTCGTCTTTGGGCTTTCCACGGGAGCACAAATGCACGGAGAGCACATTCTATCGCCTGCGAGCCTCAAAACAGCTCTGATCAAACAACTGTTGGCATGCAGGTGAAAGGACTGTGTGTGTGTGTGTGTGTGTGTGTGTGTGTGTGTGTCTGGCCCCTTTCACCAGCTTACTTTACTACCATGTGCATATCTGTATGCGTACGGGCGACTGTGTGGTTTGTATGTTTGCTGGTGAGTCTGTGCCTGTGGGCATCTGTGCGTATGGGTGGATGTGTGTGTGCCCTGAACTAGTAATGTATGCATGGCTCTGACTGTGTGCAGGCCTGTGTGTGTGTGTGTGTGTGTGTGCCCCCGCTGCACTGGCATGTGTGGTGTGAGAAAAGTCAACATCATCTTTAAAGTCTGTTTGACGCTGCGCTGTGCTCTCTCTGTGTCTCTGATCTACGGACTCCTCCTGTATATCTAGCGAGGCAGCTGGCCGTGTGAGTAAATGCCAGGCTCAAATTCCCTATGCCCTTTAACAAACCCCTGTTGGGGCTGCGGTGTAGAGACCTGTGACACTGGGGTGAGTCTTCGACTCTCGTCTTTTGGTTTTCTTTTGTAATCTTACTTGCTCAACAACACAATGAACAAAGGTATTTAAACAAGAGACATCAGACTCAGTTTTTTAAGAATACAAATGACCAATAAATATATCTAGTGAAATTAGTTGTAATGTATACTCATATTTTTGTGATGTATTAAAGCACAAACTTCTCATATTTCCTTTGAATAATGCTTATGTTAAGTATTATTTTGAAAAAAAATATTTTAACACTTTTTTTTGCACCTTTTTATTGTGATGAAACAAACATATTGTTATGGAAACTATAACACAGCAGGAACAGCAAGACAACATGGAGCATTAAAGAAGGCTGATTCTGTTAACTAGTGCTTGAGATTCATTCTGATTAGGCCTACGTTTAAAAGTAAAATTGGTTGTTTTCCTACTCATTAGCTGACTGGTATCTGCTGTTTCAGTCCTGCTTCACAATTGCTGACTTATTGTCCAGATCTGTGGCCGTCAGCTGACTGGCAACATGCAATCATATTCATGCACAGCACAGCCGTTCTAACCTTACACTTCCCACTGTTGCACACTCACGTCGACGTTATTTGCTGCCACAGCTCCCTCCACAACCCCAACCTCCTCCTTGTATCTAGTAAGCTTTTGGTATTGTTGTCTTTATTAATATTTATTGTTCATGTATGTGTTTGTTGGGGGGATTAGTTCTCCCAGCAGAACCCTCGCTGCTGCTCAGATTCTTTGAGAGCCAAATCAAAGAGAAGAGCCTTTTCTGCCAAATATAACTGTATAGCTGTTTTCCATAAACGGAAAAGACTGAAGATATATAAACACACAACACACACCCAAAGAACACTCAACAATTAGAAGTCTCCATACAGCTGGAGTTATCAGAATCTAAACACGCCGGTCAATCAAAAGTATGATGAGTGGTATTGTATATGTTTTGAGTGGGTATTAGTAGAGAACAATAAATCACTTACATACATACAATGACAAGTTGGCAGTTTCTAAAATTACAAAATAAAAGTATTTCTTCTAAATGTTAGAATAAAGCATGACCTATAGTCTGTCATATGCCATCATGTTTTCCTTCTCTCTTCCTACACTGCCACCAGTGGCAGGCATGGCTGGGTGGAACTAGGGCCAGATAGGAAGCTCCGTGTATTTTGGCCGTGAGCATGTGCCGTATAATGTAGCTGCAGAACATACGCAACAATACATCATTCAATAGAACATCATAACTCAGTCAAATCTTATTACACAAAAATGAAACTTCAGAACTTGCCTGAGAATTGTCACAGTTTTAAGTTTTCTTCAGTATCAAAGTCATCCAGCGATAGTTGTCTCTACATCCCTGGCTACATTGCAAGGAGGAACTGCTAACAGCATATTCACTTTAAATGACATCAATTTACTTTTCAGCAAATTGTTCATCAATATTAGTCATCACTGCCACTAGCAACTCTGACCATATATATATATATATATATAAAAAACTAAATGAAAGAAACCGTGATAAATAAGGGCAAAATTTTGTCAGCCCACGGAAACTAATTTTTACCACCATAATTTTTACCTAAAGCTGATCAATTGTGCCCAATGTGGCAACGTTTCTTTGATGTAAACTTTTCCACCCAGATCTAGTTATTTTCCGAGTGCTGTGCCAATCAGGGGCCGCTTAGAAAAGCCCAACATTTTACAAACCTACCGGCGCAGAGAAGAGTATCCTACACCCTTCATCCCAGAGACAAAGGCTGTAGGCAGCGTTTTCATTACTCATTGCACGTTTCTGTAACCAATGTATGATTTATATGAGACTATTACTTACATTTCTAAACAGGCACACAACTACAAAATATATGTTTGTCTTTTTATTAAAATACATATTTCACAATTGGATTCGCAGGGGGCCGCGCCCCAGCTCCGTTAGCATACCACACACCACTGGCTTCCACACAAAGCACATACTGTAAAACATTTACAGAAATATAATTTCACCCACACACGTTGCTGCGCGTGCGAGCCCACACCTGTTTAACATTCTTGTCGAGGCTTGTCTCTTTGTGCTGCGCTGCTGGCCTTGCTCAGGCTTCTATTCATGTGACTACCACTGTATTGTATCAATCCCACTATTTTGCTGCGCTAGTGACTTCAAAGCTGTGGACTCTCCACTCACCCATTGTCACTTTCAACCTAAAGCTATTGTCTCCTCACAGTTCTTCGTAGCAGTATAGTATCTGCACGGCAATATGGGCAGTATGTCACACATGCACACACATGTGTAGGGATGCGTAGAGAAAACAACTTTTACAATTAACTCTCTCTCTCTCTCTCTCTCACACACACACACAGAGACACACACACACACACTCTTTTCCACAGTGTCCCAGTGTCCTTCAGACAGCATCAGTGTAACCTGCTCCCCTCCCCTGGGCCCGACCCAGTGAAGCTGCTACACATAGCGAGGCAGAGACAGTAACAGAGCACCATGAAATGACTGTGTAACCGTCTCCAGTGCTGAGCCACAGTCAGACACTCAGCTCAATCATACAGCAGCAAAATCACTGACAACGGACATCAGCTGACCCGACTTCATGCATACCGTACACACTACCCACCTCTCACATCTCTTCCTTTCCTTTCAGGACACTTTATTGTTTTAACTGACTGTTTAATCAAAAAGATTCAAATGTAATTGTCTTCATCATTTATGATAACATTGTACTCACTAAAGTAACTGCACAGATGACACATAAGTCTGTACTTACTTCCATCAGTTATTTCTGTGTCATTGTATATTGTCAATGCATTCTTGTCTTTCATGCAATAATGGACATATTGTCACCTACATTTTCTTGGAATCAGGGTTGTAACATATTTTATATCATATTTTCATATTATTATTCCTGATGTATTAATTTATAAGAAGCATTTTCCACACTCTGGGGTTGTTATTCCTCTACAATTGTTTTTCTGTGTAAAGTATTAATCTGAAAAGTAACTAGTAACTGTTGTATACCCATTTTCAATTTGTGCATAAGTACACATGAAAAGAGCATCAAAGAAATCTGTGTGGAGAAATGAGGAAACTTTGACACCACTCAACTTAACACATATTTTGTCTGTTCTTTTCTACCATTTCTACCATACACTGTTTTATAACCTGTGTGATTATCTGACCCTTGTGTATCATACAGGGGCACAGTAGAACAACATTATCACAATGGATAGAAAATAAATTATGAAAACACTTGTTTTGCAATAAACTGGAATTGTGCTTTAATAGACCACATTTTCTCAGCTCAGTCTCATCTGATTTTGTCAGTGACATTTGAAATATAAACACCCTCCTTTTTTAAAAGAAATATCCGAAAGGATGCCTGCAAACATCCCTATTTTATGGTCTATTGCATGTTGAAAAACCTGACTAAAGCGGAGCTAACCTGCTTCCATTAGCTCTTTTAAGGCTGCTAAAGGAAGAACTCACTTATCCAAGAGGATTGACTGTATACTTGCCTAGAGCTGCAATTAAAAAAGAGCATTTGCCCCCCTGATATTTTAGGAGGGATTGGGTTATGAGGAAGAGTGACATTTTAATCCAGCTAAGGATTTTTAAAAGTAGGTGTTTTCTTGGCATACAAAGAGGGCTATCACCACTTTAACTGAAGGGTTTTGAGGAGTAGAATTGAAAACACATAGATTTCCATTGTCTTCCTGCAAAGACTATGAGCTCATATAGCAAAACTGTAAGCATCATTTGATTTAAAGCTGGACTTTTAAATGGGTCCATAACACCTTTTCTACTGATTTCAGATTGTGTTATCGGTCGTTTGAGATTAAAGGGTCAATGATGCAGTGAAGGAGTAGACCTGTGCCTTAAAAAGCACAGTGGCAGCTGGTGTAAAAAACCTAACACTGTGGGGTGATGTGATCATGTTTCTTGGTGGAGGTATCAAAATGTAATACCCTCAGCAAGAAAGCTTGTCGTACCTTTTTCTGAGTATGCAGGATAGAAGAGAGCCATAAATAATCAGAAAAAAAGATTCACAATAGTGGCACTGGAATATGCCGGGGACACCAGAAGGTGCCCTAGAGTCACACATGTCGACAGAGAACATACAGGAGGAGAGCACGACGGGCATCGAAAGAGAAAGGGATGAGCGAGATGAAAGATGGAAGAGAGGGGAAGCTGCTAATTCGGTGGCCAGGCAGGCAGGCGTGGAGGAAGGGATTTGGACTGAGCTCTGGTCCAGATCCCTGCCTGTTAGACTGACACAGCAACAACCCTGCCACCGGCCTAATCCTCCAAATCACCCCTCCACCACGGGAGCAGAGACAAGCAAAGATTGGACGGATGAGGAAGGAGCGGGCAGGAAAGGAAACAAGGGTGGAAAGTGGGAAGGATGAACGGATGGATTGACAGATAAGGAAGAGAGAAAGAAGAAAGGAGTGAGAGAAAGATAAAGAATGGATGGATGAGAGCTGAGCGCTGCGTATAGAATCAAGTGGACAGATGACAAAGGAGGCGCAAGGGAAGCAAACACAAAAGGAATAAAGAGAGGAAAGGGAGAACAACAGAGGGCCAAATTGGCTGAGGAGAATGGAGGGAAGACAGCGATGGAGAGAGTGCAGAGACAGACGAGAGGAGGAGACTGAGCGAGCGAGGGGGCGAGGGACACCAGGAGAGAATGAAAGAAAGTGAGAAGGGGGGGGGGGGTGGTGGGGGAGGCTTTGTGCTGGTGTTTCAGCTCCATCCAACAGCGATCTCGCTGGCACTAATGAGTGTGGCTTCTCTCTGGAGTGTGTGTGTGGAGACGGAGAGAGTGTGTGTGTATAGATGCTGCAAGGGGGGTGGGGAGGTGAGGGGGGAGGGATTAGTATGATTGAATACCCCCCTCCCTCTTTCATCTGCTATCTGCCAGGGTCAGTGAACATACAGAGCATTTCCAAACCCACCACAGCACCTCCCTCCACCAGCATCACCGCCACCCTAACCCCACCCCTACCCCAAGCCCGTCTCTCCCTATCTTTCTCCCTGCAAAACATGCACCGCCTCTGGGCACTTCATACAGCAAGGCTGGCCTCGCTGCCAACATCCAACGCGCTGGAGGTTGTGGCCTTAAGTAACCCCCCCTCTGTCCTTTTACCACCTCCTGAGGAGAAAAACAAGGACTCACTGTTTTCCTCACCAACAATCCGCCTCTCCTCTGCTCATTCCCTTCGAACCCTCCCTCCTTCCTACCAGAGGCTCTCCTCCTAAAACCAGGTCTGCCATTGATTGTTAAAGGGTGTGAAAGGGCAATCAATAAGGCTTTCCTGGTGTGCAGGGAAACTATATCGCCTATATGAAGAAGCAGGAGGATGGAAATCAGTGATGCGGCTCGAGGAGGTGTATAGCGAGCGTTTATGTACATCGGCGCGATGAAAAGAGAGGAAAGAAGAAGAAGAAAGAAGTGCTATGTTGTAGAATAGTATCCAATATGACTTACAGTCACACACACACACACACACAGACACACCGCCCCTCCCACCCCTGACGAGCGCCCTCTTTAAAAATTCATTCAGTCAATAATGACCCTTCGCCCTCCCAGTCTCTCCTAGGAGCGAGCATAGCTGCCTCCTCCCACACAGCCTCTCTCTTTCTCTTTCTCCTTCACTCTCTCCATCCCTCCCTCTTTCTGAGACACACACACACACGCACACACACACACACACTTTTAAACTCTCTCACAAGCCCGGGCACACACACTCCTCCTCGTCCACGGCCATAAAACCAGGGAGTCCGTGCAAAGCTTTTGACGGCGCTGTGGCATCAACATTAGTTATGCTGGCACGCCGCACTTGGTGAACGCTGCCTCCACGCTGCACTTACATATTTCATGATTAACTGTAGTGGTACTAGGACTTTCTAGATTTTTAAGTAGTTTTCCTTCAAACGACAGAAGTCAAGTGGCACCTTGCGACTTCACCAGTGGCTCAAAAAATTAGCAATGCTATCTGGTGGCACGACTAGCGGAGATAAGCGTCATGGTACACAGATGATGGGACTTTGATCCAGTCAGCCATGTTGTCTGCTCCTCTCCGAGATGGCTCCCATTTATCTGATTACTCAGACTGCCGGATCACGCATCTTGGACCAGAAAAAAAAACATTAAAATATATATTTTAGCAATATTGGAGAGGCCCCAAGACCTGGCCGAGAAACAACAAATTGGATATAGCCGAGATCTTGGCCGGGAGCCAAGCCTTCCCTTCCTCGCAGTGTGTCATTGAGTTATTTTGTGTTTGTGCCATGTTTGAACTTCATTCGGTGGTGATGCGGACTGGGACTACTTATCTTGCTTTCTCATTCAAATCGGCTGATAAAATGGACTTTTAATTGACTTAGCAAAGATTACACCCAAACTAAATCAGAACTTTTTACATAAAATCACTACTTTTCTGTGGTGTTTGAGTTTGAAGGTCTGGACCTCATCATAACGTCAACTTTCTGCCACATCCCTTGGTCTTCATCAGTGCGTGATATACAAATGTGAAAGTATAAATCACACACTGTAAGTAAGTAAGTCCGAAGAATGTCCAGATATAACACCACTACAACAGCTCTCACATGATCGAAACCAGAGGTTTTTTTCAAAATGAAAATGATCTGTAGAAAATGGTGATTGTAGTGTGGGAGAGTGTGGGGCATGCTGGTTTGTGATTAGTTAAGAGCTTCAGTGTATATTTTTTTATCACTCTCCTTTCAGCCATAAAAAGTGCTGGTCTGCATTAGACAGGAGCTACACTCAGCTCTTGGAGTCCTGGTCAAACACTCTTTCTCACATTATGTGGCTCCTGTTAATAGCTGGCTCCAGAATTTCAAAATGGTCAGTAGTTTATTGTGCAATTCTCAAACATGATCAGAGGGTTTGGTTACATACCTCGTGTGCTCGGGTCTGGCACACCCCCTAACAACTGCAGCCAAGGCCATTGTTGAATGAAGCAAAGCACTGCAGCTGATTCTTGCTTCCTTTGGCCACATTTTCTGCCTTTGAAACTTCCTCTTGCTGTTGTTTATATAGAAAGTATCTGAGGTTCCACTTGATTTGCACGGCCCTCACATCAGTTGGTGCAGGTGTGGGGGGTTTCCGCCCTCTGGGGGACTGCACCTGTTGGACCATCCTGGAGCGTACATCAGCATTAACATTCTCCTGGCCAGGGTGGTGCTTAATACCAAAATGATAATTGTGCCAGTTGTGCTGCCATGGACGGTGTTGTTGGCTGTGGACAGGTGAATGAGTGGATTGTTCTCTGTGCAAACTGTGTGCCCAGCAGTTCCAGTTTCAATAAGCTGCAGTTTGCATGTTGGGGATAAGCTTTGATGAGCATAAGCTAGAGCCCTTTCCTTCCCTTCCTGCACTTGGGATAACAGCACTCCAAGGCCTGCATTGCTGGCATCAGTGTACAGTGTGAAGGGGAGTTAAAAATTAGGGATGGCAAGAATAGGTGCCTCTTTTTCAGTGTTCATTCCCGTATACAGGGATATTCTTTTTTCTTTTTTTTTTTTGTGGTTCCCCTAACAGAGAGTAACAGAGAGTTGAGGGGCCTGGTGACACAAACTCTGCAATTAACTGGCAACAAAATCTTACAAAGCCAAAGAAACTCTGCACACTGGTGATCTTATCTGGGTCGAGGGCCCAACCATGACCGCTCACAAGGTGACCTAGAAAGTTCACCTGTTTTTGAAACAGGCCATAATTTCAAACAACAAATATTAAGCCGTTCAAACACTGCTTTCAGGTTATATAAATGAGTGTCAAAATCTGGAGAATGCACTATTACATAATCCAAGTACACCAGAGCAGACTCAGTGATTTAACTCCTATGGCAGCTTTGCATCAGTCTGTGAAAAGTTGCATTGCATTGCAAAGGCCAAATCCACTGTACTTCCTGGTGCATGTTCTGAAGGATACAGCATAGTGAGTATGACAAGATTAGTGACCCTACTTTAGTTCACATCTTACAGTATGGTGATAATATTGTCAGATATTACACAGAGATTTACATTTTTCCTGTAAAACAGACAACACACATGCAGTCCTGTGTGTTGGATTATCTTCATATTTGATATGATTATGTCTATAATATAATTAAAGTAATATAATAACCATAGTAACATTTTTTTGACACTAAACCTCCTACAGGCACTGCATCAACACTGAGCCAAAAGCATATGGGAATGCTGCCCTAAAACACTGCATTCACCTTTGACTCCACCTGTGTCTGTTCCCATTACCACCCATTACCACCATTTGCAGTTCCAAGAGAGGTCCCTGGTGGCACCCTGTTCCCCATGTGCTCAGCAGGGCACTGCTCCTCCTCTCCATCCCTCCCTCCCTCCCTCCATTCATCCATCATGAGTAGGCTGCTAAATGGAGCAGAGCGCCTCGCCTCTGACCCCTTTCAATGAGCCATGGGGTCTTCCAGCGGTGCAATGCTCCCGTGGACCCGAGACGAGCGATTTGGAGCGACCTGCTCGCATCGATAATGTCCCACAGCATTCAGGGTGCATTAAGCCTCTGGACATTCCCTACATCTAGACCTCTCTCTCTTCTTTCCCTCTGCCTTATCTCTCTGCATCCATTCTTTCTCTTACACCACTGGGTGCACATGACTAGGTAGTAGAAGAACATATTAGGTCACAATGATTCGTTTGTCATAACTCAAAATGCATGGCATCTAAAAACTGAAAACAGAAATATGTAACAAGATAAATTCTTCATTTCAAACAGTTCATTAACATGGCACTCACTCTACCCATTCCTTTTATCACCTTCTTGTTTTATGTATTTTTCCTTAGATAATCTCAGCATCTACAATACTGAAGCAAACCATATAAACAATTAGATACCAAACTGTGAAGTTTAAACAGTACTGAATACTAAAAGGTAAATATCACTGCATTTAAAACATTGATATCTTTCATTTGAAAATCATCTATTTGATGAATGTTGTGTGAAAACTGAAGCTTCCAGTAATTTTCAAGGGCAATTGCAGTAACATGATGCACATTTGTTTTTGTTTGTGGTTTTGTTTTTTAGGGCTCAGATGGAAAATTGTCCCGTATTGAATTTATTTAAGCAGGTTGAACTGAGTTGGCCATTTTTTGATATAAAAATGTAAGACATTGGTAAAATGTCATTGGTAAAATCCAAAATTCAAGATTAGCGAGGCAAATACACCATTTATGCATGGCATTAAAATGCTGTATCTGAATGCATTATCTGCGTTAGAAAAATGTGATTATTGTGATAACGTATCTAGATCCAGATCACATGTTATTGGCAGGTGTGAATGGGGCATGTGAGTTCATCCATGCTCGCGACTCTGTGAGACTTTACTTGAGCACACCGGTGCTTTGAGTTAAAAACTGACGTCAGCATCCTGACTCGCTCACAACAACAATGTTAACGCGCTGATGTTTGGCAGGTGCAATATTTGTCACGGTCACCATCATAGTTTAAAATGTTGTGCACTCTGACATTAGCACTAAAGTAGAGTAGAGTTGAGGCTGATGGGAATGTCATTATTTTCTGCAGGTATTTGATCATAAACCAAGTGGTGAGGCTTCATCCTCTGGTGACCATCAATGTCTATACAAAATTAAATGTCAATCCAATAATAGTAATATCCAATCCAATCTAGCGTGGTTAGTAAAAATGTAAAAGTTGACGACCAGGGCTGCCAGAGATAAGCAATCAAGCATGTGAGCTCTGAATGAAACTGATCAGACCTCTGTCCCTTCCACTCAGTCTGTGATCGAACACGTTTAGATGAATAGCTTGCAAAACTCAAACCACTTTTTTTTTTCAATTTCAATGCTGACAACATCCATGTGTTTTCAATGAAAATACTAATACTGCAAATACTTTTTTAAACACATATATTCATGGATTTCTACTACATTTACTGAAAAAAAGGAAATATTTCTGTGTGCATCAGAAATACATATGTGAATGTTATATTTTTATTATGGATTTGTTTTACATTTACATACAACAATAACTATTTTGTGTGCGTAACATGTGGAGTCATGTATATATAAAGTCTGAAAATGTATGCATATGTACATTTCTTAATGTAAAGACTGATGTGACTCCATAAGCAAAGGTTAAATTGGACGGATATGTCATTGCTTATAACATTTCTTTGCTTCCATTCTGCAACATAAGCGTCTATATTTTGTATTTGTGTTCATCTATCTTCAAGTTAGTCAGGTTGACTTTACATGTCTCATCTGTCAGCAGACTGTAAATTCTGATGCTTTAGCTTATCGTTCTATTACCCCTGAGTCATCCGTGCATCTCTGTCTACCCTCCCTTAAATACTTCACTCACCCCATCTACCACCTGTCCATCCCATCAACACGTTCTCCTCCTTCACCATTTCTGCTGCCACCCATCCATCCGCTTGTCTTCCTCCATCCATCAGTGCATATATTCCTCCCTCCATGCCTTGAGCACTTCCGCACTCCCCCGTCCATTATGTCATCATTCCCTTCCTATTTCCCTCGTTCCATTCAACCCCTCCATCCATCTATGCTATCCTCCTTCCATCCCTCATCTCACCCATCCATCCGTTCCTCTGTCACTTTCTTCCCAGCTCCACGAGAGGTCATTTCTGTCCAGCCGTGATATGACAGTCAAACCCCTCTGACCCCGAGATAAAGTCACTTAGGTCAGGGAAGGGGGCAGGCAGGGGGGTGATTGCATCGAAAAGGACAAATATGCTTATTGACACCTCTAAAGCTCCCAAATGAATGTTAACATAACACGATACAGTTATGTGATAGCAATCTATTTTCAGTAAGACTTAGAGGCAGTACAAGTACTCCTGTACTGTGTAGAAATACTCTGTTACAAGTACATGTCCATCAATTTAGACCCATTGCAGAATAATTTGTTATTGCATTGTAATTATTGATGCATTAATGTTTACATCACTTCAATGTTGCAGCTTGCAAAGGTTTCTTATCATAAAAAGTAAAGTCTTATCTTAACCTATGATAAAACCTCAGCAGTTATTTGCTGATTGTATTTTTTATTAATCTGAATCTGCAAAGTAATAGTAACTAAAGTTATCAAATAAATGTAGTGGAGAAAAGTCCAATATTTATAGATTTTCCCAATATTGCTAATCACCATGTTATATCTAGTTTGTTTAAGACAATAAGACATCAAAGAAAGGGACTCTGACAAATATTATCAAATCACACATACATAGCAATCCACAGGTAAAAAGGACTCGAGCTTGTGGAAAAATGTGGAGTAAAAATAATTCCCTCTGAGGAACAATCAGTCCCACCCAAACACAATTATTTGACAAGCACACAAGTAAGCCATTTTAGCTGCAGCACCTGGATTCTTCTCTGAATCCCTTGATGCATGGAGCCGTGAGAGAGCAAAACAAACAGTCGGTGTCGTCACTTGCAATTGAATCCTCCATTGTAATCGCCTAGTTTTTAATCAAGGCATATAATTATTGCTCATAATACAGCATTAGCACTCGTAGCCTAAATTATGATTGCACAGAGAAACTGCGATTATTTCCTTTTCCCCGCTCTAACCCTTTGTCTGCCGGGTTCATTATAGCTACTTATAGCTCTCAGCGACGGCGTGACACCAGCCCTTAAGTCGAGCCATTTTGTACCTTGTTCCACAGGTATCCAAGACAGTTCTTAACAAATGTACCTCTGCAGCACCTCACAGAGTGAGAATAGTGCCGGATGAATGTGGCAATCAGTGCTTGG
Organism: Holacanthus passer; assembly: GCA_025331565.1. Taxonomy (NCBI): domain Eukaryota; kingdom Metazoa; phylum Chordata; class Actinopteri; family Pomacanthidae; genus Holacanthus; species Holacanthus passer. Next base: position 1,207,701 of record JAFREQ010000048.1, on the reverse strand, counting down.
TGGGTACGAAAGAGTCATAGAGGCTGATTGCACGGTGGGAGCCACAGAGCAGTGCTCCTCAGACTCTCTCCATGCTAGGAATAACAAGCTCCATCGCCCACAGTGTGAAACAACAGACTGCTAATTGGAATCAGCACGCCTCTCCCTGAGCTTATTCTAATATCTGCCGGATGCCTGGTTCGTGCTATAGGTAAGGTACGGGGGTGTATTTTTGCAGCTGTCGACCGTGTATGACGCAAATCTTAAGCGGTGCATTTATTAATGATACGTTGTGCTGGAACGCCCCTCATGAAAACAGTGTGGAGAAACTGCCTAATCAAATGTATAAAATGAGGAATATGACCTCAGTATACCTGAGCAGCTACATCTCTACACCACATCTCTGCATTACTGACTGCAACACTGACGGTAATTTAAATGTGTTATGGATACCTATGGATTATAAGAGAGCCACATTCAACTTTCCACAGATTTTCTTTAAATACTGATAATGTTGATAAATGATCACTCTTTTGCCTTTAAGCACTTATCTTGTAAATCCACATATCAGACATGTGGCAGCTTCATTAAAGCCCCTGATACTTTGAGTACTTCTATGCTAAAATCCTATTTGGTCACAAGTTTACCTTACGTCAAATATGGCTTTTCCATGAGTCTGGGATGCTTTTATTGTGAAAAAGTTAAGGCAAGAGCAGGGCTACTCTCAAATAAAAACAGGTCTAATCAACCAGATATGGACATATTCTGTGCTATTTGCTCAGCAGATAAGAGTTAAATACTGCAGGGAGGGATAGTGCAAACAGAAAGAGCCACAGTGATCTGACAGGGGCTGCAGGCAACAGGCTGAGGTTTGTGACCAGCCGTTCATGGCGTGGTTTGGCACGGCTAACCCACCCATCATGGAAAAATTCCAGAATTAATCAGTGGTGAGTTGATTGAACACAAATATTTTTTTTGGAATATGCGTCACGGAAGTGTAATAGCACCAGAAAAGATAAAGGTCTTAAATCAATACTGGGAAAACAGAGCTCCTCTGCAAAACGAGAACAATAATAAAAAGTAAAACCAACACTAGCAACTGTCCAAGCAATTAGAATTTACAAAAGCCTATCAATCAATCAATCAATCAATCAATCAATCAATCAACCAAAAGATTTGAGCCCCAGTTAAATGTAAGTAAAATTTGTTGTTTTGTCAACAAATCCCATTAAAACACCAAAACCAACAATGCATCAGTCCAAAAAATCAGTCTAAAGACTTTCTGACTTTCTACCCATCTGTGGCCTGTCTGGCCCATTTATGCCTTTTGAATACGTGAATAAGAGCTCACAAATATAGTTTCATTTTAGAACAGCTCAGTCAAATTCAGCTGGTCACTGTGGCATTTAGCAAAGCATGACTCAAACAGGAGCAAAGTTGCCGAGGACTGTTTTCAGCCGTAGAGTGTTTGGTTGAGGAATTAGTCATATCAGCCCGCAACTACACAGGCAATACATTCATCAATTCATTGTTGGGCTTTGGCCCTTTCATGGGATTTGTTAACAATAAGTAAATATAGATCAATGATCAAACTGATGCTTTAAGATTAGAGATTAAACTTCATTGAATGGGATGGGATGTGAACTTTTGCCATGAGAGTCACACATGCTGCATGATTTTCCACCAGTCCATGACTTTCTGTCTCACTTCATGCACAGAGGGTACGCTGCTTTCTGCATTGGCACTAGAAGTCGGCACTGGACATTGTCTGAGAACTGTCCATGTTGATCTGTAATCCAGGGGAGACTGGGCTGACCTGACTGTGGCAGTTGATTCTTGTTGATTTTGGAGAAAAGGAAATGAATTCCTTTTGGTTGAGATGAACCTTCAGCATATACTGAATCTGTCTGCCATTACGCATCTTTCTACCATGTGCTCCAATTCAAGGGTTAACATACAGCAGCAGTTAACATTTCATAAATATGCTATTCAGAGCCTACACCGAGCTGGATTTCCACGTTCCACATGGCAGCTCAGAGAATGCACTGTTCCAGCACTGCAAACACAAAGACTAATGTATTCTCTCTTAACTCGTGCACACAACCCACCACACGCTCACACTAGGGCGCTTCTCACACAGTATAACATATTGTACCTACTTGTGTGAGGTTCTGAGACGAGTGCACATACACATGCAAAACAGACAGAGGTGTAAGCAGTCATACATCACATACTCACCTCCATGCACAAACAGTACACTGACTGATACCTCATGCAGAAATAGCACAGGGAAAACTTTAGAGGCCATGATGTGACTCTTCCTAATGCTGGACATTGTACAGTTATATAACAGTACAGCTGGGACATGCCAACAGTGTATTCTGGCAATCAAATACTCATCTGCAGGTTTATGCAAACAGGAATATAAAGCTCATACAGATAAACACATAGATGTTCTCTTTATACAGGCGCAACGAACGTCACTCAGCCACAAGAGCCTTTTTACATCACAAAATCATAACACTATCTCCTGTAGGTGGAGGAGGATAAATAATGCAAAGCTGAATTGAGAAACAAAGGGATCGGGTGACAGTGTTGTTTGTAATACAGCGCATCATATCGCCAAAGAATTTCAATGACCGTCCGGCGGAGAGGGATATGTGAGATAGTGCATGTCTTGCTTAGATCACTGTCTCGCTCCTACATGCAGCGGATGAGGGGACCAGATTTGACAATGGAGGGTGTAACCACTATCATCCATATCTCAATAGCTTAACAAGGGTTATCATGTGCTGTTGTGCTGAGGATGATTGTAGGGGTGGGGGTGGTGCTGTACAGCGTGTGTGCATGTTCTCTGATTTCATATCTGTATTTATGAGTGTGTGTGTGTGTGTGTGTGTTTGTTTTTTTTGCACATGCTCAAGTATGTGTGAAATGTTGTGTATTTGCATGTGTGTGAATCACACTCCAGCTGCCAATGCAGAAGATCAAAGCAGCAATGCCGGTGTGTGTGTGTATGTGTGAGTGTGTGTGTGTGTGTGTGTGTGTGTGTGTGGAGTAGAGTGGGACTGTAGCCCTCCTAACAAGCCATTACAATCCTATTGATTCCTCATTAAAGCCCCCAGCTAAAAATACAGCCTGTTGCCGCGGAGGGCGAGGAGACAGCACGCGTGTCATCCACCCGAGGAGCAAAGACGTGAACTCTGCGTGTGTTGAGGTGCACACCCACACAGCTAAAAAATAAAAACACACACACGCATCTGGCTCTGTGCGCACATACCTGTAGGCACATGCAACAAACATGATGCATGCTCACAAATGTCAACACACATAAGCACACAGTCCACGCTTTGAATGATGTGAGACTGAGCGCATGTATCCATCCTTCCCAGCCCCAACCCCCTCCAACACCACCACCCCCCCCACCCCTTTTTAATTAAAGCATGCAGTAAGTGTGAAATTAACTCTCTCCTACACCAGGCCTGACAGCTCTGAGTGGGAGGAGGGAGAGTCAGACGCCTTTGTCTCTACACGTAATTAGAGAGATGGAGAGAAAGAGAGGGGAAGAGGGAGAAAGAAAGAAGACCAGCCGGTCGACCACAATGAGAAACCAGCAGTGAGACAGGAAAGATAAAAGAAGGGCAGGCTGGAGAGAGATGAGGAGAGGAGGGGAGGAGGATGATAAAGTGAAGAGAAGAAGATAAAGTAAGATGGAGAGGAGGATCAAGGGAAGGAGAGATTTTAAGGAGAGGAGGGGTTGGGAAGAGGAAATAAAGGGAGAGATGGGGACAGTGCAAAAAGAAAAAGAAAGAAAGAAAGAAAGAAAGAAAGAGATGTTGGGGTATGTGGGGTGCTGTAGTCAATGCCACCTGTAAAAAAAAAAAAGAGAAGCTCATCCTCTCATGCTTGGGCATAATTTGACGACCCGCCGCCGCACTGCCTTGTTCTGCAGTGAGAGCGAGAACCGCAAGAGAGAAAACCACAGAGCAAGAGGAGAACAGAGAGGAAAGAAGGGAGAGGTAGCAAGAGTAGCGGCAGGCTTGATAGATGGCACAATTTGGAAAAGGAGAGAGGCAGGGAGTCTTATGAGTTTAAGAATTGATGAAGACAAAATGGGCCCAGGGAGCAGGGGTAATAACTTGTGGGGCTTCATGCTGCTCCTTATGGGCCGTGTCCCGGCTCGGCCCGCCTCTGATGGACGGTTTCCCCACCTTCCTCCGTCCGGCTGCACCTCCCCTCTGCAGCTGAAATGAGAAAAGGGAGGAGCATCATGCTAGTTTAAGGGGAGCAGCGGCTGGGTGCGGGTGTGGTGGAGAGGTAATCAGCCGCAGCATTGCGAGCGCCCTCCTTCACCGATTTGTCTTCATGATTTCAGCTTCAACTTGGACGCTGTTACTTCTGAACTTCCTCTGAATTGTTGTCATCTACTTCACTTCTACTACACTGAGGGATAAAGTAAACGCAGAGGAAAATCAAGAACAGTGAATGTGCTTAATTAAATAATAGATAATTAAGTACAAATATTAGCTGAAGTTTACTGTGAGCACGTGTGAGATCCATTACTATCCATATGGAATATCTGCATGTCTAAGACTTTAAACAGCAAGTTATCAGCAGCTGAGGTCGTGTTGTTTCTTACTGCCAGTGCTGGTTAACTTTAGTTAACGGGAGGAGCCATCCGATTGGCTACAGATGATTCCCTGTTATACATTCGTGAGTCATAGCCAGGGAGTCAGTGACGTTCACACATTACGAGCAGTTTTTAAAAGCAGGATCAACAGTCTGTATACAAATGTAACGTCAATTATACTTTCAGTGCAAACACTTATAAATGTGTATGTTTGTGGATTTCTACTACATCTATCTAAAACAAGAGATATTTGTGTGTTCATCAGAAATACATTTGTGAACCCTGTTTGTTAATGTGTGGACATTTATATACGAAGATAATGATTTTTGTGTGCATTGGAAAATATTTATGTGGAGAGAGTCATTAACTGTATACATAAGTCCTGAAATACAAATGAGTGAATGAATGAATATTTTTCTGTGCATTCATTAATAGTGAGACTGATCTGACTCCATAGTCTCCAAATTGCTTCAAGTGATGTCACTTGAGGCTGGTTGGGTCTGAAGACTACAAGTTTGAGAGGGAAAGAAATGATCGGTCACCTGCTCTTCATCTGTGCTTAGGCAAGAAACTCATCCTACATTCGCCACTGCACAACATAACACACAACTGAATCTCTGACAGAACCGTCAGTAGTCGAGTTGCATTGTGGGTAACGTGGGTGCCAGGTAAGGAGAGCGAATGCTAGAATAAATAAAATAAATTCTTTTTTAAAGACTGTCCATTGTGAGTTTGACAATAATATGAGAGAGTGAAATCTCTTTTATATTACTCCATAACTAAAATGTATTCGTTGCTGTTAACTTCACTACTTTTATCTGACTCCTCTGGTTGAACAAAATGATTTTACATATCAAACGTACAATATAGTTTTATAAGATCATAATATATCTAATGTTTTGTTACAATTGAAACTCAGCAGTATATTGTTAGCTATATGCAGTTGTCATATGTTTGTTGGTCATAAAGTTGTTATATATAGTGTGACTATCACGTTCTTCAACTAAAAGTGAGCACAGCAGTAATAATCCCTCATTGCACAGGAAATCAGTGTGTGCAGTAGCAGGAAATCAGTCTGCAAACACACACAGTTCTGTCGACTAACAATATTTTGTTTGAATATATGATTATATTATTATTGGAGCAAATGACCAGTTGGGGTTGTCAACAGTTGCTGGTACAGTGTTATTATTAATAAAGGAACTAACTACTAAAATGATACCTTTAACTTTCACTGCTGATAGTTCAATAGTTTAAGTGAAATTTTAAATGTACAACCTACATTTAATTTGAAAGGATTTGAATACTTTTTGAACCGCTCTAACATTTGTTCCAAGACCATTCCAATACATTAGCAAGCACAGCTTGATACTCATTCAGTAATTATTGACCCTGTCAGTCAGATACACCTAATCCATTTTAAAGCACACAGACTGTGCAAAGCCTTTGTGCTCTCCCGTGCAATGTGTGCTGCCTTCAACATCTTATTTCTTTTTAGGCTTTTATTAATAAGACCTGGTACTGTATTGACCTTGATGAGACCAACTGAGAGACACAATTCTGAGAGATGCAATTGTCCCATTCAGCAGCAGGAGTCGGATGAGGTCAACCGGCCTGTTGTTGGTGTGGCAACAGCATTGTTTGATATTCATGACATTTGTGTATGCATTTCTATACATGCATACATACCCACACACAGCATTCAGATATTTGTATTCCAGGCAAATGGGATCATTGAGGGTACTGTACAGCCACCACTGTTTACTGAGCCCACTGGACTCACAGTGTGGGTTTTGGTTCATGTGTGAGCAGAGGGAGGACACAAGATACAGGAGAGGTCATACAGTAACACAATCATTAGCCAGAAGAGAGACACACCTTGTATGTATTTAATGCATTCACATACACACACTGACCAAGTATATTTTATCATTCTCCGGGTGGATTGAAAGTTGGGAGCATGAAGGATAAAAGTGTTAGGAATGGGTGTCATGCAGTGGCAGGGAGAGAAACAGAGAGCGAGAGAGAGGATGTCAACAGTAATCCCAAGTGGATATCTCGGCCCTGAGGGCATACTGCCCCGCGGCTAGAGAGAGAGAGAGAGAGAGAGAGAGAGAGAGAGAGAGAGAGAGACCCTCACACTGCTGTGTGAAAAGAGTAACTCAACAAGGATCTCGGCTCTTCAACACAATATCTGCTACCGAAAGCTTCGAACAGACCTTAGGATTACTGAAACCTACGACCACACATCCCACATAACAACTGTTTCCACCAACATACTGTGCACAGGTTTTTCGAGTCAAGACTAAGTCAATACATCGAGTGACAGGTAGGCTGTGATTAAGAGTGCCGTTGCCAGGCAACCCCACAAATTCTTACGCATCCTTAGACCGAAAATAGAAATGGACATCCTTGCTAATTTTTGTTGACGTTTACATGGAAAAGATAAAGAAATAGAAGAAAAAATGTGGAATGTGAAAAAAAAAAACATGGACAGTAAGAACTGCTGATAGAAGCTGACAACAGAGAGCTGGACCTAATATATTCAAACCCCGTTCACACTGGACTGAACAGCCTGAACTAACATTTGGCTTTTGTCTTCAGTGGGAAGAAGTGCTTTTCTTTCTGGCTGAAATGTCTCTGCAGTAGTCACCGGTATTTATCGGCTCCAGCTCCAGCTCCAGTCGGCAGTGATGGACACCTGATTTGACAAGTGGCACCTTTTCCAGAGTGATGCCACGATGCGCTGAAGTTCTGGCCGTTGCTGCATAAATAGCCAGGAATATTATTTATGTCTTTTTGTTTCAGACTACGAACAATCTGTAGCAGCTACATCTTTCAGTCAGTGTTGACTTCTGAAAGAGAGACTGTTTCTACTGGTTCCTGTTTCCCAGCACGTGGTTCGAAAGTGCCATACCAGAAAAAAAAAATTAGAACTGGCAACACTACCAAAACCATATGTGCATACAATAACATGACTTCTGCATGCAGTACATCCGCCAAAGTGAAATTTCATGTGCAGTTGTTACACCAGTATCACCAGTTTGTGTGCTGTGATAAACCAAAAGTTAGCATGTGACCGAATTAACAAA